>CM035168.1:87062892-88262892 GCA_020205615.1 Panax quinquefolius
TGTTATCATTCTTTAAAAGTTTGATTCCTGTTATACAATACTTATTCGATCAGATACATCTTTGAATTTTATTATTCAAATCAATATCAATTATCATTGAACTCAGAAGACTAGCGAACCGATTCGACTAGTCCATAACTTGATGAATATTCTAAATTTTGTAACCATTTGCTGAGCTTTATCCAAACCAAAACTTCCTTTCAAAAGTGACTCTAATGTCAAATCGAGATGAACAACCCTGTATAGTAGGCATTAATTACGCTTTAATATTAAGATATCAGGCATAAGATGGGTACCAAAGTACGTCAATTCCCCCTAAGCATCGGTAGAAGAAGAGTCCATAGTCTTACGATCGTTAAAGGTTTCAAGTATAAACACTTGACAACCCAGGATTTAGTTCTGTGTCTTACGACCCTTTAAGAAGTTCTTTTAATTCTCATTATTCGCTTCGATTCAAAAGCCGAGTTTTTTATTTCGTAAGTCTTCGATTCATTCACATGGTTATTATAGACGCCTCCAAAATAGGTATACATCACCTATCTCGAGTCGCCAAATACATGGTACAAAATTCAAATACAACTTAATTATACAACAAATGTAAAAATAATGCATAAAACATAATCTAAGAGTTTTAATAAAAATATTGTCATCTGTTGCATAATATCCACGCCAATGGAGTCCTCATTACATTTATTGTCACATTATTTAATGTAATAAAGGAGGACTACTAATGCTATCATCCGACCGCTACCCGCTCCCTCACTAAATTCCTTTGCCACGCTCTCATTTCTCAAGAAATAAAGGAAAGAAAGCGGTGAGCTCAACTAGCCTGCAAAGAAGAAATATTACGACTAAGATAACGCGTAATAAATTATCATTAGTGAAAGAAAATGTTAAACCGATAAAATACAATGTATATCAAGTTTAACTGTAGCTTAATAAGCAATCCATTGAAGAAAGCAAGAGGTACGATATCTACTATCTTCCCGATTTAAAATGTTTTCATCAATTTTATCACTGAGACTCACCTTTTAATAAATAAACCACATCATCGAGTCATCCCCGCACTACGCCAAGGATATTTATTAAATCATCAACGGTCACGACTATACCGGCTAATCCCTCGGTCATAATCATACCAAAAACTGGCCCATCAACGCATCTATGTGCCATCGAGAACTTTTACCACATCATTTATAATATTAAAGGTCATGATTATACCGTAATAATCTCTTTGTCATAATCATATCAAGTCCATCTACGCACGTAAGCCAAAAGATTTACTTTCATCACAATATAAAGCATGAGGATGATAATAATTATATAAGCATTAATCAATGAAAAACAAGGATAAATATTAAAGACTTTAAATTTATCCAAATATTATCAATCACTTAATAAACTCATCGCCTAATATTATTAATATTATAATAATATTTAATCACTTCTTAAACTTATAAATAATTTATTTTAATTGTTTACACTTTACCAAATAATGCATTTAATCATTCAAAATGTCATACTATAAGATTTCATCACCAATGATCAAATCCTTCATCAAAATCAGATATACCCTATATAGGATTCCCAAGCCATAAAATCCTATTTTCCAATTTTGTTACTTCACATAACATATTTAATTCATTTACTCATAACTCAGTTCATTTTCATAAAAATACCAAATCAATCCCAAAATATTTCTTTTTCTCGAATTTAGCTGAATATAGTCCCATATTAAACATATATTTTTTCTAAATTTTTAAAATTCATTTACTATTTTCATACGGCCAAAATCTTTAATATTTAGACATTTATCATAAATTGTATTTTTGTCCAAAAATTCTGAAATTTATAGGTATACTCCTGTTATATACATGTACTTCCAATAAAAATTTCACTAATTTTGAGTTAACCAAAGAGTTATAAGGGTTTACTTTAAAATAAATTTTTCCCATAAAATCCATAACTTTAATCTATACATCCAAAAATTGTTATTTTGGACACAATCTAGAAAAAACTCATCAAATTATCATTTCAAATTTTCAAGAATTTTTGAGGGTCAGAAAAATTACGTAACCGCCTCTCAAGAAACTCCTTTTGAATGAAAATACTATTCATACGAATACAAAGGATCATTCACCGTACGCCAGAATCCACATGTATGTGTTATTCCAAATGTAATAATAAAGAATGGGATAATGTAAGAATTCACCATGCATGCGATAGACCGCACGCATACGTTATTCTCAATGTATCAATAAAGAATGGAACTCAGCCACGCAGAAACCGTATGTATGTGATATTCCAAAGTAGAATAATAAAGAATGGAACTGTGTCACGCAGACAATCGCATGCATGCACGGGATATTCCAATGTAATAATAAAGAATGGAACTGTGTCACGCGTAAATCGCATGCATGTGATATTCCAATGTAATAATAAAGAATGGAACCAGTCACGCCAGAAACCGCATGCATGTGATATTCCAACAAAATAATAAAGAATGAAATAACAACATTCACTGTGCACGCGATGAATCAAGATGCATGTGTTATTCCAATGTAATAATAAAGAATGGAATAATAAAGAATTTCACCACGATGCAGATTGTGATGTATAAAGTTATTCCAACATAATAATAAGGAATGAAATAACAATAGCTCTCTTCATGAATACGGTTAGAAATAATACCCCTTACCTTAGAAAGAAACGCGATATCGAGTAAAGAGTAGTGCACTTCTCTTCTTTCTCTCTATAATTTTCTCTATAATAATTGCTCTATAGCTTTTAGTGAATTGGTGAGAAATAAGGGAAGAATGAGTTACTATTTATAGAAAAATATAGTTTTATAATTACACATTTCGGGCTCTCAAATATTACAAAGATAATACTTTCAACTTTTCTTTCATTTTTAATTTAGTCCCACAAGTATTATCAAACTCGCACTTCAATTCTCCCCTAATAGTAAATAATGTGAATCAATAGTAAATTATGTGACTCAATAGTTCTGACATTGTAAATATTGTAATTTAATAATATAAATAACTTTGTCGCCTCAATTATCGATTTAATAATATAACATATTATGCGTATGATATCGTGACAATAATCAATCAATAATACGAGAGATATGACGCAACACCATCGTAGTAATAATCGAGTATAACCTGAGTGACTTCACGAAGATCAATAATCAATACCGTAAGCGCTACTACGCAACCACGCCAGACATCGCATTTTTTACTAATGTAGTTCAACAGCTTTAACTGTAATACTTTCATTGTTATTTTTATAAAATGATAATTCTATCATTTTCTAACTACGACAATACTTCTATCAGGTCCACTAATGAATGTGCCGTTGCATTTTGATATTCTCCCACCAAACTAATATTTTATAACAACTCAGATACTTTGCAAAATTTAGAAATATTACCCACAACTATAACATTATATCAAATCCATTACCATAATATTTAAAAAAAATATTTTGAGAAATTTAAATATTTATTCATAAAATTTGGGGGTCACATATTATTTTATTGTTAGATTATTATATTTCAGGGCACTGTGCTCACTCAAGCGTAATAATAACATTGCAGCTTAATTAGAACGAAAGGTCCGATTTGCCTTCTCTACTAGCAGAAAGCTAAGGGCAAAGTTAATGTGATGAAGACTTGTTATTTATTTGATGATTTATGTTTCGCATTTATGTTAAAGTTGTAAGACTTGTTATTTGTTTGTGTTTCCAAGATTTGAGATTTAAGTTAGATGATCCTGGATCAATGTATTTACATTCGTGATGTTGTAACTCCATAAGGAGAGTATTTATTTCATCTATTTATGGTTTTTCATTTATTACGGTAGATAGATACACGATATTTGGACAAAATGAACACAAAATTCATGTGAGAATCAAGTACCAATTTGAGGGGTGTCACATGCATTCTAATTATTATTAATTTTTGAAAGTCAACTAAATATATTTTTAAACTCAAAATTGATATGATTTATTAACAATTACGTAAACAATAAATCTTGAAACTCAGAGTGCACTTTACATAGTTTACATATATAAATAAAATGAATATGTTAATTTTGAATTTTAAAAAGTCTATAATCTGATAGATGATTTTTATTTAGTGTCTTCCCAAAATTAAAGGTATAAATACCCAAAAATGGAAATTACTAGCTTAGTAAGCCAGCTTGAGGAAAAATTGTTAGCAAAGATAGGGAAGAAGAAGAAATGAGACCAATAATTGACCTAGTCAAGTAATCTATCTTCTTCATTTGCTCCTCATTCTTAAAACTCATAAACAATAATATTGGGCAAGAAAAAAAAATTGACCAGCAAATAATTCAAGTTTTCTATAATATTTCTTTTCCTCGTCCTATTTTTTTTAGACTAGAATATTATAATTCAATTGTAGAAATATGAGTCTAGGGGGAGCATGTACAGAATAAGGAAATGTTTACATTGTTTAGGAAATCTTTTGTTTATAAGGTTGGAAGCCTACTCAGACATGAGATGATATCATTTTTAAACTTGGAAAGTGTCTGCTCCTTTTTATGCTTGGAAATATCCTTTTTTGTCATCCGTTAGTTATACTAGCGGATTGTAATTTTTTTTCCAATTCTTTTACAAGCTTGAATAGTGAGTGGAGGTATAATCGGCCGAAATTAATGGTATAATCGGCCGAAATTAATTTTAAAGCAATCCGTCAGAATCAGTAGCGGATGGTGAGGAGACTTTTAAATTACAGTCCTTTATTTTGTAATGGACGGTATAAAATATTATATGTCATATTTTGATTCGTAGATAAAAGATCAAGCATGTAATCATCATTATATATATATATATATATATATATATATATATATATATATAGGATTAACCCACGATTCTTTTTATCTATACAATGAATCATGTGGTAATATCCACTGGTTGACCGCCCATGTGTGCACCTGGCTTGGATTTAATAACCAACAAGTGGATTATAATATTAAGTAGTAATATTTATATTAAATAATATCACATTTTAAAGTTTATTTTATAATCCTGCGACTAATACCTCAAACTCAAATTTAAAAAAATAAATAAGACACTTACTCTAATCTAAGCCAGAATCCTTATAAACAAACATAACCTAAATGTATATTTTTTTATCCCTGAAAGGATGAGTTAATGTATATAATGTGAATGATAAATATGTTATTTAATGAGATCTATTAATATAAAATAAAAATATTTATCACTTTATATATTCTGTTGGGTCTTTAAAGATAATTTTTTTTATATATTTTACCTTTTTTTAATGTATAAAAATATACTTTGCTCATCGAGCAGGAGTATATATATTTATGTATATATAAGATTCACATATATTAAATAATTTAAATCCTATGCATAGTATTTCAAACAAAATTAACAAATAAGACTTTTAAATAAAATAACATTCACTTTTTTTTGGCCTTTTTAATATTAGGGCTCTAAGCCTCTAACTGCTGTCTAGAATCATCCTCCTTTAAAACAACTAAAATTTGAAGTCTCTAGAATAAAATCTCCCACCAATCTCTATTTTCCTCCTGAACTCTCTAGACTCTCTCCTCTCTCTCCATAAAACCCTCCACCTCCATCTCATTGTTCCATCGAAATTGACCCCAAAATCTTCGGATCTCTGCATTTTGTCAATAACAAAACCCCAATAAATCTCTAGCTCCATTTCATTAGTTCAAGCTCTCTCAGTTTTCACACTGTGCTAATTTAAACAATGGAGGACGATTTTGAGTTTCCAACTGGTGGAGAAATTAACAACGATGATATGGGTATGGGTATGGGTATGGATATGGATATGGACCTTCCTGAAGGAGACCTGGTTCTCAAGGTTGGAGAAGAGAAGGAGATTGGGAAGAATGGGCTGAGGAAGAAGTTGGTTATGGAAGGTGAAGGATGGGGAACATCCTGCCTCTGGTGATGAAGTTGAAGGTACTTTTTATAAATTAATTGGTTTTTCACTTGAAAATCCTTTCTGCTAATAGTGGGTGTAATTGATTAGATAAAATATATATAATCATCTATTTTGGACAATCAAAAGCTACTGTGTTATTGGGTTTTGTTTATGTTATTTGCACTATTTGATTTGTTTATTTTTTGGGATAAAATAGTGAGGATTTGTAATTTGTGTTAATGGGCCCTTTCAATTTTGCAGTTCATTATGTGGGTACTTTGCTTGATGGAACCCAGTTTGATTCGAGCCGTGACCGTGGGACACCATTCAAGTTCAAGCTCGGTCAAGGTAACATATCCTGCTGCTTTTGATTTTTACAAGCTTGTTTATCTCTTTATTGGATGCATATTTTTAATATAGTGCTTGGGGCTTTGTTGCTTAATTATATGGTAAAATATGATCCTTTGTGTGATTAATGATTATGGTGCAAGATTATTTTAGGAAATTCATAGACTTTGCTCTATTAAATATGAAATTATTTAATGTCAACTTTGATTGTTAAAATATGAATGATCAACGTATGAGGAGAGTTAAAGAGAGGCGCATCTAAGGCCAAGTCCAAAACCTGAAATTATGAATTTAATCTTCCTCAAGGTTGTCAACATACAAAATGTAGTAAAACTGAAAACTATCTCGTCTGAGAAGGCCTATCTGTAAAAGATAACATACTAGATGCTCTTATACAGGTTGTTTAGTATGTTGATGTTAAGAATAGAAGTATGACTTTAGAAACACTGGGTATAGAGTTCATATCACATTGAGATTGAACCTTTATCATGTCTACATATTACACAAAAATTGGCTCTATGAAAATTATGAAATTTATATGATTATACATATTTGTTGCATTATTAAAGGGAACTGCTAATTGAAATGGATAAATCAATTTGGATTTCCAAGAGATAGTTTGGTATGTATTTTTACAGCAGCTTTAGTTTAGAAACTGTTCAGATAAGGAGTTTAGATAATATTAAAAAAACAGATTGTCTTAAAAAAACTGCTGATTTCAAGAAGGTCCAGTACTACCATGAATGGCAGATACTTGTTTCTCTTAGTTTTATAGTGTATTGCTTTCTCGGATATGGCCGTTGCATGTTCCCACACAAGTTTTATATGTTTGTGTTTTTGGTTATATCACTGGTGCAGTAGTCTTATATTGTAAGTGCTTCTGATATTCATGCTCTGTTGCAGGTCAAGTAATAAAAGGATGGGATGAAGGTATCACAACAATGAAGAAAGGTGAAAAAGCTATCTTCACCATACCACCTGAGTTGGCCTATGGGGAATCTGGATCACCACCAACTATTCCCCCAATTGCAACTCTCCAGTTTGAGGTTGAGTTGCTCTCTTGGTCAAGTGTCAAGGATATATGCAAAGATGGAGGAATATTCAAGAAGATACTTACTGAAGGAGAAAACTGGCAAAATCCTAAAGACCTAGATGAAGTAATAGGTACACAATTCACTATGTTTTGTCAATTCTTCTACTTCATATGTAAAATATTGTGAATAACTGATTTTTTTTGCTCTAGTTAAATATGAGGCTAGGCTTGAGGATGGAACGCTAATTTCGAAATCTGATGGGGTGGAGTTCACTGTGAAAGATGGTATGTGCCCATTCAATTTGTAGATTATTCTTTTCCTGTGTATGTATATTCAAAACATTCAATACAATCTGATCCTTGTGCAGGGTATTTCTGTCCTGCTATGTCAAAAGCCTTAAAAACAATGAAGAAGGAAGAGAAGGTCCTCCTGACAGTGAATCCACAATGTATGTTGGTCTCAATTTATCAAACTAAGCTTTAGTCTATACGATGTATTGAGTATCATTTGTTTCAGATGCATTTGGAGAGAATGGTAGACCTGCAACTGGAGATGAGTGTGCTGTACCACCAAATGCCATCCTTCACATAACTCTTGAACTGGTTTCATGGAAGACTGTTTCAGAGGTTACCAATGATAAGAAGGTTGTAAAGAAAATCCTAAAGGAGGGAGAGGGATACGAACGTCCAAATGATGGGGCAGTTGCCATGGGTAAGTTTTGCTACAGAAAATTGATAAAACTAATCTATGACTGATATCATATGCTAAATCTTAGGTTTATTAATTCACTTCTTTATGCTATATGGCAGTGAAATTGATAGGAAAACTGCAAGATGGAACTATCTTTTTGAAGAAAGGATATGACGAGGAGCCTTTTGAGTTCAAAATAGATGAAGGTAAGAACCATTTTGCTAATCAATTGCATAAAATATATTTTTTGTACTGCTAGTCTTAATGTCTTATTGTATGAGAATCTGTACCACTTAAAATAGATGAGACAGATTCTGGATCCCTCTTGTTGTTTAGTCTTGTCTATGCTAACTCTAATATGGACTTAAATTTTGGGCAGAACAAGTTATTAATGGACTTGATAGAGCTGTGAAGACTATGAAGAAGGAGAAATTGCATTAGTAACAATTCATCCAGAATATGCATTTGGTCCGGCTTGAATCAGCTCAAGAATTGGCCATTGTTCCTGCCAATTCAACCGCGGTATTACGAGGTTGAGATGGTCTCCTTTGTCAAGGTTGGTGAAGTAGCCTTGGTTCTCACTATTTCTTATGTCTCTCATTTTCAAGGAAATCAGTCATCAGGTGAAAGCAAAATAACACTAATTATTACCATAATTAAATACAGGAGAAAGAATCTCGGACATGAACACGCAAGAGAAGATCGAATCAGCTGGAAAGAAGAAGGAAGAAGGGAATGTTCTTTTTAAGGCAGGGAAGTACGAAAAGGGCTTCAAAAAGATAAGAAAAGGTAAATAACGAGTTGATGAAGATGTATGGGTTATTTATTTAATTTTACACCAACATTTGGCTCATCATGCAATGAGATTGCCCCTGTTGTACAGGCAGTGAAATTCATTGAATATGATTCTCTTTAGCGAGGAAGAGAAGCAACAGGCCAAGGTGCTTAAAGTCACTTGCAACTTGAACAATGCAGCATGCAAGCTGAAACTGAAGGAGTACAAACAGGCTGAGAAGCTCTGCACCAAGGTTTTGGAAATTGATAGTAGGAATGTTAAAGCACTTTTTACAGAAGGGCACAAGCATATATACAACTTGTTGACTTGGATTTGGTAGAAGTGGATATCAAGAAAGCCCTTGATATTGACCCAGATAACAGGTAATCTTTTTAAAATCTTACTAAATATAAATGTTCTAGAAGTATGTTCTAGGTGTCTATAAATATGATGGATAGGCATTTCTTTAACACTGGGCAACAAATCATCCAAATGAACTTGACCGTTTTGGCTGTTTCATCACTTGGTAAAATGATTTTTGATGTCAATCATGAAACATGCATTTACTTTGGGGTTATTAATTATTTTTCCCTCCATTTGGACAACTAACATTTTCCCTTGAAGGAATATGAATCTAGTCGCAACTATTCCGAGCTCTACTTTCTAGCTTCCAGTCATTTTTTGATGATAGAGAGATTGTACCTTCATGAGAAAACAATCTTGTTTAAAGGACATTCCAAACTTTACTTTCTAGTCGCCTACCTGTTAAATGTTGCTCATGTTTGTGTCGACGCCAGGATGTGAAACTGGAGTACAAGGTTCTGAAAGAGAAAGTGAGAGAGTACAACAAGAGGGATGCAAAGTTCTATGGCAACATTTTTGCCAAGATGATGAACAAACTAGAGCATGTAAAATCTGCAGCAAAGCAGGAGTTGGTGCCCATGACCATCGATAGCAAGGCTTAAGCATCTTTTTATCTCTAATGTGCTTAATAAGTAGGATTAACATGCGTACCTTGATTTCTTATTGTAATAAATTTTATATGGAGTCCTTTGTGTTTGTGTTATGAAAGTGGGTTGTAATTCCTGTCTTTATCTAAATAGAATTAGACATATTACGTGATTTGTGAAGATGATAGCTTCTTAAATAGGATTATAGAAGTTTATAAAAATTATTAAAATACACAAATATTTATATTTATTAAGTATAATTGATATCAGACACTTATATTTGATTTATAATAGCTCAGTTGTATCATTGAAATGAAAATGATTCAAATACTTTTAGGGTTTAAGTTATAGGATCTATAACAAATGTTTTTATGTAGAAATATTATTTTTTGTTGTGAATTTATTAATTTTTTATTTTAAATAAATAAAATGTGTAATTTTTATTGGTAAATATACATGAATAATACTTTTGTGCATATAATATTATTATTTTTAATATGTGTAATTTTACTTCACTCTTTTTTAGAACGGAATGAGTATTTGATAATAAAATATGTTTCTAACTATTGGTCGATACAAAATTTTTTTTGCACGATTACGGATTACCATGCTTGTGTGGCAGGAGCATGGGCAGAATTAGGGGGCGAGGGCCCCAACTCTGAAATTTAAAGTATGTTAATATTAGGGCTTAAATTCGATCTTTGTTATGAGATTTATATTAATTAATTTATTTATTTGTCTCTTCACCAATAATAAATTAAACAATATTATTATAAGATAAAATAATATTAAATAAGTTTGATAATTAACAAATTAATATTACACTTATTTTATCTTAATGACTTAATCATACATTGGTATCAGCTTTTTTGTAAATAAAAATAACATAATTCAT
Organism: Panax quinquefolius; assembly: GCA_020205615.1. NCBI lineage: Eukaryota > Viridiplantae > Streptophyta > Magnoliopsida > Apiales > Araliaceae > Panax > Panax quinquefolius. The sequence continues at coordinate 87,073,532 of CM035168.1, forward strand.
TTTCTTACTTGAGGATACACTCAAATATTCCAAAAGTTACATTTACGTTAACCACAATATAAACGCTTTTGAATATATAATATTATAATTTATAATTTATCTATAAAAGTAGCCTAATCGTAAGACTAAAAAGTCAAAGTCCGATTAATAAAGCCTCATAATTCTGGATATATATATATATATATATATATATATATATATATATATATATATATATATATATATATACACACACACACACATTTAAAGTTATTAGACTCACAATTCATATAGTTTACAATGGTTGGAATAAAATGTCATGAAATATTATAATCAAAGAAAAATAAATTTGAAAGAAACATCGCAAGTCAAGCTAATAAATAATTTTTTTAATTATGTATTTTGATCCTCAGAAAAATGTTCGTTCCTACAATCGAGCAAGAGTATATATATACGGGGGTCGATTCATGTACAACGCTAGTAAAAAGTGTATATCTTAACAACAAATCTCGATCGTCTATTCAATATCTAACGATCTATATCGCTTCTTCGTCTGCAATTTAATTTTCAATATTCCGCAGCTTTAATAATGCAGTATTGCGATAAATGTCTTAAATGTCCCTCCTTATAAAAGTCTTCTCCTCAGATTAAATCTGGATATAAGACCCCAACTTATTATAAATAAAATTAAATTTCTATTTATTATCTTGAAATAATAAGGTGATAATTTGATATAATACTTTAAGCATGGGTGAAATGTGCAAATTTTGCAAAATAAGTTGGTTATAAAATATTCATCATTGTCATTTAATATTCGCTTCATCGTGGAATATTCTCATTATCTGGAAATATTCGTGACGACGGCGCAAATGCATTTCGGGCCCCATAACTAATAACCGCTTCTGATGAAGAAAATGACAAGTTCGAAGTTTTTATAAATAACGATTTAGTTGTTACCGCTAACACCGTTGAATACCGTGTGGTTAAAATACAAGAATACGCCATGCGGTCGCACAAAGAAAGAAATCCAGATTAAGACAAAGATTTTTGAATTATCGATTCTTACGTAAAGAAGGCACTACTCAATAATTGTTACAAAGAATTACCGCTCAATATTTTATTTTATCGATTCAATAATCGATGCTAATATTTTATATTATTGTTGTTTCAATAATTGTCACCGCACAAGATTTCCCATTATCGATCAATAATTCATATTATTTGAATAATATTATTAGATAAAGATTATCGACAATGTCTGTAAAGTTCCGCAATGAGAGGTTCGGTCACCTAATCATGCCACAAGTAGCGAGAAAACTTATCGAAAAGTCCCTCTTCCTGTGAACGACCGGGTTGTTATTATCAGGATTCTCGTAATATTATTTATTTAATAATTAATTATCGATTTATATGATAAGAAAATATTTATTCAATGTGGATTTAAACTAGTAATTTTATTAGATGTGACATTTGTCGAAAGTTGGTATTTTATCTTCTCCAATAAAATATTCTTTCAAATATATTATTATAATATATTATAATTATTTAAATAATAATATTATTATAATATATATTTAAACATGTGAGAAAAGAGGTGAACGAAGTTCGCTTTAAACTCTTATTTTCAAATTTAGTGTGCAAGTTTATCGTCAAGGCACTCCTTTCCAAACGAGGAATTTCTCCCAAGAAATCGAGTCAGGTTTCTCATGTGGGGACCCAAACAATTGAAAAAAAAGGAGGAGCAAATGGTAATCGAATGCTTAACAAAGATAAAGATTGTTTTTTTTATGCTAATTGGTTAAGGAATTCTCCCAAAGTTTTATTGCAAAAGTGTGGGCCTCCACTATCAGTAAAATGTGAATTACTTGCAAAGCTTTAGTTTTTCAAAGTGTGGCCCCAAGGAAGAATGGATCAAAGTTAGGTATGTACAGAAAGATTAGCGGAGAAAAGTTGGCAAAGTTAAGCGATTCATTTTAACTTTTCTCCTCCGCTCAGACTATAAAGGGATGGTTACCTCCATCCTAAAATCACATCATTTTCAAATTCGTAAATTTTTATTCTAAAGTATCAGTGAGTATTTTCGAAAGATAAGGATACCTCGAGTGTAGTTTTTCCGCAAGATTTTCTCAAAGTAATATCCGATATTCCAAATTAAATTCGCTTACTAAAGTAAATGATATTATTTTATTGCAATACTGTGAGAAATATTATTTTCTTTCATACTCCATATTACGTAAATAATATTATTTCATCTCGTATTCCTAAATTTGAACTTACTACGGTAAGTATTGCTTCTATAATTCCTAAATGATTAGAAATTTCGCTTCATCTAATATCATTTCATAGAATATTTGTGACGCCCAAAAAACAGTATACATCACCCATCTCGAGTCGCCAAATACATGGTACAAAAATTCAAATACAACTTAATTATACAACAATGTGTAAAATACGCATGACAAAACATAATCTAAGAGTTTTGATAAGAATATTATCATCTGTATAATATCCACACCGAATGGAGTCCTCATTACATTTATCATCACACTTTTTAATGTATTGTTTGAGGACTACTAATGCTATCATCCGGACCGTCACCCGCTCCCCGACTAGTTCTTGCCACGCTCTCATTTCCTAAAGAGAACAAAGGAAAAAGGGTGAGCTCAACTAGCCCAAAGAAGAAATATTACGACTAAGATAATGCGTAATAAATTATCCTTAGCCTTCAACAAGATAACAACCGATAGAATATAATAGACAACAAGTTTAATCAAGCAGTGGAAATAAGCAATCCATTAAGAGTCAAGAGAGCATAAAATCTACTATCTTTATGATTTAAAAAGATTTTTATCAACTTTATCATTGAGACTCACTAATAAATAAACCACAACATCCTCGCACTACCACCAAGGATATTCATGTAATCATCAATGGTCATGATTATACCGAATAATCCTCACATAATCATACCAACAATCGGCCCATCAACGAACTATGCCAATGAGGACTTTTACCACATCATTCGTCACATTACGCCATGATTATACCGAAATAATCCCTAGTCATAATTATACCAAGTCCATCTACGCACGTAAGCCAAAGATTTACTTTAATTACAATATAAGTATGAGGATGATGACAATGACATAATAATTCAATAAAACAAGTTCAAGGATAAATTTTAAAGATTTATAAATTAATTTATCCGTAAATCAATAACGCCCAAATTGTCAACACGATACTTTTTTCAGGAGTAAAATTCAAGAATGCTCGTAAGAATATTTTCATGAAAAGATATCGACGAAGCGCAAATATCAAGGATATTCCACTAATTTCATGGAGTATGTAAGCCAAAACTTTAACCAACTAAGTATAATAGAATATATGAAATTGCAATGAATTTTCGCTCAAGAATGCGGATTTTCACCATGCACGAGTGTCCTTTTCGCATTTATTCTTTAATAAAGTTCTCATGTTAATGTGAGATTTGTTTGAAAAAATAAGTGAAAAAGGTCCCAAATGATATGTATAATGTCGACGATTAATGACTTTTAAGAGTCGCCATTGGTGTATTTAATCGGTCGCACTAACGCAAAGAAATCGGTAAAAGAAGTTTGCACATCGACCCAAATCTCTATATTTGACACTGCTAAACGGGTCTGTGAAAATTAAGAAGATTCATTTTGGGTCCGGGGGCTTGATTATGCGAGGGAAGGTGTTAGCACCTTTCCGACATCCGTGTTACCACTAATGACCGCCACTTTTCAAAGAAATTGTTATATGAATGTGTGTGTTTTGGGTCCGTGTGTGTGTGATCAATGTGCAATTATTTGAAAGTAATTTGAAAGGCGAGGCCTCATTCGCACTCTATATACACAAGGTTTGAATTTTATAGAAAAATCCAGCTTTTAACCAAGATATAGCAATGACGTTTTATAAAAGAGGTTTTTCAAACCCCGTGCTCAATAGAATCGAGACCTTTTCATACTTCCATTTTATTATTAAATGTTCGATTTGTTTGTTTTTATTTTCGAGATGCAAAGCATTCTCGAGAAAATAATATACAAGAAGGTTTAACTCCTCATGGGCACGACAACCATCCAAGGAAATTCGTATACATCAGAAAATAATGTACAAGTCGCCATAAATTAAAAATGTCCATCATGGGAACCAATCTAGATTCAAGAATCAAACCTCGTGATCACATGATTCCTAGCTCACATGATACCGCAATTTGTATGGAAAGTAAGAAGCAATATATATATATAAAAGTCAGAAAATATATATATATATATATGATCAACCACCACGTAAGCAACTCCATGGGGATCTAAATGTAAATATATAAAAGTAGAATATATATATATATATATATATATATATATATCAATCAACCGCCACGCCACGGAAGTAAACTCCAAAGTGACGAAAATGTAAATAAAGTCAGAAAGCGATCAACCGCCACGTAAGTAAACTCCAAAGACAAAATGTAAATAAAGTCAGAAAAGGCCAATATAAAAAACTCCAGTAATATAATAAATATATATATATATATATATATATATATATATAATATATATATAATAAATATATGCACCGATATAAATATAAATATATATATATATATATCATATATGTCTCATAACAATTATATATATATATATATATATATATATATATATATATATATATATATATATATATATATATATATAAATATAACTATATATAAAAAATCCAGCTCATCGATAAATCCGTGCACCGATATATATATATATATATATATATATATATATATATATATATATATAAGCAATTAAACGCCTCCGCATCAAGTTCAGGCTCAATCGAGGCATAACTCGATAATGTTAGTCCATATATATGAAATATATATATATATATATATATATATATATGTAAATAAAAAAACCACTTGATCAAGTCCGCAAACGCACACAACACGACTCTCAATGTGTATAACAAAGGTGTGCTATATGAGAAGAAGGCTTTATAAAATGTAAGAAGGCTTACAGCAATCGCCAAAGTAGACTTTCTATGACTTTTAAATGGATAAACACTCAAATTCCACGGATAAAAGATAGCTATATGTGAGCTAACTAGTGTTTAAAGAAGAGGAAACACTCAAAAGATGTGTATGCAGAGTAAAATGGACAGGCTTCCTCGCTTTTTCCTTCTCTCTCTCTCTCTCAAATGGTCACCCAAGCCTCAGATATATAGATTCGATGGTCAGCAGTACACCGCGCTACCGCAAATGCAGCTTGTACCGCTCGGTCGTGGTGGATCCGAGCCTCATGTCCCGCCGTCTCGTAGAAGACGCAGTACTCATGCAATCGTAATGTCCGCTCAACTTGCAGTAACTTCAATCCGAGCATCCGAACGAGGTATATCCGACCTTCTTCTGATCACCAGTGTCGAGAGTTACGAAATGACATGGATTAGAGGTCAGACGGGTCGTCGAAGAGGGTCTATGCCCATGGTCTTCAAGCTTCAAATTCTATCCAAAGTACCGCCACACGTAATAGTCACTCGGATTGTCACTCCTGCTTCTCGGGGACATCATTGGATGTATGTATGATATGAAGTGTTGAGACGACGTGCCATTTGTCGAAGGAACAAGATGACGCTTCGACTCACGCCGGGTTATCGCCGGGCTTGAGTTGAAAGTAGACGCTGCTCGTGGTTACAAATTGATTGACTACTTGTTGGTATGCCGCGATATCATCTTGTCGACGTGGTAAGACGACGCTGTGACTCTCACCGGGTTATCGCCGCTTAAGCGGAAAAGCGACGCTGCTCGTGGTTACATCCGAGATTGGGTCGCTTTTTTGATGCCTCACCGCCATCCGTGGATGTTCCCGCTCACCCGCCATTATCTCCGGTCCGAGGTGTGTGCTGCTCGACAGATGTCTCGAGGTCAAGCCGATCAGATATGTTTGAAATAAGCATTTCGGTTATCGCCGAATCGCAATGGCATCCTCGGGGCTATCACCAAGATGATGGGTTACTCCCAAAGGTTCTCTCTCGGACCGAACCGAACGTCATGGTGTTATCGCCGAGATGTAATCGCCTTCTCCGTTGTTGTTGCCGGTTTTTTTGATCTCGCATATCTCGGGTATCTCCGAGATTGAAATGACATTCCTGTGTGTGTTCCGTTGAGATGACGTTCCCGCTTTGGTTCGGGTTGAACTCAACTTCCGATAAGTATCCGGATGGATGTAAGTCGCCTTCGTGGTTATTCCAAAAGACTTAATCTACCCTCCCGCAATGTTAGTAATAGAGTGCAAAAATTTTCGAGTGTTCATAGATGCCCCTCTTTATCATATTCATGCAATGCAAGGTATGGATAGATAAAGAATCCTAGACACTTGAAATGCAAGCAAGATAAACATGATGCTATATGCAAAATAATATGATGCAAATGCATGTAGAATGCATGAATGATCGTCATGTAATCCTCGCCGGGATGACAATCGCTGATGGCTTGACACGCGATCCAAGTTTCCAAGGATGTCGACGCTGGGACTACCACCAAAGTCTTCAATCCTGCATAATCGCTTATACTCCATAGAGGTACCTCTTGGTGGAAGAGATCCGTGGGGATAAAGGCTTTATCTCGCTTGAGGATGTGTATAACATGTTCCCTCATATCGCTTGAGTTATCGCCAACAAGGTTGTCACCGCCAGGTCAGTCGACCTTCGCTGATGTGTGTATCACCGGATAGATCCCCTCGCCGGGTGTATTGTCAAGGTCGCTGACCCTTCATCGATGTACGTGTCAATGGTAGCATTGCGGTCATTTGTAGCCCTCACCGGGTAAGGTTACTTGACGGGTTTATTTGCCATCTACCGATATGACGTCAAGGTCGTTGACCTTCATCATGTGTGTATCAATGGTTACATCATACAGGACTTCACGGGATACGTAGATGTTTGAAAGATGCGCGCAGTGACTTCACCGGATACGTAGATGCTTGATAACTTCAAGGTTGTAATTCCCCACCGGGAGGTTTGATATTTCGTGGTTTTTATATCAGAATTCCCCGGGGGATACGCTGTGGTCAGCTCGACACTCATCGACGACAGATCGGACCTTTGTGGGGTATCACGAGCACGATCTGTGAAAGTCGAGCTCATTGGTATAAGATACCCCGATTCAAAGTGAATACCTTCGAGACGACGGAGTTTAACTCGACCGACGAAGAAACCAGATTTCAAAGCTCCGCCCAATCGCAGAGCATTTTTATTCCCGATTCGCCTTTTCAAATTGTGAGACCTCCTTTCAACTCTAACTCGAGCGAGCCGAGGTGTGTGGACCCATGTAGGGGGCCGCAGTGTACCGCAGGAGCCGCAGTTAGCCTGCGCCACCACCGCGCCTTATGTATAGTGGTCGGGTCGCTTTATAAGTCATTTTCAAGTCAAGCAAATAAGGAAAATCCGAGAGCTCTTCTTCGATCTCGCTGAAGTTCGGGCAACTTTTCAGATATTCTCGCCACCGCATAAGCGCTTTTCATCGTTCCGGTAACACATGCATGTATTTTTTTTTCCAATTTCTATCCGCTGAAAATGACTTATCGCATTTAAATGCATTTAGATACATAGTAGTGAATATGCATGCCGATATGACTTGATAAAAATATTCAACATAGCAAATGTTAGTATTAAACCATGTCAAATATAATGATGTGAAAAATTTTAACTTTTGAAATAACCAAATTGCACCTTTTATCGCTATTTCTTATCCTATATGAGGACAAATGAGTAAAGGTAGAATAAGCAAAATAATCCCGTAATTAGACTACACTTACGGATTTTTTTTTTACCGCAATGTATTAATGCATATGATGTATATGACTCGCAGTATAGGTGTGCAATCGAATGGCCACCTAGTCATGCCTATGTGTATGTGGATAGTCCCATTTACAAAGGGGCTATGGCAAAATTTTCCCAAAATGTAGGTATTGGGTAGTCATGCATTTTTAACTCTATCAGATGTATGTTAAAGCAATGCATGCATGCATGTAATCATAGAATGCATTTTGAAAAGACTCTGTAAGAAATTACCACACCCTTTCTCGAGGTGATTTGAGACTTGTTGTCCAGATATTATGGATCCAGATCACCCGAGTAGTTCCCGCAGACCACTTCGTGTGTACGGAGGAGGGCTTTTTTAAGAGCCTCAACGCTGCTTCCGTGAGACAACCTCATCGTTTCATGGAGGCGTGATACGCCCTATTCGGGTCGAGGTGCCGAATGTCGAGGACGAGGAGGAGGATGCACCGATCGAGGTTCCTCTTCCCCAGAGACGTGTTCCCCTCTAGGGAATTGCCAGTATTCAAGTGGCGAACCCAGATCTTCCGGGGTGACTTGAGTAGGCATCCTTCAAGATACCCGCACGCAAACGAGGTATGGTTAGATCTTTAATCTTCCTTATTTCCTATCACGATGAGGAGTCAAGGAGTCTGATGTCGATCTCATTTTGATGTAGGTTCCCGCTTCACACAACCTCGAGGGAACTCGGTTTAGCATCCACTCTATGATCAAAGCCTCGATGATGACTACAGAGCGATCGTCCCATGGTCAGGGATTCGGAGGTTCTTTCCATTCTACCCCGCAGTCCCCCTCGGTTTACCTCGTGGCATTGTTCGAGCCAGTGGTTTCACCGCACTCACCACCCATTTGTCGGATCAGAGGTGGTGATGATGACGATGGATGGATCGCTTTATCATCATGTATGGAGTTTGAGGGAGCCTGCGTTTCGCACGACGGATATCACCCCTACCGCCATCGATCCTTGTCGGGAGTTCCCTGCATGGCGCCAAGGCGTGACTGTCAGACAGTCCTTTCGAGCGTAGATGCTATGATGAAAGTGCCGCCGAGTGAGCCTATACCCGATGATGTGAGAGTCGTGGATCGCATTCTTCTGATTGTTCCTCGATGATCATTAGGGGGTCGCTTATAGCGAGAAATTCTTCTACTTGTCCTTCTTCGCTTTGATCAGCCACTCGACACACGGGACCGTGATAGAGAGTATGATCGGGGTTCCTACACCTTTGCCTACTTCCTCGTGGGAATGCGCATGCGATCGCAGGGCTCGACCGAGGCGTGGTTAGATTCTACCCATTTCACCGGTGAGTGTTTCTCTTGTCTTTTCCCATGTATGGGTTAAGAGTGTCGATCGACAAAGATGTGTTTGCCTTTTCAGGCGCTTTGGGGCCTATGAGAGGCTTCCTTGTTTATGCCCCGTGAGCGTGTTAGGTTTAGACACCTATCCACGAGGACTGAGATGGCATCATTCCATACCGGTGAGGTCCCCCTGTCACGAGGGTTTCACTCATTGTCGCCATACCGAGCTATCGACAAACCGATGTCATCACACGGATTCCCTACTCGAGAGCATTTGGGAGTCGGATTTTGAGGATGGGTACCACCGAGTAGAGTACGCCATTTCCACCCGCAGGATTCCTCTCTTCACAGATGGAGGATGGAGCTCTATTTAGAGAGCGCATATTAGAGCACTACAGAGAGATCCAGATGCCGATCTTGCCTCCCGCCAGCCAAGTTATCGGGCCTGCTTCGCAGCCAATACCACCCGCATCGACATCCCATTGATGGGGATCGACGGCTTTTTACATTATCGAGGGCCCCTGCTCGTGGAGATGTTCCAAAGATCGGTGGATCCTCGCACGATCGAGCTCGCACCGCGCCACACACTTTATGGGGATATGGTTCCAGATCCGTGATGATGACGGATTGGCTAGCCTGTGTCGTAGATCCGACTCATGTGACACAGATTGATGATCGACTCTTGCAAAAATTGGACCGGCCACATCTTTTCATTCGGATTTGGGCGTAGATCCCGCAGAGGTAGATACTTTTGATCCTTCCAACTCAAGCACCGGGTCCCTCAGTGACCCATATGGTTTTGCCCGACAGCAGATCCTCCTCAGATTATCTCGGCCCGACATCCCCGTAGATAGAGATCCAAAGACTCAGAGGAGTTACATCAGTGGATGATCGGCGATGTGTACATCGATACTATCGACTTTTTCTCGATGTATTTCTCGCTATCTCTTTTCGATAGGCCTCTCATTAGCATCCGGGTAGCTTCACCCCATTCTCGCTATATCTTTTGATAGGCCTCAGATGTCAGTAGCTTCACCCCATTTCCTCAGATATTTTAGTCAGACAGAGATGTATTAGATGATGATATACTTAGGAATGTATGTACAACGCTTTCCATTCCCTATATCATATTGCCATCTATCAGATCATGCATGTTATTATGTTATGCATATGTATGTATGTCCAGAGATATTCAAAGATTTACCCTCGGATGGTCTTACGACACGCACCCACATGTATGTCTTCTTCTTCGACAGCTTAGTCAGATTGATCATACCCCACCATTTGTGGTGGTAAATCGGTATGCGATCATGGTATGATAGTATATCACCATCGCATATGGTGATCGTAGATGATTTGTCTAAAGATACTACGACCTTACCGATGTTTCGTGTTCCTCCAGTGATTTGTAGAGGGCATGCTAGAGCACCGGGTACCGATGATATGTATTTCGATTTGGGACCCGTGAGTCGACTCCTACTTTGAGGAGTATGCACGATCGACGATGCCGCCACCGGACATGCACTCTCATGCATGCATACGGTGATGGGAGACATGAGTAGATAGCCATGACTCTCACCGATCGAGGCGCAGAGTGGTCCAGATGAGATTACATCCGCCACGTTATATCCCAAAGCATTTCGCTTGATGTGTTTGGCTCGAGGATAGCCTATGCACGGCATTTCCGGGATTTCACCACACCGGAGGATCATCAAGCATGCTCACCAGTAGATGTGTATCGCTTCTATGCGTATTGTCATACGCCTACATGTCCGCGGTACATGGATGAGCTAGATATCGCCATTATTACGGCAAAGAGAGAGCTCTCGTGGAGGGTCATACCATTATTCCGATGATCATCGCAGAGACCTCGAGGTCACCTACATACCACCGCACTTATCCCAGCAGAGTATTCACAGTAGCTCTTGGCCATGTCAGATGTGTGGTTTATGTCACACTTGAGACCGATTGGCACATTTAGACATCATGGATTTTGTTTCACCCATGATATAGCCATGACGTATTCCTTCCAAATTTCAGAGTGTACAGATGTCGATCGTGGTCCGCTTTCCCGCAGTGGATTAGAGATCCATTTGATATATTGTCGTGTTCGTGGCTCACCACCCTACAACCTTCATTACTCATGCTCCGCATGGATTATCTCCTCCGGGCCGATTGAGGGGCATGATCACTTACCACCCATCGGGCCGTGATGTGTCAACACGACCAGCTTTTGGATTTTCATCCGTATGAGGGGGGCAAGTGAGTCAGTCAGCTTCACTTCACACACACGCTTGTCAACGGAGGATGATCCAGTGTTGTATGCCATGGGATCAACGAGAGTCAATCGAAGTTTCATCACCATCCAGTTGTTCTCACAGTAGTATTCCATGGATGGATGAGAGAGATCGATCGATCATCAAGCAGAAGATCCACAAAGCAAGTGGGGATCGATTCTCTATGATGAGGAGCCTATAGAGGAGGCCATATTCCCACCGACTGATGATTCGATCATCGGGTCGCCAAAGATTTGTGATGGATTCTCCCACCCCGAAAAGCCATCATACTCAAAGATTCTAAGACAAAGATTTGGAGCAGAGCTTACATCCGATGACCCATGATAGAGATCAAAGTAGGGGTCGCGATGTCGACAAATTTTTTATGAGAGAGATACCGCTTATTAGAGAGGGATGAGGCTAGATCACCAGTGATGCATTGATTGGGAGCGGATGCCGCTTTATCTCGCTAGGGATGTGGCCATTGCAGATAACACTTCAATTAGATCCTGATGATGACCGCCACCTTGCCGATATGAGTGCTTATATCGATGAGCATTATGCCACCATGCAGCTAGCCTCCGATCCGCTAGCTCGTAGATACCTCAAGGTGAGCTTGCAAAGCTTCCTCCGCCTTCGTAGAGGGATGCTATGTTAGATCCGATAGTCCGATACACACAGATCCGTAGATAGCTTTGTATTTTCCTCGCATGCATTTAGCTTAGCCATTTTGTCATGTACAACATGTATGTATATATCAAATAAGATTATATATGGCAGGAAATATATTTTGATTCACTTCCCTTTAGTTATGCCTTGATACTTGCTTGATGTTTGCTCGCTTCTCCAGTGGCCTTGTGATCTTGATGCATTCTCAACTTATCCTCGATAGATGGACATCGAGACGCCGCAAGATCTCTCGTAATCGGATCATTGATTTCGTGAAATCCCTACCATCTTTGGTGTCTTGGGACCGGTATCTCAGATGGAAAAGTGGAGAGGAGGGTGGTTTCTTCCTCTCTCGAGATCGACCGCACTACGATGGTCGCCAAGATTTCTATTTGTGAGAAGCCTAGTTAATTCCATCTCTTATGGGTCGGTATTGCTTTTCGAGGCACGATCGCAGCCTTTTTATGGTCACCGAATCTTCTATTTGTGAGAAGAGGTCAGGTAATTCCATCCCTTTGATCCGAAACCGGCGAAATGGGGCGAATCAAGATTGATCCCAAAGATCGCGTGACAAGTATGTTTGTTCGGTAGGGGTTAGATCAACACTCATGAATGGTCGCCACGCACTCTATCAAGAGGAGATCAAGTCTCGTGTAGTTCAAACCTAGTGTAGGAGGTTCAACGTCGAATGCGGAGGCGTATGGGTGTAGAAGTATTTTTGTTGTTTTTTTTTGTTTTGTAGAGAAAGGGTAGAAATGTTTTTGTTGTTTTTCTTTATCATGACCGCCATATATAGATATGGTCGCCACGCACTCTCGCATCGTGGAGATCAAATCGACGAAGTTCGCCTCTCGTGACGAATCAAGGCGAAGAGAAGTGTGAATCCCATGTGCAAAGCTATATCATGGGGAGAAGAAAGTTTAATCCCATAATGGGGACAAACCGCAAGTGTGTAAAAGTTTGATCCCGCCCTCGTGACAAACCGCAGCGAGAAAAGTTTAATCCCGCCTTCGTGATAAACCGCAGTGTGAAAGGTTCAATCCTGCCTTCGTGATAACCAAATTGAGAAAGGTTCAATCCCGCCTTCGTGATAACCGAAATTGTATGAAAGGTTTGAAATGAAGTAAAACCAAAGTCACCGGCTTGAAGTGTATGTTTCCCGAGGGGCGTAAGAGCATGTAAAAAGGGTGAAAGGGTTCAAAACCGAATGACCGGTGATTTGGTGATCAAAACCAGATGTTTGTTTGATGGTAACTTCGCATATAGTACCGCTTCACACTGTCCGAAAGTTGATAAGTCGTGGAAATTCATCGCCATCCATTTCCGCAACTGAGAGCACCTCCTATCAATACTTCCTTGACAATAAATGGGCCTTCCCAAATAGGGAGCTTAATTTTCCTTAGATTGATCTTCGTTGTCAATGATCTTCTTCAAAACCAAGTCATGTTGTTTGAATTGCCGAGTCGACTTTTTTTCATTGTAGGATCGCATGCATCCTTTGTTGATATAATCGACTATGGAAGATAGTCGCGGCTCTCCTTTTTCGCTCTATCGTAGACAATTGGTGATACCGCCTTGTACCCATAGGTCTTCATCCAACCGAGCATCCATCAATACTCGAGGGATTCCATTTCCACTTCTACGGGGAGCACTCGCTTCCATCCCATAGACTAAACGAGTAGGGGTTGCCCCAAAGAAGTTCGTATGGAAGTTCTCAGAGGCTAATAAAGTCGAGGCAAGAGGTCGTGCCATCCTTTGTGATCAAGCTGACATTTTCTCGCATGATCTTTTTGATGTTTTTATTAGCCGCTTAACAAAGACCATTCATCTTTGGACTCAGAGAGATGACGGAGTTGAGATGTTTGATGTGGAATTTTCTCGCATAACTCCTCCATCATTTTGTTGTTGAGGTTCTTAGCATCGTCTCTATTACACAATGACCTCTCGTTGTCCATATCGACAATGACATTGCTTCTATGAAAGCAATGATAACTTCTTTAGTAACCTCGGGAAGGATGTCGCTTCTACCCATTTGGTGAAGTAATCGATCACGGTGAATATGAATCGATGTCCATTATCGCTTTGGGCTCGATGGGCCCGATCACGCCCATTCCCCACATCGAGAAGGGCCATGGCGAACTCATATCAGGAGTTCCTCGAGGGGCGTGGATAGCATTCCCATGAATCGCATCGATAGCACCTCTCGACGTGATCATCACAAATCACTTTTGAGTGTGAAGCCAATAATGTCCCGCTCGAGAATTTTTCGACAAGTAGGGGTCCGCCACGTGAGGGGCCACATACTCCACCACGGATCTCATCCATGAAGTCACCGAGCTTGGTCTTTGTCCGCACATCCGAGGAGACCTAATCTCGCATCTCTTTGTAGAGTGCATCTCCGCCAGTAGAATTTCATAAAGAAGTCGATGAATCCGCCTTCTTCTCGCTTAGGCTCACCTCAATGTGTAGATCCATCTCGCAGATACTCCTCGATGTGTCGATACCAAGGGTCAGGGATGGAGGTAGCTCATCCGATACTTCTCCAATGTAATTCCCATAGATCGGGGCTTTTTGCAGAGAGCAAACGTGATGCATGGCATGTTTTCCTTGTTAGTATGTAAACCAAGGAGGCCAACGCTGCTAATGCATTCCGCAAAATCATTCCTATTACGAGGAATGTGTAGAAAGGAGATTTCTTCAACTCCAAAGCCATCTCAGAAAACTTGCCGATGGTAAGGCAAAGAAATGCAATTTTTTGGTTTGATAGATTCCTCGGATTGCTTGATTACCAATTCGAATCCCCAAAGACAAGCTTAACCACCGATGCCCATCGAATCTGCAAGTTTTAGCCCCATGATACAACCTTCATACTCACCGTTGTTGGTGCCGATAAACCGCAATTTGACGCCGACGGATACCGCCTCCCCGCATCGATATATTAGGATCGCTCCAAATTCCGAGCCTTCTCTCAATTAATAAACCCATCAAAATACATTTTCCACTCACCAGATGTATCGATCGATGTCAGAATCGAATCACATTACCCTTCATCGGGAAAGTATGCTTCTAAGGGGTTTGTAATCCCCTCAGCAAAAGTGCGCACCACTTGATCCGCAATTCCTCGACCTTTTGATGATTTTTTTGCCACGTAGACGATGTCAAATTGTCAGTAGGATCAACTCGCCATCCGATAATGACAATTCAGTATGGGTTTATCAACACATACTTGAGAGGATCCACGCGGATATGAGACGGTCAGGTGACCATGGAGGTAATGTTGTAACCTCATGGAAGCCCATGCTAAAGCACAACAAGTCTTCTCGATCGAGTGTACTTGTGTTCACCGATGTCAATCTTTTGTCGAGGTAATAGATAGCTCGCTTTCGCCTCTATTATCTTTTTTTTGCTCCAAAGATGCAAAACCCATAAGATTGTCATTTTTATGGATGTGTACATGAACAGGGGAACATCATCCCCGGAGGTACCAAAATAGAGCGTTAATCGCTTGTTTTTAATGGTAAGGAAGGCTTTCGACACTCATCGCTCCATTTCATGGAGGAGTTCTTCCTTAACAATTTGAAGATAGCTCACAAAGTCACGTGAGTCGAGAAATGAATCGCTAATGAAGTTGATCCTTCCCAAAAATCCCCATTTTTCTTCTCTCGTCGAGGAATGGGCATTTCCTCGATGGCCTCGATTTTGGTAGATCCAGCTTCAATCCTTTGTGGGTCGATTAGAAGCCTAGCAACTTGCCTCGACTTAACACCAAAGGCGCACTCAAGGATTCAACTTCAAGTCAGACTTACGCAACCTCGTTGAAAAGCTTTTTGAGAGATGGTCTAAATGGTCATCCTCCTTCCGGATTTGACAATGATGTCATCCACGAGATCTCTATCTCTTTGTGCATTAAATCGTGGAAAAGAGCCATCATAGTCACGATAGGTCGCCCCAAAGATGATGAGGCCGAATGACAACCGTCTCAGAAAGCAAAAGGTTCCCCAAGGCGTGATGAAAGCAAGCTTTTCACGATCTTCCTCAAATACTATAATTTGATGGTACCCCAAAGCAATCAAAGAAGGAGTACATGCCGATCGAGCAAATTATTGTCAATAAGAATGTGGATAAAGGCACGGAAAGCTATCTTTAAGGCAAGCTTTGTTCAAATCCCGATAATCCACGCAGACTCGCACCTTTCCCCGTTTAGGCACGGAACAATGTTGATATCCACTCGGATATGTAGACACCATGATATGCGCCAAATTTTGAAATTGTTTCACAATTTCTTCTTTAACCTTTAAACTCCACTCGTGTTTCAATCGCCGAGCTTTTTCCTAACCGGCTTGAATCCTTCTTTAATGGGAAGGCGATGAAGAACAATGTCAAGGGACAAACCCACCATGTCTTCACGAGACCATGCAAACACATCCTCGAATTGGGTTAATAAAGGCAACCATGTCATTCCGCCGATTTGTGGTAAGGTCCGAACCAACTGGATTAGCTTAGGGTCAGTTTAAGGTTCCAAGATCGAAAGGAGTGGTTTGATCAAGATTGGGTTCGGTTTGTCTCACACCCATTCCTTAATCTCTCGAGGTGTCTCAATGTCCTCTCGATGTCCATCAAGTCCGAGTCTAACTTTGCATCAAAGTTACAAATTTTCGTGGAGAGAAG
This sequence comes from Panax quinquefolius, assembly GCA_020205615.1. NCBI lineage: Eukaryota > Viridiplantae > Streptophyta > Magnoliopsida > Apiales > Araliaceae > Panax > Panax quinquefolius. The sequence goes on from CM035168.1 coordinate 87,090,268, forward strand.
GCACCTCATCGCAAAGTACAGTACACATCTAAATTCGTAGTCCTCAAACAAAAGATGCTTTCACTTAATATATGCAACTCGCTCGATCATACAAAAGTGTTAGTATGTACGTGATAAAAATAACTGCTAGTGTCAGTAAAAAGAAAGCAAGCAATTAAAGTTATCTACAGGGCGTAGGGATTTTTCACCCATTTTACCCTCGCCGACCAATGCACGGAGTGTCGCCCAATTGTCGAGGGCAAAGTCCTCAAGGATCCGCAGTGATGGAAGGATCATCCATTGTCCTCCTTCTCCCGAATGATAACCATGACATCCGGGCAATCATCGCCCGGTATATCTGCTTTGTATGTTCATCATGAACAATGACGCGAATGCCCGCCATCATCAAGGCAAGGTCATGTTTACGCTTTCCGCCTTTTCTTCCACTTCGGATCGTGAATCAAAGACCTCTTTAGCTTTGATTGCACCGGTTTTGGAAATAGCATAGCCACAAAGATGGGCCGGCACCTTTACCGAGATCGCATTAACTCATGAGGTAAAGGTATAGAAAATCATCGCATGGCGAAGCTTCGAGGAACCCGCCAGCGCTTATGAGGATTCCTCGTGATCGAATCAAGAATAGCCTAGTCCCGCTTGCTCCAATTTGATCGACATTTGATAGGTGCTTAATACCCTCGCTGATCCTTACCAAGCCCTCGTCCAAAGTTGATGACCCAATAACATCATTTCTCGAGTGGCCGATATAACCTCTCGCAGAAAATCTTGGGTACGGAAGTGGCGCCCAATAGAATGGTATCACAGATTACTCACTTCCAAAGTATGGAAACCGGCCGCTCAACTTCAAATCAAAGTCGATAATTGGTAGAATTCCTTGTTCAGACAATCCGCCCAAAGATTGATAAAGATTAGACGTTGTTGATGATGTATTTGAGTTGTTGATGTAATGTGGATGGAATAGCCCAAATGCATGTGTATCCATGGTCTCCCCAATAAAGCAAAGTTGTATCCTCGAATCTATCTTGAGGACGTGAAGGATACATTGAATGTATTTGGACCAATCTCAATTGGCAATTCAATCTTTCGACGGCATTTTATTCGCCGATCCATCAAAAGCTCTCGATGACCGTATGGCCGCTTGGATCCGCTTGAGATTGATATTCATTTTTACCAAGGTGGCATAAGGACATATATTTAGAGATGAGCCCATCTATCAATACTCCTTTAGCATATACCCTAAGACAACACCGCGATGTGCAAAACGGTCAGTAATGACCGGCCCCTTCTGGAGGTATATCATCATCAAGGAAGGATATCACATTGTCATTGAAAATGTGATCAACCAAATGTTGAAATTTTTCCACATCCACCGATTTTGGCAAGTAGGCTTCTTCTAAAACCTTCAACAAGATCTTCCGATGATCCTCGTAAGAGAAAACCAAATCCAAGATTTGAAATCAAAGTGAGCTTCTCGCAGCTTAAAACCACTTTCGCTTCATTACGACCCATAGTACGGAGGAATTTTTCAATCTTCTCCATGGGCAATTTCCCTTTGCTTCGCAAGTAGGTTTGATAACCCGCCGAGGAAGGTACAAAGGATTTTCTTTCGACATCAGAGCAAAGAGTATGAGACGTGGATCCTTCAAATTTCTCCATAATTCCATGGAACTTTATGCAAGTCGACAACAGATGTCAGGGTCTCCAAGGTAAAGGAATCGCTCTGCGTGCGCCACTTTCAAAAGGATTGTCACCTTTTTGAGTCAATTGGTCAGATGGGAAATACTTTGACAGCTTCATCATCCACTTCGAGATAATCGCAATCGATCCTTCCATCGGGTAGGGCATGCATTCCCACCCTCGAGTCAGCACAAAGGTAATCATCTCGCTATTTGCGCAGACACCGCTATCAATAAGATTCTCAATAAGATGGCGAGTGCCCAACATTCTTCTCGTGTCAGCGACCACCGCGAGAATGTGAATGATATCGACACATTTCATCGATTGAACCGCCTCGAAGGGGATTGATCGAGGGAGAAGGAATGTGATTCTTCCTTCATCGATCAACATTTGAAGTATCTCCTCCATAGATCGCCCAGATAGGTGAATTCCTTTGATTGGCAAAAACTCCCGACGGGCTTTTAGCACTTGCTCGCTTTAACCTTATCCTCCATAGCTTCGCTTTCAAGGTGTCGATGGAGCATTTATAACAAATGGAAGGAGATAGCATGCCCCCGCTCGATTAATCAAGCGCGTGACTTGATGTCGATGGGTCACCGCTCGCCAATTGCTCAATTTGTTTGCAAAGAGCTTTCATCTTTCGCTCCACGGTAAACTCGAACTTTGATAATCCCATTTGTCAACACCGCCTTTGATGGTCGGGATGATTCGCCATTAGAATTGGAACTCAGACAAAGGCTCCAACCGATCATGTTGACCTCTTCTTCTTTGTGTTGAGGAAGAGGGTTGTCTTGCACATGAGGTTGATCTGGTTTGGTGACTACAATCTCACCGCTGTTCATCGATCCTCGAATCTTATGTTTCAAGGCCCAACAATCTTGAGTATCATGTCCGGTGCCCCAAAGATGCATGATAAGCACACTTCCGAGTAGCATTAAAACCCCTCCCATTAGGGTCATTGGTGGAAGAAGATGTAATTTTCTTCCGAGCAAATGTAAGAGCAAGAATATTCTCGAGCTTAATCCCCTAAGGGTGTGAACGCTCGAGGTCGCTTTTACTTCCACTTTTAGGCAATGGAGGGTTCAAGATCAGGCCGAAAAGGGAGAAGTTTCTCCTCCGATAGCATGCTTGATTGCCTTTTTCCTTGTAGTAGATCAAGGAAACATCCTCCTTTTCTTTTTATGGATTCCGGGTTGTTTCTTCCATAAGATCCGATCGATGTGCTCAAAGAATGCCTTTAAGAGCTGCTTAGGTCTTGAATTTTACCGACTTCAATCCCATTTCACCCATCTCTCGCTGTGTTTTGATCATTTCGTAAAATGGTTTGCCAATACCAAATAGAACTCTTCATATAGAAAGGAGCTTCCTCAGACATCTATGAAAGTCACGACCATTTCTCGATTCTCATCATGGAAGGAATAACTTGAGCAAAGAAGGCGCCCCACCTTTGAGCATATATTCTAAAACGACTCATTAGATCGCTTTCGACCTTGGTGATTTGGTACCGGCAGAGCCATCCGAGATTGAAAATCAGATTGAGGAGGAAGGCGTGAGCCACTTCTTCCCAAATATGGATCTTAGAGTCAGTTTAACTGCATACCATGAACGGCTTCTCCAAATGACTTTTCAAAAAAAATGATTCTCGAGCTTTTCATTTTCCTCACATAAGATCCCAAGTTCTCCAATGAACACCTTTAAATGTGTATAAGGATCCCCTAATCCGCATATATTTTTCAAAATCGTGGGTCTTAAATTTCTCCGGATAATGAACACCAGTGAAATATGCAAAGGTCTCGTATATATGAACACCGCCACGTGTTCCAACTCCTTGAGAACGCGAATGGTTTCCTCCATTCAAGGACCTTCTTCCCGATGTCACCGGTCCGGATCTCCTTTGAGATGGGTGCCTTTTGTGGTCTTTGTTGGTCAGATCCAACCGATGTTCTGAATTGTTTTTTCCGCACTTTGAACTCCCCTTGTAGAGGGATTCTCATATGTGTAGGTATCTTCGCACTCGAGTAGACCGTGTAATTTTTTTAGTAGAACAAACCAAGTTCTGTGATTTGTTTACTCAATCCATCAAATTCTTCTCGAAACAAGATTAGACTCGCTCTAAGAGGACATGATCGGGTCAGAAGTTCAGCAGCCTTTTTGATTTTTGACCGTAATGTGCCCAATTGCTTCCCTACAAAAGACTTATGTAGTTTAGTCTTAGGGTAATATAAATGTTATCATAACATGTCCGCTTTTAGGAATTTGTCCTCCAAGAAAACCTGGTTGTTAATTGATAACATGTCATGCATGCACAATATTCTTCATATTTTCCATTACATATGGATGAACATGGAATAAAATTACAAGTAAATGCTTTTACAAGTAATTGAAAATGGAAAGCATGAAGAAACTTTCTCCGCTTTGGTTTATCGTAGGTCGACCTATCCTAGGGTTTCTCTCGCGCTTTTCTCAGCATGAAGGTTCCCGCATCATCGCAATCTACTTGACGGAAGTTAATCCTATTGCTCAACTGGAGCGAATCTGAGTGGTGCCTTTCCCGAGCCCCGGGAATTATTCTTCCCACGAGTCCAAAGAATCAAACACCGACAGATAGCCTCCCGGTGGAGGGACCACACAACATACATTCACATACAACGTGTCTCACCGCTTATGCAAAATGATGATACGTGCAAAGCACTAATATCACGATAGATATTTAGCAAAGGCAAGAATTAAAATGCATTCATACACATTCATCGTAAATGTAAATGCAACATTCACACACAAGCATATAACAATTTTGAAAAGCTTGTAATAACGGCTTTAAGCCCTCTTACCGAGTCCCAAAGAAGTCGCCACCGTCGACGCCGGATTTTTTTGAGTGTCCTTTTTTCGCTACTTTGTTCTTTTGGTGTTCTCATGTTAATGTGAGATTTGTTTGAAAAAACAAGTGAAAAAGGTCCGATATGTATAATGTCGACGATTGATTTTTAAGAGTCGCCATTGGTGTATTTAATCGTCGCACTAACGCAAATCGGTAAAGGTTTGCACACATCGACCCAAAGGATTTGACACTCGCTAAACGGTCTGTGGAAACCGAGATTCATTTTGGGTCCGGGGCTTGATTATGCGAGGGAAGGTGTTAGCACTTCCCGACATCCGTGTTACCACTATGACCGCCACTTTTCAAAGAAATTATTATATGAATGTGTGTGTTTGTGTGTGTGTGTGTGATCAATGTGCAATTATTTGAAAGTAGTGTGAGGCCTCGCTCACACTTATATATACACAAGGTTTGAATTTTATAGAAAAATTCAGCTTTTAAACCAAGATATATCAATGACGTTTTGTAAAAGAGGTTTTTCAAACCCCGTGCTCAATAGAATCGAGACCTTTTCATACTTCCATTTTATTATTAAATGTTCTATTTTTGTTTGCTTTTATTTTCGAGATGCGAAGCATTCTCGAGAAAATAATATACAAGCAGCGTCAAACTCCTCATGGGTACGATACCATCCAAGGAAATTCAGCATAATCGTAAAAATAATGTACAAGTCGCTTATAAATTAAAAATGTCCATCATGGGAACCTAATCTAGATTCAAGAACTCAACCTGTGATCACATGATTCCTAGGCTCACATGATACCGCAATTTGTATGGAAAGCAAGTAAGCGCTATATATATATAAAAGCTATAATATATATATATATATATATACAGATATATATCAACCACCACGTAAGCAACTCCACGGGGGATCGAAAATGTAAATATATAAAAGCGGTAAATATATATATATATATATATATATATATATATATATATATATATATATATATATATATATATATATGATACGATCAACCGCCACGTAAAGTAAACTCCAAAGTGACGAAATGTAAATAAAGTCAGTAAAGTGATCAACCGCCACGTAAGTAAACTCCAAAGCAGACAAAATGTAAATAAAGTCAGAAAAGGCCACCAAGTAAACTCTGTGCCTAATAGAATGTAAATATATATATATATATATATATATATATATATATATATATATATATATATATATATATATAAAAGAAAGAAACGACCGGATGTAAATCCAGCTCATCGATATGTCCGACAACAATTATATATATATATATATATATATATATATATAAATGCATATATGTAAAATCCAGCTCATCGTATATATATATATAACGAATTGTTGTATATTCGATGATCGATTCATATGATATTTATCCGATATATATATATATATATATATATATATATATAAAAGTGATTTAAACGCATTCTGATGTAAAATCTGTGCTCATCGTATGTAGTCCACCACGCTTATATATATATATATATATATATATATATATATAAAGCAATTAAACGCCTCCGCATCAAGTTCAGCTCAATCGAGGCATAACTCGATAATGTTAGTCCATATATATGAAATATATACATATATTAGTATATATATATAGACATGTAAATGAAAACCACTTGATCAAGTCCTGCAAACACACACAACACGACTCTCAATGTGTATAACAAAGGTGTGCTATATGAGAAGAAGGCTTTATAAAATGTAAGAAGGCTTACACAGTACGCCAAAGTAGACTTCTATGACTTTAAATGGATAAACACTCAAATTCCCCACGGATAAAATATAGCTATATGTGAGCTAACTAGTGTTTAAAGAAGAGAAAACACTCAAAAGATGTGTATGCAGAGTAAAATGGATGTGGCTTCCTCGCTTTTTTCCTTCTCTCTCTCTCTCTCTTCAAATGGTCAATTCCAAGCCTCAGATATATAGACGGATGGTCGCAGTACACCATGCACAACCGCAGCTACCGTCGGTCGTGGTGGATCCGAGTCTCATGGGTCCCGGCTGTCTCGTAAGACGCGTACTCATGCAATCGTAATATCCGCTCGAACTTGCAGTAACTTCAATCCGAGCATCCGAACGAGGTATATCCGACCTTCTTCTTCATCACCGGTGTCGAGAGTTACGCAATGGCATGGATTAAAGGTTTTACGAAGTCAGGAAGAGGGGTCTATGTGTGACGCCCCCAAAATAGGTCCATTCCATCCAACCCATTCTGAGTCGCCAAATACATGGTACATAAATAACTACAACTTTATTATTACAACAAATAAACTGTGAGTTTAAATACAAATATTGTCATCTAGACAATATCCACACGCAAATAAATCCCCATCATAATTATTGATACATTATTTTACAAAAATGGTGAGGACTACTAAACAACTATCTCTAGAACCTTCGCCTCGTACTGGGACACCGTCATGTTATTCTACTCTAGTCTAATAAACTCCACTTCCTTCATATGATGAATACTTTCAGGGAAGTACTTGTCATTGAACTGCTTCAAACGCTCTCCCACGATATAGCCGAAAGCAGAAACTGGATGGGTACGCCCACCAAGAATCTCGCCTCGTTCATTAACATAAAGTTGTGACGCCCAAAATAGGTATACACAACACCCATTCTGAGTCGCCAAATACATGGTACAAAAAGCAAACTACAACTTCAATAATACAAATGTCGTGTGAAATACGACAATATATACTGTGAGTTTAAATATAATATTATCTTCTAGACAATATCTATACTCAAATAAATCCCCATCATAATTATTGATTCATTATTTTACAAAAATGGTGAGGACTACTAAACAACTCTCTCTAGAACCTTCATTCCATACCCCGACTAATACTCGCTACATTCTCGCCTCCTGAGAAGAAAAATGGAACAACAAGGAAAAGGGTGAGCTCAACTAGCCCAGTAAAGAATATTATGACTAAGATAATATACAACAAATTATCGTTAGTCTTCAACAGGGAAAAATCTGATAGAATACAATAGACAACAAGTTTCAGATCAATATTCGCGCAATGGAAATAATAATTCATAAGAGTTACGTAGAGAATGAAATCTACTATAATCTATGAATTTAATAAACCCATCATCAATATTTTATCCCCTCGTAACATCAATCAATATGCATCTCGAATCAAATATTCATCTTTGCACTACAGCCAAAGATATTCATCACTTGGTCATGTTCATTTAAACACTGCTCATCTTTGCACTACGTGCCAAAGATATTAATCAATCTGGCCATGTTCATCTCAACACCGCTCATCTTTGCACTACAAAGCAAAGATATTCTTCGAAATCATTCATCTTTTTGACTACAGCCAAAGATATTCAATAATATCATCATTTAAGACCGAGGATGATGAAAATATTTTAAAGAAACGAATCCAAAGTGAAACAAAATGACAAGGATTAAGGATTAAGATTCAGATTTGGTTTTATCCACGCCCAAAAATATCTCAAAAATAATCATAGTGGTGTAAAATTCAAGAATGATCAAAACATGGATACAATCGAAGTTAGTATCCGTAATAGATATTTTGACAAAAAGAAGAAATTTTATTTTTCTATGAATAGTGCCAGATATACGTGAATAAAGGTCAGATATCGAATAGTGCCGATACATGAATAGTAACTCCGACACCAAAAGATAGAAATTCCACAAAAACATCTTCACGCTTCATTTAATAAGACTCGTGAATAAGAATCGTGAATAAGAATCTCCGCTTAATAGAATCGTGAATAAGAACTCATGAATAGTAACCCCGATATGAAAAAATTCCAAATTTGATAAAAACTTCAGATCAATATTTCAAAGATAATGATATTGAAGAAATAATATCATTACGAAAAAATAATATCCCTTACCTCGAAAGATCAAGATTTCTAAATTAAACACCCTGATATAAAGCATGACTTGACTTGCACCGTATAGCAATACTCAAAGTATACTCAAAATACTCACAAGAATACGCCGATAATATAGAGAGAAAAACTTCAGCTTTCGGTGTGATTTTCAATTCTAACCTAAGACCCTATTTATAGAAATTGCTAGTAACACCAAAGCGTAAAAAATTTAATAAATTAATAATATAATTATATTATTTTCTACACATGTCTAGAATCTGATTTCAGCCATCAAACACATGCCACCTTCTAGAAAAAAAAGAAAAAAACGTTTTTCTAATTTTAAATATTTTAAACTTCCAAAATCAATTATTTTGAAAGCTTGGAACTTCAATAATTCATAATAAATAGCCCTTTCATCAGAAAATTCAATCTCATGAGTTTTTATAGGAAATTCAATTCTCTACAACTTTGCAGAAGAAAGTTTTTCCAAATTCCAATCAGAAATTGACCAAATCCACAAACGGGCAATTTTACAGCTTATAATCAAATTTCAAATAATAAATGGGGTCCACCAACATGTTTAACATGTTTTAAACATTTATTGCAACAAAAATACTCTTCATCCTCGTATACTCATATATCCCACATTCGCTGTAAAATATCACCATTAATATATTATTAAAATAATATATTTAAATGAATTATTTTATCGTAAAAAGATAAAATATTAATTTTCAACAATTGTCATTTTAAAAAATTTTCCATCTATATCCACATAAAATCAATATTTTCCTCATCATATAAATCAATAATTAATTATTCACAAATAATATTACGTAATCACAATATCGACAACCAAAGCAGCTCCTCAGAAAGAGGGGCTTTCCAATAAGAATTTCTTCATCGGCAAGCAATTAGTGACCAAACCTCTCCTTAGATGTAACTTTCTAGACATTACCAATAATGTTATCTAATAATATTATTCAGATAATATGAATTATTGCTTCGATAATGAAAGATACCGTAATGACAATTATCAAACAACAAAGAATATAAAATATCAACGCAGTTAATTATTAACTCAATAAAATAATTCAATAAAAGAATTACCGTAACCATTATCGAGTAGTGCCTTCACGTAAGAATCAATAATTGTGCAATACCGCAAAGTGCACTCGCTCAACAACGCCAGATTAGTGTTTTTAACCAATTGGGTATTCCAACAAGATTAATCTGTAAATAACTACGCCTGCTATTTAAAAACAACTTATATTTGTCGCTTTTCTTCATCCAATCGCTTTCCGCATGGGGCCCACACATGGTCACTACTGTCAGCATTTAATATTCCCCGACAAAGACGTAATATTCCACGACCAAACGAATATTCCCCGACGATAATGAATATTTTATAACCACTTGCTTAATTTGAAAATATTTGCATATTTAACCCTTAACTATCCACATTAATCAAATCAACCCTTACTATTTCAAAATAATAAATAAAGGAAATTCCTTTTATTTAAAAATTTCGGGTCTTACAAAAGTAGCGAATGGAACTTTCTGTTCCTCCGTGCATCCCAAGACATCAAATATCTTGGTAATTTGTTTAACCCACGTCTCCGACTTAATCGGATCCGGCTTCCTGCACTCGTGGTCCCAACTTTTTTGAACTCGCTTGTTGTGACCACCCGTGAATTGCTATCATTTCCTCCCGATTTTGAACACGAGTCTCCTCGTCTGATTTTTTGCATGAATTGCAAAAAGCTTCTAAACATCCCCTCGCTCATCATCCGCCACAGGTGTTGTTCATAGAGTTACATTGTCACTGTTGCACGCTCTCCTCGCTGGTAAAGACACGATCTCCACGGCCTCATTTACTCCAATCATAATATTCTCAATGACATTCTCAATTATCATTATAAAACAAGGGTTAATTAAGGAAATCAATATATCACATAATATCCCTATATACTAACCAACTAACAAATAAGCTTAGTAGACACACTAGCGAAGGATTTACCTGCCCTCCCTCCTAGTTCTATTCCCCGATCTCCGCCAGATCATATCCCTAAGCTCGATACCAAACCGTGACGCCCCAAAATAGGTCCATTCCATCCAACCCATTCTCGAAATCGCCAAATACATGGTATGCAAATAACTACAACTTTATTATTACAACATATAAACTGTGAATTTAAATACAGATATTGTCATCTAGACAATATCCACACGCAAATAAATCCCCATCATAATTATTGATACATTATTTTACAAAAATGGTGAGGACTACTAAACAACTTACACTTAAGTCAAAGAGAAATTTCATCACCGAGATTATAAAAATGTTATATATGATAATAAAATAATATGATCAACAACCCGCATTTAATTTCAAAAGTAAGATTCATAAATCAATGATTTCATAACACCTTAATCCAAATGTTATAAATCACTTAATAATCTTCATAATCTAATATCATTAATATTACCACAATATCTTAATCATTTCTTAAACTTATAAATAATTTATTTTAATTGTTTACACTTTACTAATTAATGCATTTAATCATCCTAAAATGCCAAACTCATAAGATTTTATCACCAATAACCAAAACCCTCATCAAAATAATACGATATACCTTATATAGGATTCCCAAGCCATAAAATCATATTTTTCAATTTTGTTACTTCACATAACATATTTAATTCATTTACTCATAACTAGTCCATTTTTATGAAAAATACCAAATCAGGCCTCAAAAATATTTATTTTCCGAGATTTAGCGTAATATAGTCCCATATCAAATATATATTTTCTCAATTTTAAAAATTCATTTATTATTTTTCATACGGCCAAAACTTCCGAATATTTAGACATTTATCATAAATTGTACTTCTGTCCAAAAATTCTGAAAATTTCAGAATATACTGATGTTATATAGATGTACTCCCAATAAAAATTTCACCAATTTTAGAGTTAACCACAAGGACTTATAAGGGTTTACTTTTAAAATAGTATTTTCTTATAAAATCCATAACTCCTAATCTATACATCCAAAAATCGCTATTTTTGGACACAATCAAGAAAACTCATCAAATTATCATTTTAAATTTTTCCAGAATTTTTGAAGGTCCGAAAAAACTACGAAACTGAAAAATATAATAACCCTTAAAAATCCCTTTACCTCGAAAAGAAACAAAGATTTCGACCTAAGGTAAAGCCAAGGAACCTTGAATCGAATAAAGAACTCTCAAAGTATCTAAATACTCACAAAATACGCTTGATAATATAGAGAAAGAAAGAGGGAAAGCTTATATTTCTGGTGTGATTTTCAATTCTAACTTAGCCTCTATTTATATTTAAATGTTAAGACGCCAAGGCAGACTTCGACCACACCGATGGCTTTACCTGCTACTATTGCCACCCACCATATTTGAATTAGAATTTTAGCACATTTCTTCACTAATCATAGGTGGGGCCCACACATTCTAGAACTTTCCACCAAAATGATAAATTTTGAAACTTCAACAATTTCTGAATCAGTCACCTCTTAAAATTAATAACAAATCATACGCTCATTTTTAACGGTTCAAAATTTGTGAACATATACTCAACTTATATATGTATAACATATCCAAAAATCACAACGATCCAACGGTCGGATTAAAAATTATAACTCACGCAATATATCATAAGAACAATCGGTTTGATTTTTTAATACCTCTTCCCGACAAAAATACCGATAAAAACCTCAACATTAATTCCTTCAATTATAACCACATAATAAATCCATCATTTATATCTCGCATCAAATAAATATTTCTTTATCAATAATTAATTATTCACAAATAATATTACGTAATCACAATAATAACAACCAGTAGGCCGACGAAAGGGGGCTTTCGATAAGGATTTCTTTTTATCGGCGCAAATTAGGTGACCAAACCTCTCCTCGATGTAACTTTCTAGACGTTGACAACAATAATGTTATCTAATAATATTATTCAAATATTATGAATTATTGATCCGATAATGGAAAATATCGCAAAGGACAATTATTGAAATAATAATAATATAAAATATCAACGCAGCAATTATCGAATCAATAAAATAGAATATTGAATAGTAATTACTATAACAATTATTGAGTAGTGCCTTCTTACATAAGAATCAATAATTCAAAAATACTGTGCAACACCGCAGTGCATCGCGGCAACCAATGATATATTATCGTATTTTAACCACCGGGTATTCCAACAAAGTTGTTAATCTGTAACTACTACGCCAAGTTATTTATAAAAACTCAAACTTGTCATTTTCTTCATCCCACAGCTTATTCTCATTATGGGGCCCACAAATGGTCATACTGCATGTACCTAATATTCCCCGACAACAAGAATATTCCACGACCAAACGAATATTCCCCAAATGTAAATGAGTATTTTATAACCACTCATGATTTTGAAAATTTTATATATATCACCCTTAACTTTAACTTTTTATCAATTTAACCATTTACTAAATAGGAAAATTGAATACTTCTATTTCATAAAATTCGGGGTCTTACAATCTCCCTCCTTATGAAATTTCTTCCTCGAAATTTACGTACCTGATATTTCAAAGAGTTGAGAATACCTTGCTTTCATTTCAAATTCCATCTTTCCTGTCATCATGATTTCTCTATTGCTCATCTCCTGTATTTCAGATATTATTCTAGAATACAGTTTCAACACAAAGGTTCATTGACATATCACAATTTGTCAACTTAAGTAAGAAAATTCAGCTTAGGTAGGACACACACTAGCGAAGGATATTACTCGCCTCTCCCTTCCTAGTTCTAATCCCGGATCTCCGTCAGAGATCATATCCCTAAGCTCTGATACCAAATGTGATGCCCCCAAAATAGGTCCAATCCATCCAACCTATTCTGAGTCGCCAAATACATGGTACAGAAAATAACTACAACTTTATTACTACAATTGTCGGCAAAAAACAACAACAACACATATATCATGTGAGTTTTAATACCAACTTCACTCATGTCCCAACTATGAACATCACCTCACATTGATACATTACATAAACATACAAATAATAATCGCTTTTAGAAATTAAAATCTTTGGGAAGTGCTCAAGGAAACCTTCGTACATAGGGAGGCCATGAATCAAAGTTATGATAGATATCATATGTCCAGAGAATTATCCTTGGTCAATCCAATAGAATTCTAAAGAAAAATGAGAAGATTACTATCATGTTCTTTCCAATGGTGAGTCTTCTCTAACATATAACTATCTCCACTTGCCTCCAGCTTGAAGATTATATTTCAAATAAACTCTAAGATCATATAGGTAATGCTTGTAGATATACTCAAAAGAAGTGGATGTGCACAACCCCGCCTCTTACGATAACACGAGATCAGAAGGTCATTAGACATCTTGTATGATAGTGGCAAAACACCTTCCAAAGTCAGTTCACCTCACCCTATTGTTGTTCACCAAAATCAATTATTAAGTGACGATAATATACGACACACACATCTTAGGTCCTCAATACAATTATATATTGTATATCATGCCGCTTTTATAATGTGTTGAGAAACTTTGACAGCCTTTGACCACCACACTATTCCCCTGTTATCCCCGCTCAATTCGGATACACTCTTATTACCCTAAAGGAATTGTGAAGCAAAAGGGTGAGCACAACTAGCTCAGTAAAGAATATTTTTTTTTTATCCTCATGTTTATATTTTTTTTATAAACATTATCCTCATGTTTATATTTTTTAAAGTCATCTCGGCCTCAGTAGTGCATAGATGGACTTGGTATGATTATGACTACGTGGATTGTTCTAAGATAATCATAACCGTAATTGAAAACACGATTATCTTCGGTCAGAAGTATGGATAATTTGTGGTCGTGATACTAATGAATACACGATTATCTTCGGTCAGTAGTGTATGGATAATTCGTGGTCGTGATACTAATGAATACACGATTATCTTCGGGTCAGAGTGCATGGATAATTCGTGGTCGTGATACTAATGAATATCCTTGGCCCGTAGAAAAGGTGGATGATTCGATGATATGAATTAATTATCGAAATGAGTCTCAAAGAATGAAATATTAATTCACTGGATGTGGTAAAAGTCATCTTTGTCAGAAGTAGTGCATTGATAGACTTGGTATGATTATGACCAAGGATTATTCGGTATAATCATGATCAGATTGAAAACACGAATATCCTCGCGTTAAAAATGGATAATTCGTGGTCGTGATACTATTAAGTCGCGTCTCAAGATATTGGTTTTATAAACAGATATCTTTGCCGATTGCAAAGATGAATTTAATGTTTTCAACGATAAAGGTATTCAAGGTATCATCACCTCTTTATCATACTGTGTATCGCACCCTAATTTCGAGGGGTTAAATTCCATAAGGAGGAGATTGTGAGACCCCAGATTTTATCAATAAAGATTTAAATTTTGTCGAAATAATTTTTAATATTATGGTGTGAATTTGAGATAATATTATAGTTGTAGGTAGTATTTATAAATTTTGCAAAGAATGCAAGTGGTTATATTATATTCGATTGGTCTGGGAATATTCGGTTTAAGCGGGAATATTCAGACAACTACTCAATCATCAAAGTGGACCTCTAATAATGTAATTATTGGCCTGATCGAGAAAACGATAAAAATATTTTATTGAAATAACGACGGAAGTTTTACCGCTGATACTCGCTGAACTACCTTAAGTAGTAAAAGTACAAAGAATACGTGTGGTTGCATAAGAAGCACACCAGTATTGATTATCGACGCTTATGTGAGAAGTCACTCATTTGATTCCATTATCACGATTAATAATATGAATTATTATAATGATAACGACGCGTTTGTTTTATTCAGATTATTAACGTAATAAAATGTAAACATCTTCTTTATATAAAAATGTATACTTTATTAAAGTTATTCTATAAATAGAATATATTATATTTTATTATGCATAGTGTTGTAGATAGTGTTTTGCATAGTGTTTTCAGCATAGTGTTGCATAAAGGTTTGCATAGTAAAATGTTTTTATATAAATAGAATATATTATATTTTATTTAAAATATTTTGCTTTAAATATGGACCGTCAAATTAAAGTAAATCAATCTGACCGCTCATGGATTAATTACTATGCATTCTATTTTCCTATAAATAAGCTCATTCCTTCATTATTTTCTTTACTTAATTCACCGAAACTCTGTAGAGAGAAATTATAGAGAGAAAATCTATAGAGAGAAAGAAGAAGAGTATTCGGTACTTCACTACTTTGATATCTAGTGTCTTTTTACTGGTAGGGGTATTATTTGTTGTATTCGTAAGTGGTGTTATTCTTTCTTATTCATGAAGAGAACTTCATTTATTCCATTCATTATTATTCATTGGAATAACTCAGTAAAAGTGGTATACCCTATACATAACTCGATATGCTGATACCTACCTACTTTGGTGAAATCCTTATGTTATTCCATCCTTATTTATTCTCATTGAATAACTCAGATACGCTGAATCCCCTATACTTGGTGATCTTCTTCTTATTCCATTCTTTATTATTCATTTGGAATATCCTCGCTCGCGTGTTTTACAATCGGACCGGTTCCATTGTTTATTATTCCGCATTTATTATTCTCGCTGAATATCCGTGCGTATGTTTTACACCGGACCGGTTCCATTGTTTATTATTCAAGATTTATTATTCTGCCGGATCATCCTTGCTTGCAGAATTTCACCTCGACCTGGTTCCGATTATTATTATTATCATTGAATAACTCCTTGGCTACGTAAGTACCGCATGCGACGGTGATTTCTTTTGTTATTCCATTCTTTATTATACCCATTGGTTAAAACTTTGACTTCTATACTCCATGAAATTAGTAGAATATCCTTGATATTTGCGTTTCATCCAAAGATTTTTCATGGAAATATTCTTCCGATCATTCTTGAATTTTACTCTACAAAACAAGATCTTGTTGACAATTTGACGTTACTAATTCTTGGATAGAATAATTCTTGAACTTGTTTTATTGAATTATTATGTCATTGTCATCATCCTCATGATATATTATGTTATCTTCGCTTACGTGCATAGATGAACTTAGTATGATTATGACCAGTGATCATTCTAAGATAATCACGGCTTATTATAAATGATGTGATAAAAGTCCTCAAAGGCTGTAATGAAGTGATGGATAGTTTTTGGTATGGTTATGACCGGGGGTGATTCGGTATAGTCATGACCATTGATAATTTGATGAAAATCCTTGACCGTGGTACAGTGGATGATTAGATGTGGTGGTTTATTTATTAAACGAAGTCTCGGCCGATAAAAAATTGATGAAAACCTTTTAAAACCTAAAAGATAGTAGATTTTATTCTCTACTTGACTCTTTTAATGGATTGCATATTCACTAGCTAAACCGGTTGTCTATTGTATTTTATCGGTTTAACACCGTTGAAGGCTAATGATAATTTATTATTTTAGCATTATCTTAGGGCTAGTAGCTCATTTCTTTCTTTCTTCGTGAAATGAGGACTAGTTGAGCTCACCCTTTCTTTCACCGTTCTCTTGGAAATGAGAACATAGGCGTGGTGACCCATTGAGTCGGGGAGCAGAGTAATGGTCCGGAGGATAGCATTAGTAGTCCTCACTATTAAGCGAAATAGTGTGATAATAGTTGTAATGAGAACTCCTTTTGAGTTTGTATAATATCTAGTAGACAATATATATCGTATTCAAACTCACAGCTTTATATAAGTATTGCACCACGACACGCTTAGGTTAGTAAGTTGTATTTGAATTTATGTACCATGTAAGTGGCGACCCAAGATGGGTGGCGTATACCTAATTTTAGAATAGAATCACATATCACCCTTAAATTTAACTTTTATTAATTTAACCATTTACTAAATAGGAAAATTTAATACTTCTATTTCAAAAATTCGGGGTCTTATAATCTCCCTCCTTATGAAATTTATCACGTCCTCGAAATTTAAATACTGTATTTCAAAGAGTTGAGAATACCTTGCTTTCATTTTAGATTCCATCTTCCCTGTCATCATGATTTCTCTATTGCTCATCTCCTGTATTTTAGATATCATTCTAGAATGCAGTTTCAACACAAAGGTTAATTAACATATCACAATTTGTCGACTTAAGTAAGAAAATTGACTTTAGGTAGGACACACACTTTATGAAGGATATTACTCGCCTCTCCTTTCTAGTTCTAATCCCGGATCTCCGTCAGATATCATATCCCTAAGCTCTGATACCAAATGTGACGCCCCCAAAATAGGTCCAATCCATCCAACCTATTCTGAGTCGCCAAATACATGGTACAGAAAATAATTACAACTTTATTACTACAATTGTCGTGCAAAATACAACAACACATATAGTGTGAGTTTTAATACCAACTTTGACTCATGTTCCAACTATGAACATCACCTCACATTGATATATTACATAAACGTACATTCAATAACTGTTTTAGAAATTAAAATCTTTGGGAAGTGCTCAAGGAAACCTTCGTACATAGGAGGCCATAAATCTAAGTTATGATAGATATCATATGTCCAGAGAATTATCCTTGGTTGACCCAATAGACCCCAAAGAAAAACGAGAAGATTACTATCATGTTCTTTCTAATGGTGAGTCTTCTCTAGACATATAACTATCTCCACTGTCTCCAGTTGAAGATTATATTTCAAATAAACTCCAAGATCATATAGGTAGTGCTCATAGATATACCCAGCAAGTGGATGTGCACAACCATGTCTTACGATAACACAAGATTGTATGTCATTAGACATCTTGTATGATAGTGGCAAAACACCCTTCCAAAGTTGGGTTCACCTCACCCTATTGTTGTTCACCAAAATTAATTATTAAGTGACGTATAATATCATTTTTACACATCTTCTGAGTCCTCAATACAATTATATATTGTATGTCATGCCGATTTATATTGTGTTGAAAACTTTGACAGTCTCGGACCACCACACTATTCCCTTGTTATCCCCTTCAACAATTCAAATTTACACTCTTATTACCTCGAAAGGAATTGTGAAGCAAAAGGGTGAAAGCACAACTAGCTCAAGAAAGAATATTATGACTAAAGATAATTAAATTATCAATAGCCTTCATCAAGAATAAATCGTAGATTTAGAAATATATGGTAGATGATAAAACTTTTCAACCATAGTCATAGCTGAATGAAGCAATCCATTAGAAGAGTCGAATAGACTATAAAGTCTATTATCTTCTCCATGTTAAAAGCCCACTAACAATGCTTTAACCCTCAGAACATTAATCAATAGATCCTGCTCACAATCATAGTATGAATAACTCATAATCATAATTGTAGTTCTAATTTTCTCTTCTCATCCAAACGAAGATATTTTTCATCATATGACTTTACCTAAAACATCAAAGATCATGGTTATACCAAATCACGCCTCCTATTCATAATCATATTAATAAGTTCATCTTTGCACTACGGGCAAAGATATTCATTAATGATTCATCTTGCACTACATGTCAAAGATATTCAACAACAGTCATCTTTGCACTACGGGCCAAAGATATTCAACAATTAAATCATCTTTGCATTCTACAGGCCAAAGATATTCATCTATAATTCATCTTTTGACTCTACGCCAAAAGATATTCATCAACAATTCATCTTCAGACTACAGGGCAAAGATGTTAATATTTCAAAGAAATATATAATCATTTCAGAATTTATATAAACAATAACTATAACCATGTTGATCAATTCACCTTTGTTCTTAAGCTAAAAATATTCAATTATAAATTCAATGGTCATGATCATACTAGTCAACAATTTATCTTTGCACTACTGGCCAAAGAGAACCCATAGTCACGATCATACCAATAATCTACCCATCTTTACACTTAAGTTAAAGAGAAATTTTATCACCGAGATTATAAAAATGTTATATATGATAATAAAAATAATATGATCAACAACTGCATTTAATTTCAAAAGTAAGATTCATAAATCAATGATTTCATAACACCTTAATCCAAATGTTATAAATCACTTAATAATCATAATCTAATATCATTAATATTACCACAATATCTTAATCATTTCTTAAACTTATAAACAATTTATTTTAATTGTTTACACTTTACTAATTAATGCATTTAATCATCCTAAAATGCCAAACTCATAAGATTTTATCACCAATAACCAAAACCCTCATCAAAAATCTACATATACCTTATATAGGATTCTCAAGCCATAAAATCCTATTTTCCAATTTTGTTACTTCACATAACATATTTAATTCATTTACTCATAACTAGTCCATTTTCATGAAAAATACCAAATCAGTTTTAAAAATATTTCTTTTCTGGGATTTAGCAGGATATAGTCCCATATTGAACATATATTTTCTCAAAATTTTAAAATTCATTTACTATTTTTCATACGCCCAAAAGCTAGAATATTTAGACATTTATCATAAATTGTACTTTTGTTCAAAAATTCCGAAATTTACAGAATATACTGATGTTATATAGATGTACTCCCAATAAAATTTTTACCAATTTTGGAGTTAACCACAAGGACTTATAAGGGTTTACTTTTAAAATAGTCTTTTCTCATAAAATCCATAACTAATCTATACATCCAAAAATCACCATTTTTGGACACAATCAAGAAAACTCATCAAATTATCATTTCAAATTTTTTCAGAATTTTTGAAGGTCCCAGGAAAAAATCTGGCGAAAAACATAATAACCTCTTAAAATCCCTTTACCTCGAAAAGAGCAAGTATTTACCTCTAGGAAGGTAAAGCCGGAAGGAACCTTACGACTTTGAATAAGAACTCTCAAAGTATCTAAATACTCACAAAATACGACTTAATATAGAGAGAAGAGAAAGCTTATATTTACGGTATGATTTTCAATTCTAACTTAGCCCTCTATTTATATGAAAATGTTAGCACGTAAAAGCAGACTTTCTTTTACCCGATGACTGACTTTACTTACTACTATTGCCATCCACCATATTGAATTAGAATTTCAATTTACATTTCTTCACCAACCATAGAAATTGGGCCCACACATTCTAGAATTTTCCACCAAAATGATAAATTCAAAACTTGACAATTTACTGATCGATCACCTCTTAAAATTCATAACAAATCATACGTTCATTTTTAACGGTTCAAAATTTGTGGACATATACTCAACTTATATATGTATAACATATCCAAAAATCACAACGATCTAACTGTCCTGGATTAAAAAATTATAACTCACGCAATATATCACAAGAACAATCGGTTTTATTTTTAATACCTCCTTTTAAATAAAATAATCGATAAAACACCTCAACATTAATTCCTTCAATTATAACCACATAAATAAATCCATCATTTATATCCGCATCAAATAAATATTTCCTTATCAATAATTAATTATTCACAAATAATAGTATGTAATCACAATAATGACAACCGAGCAGTTCCCTACGAAAGAGGGGCTTTTATAAGGATTTCTCTTTATCATAGCCTTATTAGGTGACCAAACCTGTTAGGTTTGTAATATTGAAGAAAAGCAATCAAATTGCAAAAATAAGCGGAAACGTGTAAGACCCCAAATTTTTTAAATAAAAAGGAATTTCCTTTATTTATTATTTTGAAATAGTAAGGGTTGATTTGATTAATGTGGATAGTTAAGGGTTAAATACGCAAATATTTCAAAATAAGCAAGTGGTTATAAAATATTCATTTTGCTTGAATATTCGTTTTCGTCGTGGAATATTCAGACTGCTTGTGGAATATTCGTATTTACTACGGCAGCATGCCATGTAAAATTCCATAACGGAAAAAAGCGATTGGATGAAGAAAACGACAAATATAAGTCAAGTTAAAAATAACTACAGAAGTTATATACCGTTAAGATCGTTGAATACCCTGTGGTTAAAATACAAGAATACGCGCCATGGTCGCACAAGAAGACACCAGATTGATGCATGTGATTGTTGAATTATCGATCCTTACGTAAGAAGCACACTACTCAATAATTTTCACAGTGAAGTTACCGCTCAATATTTTATTTTATTGATTCAATAATTGTCAAGGTTGATATTTTATATTATCGTTGTTCAATAATTGTCACGCACATTATCTCCATTATCGATCAATAATTCATATTATTTAAATAATATTATTAGATAGCATTATTGGCAATGTCTAGAAAGTTCGTCAAGGAGAGGTTTGGTCACCTAATCGCCACCAAGAAGAGAAATCCTTATCTGAAAGCCCTCTTTCCGGAACTACCGTCATTATAATCAGGATTCTTAAATATTATTTGTGAATAATTAATTATTGATTCATATGATAAAGAAATATTTATTTTATGTGGATATAAATGATGGATTTATTTATGTGTTATAAATGAAGAAATTATTGTTGAGGTGTTTTATCAAGATTTTACCGAGATCGAGGTATTAAAAATTAAATCGTGGGTTTTGAGATATATCATGGGGGTTATAATTTTTAATCCGACCGCTGATTGTGGTAATTTTTTTGGGTATGTTATACATACATAAGTTGAGTATATGTCCACAAATTTTGAACCGTTAAAAATGCACGAATGATTTGTTATGAATTTTAAGAGGTGTCCGATTCAAATTAGGTTTATAATTGATTTTGGTGGAAAATTTAGAATTGAGTGGGCCCCACTTGTGGTTGGTGAAGAAATGTGCTGAATTTTATTTCAAATGTGGTGGGTGGCAATAGTAGCGTGTAAAGCCATCGTAAGCAGTCAAGTCTGCTTTGCTTAACATTTTCCTATAAATGAGGGCTGTTAGTTAATTGAAAATCACACCGTAAACAAAGTTTTCTTTCTCTCTCTATTATCGAGCGATTTTGTGAGTATTTAGATACTTTGAGAGTTGTTGCTCAAGATAAGTTTCATTCAAGATCACTCCGACCTTCCTCCTTAGCAATCGATTCTTCGAGGTAAGGGATATTATTTTTTCAGAATGATATTATTTCTTCAATATCATTATCTTTAAAATGTTGATCCAAGCTTTTATCAAATTTGGAACTTTTTCATGCTCTGGGTTACTATTCATGAGTTACTATTCACGAAGTTACTATTCATGAAGTTACTATTCACGAAGTTACTATTCACGAAAGTACTATTATGAAGCGTGAAAATGTTTTTTTGTGGAATTTCTATCTTTTGGTGCTCTGAGTTACTATTCATTCATGATATCGGCATATTCACGATACTGACTATTCACGATATACGTATCTATTCACCAAAAAATAAAATTTCTTCTTTTCGTCCAAAATATCTATTCGATACTAGCTTTTGATCAGATCCATGTTTTGATCATTCTCGAATTTTACACCACTATGATTATTTTTGAGGTATTGTTGATATGGATAAAACAAAGTACGAATCATTAATCCTTAATCCTTGTCATTTTTGTTTCACCGATTCGCTTTTAAAAATATTTTTCATCATCCTCGCCTTAAAATGATGATATTATTGAATATCTTCGGCCTTGTAGTGCAAAGATGAATGATTTCTCGAAGAATATCTTTGGCCCAGAGTGCAAAGATGAACAGTGTTTAGATGAATACGACCGATCGATTAATATCTTTGGCCTCAGAGTAAAAAGATGAACAGTGTTTAAATGAAATACGATCGAATCGATGAATATCTTTGGCCCAGAAGTAAAAAGATGAATATTTGATTCGAGATGAAAATTGATTGATGTTACAGGATAAAATATTGATGATGGACTCGTTAAATTCATAGATTATAGTAGATTTCATTCTCTACGTAACTCTTCTATGAATTATTATTTCACCGCTAATATTGATCCGAAACTTGTCATTGTTTATCAGATTCTATCGATTTTTCCTCGTCAAGACTAACGATAATTTGTCAGATATTATCTTAGTCATAATATTCTTTATCGAAGCCTAGTTGAGCTCACCCTTTTCCTTTTTGTTCCATTCTTCTCGTGAGGCGAGAATATAAATAGTACGAAGCCTGGGTATGGAATGAAGGTTTTAGAAAGGATTGCTTTAGTAGTCCTCACCATTTTGTAAAATAATGTATCAATAAATGTGATGAGGATTTATTTGAGTATAAATATTGTCTAGAGATAATATTTGTATTTAAACTCACGCTTTTATCATTGTAATAATAAAGTTGTAGTTGTTTACGTACGATATTGACAACCCGTAATGGGTGATGTATACCTATTTTGGGGCGCCACAAACAGGTATCGTAGCTTAGGATATGATCTCCAGCGAGAGATCGGAAATAGAACTAGAGGGAGAGACGAGTAAATCCTTCGCTAGTGTGTCCTACCTAAGCTTATTTGTTAGTCGGTCAAGATATAGGATATTATGTGATATATTGATTTCCTTAATTAACCCTTATTTTACGATAAAGATTTGAGAATGTCGATCGAGAATATTAACAAAGGAGTAAATGAGACCGTGGAGATGCATGTACTTACCAACGAGGAGAACGTGCAACAGTCGGGCAATGTTCCTCCCGTGAACAACACCACCGAAAGAGATGATGAACGAGGGATGTTTAGAAGCTTTTTGCGCTCATGCAAAATCGCATTTGAGGAGACTCGTGTTCAAAATACGAGAGAAATGATAGCAATTCACGGGTTGTCACAAATGCAGCGCCTCAAAGAGTTGGGACCACCAGAATTTAAGGGAAAGCCAGATCCGATCACGAAGTGAAACATGGGTCAAACAAATTACCAAGATATTCGATGTCTTGGGATGCACCTGAGAAATGAAGGTTCCATTCGCCACCTTTATGTTCCGGCATGCAGGCAGACCATCGGTGGGAGTCTCAGAAGCGCACTCCATCCAAATTGCACTCAAAGATGTCTTGGGAGACGTTTCAGAGACTATTTAATGACAAATACTTTCCCGAAAGTGTTCACATATAAGGAAGTGGAGTTCATCGATTAGAACAAAAAACAATACGACGGTGTCTCAAAGACGAGGCAAAGTTTGCAGAGAGTTATCCGTGTTTGCACCTCATTTGGTGGAGAATGAGGAACGATGACGCGGATGTTTCTTAGAGGTTTGAAACCCTAGATACGCCAAGATCTCATTTCTCATAAACTTTCTTTATTCAGATGTTGTAAACAGGCTCAATTATTAGAGCGAGATAACGAGTACGGTCAACCGAGGACCATAACCGTGATCGCATTGTAGATGGCAATCAAATGTAATAATGATAACTCAAGGAAAAGAAACAGACGGACAGTAAATGGTAACCACTCGGTGGTAATCATGGTCATGAAAATGTAAGAAGCGAGTCAGAGGAGATTTTAAAAAGAGGAGATTTAACAACGACTATGTGAAGACGACAAAGGTTTGCAAAGAATCGGTTCTAAGGAGGAGAACGACCACCCATTATATATACTAAAATGCGAAAAGAGGGACATATCACCCAAACCGCCCACAACAGCTCAAGGTATGCTATAGTTGTGGAAAGGAAGGACATATCGCCGAGATTGTACGCAGAGCGAAACCTAGTTCAATGGGGACGGTGACTCAAAAGATCGTCTCAGAAAAGTCAAAGTCAACGATTCCGGAAGAAAGCGCTTTGTTGTGATCGGTCATAATGCGAGGAACCCAAACGAGGTGATCACGGGTAAGCTATTTATAAATTCTCGCAAGTTTATACCTTACTTGATACCGGTGCTACCCATTCATTTATCTCTCCGCATGTGCTCAACGCTTAAACTTGACTCCGAGAGAAATTAGACTTTGACCTATCTCGGGAAACTCCGTTAGAGAAACTTTCATCACATCCACCGCTTATAAATCTTGTTTGATTCAAGTTGGCACCATCACCTTACCTATTGACCTTATCTCTTTAAAGATACTTGCTTTTGATGTGATTTTAGGGATTGATCGTTAACTACTCATCATGCCAAAATTGATTGTTTTCGTAAGGTCATTAGTTTTCATATTCCTAACCAACCCGCTTGTACGATTCAAGCAACTAAACCATTAAAATCAATCACTATCATATCTAATCATAAAGCTATTCGCTTATTGAAAAACTGGATGTCAAGCTTTCTTAGCCCATGTTATGGATTTGAATAAAGACACGCCAAATTTGAATAATATTCCCATGTTATCGACTTTCCGACGATTTCAAGAACTTCCCCGCCCTACCCCGTAACGTGAAGTTGAATTCTTTATTGATCTTGAACCCGGCACAAAGCCCATTTCTAAAACCCCATATCGAATGGCTCCTATCAACTTCAGAGTTAAAGGTCCAACTACAGTGAATTGTTGGACACTCGGCTTTCATTCTGCCCCAAGACATCTCCTCGGGGTGCTCCCCTGCTTTATTTGTAAAAAGAAAGACGGAGTATGCGACTTTCAGATCGACTATCGGAATCAACCATGTCACCATCAAGAATAGGTATCCTCCACCTCGTATTGATGACTTGTTCGACCAAATTGCAAGGGGCACAATTCTTTTCAAAATCGATCTTCGCTCGGATATCATCACCAAAATTAGAATCGAGGATATTCCAAAGACCGCCTTAAACTCCCAGATGGGCATTATGAATTTTAGTCATGTCTTTCGGACTAACTAATGCTCCCGCTTTTTCATGGATATGATGAACCGAGTATTCAAGGAATATTTGATCAATTCGTTGTTGTTTTTATTCATGACATCCTTATATATTCCAAAAGTCGTGGAAGATCATGAGCACCATTTGAAGTCGGTACTCCAAAGGCTTCGTGAAAACCAACTATATGCCAAATTGAAGAAATGCGAAGTTCGCTCGAGGAAGTAGCCTTTTTGGGCATGTGGTGTCAAAACATGGAGTATCTGCTGATCCGGCCAAGATCAAGCAATACAAAGTTGGAGCAACCAAGTCGATGGATCAAGACGAGTAGCTTTTGGGCTTAGCCGGTTATTATCTGAGATTCGTGGAAGGGTTTTCTCTAATCGCTACTCCATTAACTCAAATAACTCGAAGGATACAAAATTGCTTGGGAAGTGAAGAATGCGAGAAAAGTTTCCAAGAGCTTAAGAGAGACTTATTTCTAAGACTGTTCTAACAATACCATCCGTTTCGGATGGATTTGTTATCTACAATGATGCTTCGCAAAGGGTTAGGATGTGTTCTCATGCAACGGGAAAAGTCATAGCCTATGCCTCATGACAACTTAAAGAGTATGAGAGGAATTATCCTACCTATGATCTAGAGTCAAGCGCATAAGCTTTTCGCTTAAAGATACGGGAGGCACTATCTATATGGGGAGAAAGTGGAGATATATTCGCACCATAAAAGCCTTTAAATATTTCTTCACTCAAAAGAACTCAACACGCGCAAATGACGCTGGCTCGAAAGCTATTGAAAGACTACGACCACACTATTCAATACCATCCCGGTAAAGTTTAACGTGGTAATGATTTATCGAGTAGAAGATCATATGCGGAACGAAAGGAATGATGATGTCAAGTATACGACAGAGCCAACTTTAATAGAAAAAGTTATAGGTTGCTCAAGCCACCGAATCTTGAAATGATACGATGGAAGAAGAAAGTACAAGAAGGAGCTATTCCTAAGCGAGAATTGATGAAGAAGGAATACTTCGAGTCCACTCTAGACTTTGTGGTTCCTAACGACTCGATTTGAAGTACAAGATTATGATGGAGGCACACAATACACCATTTGCAATCCATCCTCGAAGTACTAAATGTATCGTGATCTTCGACATACATTTTGGTGGAATAATATGAAGAGAGAGATTGCAAAGTTTATCTCGATGTGTTTAACTTGCTAACGTAAAGGCGGAGCATCTAGTACCTAAGGGTCCGTTGCAACCACTTGAGATTCCTAATGGAAGTGGGAACACATTACCATGGATTTCACACGGGTCTTCCTACTTCGCTTTCTCAAGGCATCAATGCTATTTGGGTTATTGTTGATAGATTAACCAAGTCCGCTTTCATTTCTTGACACGGAGACTTATTCTCTCGAACGCCTTGCTAGTATGTACGTAAATGAGATCGTGAGGTTGCATGGCATGCCCAGATCCATAGTTTCGGATCGTGACCCAAGATTCACTTCAAGATTTTGGGTTAGCTTGCAAAAAGCTATGGGCACGGATTTGCGATTTAGTTCGCATACCATCCCCAAACCAGGACGGACAATCGAGAGGACTATTCAAACTCTTGAAGATTTATTAAGACTCGTGTCCTAGACTTCAAGGGCGCTTGATAAGTATTTACCATCAGTGGAATTCTCCTACAACAACAACAGCTTATCGTGCAAGTATAGTGTGGCTCCATTCAAGCATTATATGGACGAAAATGTCGCTTCCAATATGTTGGGATGAGGTGGGTGAAGCAACATTGTTGGGACCCGAGTTAGTTACGTATATGACTACCGAAAAGATCCAAATATCTCGACAACGATACAAACGGCTCAAGATCGACAAAAGAGTTATGCGGATCTTCATCGAAAGGACGTGGAATTTAATGTGGGGATCATGTATTGTCATGAAGTTGCTCCATGGAAGGGAGTTACAAGATTTGGGAAGAGAGGAAAGCTCAATCCACGATTTATCGGTCCATTTCAAATTCTCGACCGAGTAGAAATGTAGCCTATAGACTTGCATTACCTCCAAGTATGTCTCGTGTTCATAATGTGTTTCATATATCCGCATTTCAAATATGTGAAAGACCCGAACCACGTTATTGAAGTTAGAACCCACGAGAGATAAATAAGACTTAACGTATGAGGAGGTACTTTATCAAGATCTTGATAGGAAGGAGCATGTCCTACGCCAAGAAAGGTCATACCACAAGTTAAAGTTTTGTGGAGGAATCATGCTATAGAGGAAATGACCGGGAATTGAAACGAAATGAAAGCGAGGTATCCTCACCTTTTCAAACACTGTGTACGTGACGCCAATTTCGAGGACGAAATTTCATAAGGAGGGAGGTCAGAAGACCTCAAATTTTTTTAAATAAAAGGAATTTCCTTTATTTATTATTTTGAAATAGTAAGGGTTGATTTGATTAATGTGGATAGTTAAGGGTTAAATACGCAAATATTTCAAAATAAGCAAGTGGTTATAAAATATTCATTTTGTCGGGAATATTCGTTTGGTCGTGGAATATTCAGATCGCTTCGGAATATTCGTATTGACCAAGCCATGACCATGTGGGGCCCCATAACGGAAAAGCGATGGATGAAGAAAACGACAAATATAAGTTGGTTAAAAATAACGCAGTGAGTTATGTTACCAAGTAAGATCGTTGAATACCCTATGGTTAAAATACGTGAATACGCGTGGTCAGCACAAGAAGACACCAGATTGCACAATATTGTTGAATTATTGATCCTTACGTAAGAAGGCTACTACTCAATAATTTTCACACAGAGTTATCGCTCAATATTTTATTTTATCGATTCAATAATTGCATGCGTTGATATTTTATATTATTGTTGTTCAATAATTGTCATCGCATTATTATCTCCATTATCGATCAATAATTCATATTATTTAAATAATATTATTAGATAGCATTATTGGCAATGTCTAGAAAGTTCTCGTCAAGGAGAGGTTTGGTCACCTAATTGCGCCGCCAAGAAGAGAAATCCTTATCTGAAAGCCCCTCTTTCCTCGGAACTACCGTCATTATAATTGTGATTCTCAGTATATATTTGTGAATAATTAATTATTGATTCATATGATAAAGAAATATTTATTTTATGTGGATATAAATGATGGATTTATTTATGTGGTTATAAATGAAGAAATTATTGTTGAGGTGTTTTATCAAGATTTTACCGATTGGAGGTATTAAAAAATTAAATCGTGGGTTTTGAGATATATTGCGGGGTTATTATAATTTTAATCCGACCGTTGGATTGTGGTAATTTTTGGGTATGTTATACATACATAAGTTGAGTATATGTCCACAAATTTTGAACCGTTAAAATGCACGAATGATTTGTTATGAATTTTAAGAGGTGTCCGATTCTAAATCGTGGTTATAATTGATTTTGGTGGAAAATTCTAGAATTGAGTGGGCCCCACTTGTGGTTGGTGAAGAAATGTGCTGAATTTTATTTCAAATGTGGTGGGTGGCAATAGTAGCGTGTAAAGCCATCGTGTAAGGTGTCAAGTCTCGCCTTTGGCAAGGCTAACATTTTCCTATAAATAGAGGGCTAAGTTAGAATTGAAAATCACACCGTAAATAAAGTTTTCTCTTTCTCTCTCTATATTATTGAGCGATTTTGTGAGTATTTAGATACTTTGAGAGTTCATTGTTCAAGATAAGTTTCATTCAAGATCACTTCCGACCTTTCCTTCCAAGCAATCGATTCTTTGAGGTAAGGGATATTATTTTTTTTCAGAATGATATTATTTCTTCAATATCATTATCTTCCGAAATGTTGATCCAAGCTTTTATCAAATTTGGAACTTTTTCATGCTCTGGTTACTATTCATGAGTTACTATTCACGAGTTACTATTCATGAGTTACTTATTCACGAAGTTACTATTCACGAGTACTATTCATGAAACGTGAAAATGTTTTTTTGTGGAATTTCTATCTTTTGCGTGTGAGTTACTATTCACGA
This sequence comes from Panax quinquefolius, assembly GCA_020205615.1. NCBI lineage: Eukaryota > Viridiplantae > Streptophyta > Magnoliopsida > Apiales > Araliaceae > Panax > Panax quinquefolius. Next base: position 87,120,393 of record CM035168.1, read on the forward strand.
TACTTGCACTATTCACGATACTGACACTATTCACGATACTGCACTATTTAATTTAAAAATAAAATTTCTTCTTTTCGTCTAAAATATCTATTCGGATACTAGCTTTGATCAGTATCCATGTTTTGATCATTCTTGAATTTTACACCACTACGATTATTTTTGAGGTATTGTTGGACATGGATAAAATAAAGTACGAATCATTAATCCTTAATCCTTGTCATTTTGTTTCACCGGATTCGCTTCTTTAAAATATTTTTCATCATCCTCGCCTTTAAATGATGATATTATTGAATATCTTCGGCCAGTAGTGCAAAGATGAATGATTTCAAGAATATCTTTGGCCAGTAGTGCAAAAGATGAACAGTGTTTAAATGAATACGACCGATCGATTAATATCTTTGGCCTTTAGTGCAAAGATGAATAGTGTTTAAATGAATATGACTAATCGATGAATATCTTTGGCCTCAGAGTGCAAAAGATGAATATTTGATTTGAGATGAAAATTGATTGATGTTACAGGATAAAATATTGATGATGGATCGTTAAATTCATAGATTATAGTAGATTTCATTCTCTACGTAACTCTTCTATGAATTATTATTTCACGCCATGAATATTGATCCGAAACTTGTTGTTCATCAGATTCTATCGATTTTTCCTCGTGAAGACTAACGATAATTTGTTGTATATTATCTTAGTCATAATATTCTTTATCGAGCTAGTTGAGCTCACCCTTTTCCTTTTGTTCCATTCTTCTCGTGAGGCGAGAATATAAAGCGAGTACGTAGCTCTGGGTATGGAATGAAGGTTTTAGAAAGGATTGTTTAGTAGTCCTCACCATTTTGTAAAATAATGTATCAATAAATGTGATGAGGATTTATGTGAGTATAAATATTGTCTAGAAGATAATATTTGTATTTAAACTCACAGCTTCTTTCGTTGTAATAATAAAGTTGTAGTTGTTTCGTACCATGTATTGACAACTCAGAATGGGTGATGTATACCTATTTTGGGGGCGTCACACCATATACCCGGATCACCCTCTATGCACAATTATTAATTAAACGAAGAATAAGAAATTATGAAATCATACCCTTGTAGAAACGAGCTTCCTCAGGTACGAGTTCACCTCCTAGTTCTCCGCGATCTCCTTGAATCTCCGGGTAGATTCCTTCCTTTGATCAACATTATCCACCCAAGTGTTTGGCCTCTAGAGGCGATCCACCAAGGAAAAAGAATTTTCAAGAAGAAGGGTATTGGCTCAAACCCTAGTTTTTCCTATCTCAGATAGAAAAAGGGGCGCATTCTCCAAATTATTGAATTATTACGTATTTTAGATATCCGATATAAGACTCTCTTATAAAGATATTATGTAACCTTATTTAATAAAATAAGGTATTATTTAATTAAACTCTTTTAATTAAATGGGCTCCCTAATCTTATTAGGATAATTAATTAAACTCCTTTAACTAATTTTCCTCATAATTCTATTAGGAATAAATGAGAGTACTTATATTAAATTAATTCCTAAACTCTTTTAGAAATTAAAATAATAATAATTGTAATAATATTAATAAGACTCTCTTATTAATTTATATTTAATATTTCTAAAATATTAAATAATAAATATTAAGCTATTTAATTTATTCTATCACCATAGATTAAATTAAATATACTTAACATATTATTACGATTATGCCATTAACTTCTTAAATAATTATTCTTCCTTTTATGGTGTGACCCTTTAGGTTCTCCATATTAAACCTATTGTGAATAAATCAATTTGAACAATTCTAATCTTATTTAAATAAATAAATTAAACAATTAATTTATTTAAATAAATAATATTTATTCTACAATAGGATAAGTTCTCCCTAATCGATCAACGACTTTCCAGATAATATAGATTTCAACATTAATCATTAAAGAACCTTTGAGTAAATAATTACCGTATAATTCAATCCTTCCACCATACAATGTCCCAATTAAATATAAGACATGGAATTATCACAAGTCTTATTTTATTTAATTATATGTATTTCGATCCTTAAATGCACAACTCAAATAATGCAAATTAGAAACTCCTTTCTAATTTCATTCGCCTTAACCAAGGACTCACTGGGTTGTCATTTATCGAATCATATAGACATTTCTCTTCTTTTAATAGTAGTGGTAGATTCTTTATTGATCATACATTATCTCCATGTACAACTTATTATACCCAAGCATACCCTTTGATATACCCTAAAGGTCTTAAGGAATAAGTCAAAGTATAACTCATCATACACAAGATACTATGATGATCTCAAGTCCAAGGATCACTTCAGACTACTATCACTACAGAATTCCTATCGACAGCAAGTAAAACTCCATTAGGTATTCCTTAGCGAGCCACGCTCAATGAAACTTATTCTCTAATAAGCACCTACATACTTGCTTTAGTGTTCCACATAAATGATCATGAGATTAATCATCCTCATCCAATGAGAAGCAAGCAACGATGTACCAATCTATCCTGATTCACTAATCCCCAATTTAGTAATCCAATGATTGGGACCTATTTTAGTTTTAAGCTTTCTAAGAATTTAGATCTCATTAGAATGATCATCATCATTATTCTAAAAGCATTGCTTAAAACTATGGGTTTATCACATATTATAAAACAAAGATCATGTAGATAATTAAAAGCTTTTAATAAATTAATACTTTTATTAATAAATGAATAAGATTGTTACAAAGTATATGCTTTATCATCAAACATGATTGGCTTGTGTGCATATTACTTTCAATCTCCCACTTGCACTAAAGTCAATCGTCATGGTATCTCATACTCTTCTTCTCTGCGAGTGATGATTATCCTGCATTGGATAAGCTTTAGTTAATGGATATGTAATGTTGTTCATGAGAGTCCACTATCTCTATAGTGATTTCCCATCTTTCAATGATTCTAATAATCAAATGAAAGTACCACAACACATGTTTAGATCCAAGATGAGACTTAGGAACTATTCCTAGTTCTCAGAATGAACTTTTAATCCAAACAATCAACTTGCGACTTCATTTATAGCTATATACTTTGTCTTTATTACTAAACCAAAGAACTCTTTTGCTATTTGGAACCTTTCCAATTCACTACACCACCGTTCAAGGTAACGCTTTACCTTAAAGTGGATTTTTCTGTCATCTTGGTCTGTCTGAAAAACTTGAGTCTGTTAAGCCCTCTAGTTTTATTTAGACCCACCATGAATGCTCACATCCTTAGTGCCGGTTAAGAACTTTAAGATGTTTTTCACTGTCTTACAGTGATCTTCTCCAGAATATGACCGATCAACATCAAGTCTCGTACATTTCATTGCATGCATGATTATTACTCATGCGACCTCTCTTTTCAGGAGTCTGTGGGGACTATTAAGAGAGATACACTCCATAGCTCATCGACATGAGACATCTCTTGGAGTTTGCCATGCTAAACGACTTTAGCATCAAATGAATATACGTTCCTTGGGTTAAGTCGAGCATCTTTTTAAATCTATCTATATAGATTTGTATTCCCAATTAAGATACTCTTCCCAAATCATTCATGGAAGAATGTTTAGACAACTTTATATTTACTGATTGTAGCATTGGTATGTTATTCCTCATCCATAGTATATCAACATATAATACTAGAAATTTCACGACGCTCCCACTGACCCTTTTATACACACTAGAAGTCTTACCTCATCGAATGTAACTCTGGATCATCATCTTCTATGATGTGTACCTCATCATCATCATCCATGATGAATCCATACCTCCTAGGTATCTTTGGTACTATTCCAGATTTACGATTCGGTTGTGGTACAATAGGTCTATCTACAGGTTCCTCTTATTTGACTTATAGTGTTTTGTGGTTCTTGAACTCTTCAAGATCTATTATCCTCCCACTAGCCCCTTCAATGATAAACACCTTTATCTTAGAAGGAAGCGTGTTTCGCAATAAACACCTTTTGCTAAGTAGGATTATAGAACATATACCCTAAACTTACTTTAGGATGTCCCATAAATCTGTACATGTCAAATCTTGTCCCAAGCTTATCCTTCGAAACCTTTTTCACATAAGTTGGACAACCCCTTATCTTAACATACTTAAGATTAGGAATCCTCCCTGTTCATAACTTTTATGGAGTCTTGGGGCCGGATTTAGAGGTTACCTTTTCGTAGATATGCAGCCATTTCTAGGACATGACCCTAGAGGGATACTGAAATGTCGGTAAAATCATTATGGACCACACCATGTCCAACAAGGTACGATTTTTCATTCAGATACATCAATCAATTATCACAGATCGATGATGCGTCATTATGAGAAAACCATTTGAGATGATCTAAAACTTATTGCACAAGTATTTATTCCTCGATTTAATCAAAGAATCTTAATACTTTGCCAATTTGTTTCACTTCTGAATTCTTTGAACCTTTCAAATAATTCACACTTGTATTTCAACAAATACATACATTCAACTCTTTGAATGATCATCTCCTTTTCTTATACTAGTTTGTTCAATTTATAAAATAATTTTTCACGTAAGTCAAGTATACAAAAAATCCATTAAGTAATCTTTCGCTTCTATACTTAAACATTATTATTATAAATAGAACAACAATTGTTCTTAATTATAATACCAAAATTTTATTGTCCAACAATAAAATGGAAATAATGTTTCCAACGAGAACCGGAATACAATAACAACTTATCGACTTAATAGACTTGCCGTAGGCATTGCTAAACTATAAGTTCCTATGGCTAATGCAAAACCTTTGCTTCATTTTCCACACATAGGATTACTTATATTTGTTTAGCTTTCTATTCTGCTTGGTCCCTTCATAAATCTATATTTATGATAACCAAAGTCGGTATCCAATACCCAAGTAGAACCTCGACTTAAAGAAAAATTTATTTCAATCATGAACAAAATCGATTGTAAACCGAAACTTCACTAAGCTTCTTTGGTTAGCCTCTCGCAAGATGCTTCTCGCAGCTTTCTTTCCGGTGTCCAGCTTATTGCAAGGGAAGCAAACTCCTTTGCTATCCAGATCGCTTTTGTTCTTATTATCCTTTGTTTACGCCTTCGCTTACCTTCTTTGAATCGTTCTTCTTTCGTAAGATCCTTTGGCCCCTACCAGTAAGACATGGTCTTTCTTGGTTGAAAAGTGACTCTCATCATTTTTCAACATGTTAAGCAAATCAACGAAGCTGATATCTAGCTTGTTTATATGAAAAATTCACAACAATTGTGAAAGGAGTCCGGAGTGAGTGCAAGATCAAATCTTGGCTCAACTCTCCATCCATGACAAAACCCGTTGTCCTAATTGATCAATCAAATTGATAATGTTAAGGACTTTTATCTCGTATTGTAGAGTGTCATCTGGTCATTCTAGATCGAAAGAGCTCCTTAGATATCTCGATATCTATCGGCCCCACTTTCCTCACCATCAACTACTTGATGTGCGGGGAATATAGTAGGAGCATCCATAGTTTCATCTTGTGACGAAGCTCGTTACTCATGGATGCGAGCATGATGCATTGAGCCAATCAGTGCATCATCTTGCCACTTTCTAAAAGTAGCAATCTCTTCCTCGTGAGGTATTGTCTGCAACCATTGCGGGGATAGGCGATTAAGGACATAAGATAGCTTTTCACCATGAGAACTATTCTCAAATTCCTTAACCAATCCGCTTAATTCTTGCCCGTTAATTTAGCATCTAATATGCTTCAGCGATATAGTAATTTTAGACATTGTAAAATTACGTAAATGAATTTGTAATTAACAACATTTTAACATACATTCTTTTATTAATTACCAAAATAAATTAGGTCTTGTTTTAAATTGGTATCTCCCACTATTTTCTTCAAACTATATTACCTCACTTATATAGTTCTAAGAAAATCTAATTAAAGATTTGCTAGTGAGAATAAGGATCCCATTTCAAATGTATATAGCCTTGTGGTGACACAACAAACTATATATAAATAAATAGGTAGACAACTTTTGTCAATTACATCAACTATGCAACTCCTTTTCTTTTGCCTCTTAGATTATTTTGATCAAGTGGTGGCACATCCGAATCAAAATTATCCAAGTTAAGTCCGACCTAGCACTCCATATATTCAAAAAGAAAAATATCATCCTTGTGGTGACAAACAAAACAATATTGTTCAATTTTCTTTATAAGCATCAAATGTGATAAATTAACATCTTAAATACTTAATACTTGCCTTGTGGTGACACAACAAACTCATATTAAATATTTAATACTCTATTAATTTTATCATGCTAGAAGGCTTACGCTCGATATTCCAAATATCTTTGAACGCTTAGGACTTAATATAAAAATTGAGGGTTTTGTTATTAATTTGTCTCATCTTGTTTAGCGCAAGTGCACATATATATATATAAAATACGCTATTATATTAATGAACATGCGAAGCATGTTTGCATAATATATAATATATATAGTATAAGCATGCACATATAGAATACTATATTCTACCTTGATTGATTATGGACTTTTATTCTAGTTTGGTTCACTAGAGCCACCAAGTGAACCAAAAGGTCAAACCCTAGGGGTGCAAGAAATAATATTTAAATATAACTATTACATTTAAACCCTGCTCCATTACAAACGTGTCTTCAAGCGCCTCGCCCTCGATCTCCAATTCTTCAAAATAATTCAAATTATTCCTATTACAAAACTATTTTAAAATAAATAGAAACCTTGATCAGCTGTCAAGGGGAAGTATATAGGAGGAAGATAGAATTTACATTAAGAAAAATTAGAAAAGACGAGGTACGCATACCCCATTTAATAAAACCCATACATTCATGCATCCAACTAAAATAAAATCCAATCGCATCGGTCAATAGTCCATAATCAATCCCATTTATTATCATACACATCATCATATGCATCAATAAATAACATTCATCTTATGAATAATAAACATTTAATATATATATTGATATCATTTAATGGGCAAATTTAGTTAGTATAAAATCTAATTTTGAATTAAAATAAACTCCTTTATTTCAATCCAAATTTAAATCAAAATAAAACTATTTTATTTTAATTTATCCAATTTTGAATAAAATAAACTATTTTATTTTAATCAAAATCTTTAATCAAAATAAACTCCTTTATTTTAATTAATTATGGAATCCAATTCCATGTAATAAAAAAAAAATTATTAAAGGAAACACGGATTTTCACAAATAAACTCCTTTATTTTGAATAATATGAAATCTTATTTCATATATAAATAAACTCCTTTATTTAAGGAAATTAGGATTCTTTTTTCTATTCACAAATAAACTCTTTTATTTTAAATAATATGAAATCTTATTTCATATTTAAATAAACTCCTTTATTTAAGGAAACATGGATTCACTTTCTTATTCACAAATAAACTCCTTTATTTTTGAAAATATGAATCCAATTTCAACTCCAATTAGTTATCATGGAATCCGATCCGATTCCAACTCTAATTAGTTAGTTAATTTGAAATCTAATTTTAAAATTAAAATAAACCTATTATTTTAAAATTAAAATAAACTTTTTATTTTAAAATTAAAATAAACCTTTTATTTTAATTATAAAATTATTGAGAATAATATATTATATATAATATATATATATATATTATAAAATAACTCTAATATATATATATATATATATATATATATATAAAACTCATATTATATATATATAATATATATATATATTATATCCGTGCCTTCCTTTTAAATTAAAATCTCCTAACCTTTAAAATTTCCTTGAAAAACCAAAATATATATAATAATATATATATATATATATATATATATATATATATATCTAATATAGATAACTAAGAAGCATGGAATCTCCTTTTCTTTCCTTTGGAAGATTCTGTAATTTAAAAGCATGATTGATTATTCCTTTTCTCAGTAAGCGAATCACGTGGGAGACTTTACCAAAAAAAAAAACAAAAAAAAATGATTGTTGGTTCGTAATCACCACCATTTCGAAATCAAGTAATTATATATTGAAGAACGTTTTTTTTTTTTAAATTTTATAGAAAAAAAAAAATTATGCCCAATTAAATTGTTCTAAACACATATCAATGTACATATCAAATTAAAATAATTAATAATTTGCATAAAGGTTTGGCTCTGATGCTACTGTTAGGTTTGTAATATTCAAGAAGGCAATCAAATTGCAAAAATAAGCGGAAACGTAGAAAAATCAGAGTTTAAAATTTTATTCAAACCATATACCCGGATCACCCTCTATGCACAATTATTAATTGAACGAAGAATAAGAAATTATGAAATCATACCCTTGTAGAAACGAGCTTCCTCAGGTACAAGTTCACCTCCTAGTTCTCCGCGATCTCCTTGAATCTCCGGGTAGATTCCTTCCTTTGATCAACATTAGCCACCCAAGTGTTTGGCCTCTAGAGGTGATCCACCAAGGAAAAAAAATTTTCAAGAAGAAGGGGTATTGGCTCAAATCCTAGTTTTTCTTATCTGTATAGAAAAAACACCTCTTATAAAGACTCCTCTTATAAAGATATTATAAGATTAGTTTTTCCTAATAAGATTAGTTTTTCCTATCTGTATTTTAGATATCTGATATAAGACTCCTCTTATAAAGATATTATGTAACCTTATTTAATAAAATAAGGTATTATTTAATTAAACTCTTTTAATTAAATGGGCTCCTAATCTTAGTAGGGATAATTAATTAAACTCCTTTAACTAATTTTCCTCCTAATTCTATTAGGAATAAATGAGAGTACTTATATTAAATTAATTCCTAAACTCTTTTAGAAATTAAAATAATAATAATTGTAATAATATTAATAAGACTCTCTTATTAATTTATATTTAATATTTCTAAAATATTAAATAATAATATTAAGCTATTTAATTTATTCTATCACCATAGATTAAATTAAATATACTTAACATATATATTACGATTATGCCATTAACTTCTTAAATAATTATTCTTCCTTTTATGGTGTGACCCTTTAGGTTCTCCATATTAAACCTATTGTGAATAAATCAATTAGAATAATTCTAATCTTATTTAAATAAATAAATTAAACAATTAATTTATTTAAATAAATAATATTTAATCTACAATAGGATAAGCCTCCTAAATGATCAACGACTTTTCGGATAATATAGATTTCAATATTAATCATTAAAGAACCTTTGAGTAAATAGTTACCAAATATAATTCAATCCTTCCACCATACAATGTCCCAATTAAATATAAGACATGGAATTATCATCAAGTCTTATTTTATTTAATTATATGTATTTCGATCCTTAAATGCACAACTCAAATAATACAAATTAGAAACTCCTTTCTAATTTCATTCTGCTTGCCAAGGACTCACTGGGTTGTCATTTATCGAATCACATAGGACATTTCTCTTTTTAATAAGTGGTAGATTCTTTATCGATCATACATTATCTCCATGTATAACTTATTATACCCAAGCATACCCTTTGATATACCCTAAAGGTCTTAAGGAATAAGTCAAAGTATAACTCATCATACACAAGATACTATGATGATCTCAAGTCCAAGGATCACTTGTCTACTTATCACTACAGAAATTCCTATCGACAAATGTCAAGTAAAACTCCATTAGGTATTCCTTAGCGAGCCAATGCTTCGTTGAACTTATTCTTTAATAAGCACCTACATACTTGCTTTAGTGTCTCCACACAAATGATCATGAGATCAATCATCCTCATCCAATGAAGCAAGTTAACGTATGTACCAATCTATCCCATTCACTAATCCCCAATTTAGTAATCCAATGATTGGGACCTATTTTAGTTTTAAGCTTTCTACGAATTTAGATCTCATTAGAATGATCATCATCATTATTCTAAAAGCATTGCTTAAAACTATGGGTTTATCACATATTATAAAACAGCATCATGTAGATAATTAAAAGCTTTTAATAAATTAATACTTTTTATTAATAAATGAATAAGATTGTTACAAAGTATATGCTTTATCATCAAACATGATTGGCTTGTGTGCATATTACTTTCACAAACCTCTCCTTGACAGAATTTTCTAGACATTGCCAATAATGCTATCTAATAATATTATTTACATAATATGAATTATTGATCTGATAATGGGAAATACTGTGCAGTGACAATTATTGAAACAACAATAATATAAAATATCAACGCAGCAATTATTGAATCAATAAAATAGAATATTGAATAATAATTACTGTAATAATTATTGAGTAGTGTCTTCTTACGTAAGAATCAATAATTCAAAATACATCATCGTAATCACAGGTGTATCACTTGTGCAACCACACATATTATCGTATTTTAACCACCGGGTATTCCAATGTTGTTAATTCAGAACTACTACGCCAAGTATTTATAAAAACTCAAACTTATCGTTTTCTTCATCCGACAGTTATTCTGTTATGGGGCCCACAAATCGCTGTACCGTCGTACGAATATTCCCTGACAACAAGAATATTCTACGAACAAACGAATATTCCCCAATAGAAATGAGTATTTTATAACCACTTGCGTATTTTGAAAATTTTATATATATCACCCTTAACTTTAACTTTTTATCAATTTAACCATTTACTAAATAGGAAAATTGTATACTTCTATTTCATAAAATTCGGGGTCTTACATGCACCGAAGCCAGACTTTCCGTAGGGGACGCTGTGAATAATGGTGGCTTGTTGATATGTATCAATGTGAGGTGTTATCCAAGTCTTGGATGAGAGTCACAGTTTTGAATGATATTTCTATCGTTAATAAATTTCTTGACGTATTCCTGGAAGACTTCTTAGGCTACCCCTAGACCGTGAAATCGAATTTTGTATCGACCTTGAACCCTGTACAAAACCCTTAAATATTTATTCACCCAAAATGAAAGTAACATGCTCCAAAGACGTTGGCTCGAGCTATTGAAAGATTACGGTCATACCATTCAATACCATCCTGGAAAAGATAACGTGGTAGCTGACGCGTTGAGTAGAAGATCGTATGCGTTTACGAGTGCGATATTGTTAACACAAAGACCTAGAACCAACTTTAATTGATAAAGTTAAAGTCGCTCAAGCTACAGACTCAGAGCTGATGAATGTGAAAAAGAAGAAGAAGGTGCAAGAAGGTGTTATTCTAGAAATAAGAATCGACGAAGAGAGGAAATCTCAACCCTCGATTTTATTGGGTCTATTTGAAATCCTTGATCGAGTAGAATCGTGGTCTATAGACTAAACTTTCTTCGCCAAGTATGTCTCGTGTTCATAACGTTTTTCACATATCTATATTACATAAATATGTTGAAGACCCGAACCACATTATTGTATTAAAACCAGACGAGATAACAAAAGATTTAAAGTATGAAGAGGTACTTGTTAAAATCTTGGATAAGAAGAAACATATTCAACGCTCAAAGGTTATAACTCACGAGTTAAAATTTGAAATAAAAACAAGGTATCCTCACCTGTTCGAACTACCAGGTACGTAAATTTTGAGGACAAAATTTCATAAGAAATGGAGGTTGTAAGACCCCAAGTTTTTTGAATAAAGATTTAATTTTTTCTAAATATCATTTTGAATATTATGGTGTGGATTTGATATAATGTTATAGTTGTGGGTAATATTTATAAATTTTTGTAAAGTAAGAAAGTTGTCATAAAATATTTATTTTATCAGAGAATATCCGTACGACGACACAATCATTTGTGGACCCCACAACGGAATTACTGTCGGAGTTAGAAAACGACAGAAGTAACTTTTAATAAAAATAACGACAAAAGTTTTACCGTTAGCTGTTAAATTAACTGGTGATAAAAGTACAGTAATACGCGTGGTTGCATAGTAGCACACAGTATTGTACAATATCTTTGATTATTGATGCTTATGTGACAAGTCACTCAGTTTTATTCAATTAATGCCACAAAGATTCTTTGCTGATAAGTATCTCATATTATTTATTCAATTATTGTCATAGTATCATCTGCACAATATTTTATATTATTAAATCAATAATTGAGATGACAAAGTTATTCATATTATTATTAGAATTATTGACGATGTCTAAAAAGTTCTATCGAAGAAAGGGATTTGGTCACCTAATTGCGCGCCAATAAGGAGAAATCCTTATCGAAAAGCCCCATTTTTCTTTGGAATGATCTGGTTGTTAATATAGTGAGTTATAAATGATGAATAAATGTTACTAAAAATGTGTTTTGATAAGCCTAGTGAATTAAGATAAATGAGGGGATTTTTATGAAGTATTTGTTATAAGTTTAGCTTATTATATGGACCCCCACTTACTCATTTTTTCAAAATTGTCGCAAGAAATTTTATTTTTGTTCAATATTCGTAAGGAATATTGTTTTCGTTCAATATTCGTAAGGAATATTATCTTCGTTCAATTTTCGTAAGGAATATTATTTTCGTTCAATATTTGTAAGGGGTATTATTTATTTCATATTCACTTTCGATATTATTTTTCGTATTCGTAAGGAATTTTATTTTCGTTCAATATTCGTAAGGAATATTATTTTCGCTCAATATTCTTAAGGAATATTATCTTCATTCAATATTCGTTGGAATATTATTTTCGCTCAACAAATAAGAGATATTATTTTTGTTCAATATTCGTAAGAAATAATATTTTTTTCATACTCTGTAGTATGTAAGTAATATTATTTCATTTCAGATTCCGAATTCTACACTCATTTTGTTAAGTATTGCTTATATACTCCTTGAAATTAGTATAATATCCTTAAAATTTGTGATTCATCTAGTATCATTTCACAAGGATATTTTTCTGAACATTCTTGTTAAATGTTAAGCTTTTCATGTCGGAGTACTATTCATACGTACGACACTATTCATATGTACGGTACTATTCATACATATGACACTATTCATGAAGTACTATTCATGGGATACTATTTATGAAGTACTATTCACTCGGGTACTATTCACCCGGGGTACTATTTGTGACGCCCCCAAAAATAAGTATACATCACCCATCTTGAGTCGCCAGATACATGGTACGTAATACAAATACAATCTTTAATATACAACAAGAGAGTCAGAGTTTTAATACAAATATTATCTTCTGTACAATATCCACTCTCGTAATAAGCCCTCATTACATTTATTGTCACACTATTTAATGTAATAGTGAGGACTACTAATGCTATCATCCGAATCATCAATCCGCTCCCAGACTCGTCCCAGCTTATAATCTCATTTCAAGAGAACAAAGATGAAAGAAAGGGTGAGCTCAACTAGCCCAAGAAGAAATATTATGACTAAGATAATACAAAATAAATTATCATTAGTCTTCAACAATGTTAAATGATAAAATACAATAGACATCAAGTTTAACTGCAATGGAACAAATAATCCATTAAAAGAGTCAAGTAGAGAATAAAATCTACTATCTTTTATGATTTAAAAAGTTTTTCATCACTTTTATCGCTGGGACTCAGCTTAATAAATAATCCACATCATCCCTGCACTACGACCAAGGATATTATTTAGTATTACGACCACGAGTTATCCATGCACTACGGGCTAAAGATAATTGTATTTTCATCAACGATCCCGATCATGCCATAAAACAATTCATCTTTGCACCTTAGGTCAAGAGAATCCATAGCCATAATCATACCAAAAAGCTGTCCATCAATGCACTACGTTCAACGCGACTTTTTCCACATCATTTGTAATATTACTGTCCATGATTATACCGAATAATCCATGGTCATAATCATACCAAGTCCATCTATGCACTACAGGCCACATATGACTTTCAACATAATATAAACATGAGGATGATGACAATGATATAAGAATTCTATTTATTGTCTAATAAAATAAATAACTTTATAAAAGTATTATGTTTTATATAAAAATATTTTACTATGCAAAACACTATGCAGGCACTATACAACACTATGCATAATAAAATATAATATATTCTAATTATTGTCTAATAAAACAAATAACTTTATAAAAGTATTCTATTTTATATAAAAAGATTTTACTATGCAAAACACTATGCATAATAGAATATAATATATTCTAATTATTGCCTAATAAAACGAATAACTTTATAAAAGTATTATGTTTTATATAAAAATCTTTTCTATTTTATTACATTAATAATACTAATAAAACAAAACTTCATCATCATTATTATTATTCACACTATTAATCGACCAGGTCGTTCCCAGGAAAGAGGGGGCTTTTCAATAAGGATTTCTTCATATTGGCGTGCAATTAGGTGACCAAACCTCTCCTTGGCAGAACTTCTAGAAATCGTTAATATTGCAAATAATTATATTAATAACTTCGTCATCTCAATATAAAATATCAACAATAATTGAATCAATTAATGTGAGATACTATGCAACAATTACTGAAGCAATAATTGAACAAAACTGAGTGACTTCTCACGTAAGCATCAATAATCAATACCGTGTGCTACTATGCAACCATGCGTATTCCTGTACTTTTAACACCGGGTGTTTCAATAGTTAACGGTAAAACTTCCACCGTTATTTTCATAAAAATATTTTTGTCGTTTTCTCAATCCGACAATAATTCAAATAATGGGTTCACCAATGATTGTCTTGGTGTATTTAATATTTCCGGCACAAAAGAATATTCCCCAATCAATCGAATAATATAACAACTTGCATACTTTGCAAAATTTATAAATATTACCCACAACTATAACATTATATTAAATCCACACCATAATATTCAAAAAAAAATTGAGAAATTTAAATCTTTATTCGTGAAATTTGGGATTTTACACTATTCATGACAAAAATTGATTTCTTTTATGTCCAAATTATTTTTGATACAATATTATTCTTGAATTTTACTCCACAAAGCAGTAATCATGTTGACAATTTGCACATTTTTAAACTCTGGATAAATTTAAAGTCTTTAATATTTATCTTTGATTTCGTTCGATTGATGCTTATATCATTGTCATCATCCTCATACTTA
Source organism: Panax quinquefolius (assembly GCA_020205615.1). Taxonomy (NCBI): domain Eukaryota; kingdom Viridiplantae; phylum Streptophyta; class Magnoliopsida; order Apiales; family Araliaceae; genus Panax; species Panax quinquefolius. The sequence goes on from CM035168.1 coordinate 87,135,473, forward strand.
TATTGTGATGAAAGTCATCTTTAGCCCGTAGTGCATAAATGGATTGTTGATTGGTATGATTATGACTATGTATCGATATAATCATGACCTGTAATGTTACAAATAATGTGGTAAAAGTCCTCATTGGCCCATAGTGCATTGATGGACAGTTGTTGGCATGATCATGACCATTGGTGATAATAACGAATATTCTTGGCCCGTAGTGCATGGATGATTCGTGGATGTGATAATAATGAATATCCTTGGCCCATAGTGCATGGATAATTTAGTGATGTGGATTATTTATTGAGCTAAGTCTCAGCGATAAAATTGATGATAAACTTTTAAATCATAGAAAATAGTAGATATCATTCTCTACTTGAATCTTCTAATGGATTGTTTGTTTCGCTGTAGTTATTTATCTAAAACTTGTTGTCTATTATATTATGTCAGTTGTTATACTGTTGAAGACTAAGGATAATTTATTCTGCATTATCTTAGTCATAATATTCTTTACTGGGCTAGTTGAGCTCACCCTTTACTTTTATTGTTCTCTTCAGGAAATGAGAATATAACTGGGACTAGTCGGGGAATGGAGTGACGGTCCAGATGATTTCTTTAGTAGTCCTCACTATTCTGTGAAATAGTGTAATAATAATTGTAATAAGGATTTCATTTGAGTTTGGATATTGTCTAGGAGACAATATTCGTGTTAAAACTCTCAACTTATGTTACATGACAGTTGTATAATTAAGTTTGTATTTATATTCTGTACCATATATTTGGCGACTCAGAATGAGTGATTATACCTATTTTGGGGGCATCACAATGATAACCAGAACACTCTATTGTAAAATAACATCAAATCTGATTTTATTCAAACAAGTTGTTAGGTTAAGCATTTCTTTTATTCTTTCTATTATAAAATAATTAATATAAAATGGATTGACGGATTTGCTCTTTAATATATAATAAATATGTCAATAGACATTAAATAATCTTTTTTTAGTTATACATCAGCTCAACTATGCCCCACCCAACTAATTACATCAGCAATTTCTGACGTGACAGCTTCAATTAGATCAAATTGAAAAAAATCAATAGTTCAATTATCTAATTGAAAAAATTTAAAGGTGAATCACCAAAGTGGAATATGTCAAATAGTTTAGAGTAGGGAAATGTATTTAAGCCTTTATATTTTGTGTCTCATCAGTCTCTTCAACTCAATGAGCTTTACATCAAACCCATCAAGCGTAATAAATGTTTTTAGCCTTTAATTGTGGATTTGAAGGGTGAGAAAGAGGTTGCAGATTTAAAGAGTGAGAAGAAGGTTGCTGTAAGACCCCGAATTTTATGAAATAAAAGCATTCAATTTTCTTATAATTATTATTTAGTAAATGGTTAAATTAATAAAAGTTTAAAGTTAAGGGGGATATGTGAAAATTTTGCAAAATAAGCAAGTTGATATAAAATATTCGTTGTGCCGGAGAATATTGGATTGGTCGGGGAATATTCATTTTAACAGGTAATATTAGTACAACAACACAATCATTGGTGGACCCCACAATAGAACTATTGTCGTAGTTAGAAAATGACAGAAATATCTTTTTATAAAAATAACGGCGAAAGTTTTACCGTTAAACTGTTGAACTACCTGGTGGTAAAAGTACGATGAATACGCTGCGTGGTTGCATAAGTAGCACACCAGTATTGATTATTGATGCTTACGTGAGAAGTCACCACCAACTTGTACTCAATTGTTGTATCATATCTCTCATATTATTGATTCAATTGTTATCACATCGTATCATCCGTGATAATATTTTATATTATTAAATCAATAATTAAAACGACAAAGTTATTTATATTATTATTTTCAATATTAACAATGTCTAGAAAGTTCTACGAGGAGAGGTTTGGTCACCTAATCAAGCCGCCAATAGGAGAGAAATTCTTATCGGAAAGCCCTCTTTTCTAGGAATGATCTGGTTATTAAATATTGTGAGTTATAATATTAATGATGAATAAGTTCGTGTTGATTAAAGATGAAATTGATATTTCCACTGTGTTGAGATTATTAGTGTTAGTGGAAATCGACATCTATTCCTATAATAATTGATGTCTGGAGGTTATATTGACCAATCGGATAATTAATCGGATAAATGAGCAATTAATTGCTATTATTTCACATGCTTATAACTATTTGGTCACATGTGTGTACTATTGATTCACATGCATGTACTATTAGGGGAGGTGGTGCAAGATTGATAATACTTGCATGACTAAATTAAAAATGGAGGTATAGATGAAGGTACTATACTGTAATTATTTTTTTCACATGTATAGAACTATTCAAATCACATGATTGTATTTATTGATTCACATGATATACTATTAGGGGAGGTGGTGCAAGTTTGATAATACTTGCAAGACTAAATTAAAAATGAAGAAAAAGATAAATGTATTATACTGTAATATTTTGAGCCCCAAAACGTGCAATTATCGAAACTATATTTTCTTAGCTCATTCTTCTTTCATTCTCACCAATTAACTAAGACTCACAAGAGCAACTATAGAGAGAGAAGCTATAGAAAGATAGAAGAAGAGAAGTCTATTACTTCACTATTCCAGTATCCAGTCTTCTTCTAAGGTAAGGGGCATTATTTATTTTATATTCTGAAGAGATATTATTTTTCGTATTCGTATGAATATTATTTTCGTTTAATATTCGTAAGGAATATCATTTTCGTTCAATATTCGTAGGAATATTATTTTCGTTCAACAGTTGTAAGGGGTATTATTTCTTTCGTATTCATGAAGAGAGTTATTTTCTTTCAATACTCGTAAGAGTTGTTACTCCTTTCTTTATTATTCTATTGGAATAACTTGTCTACGCAGACTACCGTATGCATGGTGAAATTCTTCTATTATTCCATTCTTTATTATTCAGTTGGAATAACCTATCTACGCGGACTACCACATGCATGGTGAATGACCATTCAGATTCATTCTTTATTAAATTATGGAAATGATCTATCTACGTGGATTACTGCATTGCATGATGAAAATCCATTTGCGATTTAAGATATTCTATTATACTTTCGTATGAGATATCCTTTCTTTTGTACTCATCATGTAATATCATTTTTTTGTTGTATTTTCCTTTTATCAGTACTATTCGCAAAGTACTATTCACAAAGTACTATTCCTGAAGTACTATTCACCCGGGTACTATTCACCCATAGTATTATTCATGACAAAAATTGATTTCTTTTTGGTTCAAATCATTTTTGATACAATATCATTCTTGAATTTTACTCCACAAAGCAGTATCATGTTGACAATTTGGATATTTTTAAACTCTGAATATATTTAAAGTCTTTAATATTTATCCTTGATTTCGTTTGATTAATACTTATATCATTGTCATCATCCTCATGCTTATATTGTGATGCAAGTCATCTTTGACCTACTTGCATAGATGGACTGTTGATTGGTATGATTATGACAAAGGATCATTCGGTATAATCATGACCCGTAATGTTATAAATGATGTGGTAAAAGTAATCATTGGCCCGTAGTGCATTGATGGACAGTTATTGGTATGATTATGACCAGAGATTATTCGGTATAATAAAGACCATTGATGATTACATAAATATCCTTGACCCGTAGTGCAGAGATGATTCAATGATGTGGTCACTTGTCCCAACAATAAAAGTTTATAATTGCATTGCCACTGCGGTGACCACCTCCTTTGCTTCGAGCGGACCGTCAATTTCCTGTTACCGTTGTTAATATTTGCTCTGTTTCATTTCATAACAGTTTTTTTATGATGAATAACTTCTGGACCTACTCTGATCCGTTAGATTGAAAAATCCTGTAGTCGTAAGGCCTCCATTCCGACCCATTTCTCAATTTCTCCTATTAATAAAACAAATTATTTATGTACTCGTATTATATATATATATATATATATGGCTCCATCCACAGCAACCGGTTGCTGTGGAGCAACCCTTTTTTGGCCTTTTAATTTTTTTTTTTACTCCAGTCAAAATTTTAATAGGTCAAAAAGGAGTTGCTCCACAGCAACCGGTTGCTATGGATGGAATCCTATATATATATATATATATATATATATATATATACATACGGGAGAAAAAGAATGAGGGATGAAAGAAGAAAGAGGATAGAGAAAAATGAAAATATTTGCACTGATTTTAAGTTGTTGCTTGTTTCGTCTTCCACTCTTCTGGAGAAGGAGAAAGTTTCTTTTTTCTTTTACTAAAACATAAAATTATAAAAGAAAGTACAAGTAAATTTGTTTTTCTCTACAATAGCTAATGGTGTGTGCAATAAAAAAGGTGGTTTTGAATACTCCTCTCTCTCCTCTCCATAATAATATACTACCATGTTTTAGATAATTTTATTTTCTCTAAATTATTTGACATTTTATATAAATTAAAAAAATTAATCATAAACTTTTTAAAATTACCTCTCATGCAAAAATAAGGTCTTAATTAATACTATATTATACACAATTAATACTATATTTAATGTTATACAATTTTTTCTAAATTTTTATGCACAACGGAGGGAGTAATTCTTATCTCTGTGTTGTTTATGTTGTTGTGCTTTGACGACTTTTTTGGAGAATTATCACAGGTGCGAAATGGGAGAGAGGAAGTTGAGGGTAAAAAATGCCCTTAACATCTTTATTGCCATGATTAAATCATCTTCAAGAGTAATAGCAAAAAAAAAAACTCTTTAAATTGATGTTTGTTTATCTATGTGGTAATTTGAAGAGAATTATTTGTTAATTTCATATTTTGTGTTTCATCAGTCTCTTCAATTTAATGAGCTGTACATCAAACTTATCAAGCGTAATAAATGTTTTTAATATTTAATTGTATATTTGAAAAGTGAGAAGGATGTTTGTTGACTTACGTGGCAGTTTGAAGTGGCTGTTGGAGAGGATTTTTCTGATGTGACTCACCTATTTGAATATTCCAAAGTGATTAAAGAGACTGTTGGAAATGCTCTTAATAACAATTGTGTTTACTTATTATAAAACAGACTTTTTAAGTCACAACATACTCAAAAAAAGAATAATTATATCGGTTAATGAAGTAACTAACTTATATTGCTCTTCATATAATTTTTATCTAATTAAAAAATCCAGTTAATAATGTCAAAATAATATTTATATTGTCAAAACAAATATGTATTTAATAACATTTCGTACTTTTAACGATAGTTATTGTTTTGACATCATAATTATTGTTTCGACATTATCAACAATATTAAAAAAGAACATATAATAAATAGATTGAAATTATGTGACAAACTAAATACCAAATGAGATTGTAAACGAAATAGCAAAATTGGGCTCAAAATCTTATAATTGTATTAGTTTTATCTTTAACTTATATTTAATTTACCAATTTTAAGATTAATATCAAATAAATTGACTTTGATAGTAATTGTAAGACCCTTACTTTTTATGAATAAAGATTTAATTTTCTCTAAATATTATTTTTAATAATAAGGTATGAATTTGATATAATGCTATAGTTATAGGTAATATGTGCAAATTTTACAAATAAACAAGTTGTCATAAAATATTTATTTGGTCGGAGAATATTCTTTTTGTCAAGGAATATTCGTATGACGACACAATCATTGGTGTACCCCACAACGGAATGACTATTGGATATAGAAAGCAACAGAAATAATCTTTTTATAAAAATAACGACAAAACTTTTACCGTTAAACTATTGAAATACCCGGTGATAAAAATTCAGTAATACGCGTGGTTGCATAGTAGCACACGGTATTGCACAATATCTCTGATTATTGATTCTTACGTAAGAAGTCACTCAGTTCATTTAATAATTGCCACAGTAGTTGCTGCATAGTATCTCATATTATTGATTCAATTATTGTCACAATATCATCTGCATAATATTTTATATTATTAAATTAATAATTGAGATGACACAGTTATTCATATTATTATTTGCATTATTGACAATGTCTAGAAAGTTATCGAGAAAAGGGGTTAGGTTATTTAATTGCTCGCCAATAAGGAGAAGTCCTTATCGGGAAGCCCCCTCTTTCTTGGGAATGATCTGGTTGTTAATATTGTGAGTTATAATATTAATGATGAATAATTGTTGAAAGATTAAAAATGAGTTTATTAGAGATAAGCGATTTGTGATAAATATTTATTCAATTTTTGATATAAATAGAGGGATATTTCATGAAGTGTTTGTTGTAGGTTTGACTTATTACATGGACCCCCACTTACACATTTTTTAAAATCGTCGGTAGAAAGTTATCTCAGTTTTATTATAATAATAATAAAATAGAAAACTTTTTATATAAAACATAATACTTTTTATATTATATATAAAGTTATTCATTTTATTAGATTATAAATAGAATATATTATATTATATATAAAGTTATTTGTTTTACTTGAATATTATACTCTTATTTTGAAAATCAGACGTTTGTGAATTTGCATAATTTGGCCCGTGAATTTTTCAATTGTTTCGTCCGTGAGTTTTCTAAACAGTGGTTTTGTGATGCTCCCAAAATAGGTATACACAACCCATTCTGAGTCTTCAAATACATGGTACATAATTTAAATACAAACATAATTTATACAACTGTCGTGCAAAATACGATAAAACATAAGCAGATAGTTTTAACATGAATATTGTCTCGTAGACAATATTCAAACTCAAATGGAGTCCTCATTACAATTATTATCAAACTATTTTATAGAATAATGAGAACTACTATAGCAACCATCTCGGACCGTCACTCCATTCCCCGAATAGTCCCAGCTATATTCTCATTTTTTGAAGAGAACAATAAAAGAAAAGGGTGAGCTCTACTAACCTAGTAAAGAATATTATGACTAAGATAATGCAGAATAAATTATCTTTAGTCTTTAATAGTGTAAAATTGATAGAATATAATAGACAACAAGTTTAACTATAGCGGAACAAGCAATCATTTAGAAGAGTCAAGTAGATCATGATATCTACTATCTTCTATGATTTAAAAGTTCATCATCAATATTTTATCTCTGTAACACTTCTCAATAAATAATCCACATCACCGAATTATCCATACATTACGGGCCAAGGATATTCGTTATTATCACATCCACGAATTATCCATGCACTACGGGACAAGGATATTCGTTATTATCACCAATGGTCATGATCATGCCAAACAACTGTTCATCAATGCACTACGGGCCAATGAGGACTTTTTTCATATCATTTGTAATATTACAGGTCACGATTATACCGATACATAATTCATGGTCATAATCATACCAATCAATAGTTCATCTATGCACTACAGGCCAAAGATGACTTTCATCACAATTTAAGCATGAGGATGATGACAATGATATAATAATTCAATTAAGTGAGATCAATGATAAATTTTAAAGATTTATAACTCAATTTATCCAGAGTTCAAGAATGTCCAAATTATCAACATGATAACTGCTTTGTGGAGTAAAATTCAAGAATAATATTCATGTATCAAAAATAATTTGGGCAAAAAAGAAATCAATTTTTGTCGTGAATAGTACCCCGGGTGAATAGTACCTGAGTGAATAGTACCCCAGCATGAAAAGATTAAAACTTAACAAGAATGTTCAGAAAAATATTTTTATGAAATGATACTAGATGAAGCGCAAATTTCAAAGATATTCTACTAATTTCAAGGAGTATAGAAGCAATACTTATCAACATAAGTGTAGAATTAGGAAAATAAAACGAAATAATATTACTTACATACTACAAAGTATGGAAAAAAAATATTATTTCTTACAAATATTGAACAAAAATAATATCCCTTACCTTAGTAGGAGATTGGATACTACAATAGTATTGTAATAGAATACTCTTCTTCTTTCTCTCTGATTCTCTCTCTATAGCTTTCTCTTGTGAGTCTTAGTGAATTTGTAAGAATGAAAGAAGAAATAAGCTTCTATTTATAGAAGATTTCTATCTTAGCCCTTGCAATGTGAAGAGGGAAGTGGCTTGACAACTGGTAATGTGAAAAGGAAAGTGGTTTGACGCCTGTAATGTGAAAAGGCAAGTGGTTTGACGCCTATAATGTGAAACATCAAGTGGTTTGAAGTCTGTAATGTGAAACGGAAAGTGGTTTGACGTCTGGTAAAGGAAAATACTATTGGCAAAAATGACTCTTAGATGATGACATATGGGTCTCATAACAAATTTCTTATTTATATCAAAGATTGAATAAATATTTATCACAAATCACTTTATCTTCAATTAACACATTTTTAATCTTTCAACAATTATTCATCATTAATATTATAACTCACAATATTGACAACCAGATCATTCCTAGGAAATAGGGGGCTTTCCGATAAGGACTTCTCCTTATTGGAGCGTAATTAGATGACATAACCCCTTTCCTTGACAGAACTTTCTAGACATTGTCAATAATACAAATAATAATATGAATAACTGTGTTGTCTCATTTATTGATTTAATAATATAAAATATTATGCAGATGATACTGTGACAATAATTGAATCAATAATATGAGATACTATGCATCAACTACTGTTGCAATAATTAAATAAAAATGAGTGACTTCTCACGTAAGCATCAATAATCAAAGATACTGTACAATACCGTGTGCTACTGTGCAACCACGCATATTATTGTACTTTTATCACCGGGTATTTCAACAGTTAACAATAAAAGTTTTGCCGTTATTTTTATAAAAAATATTATTTCAGTCACTTTCTAAATCCGACAGTAATTACTTTGTGGGGTCCACCAAAGATTGTCTTAAACGCATTTAATATTCCCCGACCAAAGGAATATTTTATGATAACTTGCTTACTTTGCAAAAATTATAAATATTATCCACAATTATAACATTATATCAAATCCACACCTTATTATTCAAAATAATATTTAGAGAAAATTAAATCTTTATTCATAAAAAGTTGGAGTCTTACAACCTCCCCTCCTTATGAAATTTCGTCCTCAAAATTGGGGTATGTACCTGGTATGTCGAAGAGGTGATGATACCTTATTTTCATTTCAGATTCTAACTCCCAGGTCATTTCCTCAATATCGTGGTTTCTCTACAAAACTTTGACTTGAGGTATAACCTTTGAGCGTAGAATATGTTCCTTCTTATCCAAGATTTTAACAGGTACCTCTTCATACATTAAATCTTCCGCTATCTCGTCTGGTTCTAATTCAATAATGTGGTTCGGGTCTTCCACATATTTACGAAATATAGATATGTGAAAAACTTTATGAACACGAGACATACTTGGCGGTAAGGCAAATCTATAGGCCACAATTTCTACTCAGTCGATGATTTCAAATGGACCAATGAATCGAGGATTGAGCTTTCCCCTCTTTTCAGATCTTATAACTCCTTTCCATGGAGCAACACATAACAATACATGATCTCCAACATTGAATTCCACGTCCCTTCGATGAAGATCAACATAACTCTTTTTTCGATCTTGTGAGGTTTGTATTCGTTGTCGGATCATTTGAATCTTTTCTGTTTTCATGCGTACCAATTTTGGTCCCAACAACGTTACTTCACCCACCTCGTCCCAGCATAATGGAGAACGACACTTTCATCCATACAACGCCTCTAATGGAGTCATGCCTATACTTGCTTGATAACTGTTGTTGTAGGAGAATTCCACTAATGGCAAGTACTTGTCCCAACTTCCTTTAAAGTCTAGGACACAGAGTCTTAATAAATCTTCAAGAGTTTAAATTGTCATCTCTGACTTCCCATCCGTCTGAGGATGATATACAAAACTGAATCGTAAATTCGTGCCCATAGCTTTTTGCAAACTGACCCAAAATCGTGAAGTGAATCTTGGGTCTTGGTCAGAAACTATTGATACTGGTATACCATGCAGTTTAACAATCTCATTTATGTATATACGAGCAAGACGTTCAAGTGAATAAGTTTCTTGTATAGGTAAGAAATGAGCAAACTTGGTTAATCTATCAACAATAACCCAAATTGCATCTATGCCTTGAGAAACCTTGGAAAAACCAGTAACGAAATCCATGTTAATGTGCTCCCACTTCTATTATGAAATTTCAAGTGGTTGCAATGGACCTTTTGGCACTTGATGCTCCGCCTTGACACGTTGAAAAGTTAAACACCTTGAGATAAACTCCGCTATCTCTCTCTTCATATTACTCCACTAAAATGTATATCGAAGATCAAGATACATTTTGGTACTCCCAGGATGGATTATAAATGGTGTTTTGTGTGCCTTCATCATGATTTATACTTCAAATCAGAGTCGTTAGGAACACAAAATTTGGATTTGACTCGAAGTATTTGTTAGTTCCCGGAGGCACAATAGTTATCTAGAAGGGGGGTTGAATATATATTTAAAATTCTTTTTGTTTTACTTTGTTAGTTTTGATAATGAATCAAACACAACGGAATTAAGATTTGTTTGATCTCCCTTTTTAGATATAGTGAGTTAATGAGAGTGAGGCAGTTATAACAGTTATAGCAGTTATAGCAAGAATACAATAGACACAACAGTTTGAAGTGGTTCAGAGCACTTAAAGCTTCTAGTCCACTCTTCTACTCCTCGAGTAGGAAATCCACTGAGGATGTCTTTTACACTTTATGAATCTCACAGATTCCTTCTAGACCAGAAGTCTAGGAACTTCTTAGTTCACTTTTGAACTCTTCAAGTCCAATAGACTTGGTTCTTCTCAGTTCACTTTAGAACTCTTCAAGTCCTTCTGACTTGGAACTTCTTACTTCACTTGGTTGGTAGTTGATGAGTTCTTGATTGGTGCTACTCAGTTGCCGTTAAACTCTTGTTCGAAAGAACTGAGTAGCTGGGCAAGATTTCTCTTTTTCTCAGATCGTAGAGTTGAGTGTTGAGTGTTCTTCTTTATTTTTATTCAATGCTTGCTTAGTTGAATCATCTGCAGATGTTTTGCATATATGTGATCCTTGAAATCTATCCTTTGAATCCATCCATTGAAGCATTTAATACGTTTGATGTTTTTGAACTTTGATGGATACTTTTCTGTACATCATCTGAATTGCATTCTGGCCCACTGACACAGCAGACAACTTTCTCACCTAACACCTGAAAAGGTGTTTTCCTCTAACTCATGGTCCTTTCCTTAGCTTCTTCAATACGTTTCCTTTGTTATATACTAAGGATATCTTTTGTGCCATTGGGACTGGTGAGGACTTCAACGTTTATAACCCATTCCATATTTGTTAGAATTTATTTTTAAACAAAAGGGTAAGGCTCGATGTTTCTGACATAGGCAGATGATACTCTACGATTTAGATCGTGGTGTCTTGCCACCTTGGTGCTTGATCTGATGCTAGCAAACGAGAACACTATGATTTCTCTTAAGGACTGGCACACTACAATCTTCACTTGCTTGTCTTGCAGTCTCTACATTTCCGAGAGCACACTACGATCTCTAAGTTGGCTTCGGCAAACGTCTGGACCACTCTACAATTTCTGGAGAGGCCCTTCAAGGCAGTCATACTACGATCCTTGATACTCTATGATTCTGCCTTGCCTTCTGTAAACTCTTGATTAGCTCAATAGACTACAATTTTGTTTAAGCCTATCTATTACATTTCAAGATATAGATCAACCTAACATCTTTGATCTCTTTATCTATACATTCATTTATAGAATGATAAACATTAAAAGCTTAGATCAACCTAACAATTTTGATCTATCACTAAGTCCTTGTACATATATCATGAGCATTTACTTTAAACATCAAATCAAAATATGCACTCTTCCAACAGTATTCCTTCTTCATCGATTCTCGCTTCTAGAATAGCATCTTCTTCTTCATACGCATCAGCTCTTGGTTCGTAGCTTGAGCAGGTTTAACTTTATCGATTAAAGTGAGTTATACTCGTATATTTGACATCATCATATGGGTCTCTGAAGTCTTTAACTCTATCTTCATTCTTTGTAAGTCATACAAAATGGGCCTTTGCGTTGACATTATTGCACTCGTACTCGCATATGATCTTCTACTCAATGCGTCAGCTACTACATTCGCTTTTCTAGGATGGTATTGAGTGGTATGATCGTAATCTTTCAACAACTCGAGCCAACGTCGTTGCCGCATGTTGAGTTCCTTTTGGATGAAGAAATATTTGAGACTTTTATGATCTGTATAGATCTCCACCTTCTCCCCATATAGGTAATGTCTCCAGATCTTTAGTGCAAAAATGACTACTGCCAACTCTAGATTATGAGTAGGATAATTCCTCTCATATTCTTTGGGTTTTCGTGAGGCATAGTGTGACGCCCCCAAAATAGGTACACATCACCTATTCTGAGTCGCCAAATACATGGTACAGAATATAAATACAACCTTAAATATACAACATGAGCTGTGAGTTTTAATACAATATTATCTTTTAGACAGTATTCAAACTTAAAATAAGTCCTCAATACATTTATTATCACACTATTTCATAGAATAGTGAGGACTACTAATGCTATCATCTGGACCGTCACTCCGCTTCCCAACTAGTCCCCTCGCTATGTTCTCATTTCAAAGAGAACAATGAAAGCAAAAGGGTGAGCTCAACTAGCCCAAGAAGAAATATTATGACTAAGATAATGCGAATAAATTATCGTTAGCCTTCAACAAAGTTAAACCGATACAATATAACAAACATCAATTTTAACTACAAATGGAATAAGCAATCCATTAGAAAGAGTCAAGTAGAGAATAAAATCTACTATCTTCTATGATTTAAAAGGTTTTTCATCACTTTTATCATTTGAGACTTAGCTCAATAAATAATCCACATCATCCTCGGACTATGGCCAAGGATATTCATTAGTATGACAACCACAAATTATCCATGACCATGGGCCAAGGATATTCTGCTTTTATCAATAGTCATGATCATGCCAACAACTCGTCCATCAATGCACTACGGGCCAACGATGATGACTTTTACCACATCATTTATAACATTACTACCATGATTATACCAAATAATCCCTAATCGTAATCATACCAAGTCCATCTATGCACTACAAAGCCACAAATGACTTTCAACATAATATAAACATGAGGATGATGACAATGACATAATAATTCAATAAAACAATTTCAAGAATAAATTTTAAAGATTTATAAATTAATTTATCCAGAACCAATAACGTCCAAATTGTTAACATGATATCGCTTTGTGGAGTAAAATTCAAGAATGCTCGTAAGAATATTTCCATAAAAATCTACCGGATGAAGCGCTTGAAATATCTAGGATATTCTACTAATTTCATGGTGTATAGAAGCCAAAACTTTAACCAACCGAGTATAATAGAATATATGAAACTACAAATGGATTTTTGCTCGCCATGCGGTAATCCACATGTATGCATCATTTTCACAAGTTAATAAGGAATGAATACAAAGGATCATTCACCATGCATGCAGTAATCCACATGTATGTGTTATTCCAACAGAGTAATAAAGAATTGAACCAAGTCACGCGTAATTACATGCATGTGGATATTCCAATGAATAATAAAGAATGGAACCAGTCACGCGTAATCCGCATGCACAAGATGTTCCAACAGAATAATAAAGAATGGAACCAGTCATGCGTAATACGCATTGCATCGGGATGTTCTAATGAATAATAAAGAATGGAATAACAACAGAATTCACCAAGCATGCGATAGATCCATGTATGTGTTATTCCAATGTAATAATAAAGAATGGAATAACAGAAGAATATCACCATGTATGCGGTACTTCGCATAGACAGGTTATTCCAACATAACAATAAAGAATGGAATAACAACCCTTACGAGTATTGAAAGAAAATAACTCTCTTCATGAATACGAAAGAATAATACCCCTTACCTTAAAAAGAAGAGTATTCCGACGGGGAGGGCGGGGATATACTTGAAGAAAAATTGCACTATTTTCTACGCTCAAAGCTTTCTTAAACTCTAAAGAAATACGCTCAAGATTATAGAAGAAGAATTCTTTGAATTTCTGGTGTGTTTTTCAATTCTAATTAAGCATCCTATTTATAGGAGAATGAAAAGGATACTATGCAATAAAATATAATATATTCTATTTATAATTATATAATAAAACAAAATTTATAATATATATATATTATTTAAAATCTAATAAAACAAATAACTTTATAAAAGTATTATGTTTTATATAAAAAGATTTTACTATCTGAAACACTATCAGTACCTATGCAAATACTATGCATAATAAAATATAATATATTCTATTTATAATCAAATAAAACAAAATTTTATAAAAAGTATTCTGCTTTTATATAAAAAGATTTTACTATGCAAACACTATGCATACCACTATGCAAATACTATGCATAATAAAATATAATATATTCTATTTATAATCAAATAAAACAAAACTTTATAAAAAGTATTCATTTTTTATATAAAAGTTTTCTATTTTATTACATTTATAATAATAATAAAACAAAATTTATATATATATATATATATATATATATTTAAACTTCCGTGACTTCCCGATTCCCCCCCATTTTTCTTTCAGGGCCCTATATGTGGCCCCCCACATGGGCCCACCTTTTAAGAAATTTCTCACCGATTATTTTGAAAAATGGGTAAATGGGGTCCATAAAATAAGCAAAACTTCATAAAAATCACCTTAATAATTTTAACAACATTTATCACCTTTATTATAATTCACAATATTAATCGACCGGATCGTTCTAGGAAAGAGGGGCTTTCCAATAAGGATTTCTTCCTATCATGCGCCGTGAATTAGGTGACCAAAATCGTCCTCGATGTAACTTCTAGACATCGCTAATATTGCAAATAATAATATTAATAATTTTGCCGTCTCAATTATTGATTTAATAATATATAAAATATTGACAATAATTGAATCAAATAACGTGAGATACTATGCAGCAATTATTGTAACAATAATTGAACAAAACTGAGTGACTTCTCACATAAACATCAATAATCAATACCATCAGACATCAGAACCACGCCATTATCGTGTTACTATGCAACCACGCCAGATTCTTGTTTTTTAATAAAGGTGTTTCAACAGCTTAATCTGTAAAACTTCCGCCAGTAATTGAGCTAATCACAGCTGTGCATCATCTTGCCACTTTCTAAAAGTAGCAATCTCTTCCTCGAGGTATTATGCGCAACCATTGCGAGGGATAGGCGATTAAGGACATAAGATAGCTTTTCAAATATGAGAACTATTCTCAAATTCCTTAACCAATCCGCTTAATTCGGTTTGGTTAATTTAGCATCTAATATGCTTCGCAGATGATAGTAATTTTAGACATTATAAAATTACGTAAATGAATTTATAATTAACAACATTTTAACATACATTCTTTATTAATTACCAAAATAAATTAGGTCTTGTTTTAAATTGGTATCTCCCACTATTTTCTTCAAACTATATTACCTCACTTATATAGTTCGGTAAAATCTAATTAAAGATTTGCTAGTGAGAATAAGGATCCCATTTCAAATGTATATAGCCTTGTGGTGACACAATAAACTATATATAAATAAATAGGTAGACAACTTTTGTCAATTACATCAACTATGCAACTCCTTTTCTTTTGCCTCTTAGATTATTTTGATCAAGTGGTGGCACATCCGAATCAAAATTATCCAAGTTAAGTCCGACCTAGCACTCCATATATTCAAAAAGAAAATATCATCCTTGTGGTGACACAACAAAATAATATTGTTCAATTTTCTTTATAAGCATCAAATGTGATAAATTAACATCTTAAATACTTAATACTGCTCCTTGTGGTGACACAACAAACTCATATTAAATATTTAATACTCTATTAATTTTATTATGCTAGAAGGCGTGCTCGATATTCCAAATATCTTTGAACGCTTAGGACTTAATATAAAAATTGAGGGGTTTGTTATTAATTTGTCTCATCTTGTTTAGCGGCATGCATGTATATATATATATAAAAATACGCCGTCGTATTAATGAACATGCTGAAGCATGTTTGCATAATATATAATATATATAGTATAAGCATGCACATATAGAATACTATATTCTACCCGGATTGATTATGGACTTTTATTCTAGTTTGGTTCACTAGAGCCACCAAGTGAACCAAAAGGTCAAACCCTAGGGGTGCAAGAAATAATATTTAAATATAACTATTACATTTAAACCCGGGCTCCATTACAAACGTGTCTTCAAGCGCTCCTTGCCCCTTGATCTCCAATTCTTCAAAATAATTCAAATTATTCCTATTACAAAACTATTTTAAAATAAATAGAAACCTTGATCAGCTGTCAAGGGGAAGTATATAGGAGGAAGATAGAATTTACATTAAGAAAAATTAGAAAAGACGAGGTACGCATACCCCATTTAATAAAACCCATACATTCATGCATCCAACTAAAATAAAATCCAATCGCATTGGTCAATAGTCCATAATCAATCCCATTTATTATCATACACATCATCATATGCATCAATAAATAACATTCATCTTATGAATAATAAACATTTAATATATATATATTGATATCATTTAATGGGCAAATTTAGTTAGTATAAAATCTAATTTTGAATTAAAATAAACTCCTTTATTTCAATCCAAATTTAAATCAAAATAAAACTATTTTATTTTAATTTATCCAATTTTGAATAAAATAAACTATTTTATTTTAATCAAAATCTTTAATCAAAATAAACTCCTTTATTTTAATTAATTATGGAATCCAATTCCATGTAATAAAAAAAAATTATTAAAGGAAACACGAATTTTCTTTCCTATTCACAAATAAACTCCTTTATTTTGAATAATATGAAATCTTATTTCATATCTAAATAAACTCCTTTATTTAAGGAAATTAGGATTCTTTTTCCTATTCACAAATAAACTCTTTTATTTTTTGAATAATATGAAATCTTATTTCATATTTAAATAAACTTCTTTATTTAAGGAAACATGGATTCACTTTCTTATTCACAAATAAACTCTTTTATTTTAGAAAACATGGAATCCAATTTCAACTCCAATTAGTTATCATGGAATCCAATTCCAACTCTAATTAGTTAGCATGAAAACTAATTTTAAAATTAAAATAAACCTATTATTTAAAAATTAAAATAAACTTTTTATTTTAAAATTAAAATAAACCTTTATTTTAATTATAAAATTATTGAGAATAATATATTATATATAATATATATAATATATTATAAAATAACCTATATATATATATATATATAAAACAGTATGTTATAATATAATATATATATATATATTATATCCGTGCCTTCCTTTTAAATTAAAATCTCCTCGCAACCTTTAAAATTTCCTTGAAAAAACTGAATATATATATATATATATATATATATATATATATATATATATATCTAATATAGATAACTAAGAAGCATGGAATCTCCTTTTTCTTTCCTTTGGAAGATTCTTGTAATTTAAAAGCATGTGATTCAAAGAAATTTCAGAGGCGTAATCACGTGGGAGACTTTACCAAAAAAAAACAGTATAAAAAAATGATTGTTGGTTCGTAATCACCAAATACTTAAAATCACAGAGCATCCACATTAAGTAACGTTTTTTTTTTTAATTTTATACAAAAAAAATTATGCCCAATTAAATTATTCTAAACACATATCAATGTACATATCAAATTAAAATAATTAATAATTTGCATAAAGGTTTGGCTCTGATGCCACTGTTAGGTTTGTAATATTCAAGAAGGCAATCAAATTGCAAAAATAAGCGGAAACGTAGAAAAATCAGAATTTAAAATTTTATACAAACCATATACCCTTGATCACCTCTATGCAAAATTATTAATTAAACGAAGAATAAGAAATTATGAAATCATACCCTTGTAAAACGAGCTTCCTCAGTACGAGTTCACCTCCTAGTTCTCCATGATCTCCTCAATCTCCTGCAGATTCCTTCCTTTGATCAACATTAGCCACCCAAGTGTTTGGCCTCTGGGTGATCCACCAAGGAAAAAGAATTTTCAAGAAGAAGGGGTATTGGCTCAAATTCTAGTTTTTCCTATTCAGATAGAAAAACTCCTCTTATAAAGACTCATCTTATAAAGATATTATAAGATTAGTTTTTCCTAATAAGATTAGTTTTTCCTATCTCATATTTTAGATATCCGATATAAGACTCTCTTATAAAGATATTATGTAACCTTATTTAATAAAATAAGGTATTATTTAATTAAACTCTTTTAATTAAATGGGCTCTAATCTATTAGGATAATTAATTAAACTCCTTTAACTAATTTTCCTCCTAATTCTATTAGGAATAAATGAGAGTACTTATATTAAATTAATTCCTAAACTCTTTTAGAAATTAAAATAATAATAATTGTAATAATATTAATAAGACTCTCTTATTAATTTATATTTAATATTTCTAAAATATTAAATAATAATATTAAGCTATTTAATTTATTCTATCACCATAGATTAAATTAAATATACTTAACATATTATTATTACGATTATGCCATTAACTTCTTAAATAATTATTCTTCCTTTTATGGTGTGACCTTTAGGTTCTCCATATTAAACCGGTTGTGAATAAATCAATTGTAACAATTCTAATCTTATTTAAATAAATAAATTAAACAATTAATTTATTTAAATAAATAATATTTAATCTACAATAGGGATAAGCCTCCCAATGATCAACGACTTTTCAGATAATATAGATTTCAATATTAATCATTAAAGAACCTTTGAGTAAATAGTTACCGTATTAATTCAATCCTTCCACCATACAATGTCCCAATTAAATATAAGATATGGAATTACCGTCAAGTCTTATTTTATTTAATTATATGTATTTCGATCCTTAAATGCATTACTCCAAATAATACAAATTAGAAACTCCTTTCTAATTTCATTCGCTTAAGCCAAGGACTACTTGGGTTGTCATTTATCGAATCACATAGGACATTTCTTCTTTTTTAATAAGTGGTAGATTCTTTATCGATCATACATTATCTCCAATGTACAACTTATTATACCCAAGCATACCCTTTGATATACCCTAAAGGTCTTAAGGAATAAGTCAAAGTATAACTCATCATACACAAGATACTATGATGATCTCAAGTCCAAGGATCACTTGTACTACTATCACTACAGAATTCCTATCGACAGCAAGTAAAACTCCATTAGGTATTCCTTAGCGAGCCACGCTCAAAGAACTTATTCTTTAATAAGCACCTACATACTACTTTAGTGTCTCCACACAAATGATCATGAGATCAATCATCCTCATCCAATGAGCAAGCAACGTATGTACCAATCTATCCGGATTCACTAATCCCCAATTTAGTAATCCAATGATTGGGACCTATTTTAGTTTTAAGCTTTCTAAGAATTTAGATCTCATTAGAATGATCATCATCATTATTCTAAAAGCATTGCTTAAAACTATGGGTTTATCACATATTATAAAAACAAAGATCATGTAGATAATTAAAAGCCTTTAATAAATTAATTCTTTTTATTAATAAATGAATAAGATTGTTACAAAGTATATGCTTTATCATCAAACATGATTGGCTTGTGTGCATATTACTTTCACAAACCTCTCCTTGACAGAATTTTCTAGATATTGCCAATAATGCTATCTAATAATATTATTTACATAATATGAATTATTGATCTGATAATGGGAAATACTGTGCAGTGACAATTATTGAAACAACAATAATATAAAATATCAACGCAGCAATTATTGAATCAATAAAATAGAATATTGAATAATAATTACTGTAATAATTATTGAGTAGTGTCTTCTTACGTAAGAATCAATAATTCAAAATCATCGTCTAATACCGTGCTTACATCGTGCAACCACACATATTATCGTATTTTAACCAATAGGGTATTCCAACAAAGTTAATTCAGAACTCACTACTACCGTTATTTATAAAAACTCAAACTTATCGCTTTTCTTCATCCGACAGCGCTTATTACATTATGGGGTCCACAAATCATTTGCATCATTGTATTTAATATTCCCCGACAACAAGAATATTCTACTAACAAACGAATATTCCCCAAATGTAAATGAGTATTTTATAACCACTTGCGTATTTTGAAAATTTTATATATATCACCCTTAACTTTAACTTTTTATCAATTTAACCATTTACTAAATAGAAAAATTGTATACTTCTATTTCATAAAATTGGGGTCTTACATGCACCGCCGCATTTTTCCGTAGGGGACGCCATGAATAATGGTGGCTTGTTGATATGTATCAATGTGAGGTGTTATCCAAGTCTTGGATGAGAGTCACAGTTTTGAATGATATTTCTATCGTTAATAAATTTCTTGACGTATTCCTGGAAGACTTCTTAGGCTACCCCTAGACCGTGAAATCGAATTTTGTATCGACCTTGAACCCGGTACAAAACCCTTAAATATTTATTCACCCAAAATGAACGTAACATGCTCCAAAGACGTTGGCTCGAGCTATTGAAAGATTACAGTTATACCATTCAATACCATCCTCGAAAAGATAACGTGGTAGTGACGCGTTGAGTAAAAAGATCGTATGCGTTTACGAAAAGCGATATTGTTAACACAAAGACCTAGAACCAACTTTAATTGATAAAGTTAAAGTCGCTCAAGCTACAGACTCAGAGCTGATGAATGTGAAAAAGAAGAAGAAGGTGCAAGAAGGTGTTATTCTAGAAATAAGAATCGACGAAGAGAGGAAATCTCAACCCTCGATTTTATTGGTCTATTTGAAATCCTTGATCGAGTAGGAACTGTGGTCTATAGACTCGCTTTACTGCCAAGTATGTCTCGTGTTCATAACGTTTTTCACATATCTATATTACATAAATATGTGGAAGACCCGAACCACATTATTGTATTAAAACCAGACGAGATAACAAAAGATTTAAAGTATGAAGAGGTACTTGTTAAAATCTTGGATAAGAAGAAACATATTCAACGCTCAAAGGTTATAACTCACGAGTTAAAATTTGAAATAAAACAAGGTATCCTCACCGCTCGAACTACATTGTGCACGTAAATTTTGAGGACAAAATTTCATAAGAAATGGAGGTCAGAAGACCCCAAGTTTTTGAATAAAGATTTAATTTTCTAAATATCATTTTGAATATTATGGTGTGGATTTGATATAATGTTATAGTTGTGGGTAATATTTACAAATTTTTGTAAAGTAAGAAAGTTGTCATAAAATATTTATTTTATATCGAGAATATCCGATCTATTTTACACACATCATTTGTGGACCCCATAAACTAATTACTGTCTTGAGTTAGAAAACGATGTAAGTAACTTTTAATAAAAATAACGACAAAAGTTTTACTGCTAATTTATTAAATTAACTGGTGATAAAAGTACAGTAATACGCGTGGTTGCATAGTAGCACACAGTATTGTACAATATCTTTGATTATTGATGCTTATGTGACAAGTCACTCAGTTTTATTCAATTAATGCCACAGTAATTGCTGCATAGTATCTCATATTATTGATTCAATTATTGTCATAGTATCATCTGCACAATATTTTATATTATTAAATCAATAATTGAGACGACAAAGTTATTCATATTATTATTAGAATTATTGACGATGTCTAGAAAGTTCTATCGAAGAAAGGGATTTGGTCACCTAATTGCGCGCCAATAAGGAGAAATCCTTATCGAAAAGCCCCCTTTTTCTTGGGAATGATCTGGTTGTTAATATAGTGAGTTATAAATGATGAATAAATGTTACTAAAAATGTGTTTTGATAAGCCTAGTGAATTAAGATAAATGAGGGGATTTTTATGAAGTATTTGTTGTAAGTTTAGCTTATTATATGGACCCCCACTTACTCATTTTTTCAAAATTATCGCAAGAAATTTTATTTTTGTTCAATATTCGTAAGGAATATTGTTTTCGTTCAATATTCGTAAGGAATATTATCTTCGTTCAATTTTCGTAAGGAATATTATTTTCGTTCAATATTTGTAAGGGGTATTATTTATTTCATATTCACTTTCGATATTATTTTTCGTATTCGTAAGGAATTTTATTTTCGTTCAATATTCGTAAGGAATATTATTTTCGTTCAATATTCTTAAGGAATATTATCTTCATTCAATATTCGTTGGAATATTATTTTCGTTCAACAGTTGTAAGAGATATTATTTTTGTTCAATATTCGTAAGAAATAATATTTTTTTCATACTCTGTAGTATGTAAGTAATATTATTTCATTTCAGATTCCGAATTCTACACTCATTTTGTTAAGTATTGCTTATATACTCCTTGAAATTAGTATAATATCCTTAAAATTTGTGATTCATCTAGTATCATTTCACAAGGATATTTTTCTGAACATTCTTGTTAAATGTTAAGCTTTTCATGTCGGAGTACTATTCATACGTGCATTTATTACACTATTCATATGTGTATCTGCATTATTCATACATATGACACTATTCATGAAGTACTATTCATGGGATACTATTTATGAAGTACTATTCACTCGGGTACTATTCACCCGGGGTACTATTTGTGACGCCCCCAAAAATAAGTATACATCACCCATCTTGAGTCGCCAGATACATGGTACAGAATACAAATACAATCTTTAATATACAACAAGAGAGCTGTGAGTTTTAATACAAATATTATCTTCTAGACAATATCCACTCTCAGAATAAGCCCTCATTACATTTATTATCACACTATTTAACGAATAGTGAGGACTACTAATGCTATCATCCGGATCATCAATCCGCTTCCCAGGCTCCAGCTTATAATCTCATTTCCTGAAGAGAACAGTGAAAGAAAGGGTGAGCTCAACTAGCCCAGTAAGAAATATTATGACTAAGATAATACAGAATAAATTATCATTAGTCTTCAACAATGTTAAACAGATAAAATACAATAGACATCAAGTTTAACTGCAGCGGAACAAATAATCCATTAAAAGAGTCAAGTAGAGAATAAAATCTACTATCTTTTATGATTTAAAAAGTTTTTCATCACTTTTATCGCTGGGACTCAGCTTAATAAATAATCCACATCATCCCTGCACTACGACCAAGGATATTATTTAGTATTACGACCACGAGTTATCCATGCACTACGGGCTAAAGATAATTGTATTTTCATCAACGATCCTGATCATGCCATAAAACAATTCATCTTTGCACCCTTGGCCGAAGAGAATCCATAGCCATAATCATACCAAAAACTGTCCATCAATGCACTACGGGTCAATGCGGACTTTTTCCACATCATTTGTAATATTACGGTCATGATTATACCGAATAATCCATGGTCATAATCATACCAAGTCCATCTATGCACTACAGGCCACATATGACTTTCAACATAATATAAACATGAGGATGATGACAATGATATAAGAATTCTATTTATTGTCTAATAAAATAAATAACTTTATAAAAGTATTATGTTTTATATAAAAATATTTTACTATGCAAAACACTATGCAGGCACTATACAACACTATGCATAATAAAATATAATATATTCTAATTATTGTCTAATAAAACAAATAACTTTATAAAAGTATTCTATTTTATATAAAAGATTTTACTATATCTGAAACACTACGCATAATAGAATATAATATATTCTAATTATTGCTTAATAAAACGAATAACTTTATAAAAGTATTATGTTTTATATAAAAATCTTTTCTATTTTATTACATTAATAATACTAATAAAACAAAACTTCATCATCATTATTATTATTCACACTATTAATCGACCAGTGTCGCTCCTCGTGAAAGAGGGGCTTTTCAATAAGGATTTCTTCATATCAAGTGCAATTAGGTGACCAAACCTCTCCTTGGCGTAACTTCTAGAAATCGTTAATATTGCAAATAATTATATTAATAACTTCGTCATCTCAATATAAAATATCAACAATAATTGAATCAATTAATGTGAGATACTATATCAACAATTCATCAAGCAATAATTGAACAAAACCGAGTGACTTCTCACGTAAACATCAATAATCAATACCGTAATGCTACTATGCAACCATGCGTATTCTGCACTTTTAACACCGGGTGTTTCAATAGTTAATTAGTAAAACTTCCACCGTTATTTTCATAAAAATATTTTTGTCGCTTTCTCGATCAAACAATAATTCAGGTTAATAAGGTTCACTAATGATTGTGCTTGTCATCGAATATTTCCCAAGACAAAGAATATTCCCAATCAATCGAATAATATAACAACTTGCATACTTTGCAAAATTTATAAATATTACCCACAACTATAACATTATATTAAATCCACACCATAATATTCAAAAAAATTGAGAAATTTAAATCTTTATTCGTGAAATTTGGGATTTTACACTATTCATGACAAAAATTGATTTCTTTTATGTCCAAATTATTTTTGATACAATATTATTCTTGAATTTTACTCCACAAAGCAGTAATCATGTTGACAATTTGGACATTTTTAAACTCTGGATAAATTTAAAGTCTTTAATATTTATCTTTGATTTCGTTCGATTGATGCTTATATCATTGTCATCATCCTCATACTTATATTGTGATGAAAGTCATCTTTAGCCCGTAGTGCATAAATGGATTGTTGATTGGTATGATTATGACTATGTATCGATATAATCATGACCTATAATGTTACAAATAATGTGGTAAAAGTCCTCATTGGCCCATAGTGCATTGATGGACAGTTGTTGGCATGATCATGACCATTGGTGATAATAACGAATATTCTTGGCCCGTAGTGCATGGATGATTCGTGGATGTGATAATAATGAATATCCTTGGCCCATAGTGGATGGATAATTCAGTGATGTGGATTATTTATTGAGCTAAGTCTCAGCGATAAAATTGATGATAAACTTTTAAATCATAGAAAATAGTAGATATCATTCTCTACTTGAATCTTCTAATGGATTGTTTGTTTCGCTGTAGTTATTTATCTAAAACTTGTTGTCTATTATATTATGTCATTGTTATCTTTGTTGAAGACTAAGGATAATTTATTCTCGCATTATCTTAGTCATAATATTCTTTCTTCGGGCTAGTTGAGCTCACCTTTTACTTTTATTGTTCTCTTCAGAAATGAGAATATAATCGGGACTAGTCGGGAATGGAGTGATCATCCGTATGATTTCTTTAGTAGTCCTCACTATTCGTGAAATAGTGTAATAATAATTGTAATAAGGATTTCATTTGAGTTTGGATATTGTCTGAGACAATATTCGTATTAAAACTCTCAACTTATGTTACATGACGACAACAGATAATTAAGTTTGTATTTATATTCATACCATATATTTGGCGACTCAGAATGAGTGATTATACCTATTTTGGGGGCATCACAATGATAACCAGAACACTCTATTGTAAAATAACATCAAATCTGATTTTATTCAAACAAGTTGTTAGGTTAAGCATTTCTTTTATTCTTTCTATTATAAAATAATTAATATAAAATGGATTGACGGATTTGCTCTTTAATATATAATAAATATGTCAATAGACATTAAATAATCTTTTTTTAGTTATACATCAGCTCAACTATGCCCCACCCAAATAATTACATCAGCAATTTCTGACGTGACAGCTTCAATTAGATCAAATTGAAAAAAATCAATAGTTCAATTATCTAATTGAAAAAATTTAAAGGTGAATCACCAAAGTGGAATATGTCAAATAGTTTAGAGTAGGGAAACGTATTTAAGCCTTTATATTTTGTGTCTCATCAGTCTCTTCAACTCAATGAGCTTTACATCAAACCCATCAAGCGTAATAAATGTTTTTAGCCTTTAATTGTGGATTTGAAGGGTGAGAAAGAGGTTGCAGATTTGAAGAGTGAGAAGAAGGTTGCTGTAAGACCCCGAATTTTATGAAATAAAAGCATTCAATTTTCTTATAATTATTATTTAGTAAATGGTTAAATTGATAAAAGTTTAAAGTTAAGGGGGATATGTGAAAATTTTGCAAAATAAGCAAGTTGATATAAAATATTCGTTGTGCCGGAGAATATTGGATTGGTCGGGGAATATTCATTTTAACAGGTAATATTCGTACAACGACACAATCATTGGTGGACCCCACAATAGAACTATTGTCGTAGTTAGAAAATGACAGAAATATCTTTTTATAAAAATAACGGCGAAAGTTTTACCGTTAAACCGTTGAACTACACGGTGGTAAAGTAAAGAATATGTCTGTGGTGGTTGCATAGTAGCACACGGTATTGATTATTGATGCTTACGTGAGAAGTCACTCAGTTGTACTCAATTGTTGTATCATATCTCTCATATTATTGATTCAATTGTTGTCACTGTATCATCTGCATAATATTTTATATTATTAAATCAATAATTAAAACGACAAAGTTATTTATATTATTATTTTCAATATTAACAATGTCTAGAAAGTTCTGTCGAGGAGAGGTTTGGTCACCTAATTGCGCGCCAATAGGGAGAAATTCTTATCGGAAAGCCCTCTCTTTTCTAGGAATGATCTGGTTATTAAATATTGTGAGTTATAATATTAATGATGAATAAGTTCGTGTTGATTAAAGATGAAATTGATATTTCCACTGTGTTGAGATTATTAGTGTTAGTGGAAATCGACATCTATTCCTATAATAATTGATGTCTGGAGGTTATATTGACCAATCGGATAATTAATCGGATAAATGAGCAATTAATTGCTATTATTTCACATGCTTATAACTATTTGGTCACATGTGTGTACTATTGATTCACATGCATGTACTATTAGGGGAGGTGGTGCAAGATTGATAATACTTGCATGACTAAATTAAAAATGGAGGTATAGATGAAGGTACTATACTGTAATTATTTTTTTCACATGTATAGAACTATTCAGTCACATGATTGTACTATTGATTCACATGATATACTATTAGGGGAGGTGGTGCAAGTTTGATAATACTTGCAAGACTAAATTAAAAATGAAGAAAAAGATGAATGTATTATACTGTAATATTTTGAGCCCCAAAACGTGCAATTATCGAAACTATATTTTCTTAGCTCATTCTTCTTTCATTCTCACCAATTAACTAAGACTCACAAGAGCAACTATAGAGAGAGAAGCTATAGAAAGATAGAAGAAGAGAAGTCTATTACTTCACTATTCCAGTATCCAGTCTTCTTCTAAGGTAAGGGGCATTATTTATTTTATATTCTGAAGAGATATTATTTTTCGTATTCGTATGAATATTATTTTCGTTTAATATTCGTAAGGAATATCATTTTCGTTCAATATTCGTAGGAATATTATTTTCGTTCAACAGTTGTAAGGGGTATTATTTCTTTCGTATTCATGAAGAGAGTTATTTTCTTTCAATACTCGTAAGAGTTGTTACTCCATTCTTTATTATTCTGTTGGAATAACTTGTCTACGCAGACTACCGTATGCATGGTGAAATTCTTCTATTATTCCATTCTTTATTATTCTGTTGGAATAACCTATCTACGCGGACTACCACATGCATGGTGAATGACCATTCGTATTCATTCTTTATTAAATTATGGAAATGATCTATCTACGTGGATTACCGCATTGCGGATGAAAATCCATTTGCAGTTTCGTATATTCTATTATACTCGTATGAGATATCCTTTCTTTTGTACTCATCATGTAATATCATTTTTTTGTTGTATTTTCCTTTTATCAGTACTATTCGCAAAGTACTATTCACAAAGTACTATTCCTGAAGTACTATTCACCCGGGTACTATTCACCCATAGTACTATTCATGACAAAAATTGATTTCTTTTTGGTTCAAATCATTTTTGATACAATATCATTCTTGAATTTTACTCCACAAAGCAGTATCATGTTGACAATTTGGATATTTTTAAACTCTGAATATATTTAAAGTCTTTAATATTTATCCTTGATTTCGTTTGATTAATACTTATATCATTGTCATCATCCTCATGCTTATATTGTGATGCAAGTCATCTTTGACCTACTTGCATAGATGGACTGTTGATTGGTATGATTATGACAAAGGATCATTCGGTATAATCATGACCCGTAATGTTATAAATGATGTGGTAAAAGTAATCATTGGCCCGTAGTGCATTGATGGACAGTTATTGGTATGATTATGACCAGAGATTATTCGGTATAATAAAGACCATTGATGATTACATAAATATCCTTGACCCGTAGTGCAGAGATGATTCGATGATGTGGTCACTTGTCCCAACAATAAAAGTTTATAATTGCATTGCCACTGCGGTGACCACCTCCTTTGCTTCGAGCGGACCGTCAATTTCCTGTTACCGTTGTTAATATTTGCTCTGTTTCATTTCATAACAGTTTTTTTTATGATGAATAACTTCTGGACCTACTCTGATCCGTTAGATTGAAAAATCCTGTAGTCGTAAGGCCTCCATTCCGACCCATTTCTCAATTTCTCCTATTAATAAAACAAATTATTTATGTACTGATATATATATATATATATATATATATAGGTCTCATCCATTAAGAATAGGTTGTTTGTGGAGCAACCTTTTTGGCCTTTTAATTTTTTTTTACTCCACCAAAATTTTAATAGGTCAAAAGGAGTTGCTTCCACAAAGAACCTGCTCATATGGATGGAATCCTATATATATATATATATATATATATATATATATATATATATATATATCACGAGAGAAAAAGAATGAGGATGAAAGAAGAAAGAGGATAGAGAAAACGAAAATATTTGCAATCGATTTTAAGTTGTTGCATTGTTTCGTCTTCCACTCTTCTGGAGAAGGAGAAAGTTTCTTTTTTCTTTTACTAAAACATAAAATTATAAAAGAAAGTACAAGTAAATTTGTTTTTCTCTACAATAGCTAATGGTGTGTGCAATAAAATGGTGGTTTTTGAATACTCCCTCTCTCTCTCCCTCCCATAATAATATACTACCATGTTTTAGATAATTTTATTTTCTCTAAATTATTTGACATTTTATATAAATTAAAAAAATTAATCATAAACTTTTTAAAATTACCTCTCATGCAAAAATAAGGTCTTAATTAATACTATATTATACACAATTAATACTATATTTAATGTTATACAATTTTTCTAAATTTTTATATACAACTGGAGGAGTAATTCTTATCTCCGTGTTGTTTATGTTGTTGTGCTTTGACGACTTTTTGGAGAATTATCACAAAAGCGAAATGGGAGAGGAAGTTGAGGGTAAAAATGCCCTTAACATCTTTATTGCCATGATTAAATCATCTTCAAGAGTAATAAAGAAAAAAAAACTCTTTAAATTGATGTTTGTTTATCTATGTGGTAATTTGAAGAGAATTATTTGTTAATTTCATATTTTGTGTTTCATCATCTCTTCAATTTAATGAAATTTGTACATCAAACTTATCAAGCGTAATAAATGTTTTTAATATTTAATTGTATATTTGAAAAGTGAGAAGGATGTTTGTTGACTTACATTACGCGGTTTGAAGTGGTCATTGGAGAGGATTTTTCCGATGTGACTCACCTATTTGAATATTCCAAAGTGATTAAAGAGATCTGTTGGAAATGCTCTTAATAACAATTGTGTTTACTTATTATAAAATGTACTTTTAAGTCACAACATACTCAAAAAAAATAATTATATCGGTTAATGAAGTAACTAACTTATATCGCTCTTCATATAATTTTTATCTAATTAAAAATCCAGTTAATAATGTCAAAATAATATTTATATTGTCAAAACAAATATGTATTTAATAACATTTCGTATTTTTAACGATAGTTATTGTTTTGACATCATAATTATTGTTTCGACATTATCAACAATATTAAAAAAGAACATATAATAAATAGATTGAAATTATGTGACAAATAAATACCAAATGAGATTGAAAACGAAAATAGCAAAATTGGGCTCCGTCTTATGAATTGTATTAGTTTTATCTTTAACTTATATTTAATTTACCAATTTTAAGATTAATATCAAATAAATTGACTTTGATAGTAATTGTAAGACCCTTACTTTTTATGAATAAAGATTTAATTTTCTAAATATTATTTTTAATAATAAGGTATGAATTTGATATAATGCTATAGTTATAGGTAATATGTGCAAATTTTATAAATAAACAAGTTGTCATAAAATATTTATTTGGTCTGGAGAATATTCTTTTTGTCGAGGAATATTCGTATATGACGACACAATCATTAAAAACCCTACAACGGAATGACTATTGGATATAGAAAGCAATGTAAATAATCTTTTTATAAAAATAACGACAAAACTTTTACTTAGTTAAACTATTGAAATACCCTATGATAAAATTCATGTACTGCTGGTCGCATAAGAGTACACTCGGTATTGCATAATATCTCCGATTATTGATTCTTACGTAAGAAGTCACTCACCATTTAATAATTGCCACAATGAGGTTCGCTGTAGTATCATCGTATTATTGATTCAATTATTGTCACAATATCATCTCGCATAATATTTTATATTATTAAATTAATAATTGAGATGACACGATTATTCATATTATTATTTGCATTATTGACAATGTCTAGAAAGTTATCGAGAAAAGGGTTAGGTTATTTAATTGCTCGCCAATAAGGAGAAGTCCTTATCGAAGCCCCTCTTTTCTTGGGAATGATCTCGTCATTGTTAATATCAGAGTTATAATATTAATGATGAATAATTGTTGAAAGATTAAAAATGAGTTTTTTAGAGATAAGCGATTTGTGATAAATATTTATTCAATTTTTGATATAAATAGAGGGATATTTCATGAAGTGTTTGTTGTAGGTTTGACTTATTACATGGACCCCCACTTACACATTTTTTAAAATCGTCGGTAGAAAGTTATCTCAGTTTTATTATAATAATAATAAAATAGAAAACTTTTTATATAAAACATAATACTTTTTATATTATATATAAAGTTATTCGTTTTATTAGATTATAAATAGAATATATTATATTATATATAAAGTTATTTGTTTTACTTGAATATTATACTCTTATTTTGAAAATCAGACGTCTGTGAATTTGCATAATTTGGCCCGTGAATTTTTCAATTGTTTCGTCCGTGAGTTTTCTAAACAGTGGTTTTGTGATGCTCCCAAAATAGGTATACACAACCCATTCTGAGTCTTCAAATACATGGTACATAATTTAAATACAAACATAATTTATACAACCGTCAAAAAAATACGATAAAAACATAAGCAGATAGTTTTAACATGAATATTGTCTCGTAGACAATATTCAAACTCAAATGGAGTCCTCATTACAATTATTATCAAACTATTTTATAGAATAATGAGAACTACTATAGCAACCATCTCGGACCGTCACTCCATTCCCCGAATAGTCCCAGCTATATTCTCATTTTTTGAAGAGAACAATAAAAGAAAAGGGTGAGCTCTACTAACCTAGTAAAGAATATTATGACTAAGATAATGCAGAATAAATTATCTTTAGTCTTTAATAGTGTAAAATTGATAGAATATAATAGACAACAAGTTTAACTATAGCGGAACAAGCAATCATTTAGAAGAGTCAAGTAGATCATGATATCTACTATCTTCTATGATTTAAAAGTTCATCATCAATATTTTATCTCTGTAACACTTCTCAATAAATAATCCACATCACCGAATTATCCATACATTACGGGCCAAGGATATTCGTTATTATCACATCCACGAATTATCCATGCACTACGGGACAAGGATATTCGTTATTATCACCAATGGTCATGATCATGCCAAACAACTGTTCATCAATGCACTACGGGCCAATGAGGACTTTTTTCATATCATTTGTAATATTACAGGTCACGATTATACCGATACATAATTCATGGTCATAATCATACCAATCAATAGTTCATCTATGCACTACAGGCCAAAGATGACTTTCATCACAATTTAAGCATGAGGATGATGACAATGATATAATAATTCAATTAAGTGAGATCAATGATAAATTTTAAAGATTTATAACTCAATTTATCCAGAGTTCAAGAATGTCCAAATTATCAACATGATAATCTTTGCTTTGAGTAAAAATTCAAGAATAATATTCATGTATCAAAATAATTTGGGCAAAAAAGAAATCAATTTTGTCGTGAATAATAGTACCTCGGTGTGAATAGTACACGAGTGAATAGTACTGAC
This sequence comes from Panax quinquefolius, assembly GCA_020205615.1. NCBI lineage: Eukaryota > Viridiplantae > Streptophyta > Magnoliopsida > Apiales > Araliaceae > Panax > Panax quinquefolius. Next base: position 87,167,780 of record CM035168.1, read on the forward strand.
ATGAAAAGATTAAAACTTAACAAGAATGTTCAGAAAAATATTTTTATGAAATGATACTAGATGAAGCGCAAATTTCAAAGATATTCTACTAATTTCAAGGAGTATAGAAGCAATACTTATCAACATAAGTGTAGAATTAGGAAAATAAAATGAAATAATATTACTTACATACTACAAAGTATGGAAAAAAAATATTATTTCTTACAAATATTGAACAAAAATAATATCCCTTACCTTAGTAGGAGATTGGATACTACAATAGTATTGTAATAGAATACTCTTCTTCTTTCTCTCTGATTCTCTCTCTATAGCTTTCTCTTGTGAGTCTTAGTGAATTTGTAAGAATGAAAGAAGAAATAAGCTTCTATTTATAGAAGATTTCTATCTTAGCCCTTGCAATGTGAAGAGGGAAGTGGCTTGACAACTGGTAATGTGAAAAGGAAAGTGGTTTGACGCCTGTAATGTGAAAAGGCAAGTGGTTTGACGCCTATAATGTGAAACATCAAGTGGTTTGAAGTCTGTAATGTGAAACGGAAAGTGGTTTGACGTCTGGTAAAGGAAAATACTATTGGCAAAAATGACTCTTAGATGATGACATATGGGTCTCATAACAAATTTCTTATTTATATCAAAGATTGAATAAATATTTACCACAAATCATTTTATCTTCAATTAACACATTTTTAATCTTTCAACAATTATTCATCATTAATATTATAACTCACAATATTGACAACCAGATCATTCCTAGGAAATAGGGGGCTTTCCGATAAGGACTTCTCCTTATTGGAGCGTAATTAGATGACATAACCCCTTTCCTTGACAGAACTTTCTAGACATTGTCAATAATACAAATAATAATATGAATAACTGTGTTGTCTCATTTATTGATTTAATAATATAAAATATTATGCAGATGATACTGTGACAATAATTGAATCAATAATATGAGATACTATGCATCAACTACTGTTGCAATAATTAAATAAAAATGAGTGACTTCTCACGTAAGCATCAATAATCAAAGATACTGTACAATACCGTGTGCTACTGTGCAACCACGCATATTATTGTACTTTTATCACCGGATATTTCAACAGTTAACAATAAAAGTTTTGCCGTTATTTTTATAAAAAATATTATTTCTGTCACTTTCTAAATCCGACAGTAATTACTTTGTGGGGTCCACCAATGATTGTGCCGACGTACGAATATTCCCCGACCAAAGGAATATTTTATGATAACTTGCTTACTTTGCAAAAATTATAAATATTATCCACAATTATAACATTATATCAAATCCACACCTTATTATTCAAAATAATATTTAGAGAAAATTAAATCTTTATTCATAAAAAGTTGGAGTCTTACAACCTCCCCTCCTTATGAAATTTAGTCCTCAAAATTGGGGTATGTACCTGGTATGTCGAAGAGGTGATGATACCTTATTTTCATTTCAGATTCTAACTCCCAGGTCATTTCCTCAATATCGTGGTTTCTCTACAAAACTTTGACTTGAGGTATAACCTTTGAGCGTAGAATATGTTCCTTCTTATCCAAGATTTTAACAGGTACCTCTTCATACATTAAATCTTCCGCTATCTCGTCTGGTTCTAATTCAATAATGTGGTTCGGGTCTTCCACATATTTACGAAATATAGATATGTGAAAAACTTTATGAACACGAGACATACTTGGCGGTAAGGCAAATCTATAGGCCACAATTTCTACTCAGTCGATGATTTCAAATGGACCAATGAATCGAGGATTGAGCTTTCCCCTCTTTTCAGATCTTATAACTCCTTTCCATGGAGCAACACATAACAATACATGATCTCCAACATTGAATTCCACGTCCCTTCGATGAAGATCAACATAACTCTTTTTTCGATCTTGTGAGGTTTGTATTCGTTGTCGGATCATTTGAATCTTTTCTGTTTTCATGCGTACCAATTTTGGTCTCAACAACGTTACTTCACCCACCTCGTCCCAGCATAATGGAGAACGACACTTTCATCCATACAACGCCTAATGGAGTCATGCCTATACTTGCTTGATAATCGTTGTTGTAGGAGAATTCCACTAATGGCAAGTACTTGTCCCAACTTCCTTTAAAGTCTAGGACACGAGTCTTAATAAATCTTCAAGAGTTTAAATTGTCATCTCGACTTCCCATCCGTCTGAGGATGATATACAAAACTGAATCGTAAATTCGTGCCCATAGCTTTTTGCAAACTGACCCAAAATCGAGAAGTGAATCTTGGGTCTTGGTCAGAAACTATTGATACTGGTATACCATGCAGTTTAACAATCTCATTTATGTATATACGAGCAAGACGTTCAAGTGAATAAGTTTCTTGTATAGGTAAGAAATGAGCAAACTTGGTTAATCTATCAACAATAACCCAAATTGCATCTATGCCTTGAGAAACCTTGGAAAACCAATGAATTGAAAATCCATGTTAATGTGCTCCCACTTCTATTCGAAATTTCAAATGGTTGCAATGGACCTTTTGGCACTTGATGTCTACCGACACGTTGAAAAGTTAAACACCTTGAGATAAACTCACTATCTCTCTTTCATATTACTCCACTAAAATGTATATCAAGATCAAGATACATTTTGGTACTCCTGTGATGGATTATAAATGGTGTTTTGTGTGCCTTCATCATGATTTATACTTCAAATCGTAGTCGTTAGGAACACAAAATTTGGATTTGACTCAAGTATTTGTTAGTTCCTGAGGCACAATAGTTATCTAGAAGGGGGTTGAATATATATTTAAAATTCTTTTTGTTTTACTTTGTTAGTTTTGATAATGAATCAAACACAACGGAATTAAGATTTGTTTGATCTCCCTTTTAGATATAGTGAGTTAATGAGAGTGAGGCGCTTATAACAGCTTATAGCGATTATAGCAAGAATGCAATAGACACTGAAATTGAAGTGGTTCAGAGCACTTAAAGCTTCTAGTCCACTCTTCTACTCCTCGGTAGAAATCCAATCGAGGATGTCTTTTACACTTTATGAATCTCACAGATTCTTCTGCACCCGTAAGTCTAGAAACTTCTTAGTTCACTTTTGAACTCTTCAAGTCCAATAGACTTGGTTCTTCTCGCCACTTTAGAACTCTTCAAGTCCTTCCGACTTGGAACTTCTTACTTCACTTGGTTGGTAGTTGATGAGTTCTTGATTGGTGCTACTTTCAATTCTTGTTAAACTCTTGTTCGAAAGAACCGAGTAGTGGCAAGATTTCTCTTTTCTCAGATCGTAGAGTTGAGTGTTGAGTGTTCTTCTTTATTTTTATTCAATGCTTGCTTAGTTGAATCATCTGCAGATGTTTTGCATATATGTGATCCTTGAAATCTATCCTTTGAATCCATCCATTGAAGCATTTAATACGTTTGATGTTTTTGAAATTTGATGGATACTTTTCTGCACATCATCTGAATTGCATTCTGGCCCACTGACACAGCAGACAACTTTCTCACCTAACACCTGAAAAGGTGTTTTCCTCTAACTCATGGTCCTTTCCTTAGCTTCTTCAATACGTTTCCTTTGTTATATACTAAGGATATCTTTTGTGCCATTGGGACTGGTGAGGACTTCAACGTTTATAACCCATTCCATATTTGTTAGAATTTATCTTTAAACAAAAGGGTAAGGCTCGATGTTTCTGACATAGGCAGATGATACTCTACGATTTAGATCGTGGTGTCTTGCCACCTTGGTGCTTGATCTGATGCTAGCAAACGAGAACACTATGATTTCTCTTAAGGACTGGCACACTACAATCTTCACTTGCTTGTCTTGCAGTCTCTATATTTCCGAGAGCACACTACGATCTCTCGGTTGGCTTTTTGCAAACGCTCTGGACCACTTTCACAATTTCTCTCGGAGAGGCCTTCAAGGCGCCATATACTATGATCCTTGATACTCTATGATTCTGCCTTGCCTTCTGTAAACTCTTGATTAGCTCAATAGACTATAATTTTGTTTAAGCCTATCTATTACATTTCAAGATATAGATCAACCTAACATCTTTGATCTCTTTATCTATACATTCATTTATAGAATGATAAACATTAAAAGCTTAGATCAACCTAACAATTTTGATCTATCACTAAGTCCTTGTACATATATTCCTTGAAGGACTTTACATACAATCATGAGCATTTACTTTAAACATCAAATCAAAATATGCACTCTTCCAACAGTATTCCTTCTTCATCGATTCTCGCTTCTAGAATAGCATCTTCTTCTTCATACGCATCAGCTCTTGGTTCGTAGCTTGAGCAGGTTTAACTTTATCGATTAAAGTGAGTTATACTCGTATATTTGACATCATCATATGGGTCTCTGAAGTCTTTAACTTTATCTTCATTCTTTGTAAGTCATACAAAATGGGCCTTTGCGTTGACATTATTGCACTCGTACTCGCATATGATCTTCTACTCAATGCGTCAGCTACTACATTCGCTTTTCTAGGATGGTATTGAGTGGTATGATCGTAATCTTTCAACAACTCGAGCCAACGTCGTTGCCGCATGTTGAGTTCCTTTTGGATGAAGAAATATTTGAGACTTTTATGATCTGTATAGATCTCCACCTTCTCCCCATATAGGTAATGTCTCCAGATCTTTTGTGCAAAAATGACTACTGCCAACTCTAGATCATGAGTAGGATAATTCCTCTCATATTCTTTGGGTTTTCGTGAGGCATAGTTTGACGCCCCCAAAATAGGTACACATCACCTATTCTGAGTCGCCAAATACATGGTACAGAATATAAATACAACCTTAAATATACAACATGAGCTGTGAGTTTTAATATAAATATTATCTTCTAGACAGTATTCAAACTTAAAATAAGTCCTCAATACATTTATTATCACACTATTTCATAGAATAGTGAGGACTACTAATGTTATCATCTGGACCGTCACTCCGCTTCCCGACTAGTCCCTGCTATGTTCTCATTTCCTGAAGAGAACAATGAAAGCAAAAGGGTGAGCTCAACTAGCCCAGTAAGAAATATTATGACTAAGATAATGCAGAATAAATTATCGTTAGCCTTCAACAGTGTTAAACTGATACAATATAACAAACATCAATTTTAACTACAGCGGAATAAGCAATCCATTAGAAGAGTCAAGTAGAGAATAAAATCTACTATCTTCTATGATTTAAAAGGTTTTTCATCACTTTTATCGCTGAGACTTAGCTCAATAAATAATCCATATCATCCCTGGACTATGGCCAAGGATATTCATTAGTATGACAACCACAAATTATTCATGCACTGCGGGCCAAGGATATTCCTGTTTTTATCAATAGTCATGATCATGCCAACAACTGTCCATCAATGCACTACGGGCCAATGATGACTTTTACCACATCATTTATAACATTACGGTCATGATTATACCAAATAATCCCTAGTCATAATCATACCAAGTCCATCTATGCACTACAGGCCACAAATGACTTTCAACATAATATAAACATGAGGATGATGACAATGACATAATAATTCAATAAAACAATTTCAAGAATAAATTTTAAAGATTTATAAATTAATTTATCCAGGAAGCAATAACGTCCAAATTGTTAACATGATACTGCTTTGTGGAGTAAAAATTCAAGAATGCTCAGAAGAATATTTCCATAAAAAGATACTTGATGAAGCGCAAATATCTAGGATATTCTACTAATTTCATGGTGTATAGAAGCCAAAACTTTAACCAACTGAGTATAATAGAATATATGAAACTACAAATGGATTTTTGCCCGCCATGCGGTAATCCACATAGACAGATCATTTTCACAAGTTAATAAGGAATGAATACAAAGGATCATTCACCATGCATGCGGTAATCCACATAGACAGGTTATTCCAACAGAGTAATAAAGAATTGAACCAAGTCATGCGTAATTCGCATGCATGGATATTCCAATGTAATAATAAAGAATGGAACCAGTCATGCGTAATCCGCATGCATACAAGATGTTCCAATGTAATAATAAAGAATGGAACCAGAAATGCGTACGCTGTGCCTTTACGGGATGTTCTAACGTAATAATAAAGAATGGAATAACAACAGAATTCACCAAGCACGCGATAGATCAGCGATAGATAAAAGTTATTCCAATGTAATAATAAAGAATGGAATAACGAAGAATATCACCACGTATGCGGTATCTTGATAGACAAAGTTATTCCAACATAACAATAAAGAATGGAATAACAACCCTTACGAGTATTGAAAGAAAATAACTCTCTTCATGAATACGAAGAATAATACCCCTTACCTTAAAAGAAGAGTATTCAACGAGGAGGCGGGGATATACTTGAAGAAAAATTGCACTATTTTCACGCTCAAAGCTTTCTTAAACTCTAAAAAAATAATTAAGCATCAAGATTATGAAAAGAATACTATGAAAAATTCTATATTACATTTATAATTATATAATAAAACAATTTCTAATAAAACAAATAACTTTATAAAAGTATTATGTGTTTTCAATTCTAATTAAGCATCCTATTTATAGAGAATGAAAAGGATACTATGAAATAAAATATAATATATTCTATTTATAATTATATAAAAGTAATAAAACAAAATTTATAATATATATATATATATATATATTTAAAATCTAATAAAACAAATAACTTTATAAAAGTATTATGTTTTATATAAAAGATTTTACTATGCATAATAAAATACACTAAATAAAACAAAACTTTACTATTTCAAATACTATTACATAATAAAATATAATATATTCTATTTATAATCAAATAAAACAAAGTTTTATAAAAAGTAAAACTTCATAAAAATCACCTTAATAATTTTAAAACATTTATCACTTTATTATAATTCACAATATTAATCGACATCGCACCTATGAAAATACTTTCATAAGCTTCCTATAATAAAAATTATAATATATTTCTATTTATAATCAAATAATAATATTAATAACTTTATAAAAAGTATTATTGATTTAATAATATATAAAATTGTTTTCAAATATTTTATTACATATTATAATAATAATAAAACAAATTTATATATATATATATAATATATTTAAACTTCCCACGCCAGACTTCCATTTCTTTTATATCCCAACATTTTTTCTTATTTTGTGCTTTCTATCAATGGCTAATAATTCATACGTGGGCCCACCTTTTAAGAAATTTCTACCAATTTATTTTGAAAATGGGTAAATGGGATCACGCATAACCACGAATATCTTACTAAAATCAACAACTAAATACTAGAATAATTTACATTGATATAATATAAATATTTGTGTCCCAAGGTACCGTAACTATTACTACGATAATTCAAAGATTAACTTAAACATAACTTAATCATTCTTGAATACATCATAACAAGCATAACAATAATAATAATACTTCTAGTCTTAAGACTAAGTTATTCTGTCATTTTTTAATAATACCTTTCCCTTGTCCTCGTCTCCGGCACCGCCTTTGCTTCGCTTTTAATCGTAATGTTTTAGGAAGCAAGAATGAGCAACGAAGTTTGCCCAAAGAAGTAATATAGCCGTAAGAACAAGCAAGCTTATAGCATTTAAACCTTTCAAGGGTATAATAATAATTGGTAGTTCAAGGATATCAAGAAATATCAAGAGTATTCAATAGGTGTCGCTATAGATCAAGGATATCAACAAAATTTCGTGATTCATTCATTTCGAGGTTCAACATGAATGAGTACCGAAAAAATACTAAGGACTAAGAACTCTTACTAGAATTAACAAAGATACACTCAGAATCCAATGTAAACGAGTACAACAGTGATCAAATTAAAGTACCCTACGTTATGCATAACATTTAATCATACTCATGTATGCACGCTTGCCTCCCGACAATATATAATTTCCTTCAATGAGGGTTGTTCATCTCAAGAGATTTATTTATAGTCCGCACCAAGTCAATTGGTTTGGATAGCATAATAATAGTCTAGTCGAATCAAAGGCTTAGATAATTTTTATCATGCATTTAAGAACGATAAATCCAATGCTTGCAACAACGCCAAGGTATATAAATGATTTTCTAATAGAAATGATATTTGCTTGAGACGACAATTCCAATGTATACAAAGTAAGAAGTAAGGAACTTGCAACACAATAATAATAATAGTGTTCTTGACATACTTGCTCAATGTAAATTTGAGTGAGGTTAGAACTTTCTTTTAGCGCTGATTGCTACTTATAAATAAAATCACCTCAATGAACTATGTTTGTCCTATTTATGTAAGTATAGGTATTCATTAGCCAAACACACTTGATATACATATATAAACAACATGTACACATAACACATTTTTTTTTCTATGATACCGCCGCACCCATCAAAACTCATAGTCGTATACTTAACATGCTCATACTTTTGACCACCGCTAGTTTATTCATAATCTTTCTTCTTCGTAGTTCCAAGAGGTTCATTGCTTTAAGTAGACCATAACATCTATTAATCCCACCGACCCTTTTCACGCATGTTTGCGTGCATTAGATTTATTTTCCGGTTAGTAAAATTCTCTACTTAGAACTCATTCGTAATAATAGTTTATAGCAAAGATAGGAATATTTATTAATCCATCCTTATATCAAGTTATGATGTCGCCTCCGAGTCCCGTGACATCTCGCCATGTCCGGGTCAAGACATCCGCCATCCAAGCTTCCAAGACGCCCGCCATGTCCATTCCAAGACGTCCGCCATGTCCAAGATGAAGACATATGGCCATGTACGGTCAAGTCATTTAGCCATGTCCAAGATATTACGACTTGTCCAAGACAACACGCTTTGTCCGAAGACATCTCCAAGTCACTTCTTTCAGAGACTTCTATTACACTATTTCGACAAGGTCTAAGTTTGTCGGGTTAATTTCATTAAGACTTTACTATATGCATACAACCTAAGGGAATTTCTTAATACATGGTCTAACACGACCAACCCATCACCGGTTCCTAAGTACGGCAAAATGCACCCTATGGAGTTCGTAAGCAAAGTGAACATGCTGCTTTTGCAGAGTAGCCACGACTTGATTCCGTGCAATTATTAACGATTCATGCATCGAAAGTAAACTTTCTAAACACCCTATATCATGCTAATTCATCATACTTGACCTATTAATTTAGGAAAACCGAGAATCAAACAAGACTTAAGTTAAGAACGGTAGAAATTATACCTTCTCGAGCTTTAACCTTGATATCTCACACAAATCGATTTGGTAATGCTTAGCAACTAAGAATTCTTTACTCGATTTCTCCAACACTCTTATCACTATAACAGATCGCCATGGTGGCTTGTATTTAAAGAGAAAAGCATGGACTAGACACTTGCTTTTACCCAATGTTGGGATTCATGGTGCAATAGAAATGAACAATGGTTACTTAAGGAGTTGTTTAACCACTCCATACCAAATACCCACTTAGCTAGCCCTCGCATGCCTAGGATTAGCAAATTGAAAGTTTGCGTAAAGAGAGAGAGTTTAGGCTACTCGTTCCTTGTACTTGGTGACCCTTAATTTGGGACAAGAGAATAGATCTCTATATAGACAAGGGGCTAGCTCGGTCGCCCATCGCCCCACGCCACATTTTATTTAACCAACACCTTGTACCATCGCTAACTATTATGTCAGTTCCAATCGATTTTAAATAACCCAAGTTTATCAATAACTCAAAAGTCCATCAATTAATTTATCGGGCTAGACTCCCAATTTATTATTTGATTATAAACATGTAAATACTTAATTATTATGGCAAAGAAATTAATTAATTTAATTTACCCAATAACACTAAATTATACACCACCTTAATAATTATTAATAAGTCAAGTTATTTCACATAATTTAAGTTACTCACTTAATAATAATAAAAAGATTTAGTCCATCCGCATGCTTTCAAACCAATTCAATGATTTATTATTACTCCGGTATAATTAAATAAATTAATTATATACCACCTCTTATTGTCATCTTTTACTTAAGTAATGCATTCCTTCTTAATTATTCCTCACTAATTCCATCATTGTGTCACACAAGACATTTCATAAACCTATCATAATTCTCCACATCTTATCAATTATAAAAGTTCAATTTTAATTCAATTGAAGTTACTCACCTCATGCCATGTAAGCATTTATAAAATAAATAATCACAGGCTCTATTTATAAATATTAATATTAAATCATAAAATTTACTAGTATTACATCCTCTCCCTTATATAAAATTCCGCCCCTCTAATTGATACAAGGTTACACAAAAAGATGGGGATAGTCTCTCCTCATCCTATCTTCTAATTCCCATGTGGCCTCCTCGACATCGTGGTTTCGCCAAACAACCTTTACGTAAGATATAACTTTGTTTCTTAGCATTTGTTCTTTCTTATCTATTATCCGATCGTGAATTTCTTCATATGCCGATTCTTCTCTACTTGAATGGGCTCATAGGAAATCACGTGTTTATAGTCGATTGTACGGACGTAGTACGGAAATGTGAAACACGCCAGGATGTGTTCCAGTCGGTGGGCAAAGCAACTTTGATGCCACTTCACCACTCGCTTCAATATCTCGAATGGCCCTATGAACCCTGACTCAATTTTCCTTTCTTTCCTAATCTGATCTTTCCTTCCAAGGAGATACCTTCAAAACACAAAACTACCGACTTCAAAGTCTCTTGCCTCGACGATGCAAGTCCAAGATACTTCTTTTTGCATGCGATCTTGAGTCGCTACCAATTTGCCCCTTATTGTTGCTACCACGCCGGCCGCTTGTTGGACTAATTTCGTCCCAAAAGTCGCCGCTTCTCCCCCACTTCATCCCAACATAATGGTGTTCTACACTTTCTCCCGTAAAGAGCTTCATATGGCGGCATACCGATACTCGCATGATAGCTATTATTGTAAGTTAATTCTACTAATGGTAAATGGTCGTCCCAATTTCCTCAAGTCCATCACGCAAGCTTCAAGCATGTCCTCCAACGTTTGTATGGTTCGCTCACTCGCCTGCTCGCCAGCTTGAGGGTGATAAGCAAGATTAATCTCAATTGAGTTCCCATTCGCTCCTCGCAAACTTTTCCGCAATTTTGACGTGAAACGCGGATCTCGACGGAGACAATCGACACCGCACTCCATGTCGCGATACGATTTCCTTTACATACAAATTTGCTAACTAGTTCAAATTGAATCGAATCTTGATGGGTAGAAAATTAGCTATCTTTGTTAGTCGGTCCACAATAACCCAAATGGCATCATAACCTTTCGTGTAACCTAAAGTCCAACCACGAAAGTCCATCGTAATGTGCTCCCATTTCCATTCTGAATTTCCAAATGGCTTGAAGTAGTCCACTTGGTCTCCGTGTTCTCGCTTTGACTTTTTGACAAGTAAGACATCCGCTAACACATTCTCAAACCTCTCTTTTTTTCAAATTAGGCCACCAAAATGGTGTCAAGATCCCGTACATTTTTGTGCCTCCTGGATGTACGTAATACGTCAGATTGTGTGCTTCGTAGATTTCCTCTCTCGCCTGATTACACCGCACCCATACTCAATTCCTCAAACCTCAATATACCGTCCCTTATCTACTTTGAACCTTTCTTCCTTATCTTCTACTATTCTTTCTTTTTATCTTCTCACATTCTTCATCTTTCTCAGGCTTCCTTTATTTTATCCAATAACGCTTCAGTGAGCTCTCATCATGAGTAATTTTCCTTCCGCTTTTTTTGGTTCCTCCACCTCTATTTCCAACTTTTCCATTTCTCTTATTAATTCCTCTCGAGTTGTCAATTTGAATAACTTCTCCTTCCTTTTCTACTCAAAGCGCCGGGCCACAACGCGTCATTTTTTCCCGTGATAAAGAATTTCACAACCGTAATCCTTGATTAGTTCCAACCACCTTCTTTGTCGTGATGTTCAACTCCTTCGTGTGAAGATATATTTTAAACTCTTGTGATCCGTATATATCTCACATTTTTCTCCATACAAATAGTGCCTCCAAATCTTCAATGCAAAGACTACCGCCGCTAACTCCAAGTCATGGGTAGGGTATCGTTTTTCGAAATCTTTCAACTGTCGTGAGGCATATGCAATGACCGTGCCATGTTGCATTAGCACACAACCAAGTCCTCTATGCGATGCATCACTATACACCACAAATCCTCCCGTATCATCTGGTAATGATAATACAGGCGCCTCACTCAACCTCCTCTTCAATTCTTGGAAACTCTCCTCGCATTTGTCCGTCCATACGAACTTCTCTGTCTTCCTCGTTAGATTGGTCACGGGGTTGCTATCTTAGAAAAATCTTGATAAATCTTCGATAGTACCCGCTAAACCTAAGAAACTCCTAACTTCGTCACGCCTTCTACTGTTCCTGCCATTTACCGCTTCCACCTTTGCAGATCCACTTAAATTCCATTTTGATCTATCACATGTCCTAGAAATTGAACCCTTTCCATCCAAAATTCACATTTTGAAAATTTAGCGACATCTTTTCCCTTCTCAATGCTTCCAATACCATCTTCGTGTGTTCTACGTGTTTTCCTTCGCCTTTGAATAAATCAAAATGTCATCGATAAATACTACTACTTAACTTATCTAAGTATGGCCCAAAACTCTCTGCTCATCAAGTCCATGAATGTCACCGAGCATTGTTAACCCAAATGACATCACTAAAATTCGTAATGTCCGTAGCGAGTTTCAAACGCCGCCTTTTGTATGTCCTCCTCTCGCACTTTCAACCGATGATAACCCGCTCACAAATCTATCTTGAAAAACACTTCGCCCCTTCAGCTTGATCGAAAAGGTCGCTTATCCTTGGCAATGGATATCTATTCTTAATTGTCACTTGCTCAACTCCCGATAATCGATATGTAGCCCTCATCGATCCATCCTTTTCTTTACAAACAACACCGGTGCTCCCCAAGGAGACACACTTGGCCGAATGTAACCCTTATCTAGTAACTCTTGCAATTGAATCATCAATTCCTTCATTTCTACTAGCCCATACGATATATGGGCTTTCAAATTGGTGCGGCTCCCTGCTAAGTCTATTATGAATTCGATTTCTCCGTCTCGCTAAGACCAGCAGCTCGTCTGAAACACGCCTTGAAAATCTCTTACCACCGATATATCTTTCATTTCTATTCCCTTTTGCCGAGTGTCCACTATATAGGCTAAATAACCTACACATCCTTTCCTTAACAATTTCTTAGCTCAGATCATCGTAAGGCAACACGATTGCTTGAGCGACGAGCCACCAGAAAACACTACCTTAGACCGATTTGAGGTCCGAAGGTTCACACTCTTCTTTTGACAATCGATTATCGCAGCAGCGGGCTCGGATAACCAATCCATTCCTAATATCACATCAAACTCTCCCAGCTTTAATCGAATTAAGTCTACGCTTAGTTCGTGACCTCTAATGTTTGCACAACAGCTTTGTAAACAAACTCTATGGGAATTACTTCCTTATTCGCAATCTCTACGCTCAATGAATTTTCTAAATGTTCGTGGAGGTATGTTTAGTCGATTAGCAAATTCTTCGTATACAAAGGAATAGGTAGCACCCGAATCAAATAATACATAGGCATTTATATTATTGATTGGGAGAATACCGACACCACGCCCCTTGCAAATACCGTGATCTTGGATAGTCATGTTAAAGGTTCTGCAATGGCCTCGGTTGATCATGGCTGTCCGCCGATCATCACCTTGCGCCTCCTCCTTGTTGGCCGCTTCTCCGCTGTTCCCCTCTTTGGGCAATCCTTGATTTGATGCTCACTGAGCCACACGCCAAACATCCTCGATCTTTTTTCGCTTTGGGCAAATTGGGTGAAATGTGCCTTTCGTCAGCAGCTAGTAGCAGACGACGCGCCTTCTTCCAAAGATTCCCTCGATGGTTCTTCCCACATTTCGCAAGCTTCACTTCTTTTCTTAAACCCTCCTTGATAACTTTCTCGATCGGGTTGATGTTTCTGGTGGGTGGTGTTGTTGTTGTTGTTGTTGTCATTGTCGTTGTTCATGCTTATCCCATTTCCTCTTCCCGTATAACTTCCACCACTCGCTACTCCCTCCACGAAGTTTCTCCCCAACATTCTTGTTCTTCTTCTCCTTGTTGTATTGGCTCAATGCCTCGCTACCTCCCTCAAAGAATTATCGCCTTTCTCCAATAATGTGGCTAACGAGTCGATTTGAAGGACCGACACCTTGTTGAACAACCAAGGTTTTAGTCCAAGTTCAAGCGCCGAGATTTCCTTTCTTCAAAGGTTCACTTGATGTGTCATGAATCGTGTGAAGTTCATTGAACTTGGCCGATATCGTGCCACCGCTATCTCCCTTGTTTTAGTTCTAGAAACTTTACCTCCATCCTATTCTTCATGCTCTTCGAAGTAATTCTCAAGAACAAAGTCTTAAACCTTTCCTGTGTTATAGTCCCTTCTCCCGCCTCTCGCTGATTTGCTTCCCACCAAAGAGTTTGCTTCACCCCTCATCATATATATGTAGCGAACACGGTTTTTCGTCTTCACCCACACGAGCAATGGCGAAGGCTTTCCATTTCCTCGATCCACGCTTATGCTTACAATAGGATCTAGAGTAGTACCTATGAATTCGGAGGTCCTACACTCTTAAAGTCCTTGAAGTTTATGAATCGAGCTACTTGGGGATTGGGTGTTACTTGTTCATTTCTTCCCTAAGAGCCTCCCCCAACAAATCTACAAGCCTCCTCGATGGGATCTACTTGTCCTCTCTCATCATTAACCGACTTTTCCTAAGCAAGCTTAATCTCTACGCCCATGGCATTTTTCTCATCATCATAAAACTTCCATTTTATTATCTAATTATATTACTTAAACAATTCTCCATAAAAGGAATAAGATTTCGTATACATTTCGTAACAAGATCATTTATATTCATATGCCAAATTGTTACATTACATGATTATCTCTAGCATACTTCTATAAATGACACAACTTATCCCCTAATATCACAAAAGATGGGGACAACCATTAACATACTACCCCTCTAATATAACTCAAAAGTTTGGGGCTTACAACTATCTCACATTCTACATAAAAGACCTAAATTACAACAATGTATAATACACTACATAAATCTAACTACAACTAATAACTTTTAACGCCTAGACTTAATCTATCATTCCGCGCCCACAACGCCTCCTGGTACTCCTCCGAGTAATGTGCACCACCAAATCTCTACTTTATGGTGTGTCGGGTCCGTCTCGCTTCTCTCGGGTAGTGATTTACCCCATCAATCGGCTTCTCCATGGCCGCATGCACCGCATAGCCCATCCTATTCATCTTCCTCCTTTTGCACCTCACTTCATCTTCTAGATCGTTAGCCCTATCATCGGCCCCTTCCCACTTCTCTTCAAAATGGATCCTATCCATTACCTCCATCCCTAATCGAGTACGGATAGCTTTCTTCTCCGTCCTCTCGCTCAACTCCTCTCGCTCCATCTCTTCCAACTTCCCCGCCAGCTTCTACATTCCTAGCCACCGCCTCAGAAACAAAGCCCCCATCCGATTCCTCGCCTCCTTACTTGAGCAATCTCTACCTCCATCTCCTCGTGAGATCACTAACTTTCTCTCGTGGTCTTCGCCCAAATTTTGGAATTTGGACTTCGTCCCTAGCCTCACCTCTAACTCCTCAACTCGCACCCTAACTCTAAAATCGCTCCTCATACTCCCCCAACATCCTATCCTCAAAAGTAGCCTCGCTTGAGTCCCCCATGGGCTCGCCCACCATACGCCCCTCCATAGCTCCTCCTCCGATCGACTCCTGCATTGGCTCCATCTCCTCTTCCTCATCATCATCATCGATAGGACTACAAAGTTGATATAGGCTCCGCTATCAATGGTGCCTCATATACCACGTGTATGTCACGCTGCTCCTCTTCTACTACTTCCTGGCTAGGTCCTCCCATGTCACCATCCTACAATCACCAACACAAGACAAAACAAACAACAACTCCATTAAAATGTTAAATAACATAAGTTCATCAGATAGAATGAAGTTATATTCTCAGAACACGCTAAGTCCATCTCTATGAAAACTCTATATGAGTTTCATCCCTTTCTATCTTCTAAGTTCTCCTGTTATAATCTAAGGGCTCTCGCGCCCTAAGGTTTATAACTATGGCTTTGATATTAACCTCGTGACGCCCCCAAAATTCTTGGACACCCATATCTCGAATTCTATGCATCACGCATAACTACGAATATCTTACTAAAATCAACAACGGAAATACTAGAATAATTTATATTGATATAATATAAATATTTATGTCCCAAGGTACCGTAGAACCATTACTACGACAATTCAAAGTTGATTAACTTAAACATAACTTAATCATTCTTGAATACATCATAACAAGCATAACAATAATAATAATACTTATAGTCTTAAGGACTAAGTTATTCTGTCAGCTTTGCCCTTTCCCTTGTCCCGTCTCTCGGCACCGCTTTGCTCTCGCTTTAACTCGTAATGTTTTAGGAAGCAAGAATGAGCAACGAGTTTGCCCAAAGAAGTAATATAGCCGTAAGAACAAGCGCTTATAGCATTTAAACCTTTCAAGGGTATAATAATAATTGGTAGTTCAAGGATATCAAGAAATATCAAGAGTATTCAATAGTGTCGCTATAGATCAAGGATATCAACAAAATTTCGTGATTCATTCATTTCGAGGTTCAACATGAATGAGTAATCGAAAGCAAATACTAAGACTAAGAACTCTTACTAGAATTAACAAGATTACAATCAGAATCCAATGTAAACGAGTACAACAGTGATCACTTAAAGTACCCTACGCATGCATAACATTTAATCATACTCATGTATGCATCGCGCTTGCCCCTCGACAATATATAATTTCCCTTCAATGAGGGTTGTTCATCTCAAGAGATTTACGATAGTCCGCACCAAGTCAATTGGTTTGATAGCATAATAATAGTCTAGTCGAATCAAAGGCTTAGATAATTTTTATCATGCATTTAAGAACGATAAATCCAATGCTTGCAAAACAACGCCAAGGTATATAAATGATTTTCTAATAATAAAATGTATATATTTGCTTGAGACGACAATTCGAGTGTATACAAAGTAAGAAGTAAGGAACTTGCAACACAATAATAATAATAGTTCTGACACTTGCTCAATGTAAATTTGAGTGAGGTTAGGGAACTCGCTTTTAGCGCTGATTGCTACTTATAGCGAAAATCACCTCAATGAACTATGTTTGTCCTATTTATGTAAGTATAGGTATTCATTAGCCAAACACACTTGATATACATATATAAACAACATGTACACATAACACATTTTTTTTCTATGATACGATACCGCCGCACCCATCAAAACTCATAGTCGTACACTAACATGCTCATACTTTTGACCACCGCTAGTTTATTCATAATCTTTCTTCTTCGTAGTTCCAAGAGGTTCATTGCTTTAAGTAGACCATAACATCTATTAATCCCACCGACCCTTTTTTTCTACGCATGTTTGCAGTGCATTAGATTTATTTTCCCGGTTAGTAAAATTCTCTACTTAGAACTCATTCGTAATAATAGTTTATAGCAAAGATAGGAATATTTATTAATCCATCCTTATATCAAGTTATGATGTCGCTCCGAGTCCCAGACATCTCGCCATGTCCGTCAAGACATCCGCCATGTCCGGGCCTAAGACGCCTGCCATGTCCGCTTCTAAGACGAAGACCGAAGATGAAGACATATGGCCATGTAAGGTCAAGTCATTTAGCCATGTCCAAGATATTACGACTTGTCCAAGACAACACGCTTTGTCCAAGACATCTCCAAGTCAAGTCACTTTTTTCAGAGACTTCTGCCTACACTATTTCGACAAGGTCTAAGTTTGTTTAAGTTAATTTCATTAAGACTTTACTATATGCATACAAAATTAAGGGAATTTCTTAATACATGGTCTAACACGACCGAACCCATCACCGGTTCCTAAGTACGGCAAACAAGCATCCCATGGAGTTCGTAAGCAAAGAATATGCTCGCTTTTGCAGAGTAGCCACGACTTGATTCCGTGCAATTATTAACGATTCACGCACGAAAAGTAAACTTTCTAAACACCCTATATCATGCTAATTCATCATACTTGACCTATTAATTTAGGAAAACCGAGAATCAAACAAGACTTAAGTTAAGAACGGTAGAAATTATACCTTCTCGAGCTTTAACCTTGATATCTCACACAATCGATTTGGTAATGCTTAAAGAACTAAGAATTCTTTACTCGATTTCTCCAACACTCTTATCACTATAACAGATCGCCATGGTGGCTTGTATTTAAAGAGAAAAGCATGGACTAGACACTTGCTTTACCCAATGTTGGGATTCATGGTGCAATAGAAATGAACAATGGTTACTTAAGGAGTTGTTTAACCACTCCATACCACCCACTTTAGCTAGCCCCCGCATGCCTAGGATTAACAAATTTTGAAAGTTTTCATGTAAAGAGAGTTTAGGCTACTGCTCTTTGTACTTGGTGACCCTTAATTTGGGACAAGAGAATAGATCTCGCATATAGACAAGGGGCTAGCTCGGTCAGCCCCCATTGCCCCACGCCACATTTTATTTAACCAACACCTTGTACCATCGCTAACTATTATGTTGGTTCCTAATTGATTTTAAATAACCCAAGTTTATCACTAACTCAAAAGTCCATCAATTAATTTATCGGGCTAGACTCCCAATTTATTATTTGATTATAAACATGTAAATACTTAATTATTATGGCAAAGAAATTAATTAATTTAATTTACCCAATAACACTAAATTATACACCACCTTAATAATTATTAATAAGTCAAGTTATTTCACATAATTTAAGTTACTCACTTAATAATAATAAAAAGATTTAGTCCATCCGCATGCTTTCAAACCAATTCAATGATTTATTATTACTCCGTATAATTAAATAAATTAATTATATACCACCTCTTTATTGTCATCTTTTACTTAAGAATGCATTCCTTCTTAATTATTCCTCACTAATTCCATCATCAGTGTCACACAAGACATTTCATAAACCTATCATAATTCTCCACATCTTATCAATTATAAAAGTTCAATTTTAATTCAATTGAAAGTTACTCACCTCATGCCATGTAAGCATTTATAAAATAAATAATCACAGTCTCTATTTATAAAATAAATAATCATAAAATTTACTGCTCTATTTATAAATATTAATATTAAATCATAAAATTTAAAATCGACATTTATTTCGATAATAATTGATGTTTGAAGTTATCGGGTAATTAATCGGATAAATGAGGAATTAATTGCTATTAATTCACATGATTATAACTATTTGTTCACATGTGTGTACTATTGATTCACATTCATGTACTATTAGAGGAGTTGGTGCAAGATTGATAATACTTGCATGACTAAGTTAAAGGTGGAGGTATAGATGGAGGTACTATACTGTTGTTCGTATTTTCACATGATTATAACTATTGAATCACATGATTGAACTATTGATTCCCATTATTTACTATTAGGGGAGGTGGTTCAAGTTTGATAATACTTGCAGGTCTAAATTAAAAATGAAAAAAAAGTTGGAGGTATTGTACTGTAATTTTTCGAGCCCCAAAACGTGCAATTAGCGAAACTATATTTTTTTATAAATAGAATCTCATTCTTTCTTCATTTCTCAGTAATTCACTAAAGCTATAGAGCAATTATTATAGAGAGAAATTATAGAGAGAAAGAAGATGAGAAGTCTGCTACCTCTCTATTCCAGTATCCAGCTTTATTCTAAGGTAAGGGTATTATTTCTTTTATTTTCATGAAGAGAGCTATTGTTATTCCATTTCAGACATTATTATGTTGAATAACTCGCCTACATCTTGCTAAGTACCGCATACATAGTGAAATTTTTACATTATTCCATTCTTTATTATTCTGTTGGAATATCACGTCTGTAAGCATATACCATGACTCGGTTCCACTATTTATTATTCTCATTGGAATAACTTTGCCTATCTGAGTACCGCATACATGGTGAAATTCTTCCATTATTCCATTCTTTATTATTCTGTTGGAATATCCTGTTTTGTGCGTATTACGCATAACTTTGTTCCATTATTTATTATTCTATCGAATAACTTTTGTATGCGGCCTATCGCATGCCCGTGAATTTTGTTGTTATTCCATTCTTTATTATTCTGTTGGAATATCCTGTCTGTGTGGATTTCGCATGACTTGGTTCCATTCTTTATTATTCTGTCGAGAATAACCTGTCTGTGCGGTCTATCGCATGCATGGTGAATTCTTCTATTATTCTATTCTTTATTATTACATTGAATAACTCGCTCATGTGGATTACCACATACATGGTGAATGATCCTTTGTATTCATTCCTTATTAAATTGTGAAAATGATCTGCATCTACGTGGATTACTGCATATGTGCTAAAAAATCCATTCACAGTTTATATATTCTATTATACTCAAATGGTTAAAGTTTTGGCTTCTATATTCCATGAAATTAGTAGAATATCCTGATATTTGCGCTTCATCCAAATGTCTTTTAATGGAAATATTCTTTTGAGCATTCTTGAATTTTACTCCACAAAGCAGTATCATGTTAACAATTTGGATGTTTTTAAGTTCAGGATAAATTAACTTATAAATCTTTAAAATTTAATTCTTGAACTTGTTTTATTGAATTATTATGTCATTGCCATCATCCTCATGTTTATATTATGTTGAAAGTCATCTGTGGCCTTTAGTGCATAGATGGACTTGCTATGATTATGACCATGGATTATTCGGTATAGTCATGACCGTAATGTTAAATATGATGTGGTAAAAGTCCTCATTAGCCCGTAGTGCATTGATGGACAGTTGTTGGCATGATCATGACCATTGATGAAAACACGAATATCTTTGGCCCGTAGTGGATGGATAATTTATGGTCGTGATACTAATGAATATCCTTGGCCGTAGTGCATGGATGACGTGGTTTATTTAATAAGCTGAGTCTCAACGATAAAAGTGATGAAAAACCTTTTAAATCATAGAAGATAGTAGATTTTATTCTCTACTTGACTCTTCTAATGGATTGTTTATTCCGCTGCAGTTTAAACTTGATGTTTGTTATATTGTATCGGTTTAACATCATTGCGGTTAATGATAATTTATTACGCATTATCTTAGCCATAATATTTCTTCTTGGGCTAGTTGAGCTCACCTTTTGCTTTCATTGTTCTCTTCAGAAATGAGAACGTAGTAGGACTAGTCGGGGAACCAGAGTGATTTGTCCGATGATAGCATTAGTAGTCCTCACTATTCTATAAAATAGTGTGATAATAAATGTATTAAGGACTTATTTTGAGTTTGAATATTGTCTAGAAGACAATATTTGTATTAAAACTCACAGCTCATGTTGTATATTTAAGATTGTATTTGTATTCTGTACCATGTATTTGGCGACTCAGAATAGGTGATGTATACCTATTTTGGGGGCGTCACAGTACGTACGTGGTATGTCGAAGAGGTAAGGATACCTTGACTTCATTTCAGATTCTAACTCTTGAGTTATAACCTTTGAGTGTTGAATACGATCATTCTTATCCAAGATTTTAACACGTATCTCCTCATACGTTAAATCTTCTACTATCTCGTCTAGTTCTATTTTAATAATGTGGTTCGGGTCATCCACATATTTACGTAAAATCGATATGTGAAAAATGTTATGAACACGCGACACACTTGGCGGTAAAACTAGTCTATAGGCCACAGTTCCTACTCGATCAAGGATTTCAAATGAGCCAATTAAATCGAGGGTTGAGATTTTCTCTCTTCATTGATTCTTGCTTCTAGAATAACGCCTCTTGAACCTTCTTCTTCACATTCATCACCTCACGAGTATGTAGCTTGGCTTTAACTTTAACTTTATCGATTAAAGTCGATTCTAATTGTATATTCGTTATCTTCACGTGGGTCCCAAGAGTTTTTAACTCTATCTTCATCATTTGTAAGTTATACGAAATGGGTTTTTGTGTTAACAACATCGCACTCGTAAACGCATACGATCTTCTACTCAACTCGTCAGCTACTACGTTCCCTCTTCCACAATGATATTGAATGGTATAGTCGTAATCTTCAATAGCTCGAGCCAATATCTTTGGCGCATTATACGTTCGTTTTGGTTGAAGAAATATTTAAGGGTTGAAGAAATGACTTTTGTACTGGGGTCAATACAAAATTTGATTTCACGCTCTGGGGTAGGCCAAGAAGTTCTTTTAGAATATGTCAGGAAATTTATTAACAATAGAAATATTATTCAAAACCGTGACCCTCATCCCAAGACTTGGATAACATGTTACATTGATACCTATCAACTTGCCACCATTATTCACGACATCCCCTAAGGATATTCTGGCTTCGGTGTATTCCAAGACTTGGAAGTCACCAGCGAAAGGCTCAGGGCTCTTTACTTATGGCTTGATATGACAATGATTGACTTTAGTGGTTTGGTTTCTTGA
The DNA here is from genome assembly GCA_020205615.1 of Panax quinquefolius. Classification (NCBI taxonomy): domain Eukaryota; kingdom Viridiplantae; phylum Streptophyta; class Magnoliopsida; order Apiales; family Araliaceae; genus Panax; species Panax quinquefolius. Next base: position 87,190,359 of record CM035168.1, read on the forward strand.
ATTCACATAACAGGTTGGTTAGGAATATGAAAGCTAACAACCTTACAAAAATAATCGATTTTAGCATGATGAGTAGTTAACCAATCAATCCCTAAAATCACATCAAATGCAAGTATTTTCAAAGAAATAAGATCGACAGGTAACGTGAAAGTGTCTATTTGAATTAAACAAGATTTATAAATAGTGGAGGTAACGAATGTTTCTCCTAATAGAGTTTCAACAGATAAGTCAAAGTCTAATTTCTCAAGAGTCAAGTTCAAACATTGAACATCACTAGGTGAAATAAAAGAGTGGGTAGAACCGGTATCGAATAAGGTATAGACTTTGTAAGAATTTATAATTAACTAACCCGTGATAACTTCATTTGGTTTCCTCACTTGTTGGGAAGTCATGACAACCGCTCTCCCTTGAACTACCCTACTTTGACTTGACTGGGGAAGCATTTGGTGTCATCACTACCGTTGAAATTGACTTTTTTATAGGGAATATTCCACCCTCAACTGCTTCATCGTACTCCTGTTTCATGATCTGAATCATTAATCTTCGATCCATATCAAATTGGGGTTGACCGCAATGTACCGGGTAATTCAAAACTCGATGTTGGGTTCTTTCAATTGCAGTCCAAAAAGAGAAATAAATATCATCTATTTTAGCATTCTTAGATCGGACATCTCTTTCCACAATATCAACGTGTCGTGCGGCTTTTACCCATGTATCACTCATTCTCACTCGTTCAGTTGTTTCTTCTTTCAGCTCAGATTCCAGCTTTATCAACTTATACTCTGCCAAAGAGTGCTTCTGTTCAAGCATCACATATCGGGTAACACAAGCTTGAATTGTTGCATCCTTTTGTTCCACGACCGCTTGCCGTTCTTTAGCCTGCTCTTCTAACTCATGAACACGATTTTGTAATTCTAAATTTCGATCATAAAATTCTTCTAATAAATTCTCCTTAGGTTCATCTTCTTCCTCACTCTCAGATGCTACCTCTGTGACTATCTCGGGTGCAACTATCAATTCTTCACTCACCATATGGATATCTCTAATTCCTTCTTTACCTGACATCACATTATCCTGGTTGGTGATTAAAGGTGTCTCCACGATCTCATTAACTCCATTGTTAACATTTTCAGTTGCCATTTTCAAATACTACCACAAAACAAGGGTTAATTGACATGTCACATATTATCCCTATACTCTGATCGACCAATTTAATACCAAATAAACTTAGGTAGGTCATACTAGCGAAGGAATTCCACGTCTCTCCCCTCCTAGTTCTTGTCTCACATCTCAGCCAGGGATCATATCCCTAAGCTTTGATACCAACTGTGACGCCCCAAAATAGGTATACATCACCTATTCTGAGTCACCAAATATATTGTACAGAATATAAATACAACCTTAAATATATAACATGAGCTGTGACGCCCCCAAAATAGGTCCACACGACCCATTCTGAGTCACCAGATATCACACTATAAAAATCAAATACAAACTTCATTTATACAACTGTTGAACTGCTGTGTAGAGTACGACAACAAATAAGCTGTAATTTTCAATACAAAATCTAAGTAACTCTCATGGTGCCTCGACCACAAGGTACTTTACATAAAAGTACAGTCAATAACTGTTTTAAAAATTAAAATCTTTGGAAAATGCTCAAGGAAACCTTCATACATGGGAGGCCATGCATCTAAGTTATGATATATATCATATGACTCGAGAATTATCCTTGGTTGACCCAATAGACCCCAAAGAAAAATGAGAAGATTACTGTCATGCTCTTTCCAATGGTGGGTCTTCTCTTGATATATAATTATCTCCATTGTCTCCAATTGAGAATTATAATTAAACCAAACTCCAAGATTATATAGTTACTACTCATAGATATAATCAACAAGTGCATGTGAACAATCCTGTCTTATAATAACACGAAGTCGTTTGTCATTAGACATCTTGTATGATAGTGGCAAAACACCCTTCCAAAGTTGGGTTCACCTCTCCCTATTCGGTTCACCAAAATCAACGGTTAAAATGACGTATAAAATACGACACGCTTATCTGAAATTCTCAATAAAATTATTTCCATACTGTTTCAAGGAAAACCTCAACAGCTATAGACCACCGTTCTAATCCCCTGTTACCCCCGCTCGACCCAGCTACACTCTTATTACCTGAAAGGAATTGTGAAGGAAAAAGGGTGAGCACAACTAGTCCAGTAAAGAATATCATGACTTAGGATAATTAAATTATCAATAGCCTTCATCAGTAATAAATCAGAAATTTAGAATATATGGTAGATGATAAAACTTTTCAACCATAGTTGCAGCGGAACGAGCAATCCATTAGAAGAGTCAAATAGACTATCAGGTCTATTATATTCTCCATGTTAAAAGTCCACCAATAATGTTTTATCCTTGTAACATCAATCAACAATTCCTGTCCACAATTATATGAATAACTCATATTCATAATTGTGATTCTAAATTCCTCTTCGCACCCAGGACGAAGATAATTTTCATCACCTATCTTCACCTGAAACATCAAAAATCATGGTTATACCAAATCACAATTCTTGTTCATAATTGTGACGCCCCCAAAAATAGGTATACATCACCCATCTTGAGTCGCCAGATACATGGTACAAAATAAAAATACAACTTAATTATACAAACGTCGTGTAAACAATACGACAAAACATAAACTGAGAGTTTAAACAGGAATAATGCCTTCTAGACAATATCCACTCTCAAATAGAGTCCTCATTACATTTATTATCACACTATTTTACAGAATAGTGAGAACTACTAATACACCATCTCGGACCATCACACCATTTCTCGACTAGTCCCGGCAACGTTCTCATTTCCTGAAGAGAATAGTGAAGGAAAGGGTGAGCTCAACTAGCCGAGTAAGAAATATTATGACTAAGATAATGCAGAATAAATTATCATTAGTCTTCAACAATGTTAAACTGATAAAATACAATAGACATCAAATTTAACTGCAGTGGAACATGCAATCTATTAAAAGAGTCAAGTAGAGAATAAAATCTACTATCTTTTATGATTTAAAATGGTTTTTTGTCACTTTTATCGCTGAGAATCAGCTTCATAAATAATCCACATCATCCCTGCACTACGGCCAAGGATATTCATTAGTATCACGACCACAAATTATCCATGCACTACGGGCCAAAGCTATTCGTGTATTCATCAACGGTCCTGATCATGCCATAAAATAATTCATCTTTGCTCCCTTGGCCGAAGAGAATCCATAGCCATAATCATACCAAAAACTTTCCATCAATGCACTACGGGCCAATGCAGATTTTTTCCACATCATTTGTAATATTACGGTCATGATTATACCGAATAATCCCTGGTCATAATCATACCAAGTCCATCTATGCACTACAGGCCACATATGACTTTCAACAAAATATAAACATGAGGATGATGACATTGATATAAGAATTCAATAAAACAAATTCAAGAATTAATTTATTCAGGAACTAATAATGTCCAAATTGTCAACATGATACTTCTTTGTAGAGTAAAATTTAAGAATGCTCGTAAGAATATTTCCACGAAAAAGATCTTTGGATGAAGCGCAAAATATCAAGGATATTCCACCAATTTCATGGAGTATAGAAAGTCAAAACTTTAACCAACCGAGTATAATAAAGAATGGAATAACAAAAGAAATCACCATGCATGCGATTTGCAGATAAACAAAGTTATTCCAATGTAATAATAAATAACGGAACCGGTCGAGCGTAATACGACCGATGTGATATTCCAACGAATAATAAAGAATGGAATAACAACAAAATCACCATGCATGCGGTGCTTGATGTATGCAGTTATTCCAATGTAATAATAAATAACGAAATCAGTCCCACAGTAAACGCATGCATGACGGATATTCCAATGTAATAATAAAGACGGAACCAGATTCGACGTAAAAAACGCATGCATGTGATATATTCCAACAAAATAATAAATAATGGAATAATGAAAGAATTTCACCAAGTATAGGGTGGATCACAGATACCTGGTTATTCCAACAGAATAATAAAGAATGGAATAATGTAAGTTCTCTTCATGAATATGAAAAATAATTCCCCTTACCTTATAAAGAAGAGTACTCCGACGGTAGGGCGGGGATATACTTGAAGAAACTTGCACTACACTCAAAGCTTTCTTAAACGCTAAAGAAAGACGCTCAAGATTATAGAAGAAGAACTCTCTCTATAGTTTCTCTCTCTAGAGTTTCAGTGAATTCGTAAGAAATAATGAAGGAATGAGCTTCTATTTATAGGAGAATGGACGGAATAGTAACTAATCCATGAACGGTCCAGATTGATTTACTTTTAAATGGACGGTCTAGATTTAAAGCAAAATCTTTTAAATAAATATAATATATTCTATTTATAATCTAATAAAACGAATAACTTTATAAAAGTATTTTGTTTTATATAAAAAGATTTTACTATGCAAAACAACTATCTGAGCACTATGCAACACTATGCATAATAAAATATAATATATTCTATTTATAGAATAACTTTATAAAAGTATTATGTTTTATATAAAAAGGTTTTACTATGCAAAACACTATACACAATAGAATATAATATATTCTATTTATAGAATAACTTTATAAAAGTATTCTGCTTTTATATAAAAGCTTTTCATTTTATTACATTAATAATACTAATAAAACAAAACTGAGTGACTTATCACGTAAGCATTAATAATCAATACCGTGTGCTACAATGCAACCACGCGTATTACTGTACTTTTACTACCAAATAGTTCAATAGTATTAACGGTAAAGTTCATAGTTATTTTCATAAAAATATTTTTGTCGCTTTTCTCAATCCGAAATAATAATTCCGTTAAGGGGGTCCACCAATGATTGTGTCGTCGTACCAAATATTCCCCGACACAAAGAATATTCCCCGACCAATCGAATATAATATAACAACTTGCATACTTTGCAAAATTTATAAATATTACCCACAACTATAACATTATATTAAATCCACACCATAATATTCAAAAAAAAATTCGAGAAATTTAAATCTTTATTCGTAAAATTTGGGATTTTACAATAATCATACTAATAAATTCATCTTTGCACTACGGGCCAAAGATATTCATTAACAATTCATCTTTGCTCTACAGGCCAAAGACATACAACTGTATTATAGAAGAGTCAAGTAGAGCATAATATCTACTATCTTCTACGAATTAAAAGTGTATTATCAATATGTTATTGTTGAGACTCAGCTTAATAATTAATCCACATCATCGAATCATCCCTGCACTACGGCCAAGGATATTAATTAGTATTACGACCACGAATTATCCATGCTCTATGGGCCAAGGATATTCGTGTTTTCAACAATGGTCATGATTATACCGAATAATCCCTGGTTATAATCATACCAACAACTATCCATCAATGCACGTAAGCAAAAGATATACAACTATAAAACCAATAATCAACGGTTCATCTTTGCACGTAAGCCAAAGATATACAATTATAAAATCAATAATTAACAGTCCATCATTTGCACGTAAGCCAAAGATGACTTTCATTACAATATAAGCATGAGGATGATGACAATGATATAAGCATTAATCAAACGAAAACAAGGATAAATATTAAACACTTTAAATTTATCCAAATATTATCAATCACTTAATAAACTCATAATCTAATATTATTAATATTATAACAATATTTTAATCACTTCTTAAACTTATAAACAATTTATTTTAATTGTTTACACTTTACCAAATAATGCATTTAATCATTCAAAAATGCCATATTCATAAGATTTCATTACCAATGATCAAATCCCTCATCAAAAATCTGCATATACCCTATATATGATTCCCAAGACATAAAATCCTATTTTCCAATTTTGTTACTTCATATAACATATTTAATTCATTACTCATAACTAGTTCATTTTCATGAAAAATACCAAATCAGTGACAAAAATATTTCTTTTCTGGGATTTAGCAGAATATAGTCCCATATTAAACATATATTTTTCTCGGATTTTTTAAAATTCATTTACTATTTTTCATATGGCCAAAACTGCTGAATATTTAGACATTTATCATAAATTGTACTTTGTCCAAAAATTTTGAAATTTACAGGGTATACTCCTATTATATACATGTACTCCCAATAAAAATTTCACCAATTTTGGAGTTAACCACAAGGAGTTATAAGGGTTTATTTTTAAAATAGTCTTTTCCCATAAAATTCATAACTCCTAATCTATACATCCAAAAATTGCCATTTTTGGACACAATCTAGAAAACTCAACAAAATATCATTTCAAATTTTTCCAGAATTTTTGAGGGTCAGAAAAATTACGAAACTGCAAATGGATTTTCATCCGCCATGTGGTAATCCACGTAAACAGATCATTTCCACAATTTAATAAAGAATGAACACAAAGGATCATTCACCATGCATGCGGTAATCCACATAGACAGGTTATTCTAACAGAATAATAAAGAATGGAATAACAGAAGAATTCACCATGCATGCGATCGATCACATGCATTGGTTATTCCCAATGTAATAATAAAGAATGGAACCAGTCACGCCAGAATCCCATTGCATGTGATGTTCCAAATGAATAATAAAGAATGGAACCAGTCATGCGTAATCGCACAAACAGATAGTCCAATGTAATAATAAAGAATGGAATAACAATAGAATTCACTGTGCATGCGATAGATCGCACAGACATGTGTTATTCCAATGTAATAATAAAGAATGGAATAATGTAAGAATTTCACCATGTATGCGGTATCAGATGCAGACAAGTTATTCCAATATAATAATAAAGAATGGAATAACAACCCTTACGAGTATTGAAAGAAAATAACTCTCTTCATAAATACGAAAGAATAATACCCTTACCTTTGTAAGAAACCGGATATTGGAATAGTGAGGTAGCAGACTTCTCTTCTTCTTTCTCTCTATAATTTCTCTCTATAATAATTGCTCTAAAGCTTTAGTGAATTGGTGAGAAATGAAGGAAGAATGAGCTTCTATTTATAGGAAAATATAGTTTCGATAATTGCACGTTTTGGGGCTCGAAATATTACAGTACAATACCTTCAACTTTTCTTTTATTTTTAATTTAGTCATGCAAGTATTATCAAACTTGCACCACCTCACCTAATAGTAAATAATGTGAATCAATAGTACTTCTTCAATCATGTGAATCAATAGTTATAATCATGTGAAAATACGAATTACAGTATAGTACCTCCATTTTTAACTTAGTCATGCAAGTATTATCAATCTTGCACCACCTCCCCTAATAGTACATGAATGTGAATCAATAGTACACACATGTGAACAAATAGTTATAATCATGTGAATTAATAGCAATTAATTGCTCGTTTATTCAATTAATTACCCAATTGGTCAATATAACCTTCAGACATCAATTATTATCGAAATAAATGTCGATTTCCACTAACACTAACAATCCCAACACAATGGAAATATTTTTCTCAAAAATTTCATTTTTGAAATTTTGAAGTTTGACTTTTTTCGAAAAAGTCAACTGTTGACTTTTTTTTACCAAAAAGTCAACCCCGACAAATTTTGTGTTTATAGTCTATTTCTACTAATTTCATCGTTCCGGACTCAAATATCACGTCCGCGTCTCCAAATTCAACTCCGAACTCAAATTCGATTTTTAATAACATTCATCATTAATATTATAACTCACAATATTTAACAACAAGGTCGTTCCCAGGAAAGAGGGGGCTTTACGATAAGGATTTCTCCTTATTGGCGCGCAATTAGGTGACCAAATCTCTCCTTGACAGAACTTCTAGACATTATCAATATTTCAAATAATAATATGAATAACTTTGCCGTCTCAATTATTGATTTAATAATATAACATATTATACAGATGATACTGTGACAATAATCGAATCAATAATATGAGAGATATAATGCAGCAATTACTGTAGCAATAATTGAGTATAATTGAGTGACTTCTTACGTAAGCATCAATAATCAATACCGTATGCTACTATGCAACCACGAGTATTACTATAATTTTACTACCAAGTAGTTCAATAGTTTTTAACGGTAACACTTTCGCCGTTATTTTTATAAAAAGATATTTATGTCATTTTCTAACTACGACAATACTTTCGTTGTGGGGTTCACTAATGATTGTGTCGTCGTTCGAATATTCCCTGTTAAAACGAATATTCCCCGACCAATCGAATATTTCCCGACACAACGAATATTTTATAACAACTTGCTTACTTTGCAAAATTTTTAAATATCACCCTTAACTTTAAACTTTTATCAATATAACTATTTACCAAATAGAATAATTATAAAAAAATTGAATACTTTCATTTCATAAAATTCGGGATCTCACATGAGCTGTGAGTTTTAATACAAATATTGTCTTTTAGACAGTATTCAAACTCAAAATAAGTCCTCAATACATTTATTATCACACTATTTCATAGAATAGTGAGGACTACTAATGCTATCATCTGGACCGTCACTCCGCTCCCCCACTAGTCCTCGCTACGCTCTCATTTCCAAAGAGAAAATGAAAGCAAAAGGGTGAGCTCAACTAGCCCGAAGAAGAAATATTATGACTAAGATAATGCGTAATAAATTATCGTTAGCCTTCAACAGTGTTAAACTGATACAATATACCAAACATCAAGTTTAACTGCAGCGGAACAAGCAATCCATTAGAAAAGTCAAGTAGAGAATAAATTATACTATCTTCTATGATTTAAAAGGTTTTTCATCACTTTTATCGCTGAGACTCAGCTCAATAAATAATCCACATCATCCCTGCACTACGGCCAAGGATATTCATTAGTATCACAGCCACAAATTATCCATGCACTACGGGCCAAGGATATTCGTGTTTTCATCAATGGTCATGGTCATGCCAACAACTGTTCATCAATGCACTACGGGCCAATGAGGAATTTTACCACATCATTTATAACATTACGGTCATGATTATACCAAATAATCCCTGGTCATAATCATACCAAGTCCATCTATGCACTACAGGCCACAAATGACTTTCAACATAATATAAACATGAGGATATTGACAATGACATAATAATTCAATAAAACAAGTTCAAGAATAAATTTTAAAGATTTTTAAATTAATTTATCCAGGAACCAATAACGTCCAAATTGTCAACATGATACTGCTTTGTGGAGTAAAAAAATCAAGAATGCTCAGAAGAATATTTTCATGAAAAGATACTGGATGAAGCGCAAATATCCAAGATATTCTACTAATTCCATGGAGTATAGAAGCCAAAACTTTAACCAACTGAGTATAATAGAATATATGAAACTGCAAATGGATTTTCGTCCGTCATGCGATAATCCACGTAGACAGATGATTTCCACAAGTTAATAAGGAATGAATACAAAGGATCATTCACCATGCATGCAGTAATCCACATAGACAAGTTATTCTAATAGAGTAATAAAGAATGGAACTAGGTCATGCATAATCCGCACAGACAGGATATTCCAACAAAATAATAAAGAATGGAACCAGGTCATGCGTAATCCGCACAAACAAGATATTCCAACAGAATAATTAAGAATGGAACCAGGTCATGCATAATCCGCACAGACATGATGTTCCAATAAAATAATAAAGAATGAAATAACAACAGAATTCACCGGCATGCGATAGACTGCACAGACAGGTTATTCCAACAGAATAATAAAGAATGGAATAACAGAAGAATTTCACCATGTATGCGGTACTTCACATAGAAAGGTTATTCCAACATAACAATAAAGAATGGAATAACAACCCTTACGAGTATTGAAAGAAAATAACTCTCTTCATGAATACGAAAGAATAATACCCCTTACCTTAAAAAGAAGAGTATTCTGATGAGTAGGGAGGGGATATACTTGAAAAAACTTGCACTATTTTCTACGCTCAAAGCTTTCTTAAACTCTAAAGAAATACGCTCAAGATTATAGAAGAAGAATTCTCTGAATTTCTGGTGTGTTTTTAAATTCTAACTAAGCATCCTATTTATACGAGAATAGAAAGGATACTATGCAATAAAATACAATATATTCTATTTATAATTATATAATAATACAAATTTATAATATATATATATATATATATTTTATTTAAAATCTAATAAAACAAATAACTTTATAAAATATTCTGCTTTTATATAAAAGATTTTTTACTATGCAACTATACTATGCAGTTTGTGGCGCCCCAAAATGTATACATCATCCATCTTGAGTCGCCAAATACATGGTACAAAATTCAATACAACTTAATTATACAATAGTCGGTAAAATACGACAAAACATAATCTAAGAGTTTTAATAAGAATATTGTCATCTAGACAATATCCACACTCAATGAAGTCCTCATTACATTTATTGTCACACTATTTAATGAATAGTGAGGACTACTAATGCTATCATCTAGACCGTCACTCGCTCTCCACGACTAGTCCTTGCCACGCTCTCATTTCTGAAGAGAACGGTGAAAAGAAAGGGTGAGCTCAACTAGCCTAGTAAGAAATATTATGACTAAGATAATACAGAATAAATTATCATTAGCCTTCAACAATGTTAAACTGATAAAATAAAATAGACATCAAGTTTAACTGCAGCGGAATAAGCAATCCATTATAAGAGTCAAGTAGAGCATGATATCTATTATCTTCTATGATTTAAAATGTTTTCATCAATTTTTATCGCTGAGACTCAGCTTAATAAATAAACCGTATCATCGAATCTTCCCTGCACTACAGGCCAAGGATATTCATTAAATCTTCAATGGTCATGACTATACTGAATAATCCCTGGTCATAATCATACCAAAATCGTCCCATCGCTGCACTTCAAAGCCAATCGAGGACTTTTACCATATCATTCATCACATTACGGTTATGATTATACCGAATAATCCCTGGTCATAATCATACCAAGTTTATCTATGCACGTAAGCCAAAGATGACTTTCATCACAATATAAGCATGAGGAAGATGACAATGATATAAGCAATAATCAAACGAAATCAAGGATAAATATTAAAGACTTTAAATTTATTCAAATATTATCAATCACTTAATAAACTCATAATCTAATATTATTAATATTATAATAATATTTTAATCACTTCTTAAACTTATAAACGATTTATTTCAATTGTTTACACATTACCAAATAATGCTTTTAATTATTCAAAAATGCCATACTCATAAGATTTCATCACCAGTGATCAAATCCCTCATAAAAAATCTGCATATACCCTATATAGGATTCCCAAGCCATAAAACCCTATTTTCCAATTTTGTTACTTCACATAACATATTTAATTCATTTACTCATAACTAGTTTATTTTCATAAAAAATACCAAATCAGTCCCAAAATATTTCTTTTCTGGGGTTTAGCAGAATATAGTCCCACATTGAACATATATTTTTCTCGAAATTTTTAAAATTCATTTACTATTTTTTATAATTTAGACATTTATCATAAATTGTACTTTTGTCCAAAAATTATGAAATTTACAGGGCATGCTCATGCTCTTGTTATATACATGTTGTGACGCCCCCAAAATAGGTATACATCACCCATTCTGAGTTGTCAATACATGGTACAGAAACAACTACAACTTTATTATTACAACAAGAAAAAGCTGTGAGTTTAAATACAAATATTATCTTCTGATAATATTTATACTCACATAAATCCTCATCACATTTATTGATACATTATTTTACAAAATGGTGAGGACTACTAAACAATCCTTTCTAAAACCTTCATTCCATACCCAGGCTACGTGCACTCGCTATATTCTCGCCTCCCGAGAAGAATGGAACAAAAAGGAAAAGGGTGAGCTCAACTAGCTCAAGAAAGAATATTATGACTAAGATAATATACAACAAATTATCGTTAGTCTTCAACAGGAAAAATCGATAGAATACAATAGACAACAAGTTTCGGATCAATATTCGGTGAAATAATAATTCATAGAAGAGTTACGTAGAGAATGAAATCTACTATAATCTATGAATTTAATGATCCATCATCAATATTTTATCCTCAGAACATCAATCAATTTTCATCTCAAATCAAATATTCATCTTTGCACTACTGTGCCAAAGATATTCATCACTTAATCATGTTCATTTAAACACTGCTCATCTTTGCACTACAAAGCAAAGATATTAATCGATCGGTATGTTCATCTCAACACTGCTCATCTTTGCACTACAGTGCCAAAGATATTCTTCAAAATCATTCATCTTTGCACTACAGCCAAAGATATTCAATAATATCATCATTTAAGACCGAGGATGATGAAAATATTTTTAAAGAACGAATCCAAAGAAACAAAATGACAAGGATTAAGGATTAATGATTCGTACTTTATTTTATCCATGTCCAACAATACCTCAAAAATAATCATAGTGGTGTAAAATTCAAGAATGATCAAAACATGGATACAATCAAAGCTAGTATCCGAATAGATATTTTGGACGAAAAGAAGAAATTTTATTTTTCTAGAATAGTGTCAGATATCGTGAATAGTGTCAGATATCGTGAATAGTCCGTAGATATCGTGAATAGTAACTCCACACCAAAAGATAGAAATTCCACAAAAAAACATTTTCACGTTTCATGAATAAGTACTCGTGAATAAGAACTCGTGAATAGTAACTCATGAATAGTAACTTCGTGAATAAGTAACTCATGAATAAGAACCCCACATGAAAAAGTTCCAAATTTGATAAAAGCTTCAGATCAACATTTCAAAGATAATGATATTGAAGAAATAATATCATTACTGAAAAAAATAATATCCCTTACCTCAAAGAATCGAGATTTCGGAAGGAAAGGCTCAAGTGATCTTTGAATGAAACTTGTACCGAATAAAGAACTCTCAAAGTATCTAAATACTCACAAAATACGCTCAATAATATAGAGAGAGAAAGAGAAAACTTTGTTTCGGTGTGATTTTCAATTCTAACTTAGCCCTTTATTTATAGGAAAATGTTAGCTCACCAAGGCGACTTGACTCACTACTCGATGGCTTTACTCGCTACTATTGCCACCCACCACATTTGAAATAAAATTCAGCACATTTCTTCACCAACCACAAGTGGGGCCCACTCAATTCTAGAATTTTCCACCAAAATCAATTATAACCCTGATTTCCGAATCAGACACCTCTTAAAATTCATAACAAATCATTCGTGCATTTTTAACGGTTCAAAATTTGTGGACATATACTCAACTTATGTATGTATAACATACCCAAAAATTACCACAATCCAACTATTTGGATTAAAAATTATAACCCCCGCAATATATCTCAAAACCCCTGATTTAATTTTTAATACCTCCAATCTGGTAAAATACTGATAAAACACCTCAACAATAATTTCTTCATTTATAACCACATAAATAAATCCATCATTTATATCCACATAAAATAAATATTTCTTTATCATATGAATCAATAATTAATTATTCACAAATAATATTACGAGAATCACAATTATGACAACCAGCCGCTCCTGTGAAAGAGGGCTTTCCGATAAGGATTTCTCCTTCATCGGCGCAATGCAATTAGGTGACCAAACCTCTCCTCGATGTAACTTTCTAGACATTGCCAATAATGCTATCTAATAATATTATTTAAATAATATGAATTATTGATCCGATAATGGAGATAATGTGCGTGACAATTATTGAACAACAATAATATAAAATATCAACGCAAAGAATTATTGAATCAATAAAATAAAATATTGAATAAGAATTCATCGTAAAAATTATTGAGTAGTGCCTTCTTCACGTAAGGATCAATAATTCAACAATATCATGCAATACCGTAGCTATCTTCTTAACCACGCCAGACATCGTATTTTAACCACCGGGTATTCCAATGATCTTAACGATAATAACTACGCCAGTTATTTTTAACCAACTTATATTTGTGCGTTTTCTTCATCCACTCGCTTTCCATTATGGGGCCCACACACATTGGTCATACATTGTCGCATCGAATATTCCCCGACGATGCGAATATTCCACGACCAAACGAATATTCCCAAACAAAATGAATATTTTATAACCACTTGCTTATTTTGAAATATTTGCGTATTTAACCCTTAACTATCCACATTAATCAAATCAACCCTTACTATTTCAAAATAATAAATAAAGGAAATTCCTTTTATTTAAAAAAATTCGGGTCTTACAACCTCCCTCCTTATGAAATTTCGTCCTCGAAATTGACGTGACGTACTCAGTGTTTCAAAAGGTGAGGATACCTCGCTTTCATTTCCGCTTTCCAATTCCCGTGTCATTTCCTCTATAGCATGATTCCTCCACAAAACTTTAACTTGTGGTATGACCTTTCATGCCAGTAGGACATGCTCCTTCCTATCCAAGATCTTGATAGTACCTCCTCATACGTTAAGTCTTCTACTATCTCGTCCTGGTTCTAACTCAATAACGTGGTTCGGTCTTTCACATATTTACTGAAGTACGAGATATGTGAAACACATTATGAACACGAGACATACTCGAGGTAACGCAAGTCTATAGGCTACATTTCCTACTTTGGTCAAGAATTTGAAATGGACCAATAAATCGTGGATTGAGCTTTCCTCTCTTCCCAAATCTTGTAACTCCCTTCCATGGAGCAACTTCATGACAATACATGATCCCCTACATTAAATTCCACGTCCTTTCGATGAAGATCCGCATAACTCTTTTGTCGATCTTGGTAGCTTTATACGCTTATGTCGAATTATTTGGATCTTTTCTAGTCATACGTCTTAACTTCGGGTCCCAACAATGTTGCTTCACCCACCTCATCCCAACATATTGAGAACGACATTTTCGTCCATATAATGCTTGAATGGAGCCACACCTATACTTGCTCGATAACTTTGTTGTTGTAGGAGAATTCCACCAATGGTAAATACTTATCCCAACCGCCTTGAAGTCTAGGACACAGAGTCTTAATAAATCTTCAAGAGTTTGAATAGTCCTCTCGATTGTCCGTCCGCTTTTGGGGATGGTATGCCAACTAAATCGCAAAATCCGTGCCCATAGCTTTTTGCAAGCTAACCCAAAATCTTGAAGTGAATCTTGGGTCACAATCCAAACTATGGATACAGGCATGCCATGCAACCTCACGATCTCATTTACGTATATACTAGCAAGACGCTCAAGAGAATAAGTCTCCGATCGGCAAGAAAAATGAGCGGACTTGGTTAATCTATCAACAATAACCCAAATAGCATTGATGCCTTGAAAACCGTAGGAAGACCCGTAACGAAATCCATGGTAATGTGTTCCCACTTCCATTCCGGAATCTCAAGTGGTTGCAACGGACCCTTAGGTACTAGATGCTCCGCCTTTACACGTTAAGTAAGTTAAACACATCGAGATAAACTTTGCAATCTCTCTCTTCATATTATTCCACCAAAATGTATGTCAAGATCACGATACATTTTAGTACTTCCGTGATGGATTGCAAATGGTGTATTGTGTGCTTCCATCATAATCTTGTACTTCAAATCGAGTCGTTAGGAACACAAAGTCTAGAGTGGACTCAAGTATTCCTTCTTCATCAATTCTCGCTTCCTAATAGCTCCTTCTTGTACTTTCTTCTTCATACGATCGATTCTGGCCTGGGTGGCTTGAGCAACCTTAACTTTTTTTCTATTAAAGTTGGCTCTGCGATATACTTGACATCATCGCACTTCGTTCCCAAGATATGATCTTCTACTCAATGCGTCGCCTACCACGTTCGCTTTACCGGGATGGTATTGAATAGTGTGGTCGTAGTCCTTCAATAGCTCGAGCCAACGTCATTTGCCGCATGTTGAGTTCTTTTGAGTGAAGAAATATTTAAGGCTTTTTATGGTCCGAATATATCTCCACTTTCTCCCCATATAGATAGTGCCTCCATATCTTTAGCGGCTGCAAAAACGATGCCGCTAACTCTAGATCATGAGTAGGATAATTCCTCTCATACTCTTTAAGTTGTCGCGAGGCATAAAGCTATATGACTTTCCCACGTTGCATGAGAACACATCCTAACCCTTTGCACAAGCATCATTTGTAGATAATAAAATCCATTCAAACCGATGGTATTGTTAGAACAGTCTTAAATAAGTCTCCTCTTAAGCTCTTGAAACTTTTCTCGCATTCTTCGCCTAAACGAATTTCAGTATCCTTTCGAAAGTTAATTTGAGTTAATGGAGTAGCGATTCGAGAAAACCCTTCCACGAATCTCCGATAATAACCAAATAAGCCCAAAAAGCTACGTGATTTCATCCACCGACTTCTTGTTGCTCCCAACTTTGATTGCTTCAATCTTCACGGATCAACAGATACTCCATGTTTTGACACCATGCGCCCAAGAAAGGCTACTTCCTCAAGCCGTAACTCGCATTTCTTCAATTTGGCATATAGTTGGTTTTCACGAAGCCTTTGAGTACCACTTCAAATGGTGCTCATGATCTTCACGACTTTTGGAATATATAAGGATGTCATCAAAGAAAGACAACAACGAACCGATCCAAATATTCCTTGAATACTTGGTTCATCATATCCATGAAAGCCGCGAGGAGCATTAGTTAGTCCGAAAGACATGACTAAGAATTCATAATGCCCATACCGAGTTCTCAAGGCGCTCTTTGGAATATCCTCGGTTCTAATTTTCAAATTGATGATATCCGTAACGAAGATCGATTTTTGAAAAGAATTGTGCCCTTGCAATCGGTCAAACAAGTCATCAATACGAGGTAGAGGATACCTATTCTTGATGGTGACATGGTTTAATTCCCGATAGTCAATACAAAGTCGCATATTCCCGCTCTTTCTTTTTTACAAATAAAACAGAGCACCCCAAGGAGATGTACTAGATTTAATGAAACCGATGTCCAACAATTCCTCGTAGTTGGACCTTTAACTCTGAAGTTCAATAGAGCCATTCGATATGGGGTTTTAGAAATGGGCTTTGTACTGTGTTCAAGATCAATAAAGAATTCAACTTCACGCTCGGGGTAGACCGGAAGTTCTTCTGAAATACGTCAGGAAAGTCAATAACAACAGAATATTATTCAAATTTGACGTGTCTTTATTCAAATCCATAACATGGGCTAAGAAAGCTTGACATCCGCTTTTCAATAAACGAATAGCTTTATGATTAGATATGATAGTGATTGATTTTAATGGTTTAGTTGCTTGAATTCGCATAACAGGTTGGTTAGGAATATGAAAACTAACAACCTTACGAAAAACAATCAATTTTGGCATGATGAGTAGTTAACCAATCAATCCCTAAAATCACATCAAAAGCAAGTATCTTTAAAGAGATAAGGTCAATAGGTAAGGTGATGGTGCCAACTTGAATCAAACAAGATTTATAAACAGTGGATGTGATGAAAGTTTCTCCTAACGGAGTTTCCACAGATAGGTCAAAGTCTAATTTCTCCGAGTCAAGTTTAAACGTTGAGCACATGCAGAGAGATAAATGAATGGGTAAAGCACCCCAGATCAAGTAAGGTATAAACTTCGCAAGAATTTATAAATAGCTTACCGTGATCACCTCGTTTGGGTTCCTCGCATTATGACCAATCCACAACAAACGCTCTTCCCTAATCGTTGACTTTGACTTTTACGGGGACAGTCTTTTGAGTCACCGTCCCTCACGAACTAGGTTTCGCTCTCGCATAATCTCGAAAGCGATATGTCCTTCCTTTCCACAACTATAGCATACCTTGAATCTGTTGTGGGCGCTTTGACCGATATGTCCCTCTTTTCCGCATTTGTAGATACGACCGGTGGTCGTTCTCCTCCCTTAGAACCCGCTTTCACGCTTAAGACTGCTGCTCTTCACATAGTCGTTGTTAAATCTCCTCTTTTTAAAATCTCCTCCCGACTCGCTTCTTCTTTTTTCATGACCATGATTACCACCAGAGTGGTTACCATTTCGTCCGTCTCGCTTCTTTTCCGCAGTTATCATTATTACGTTGACCGCCATCTCTCGTACGATCCTCGTTATGGTCCTCAATTGACCGTACTCGTTATCTCGCTTCTAATAATTGAGCCACATTTTAACATCTCGAATAAAGAGAAAGTTTATGAGAAATGAGATATCGACGTATGCCGGGTTTCAAACCTCTAAGAAACATCCGCGTCATACGTTCCTCATTCTCCACCAAATGAGGTGCAAACACGGATAACTCTGCAAACTTTGCCTCATCTTGAGACACACACGTATTTGTTTTGCTCTAATCGATGAACTCCACTTCCTTCATATGACGAACACTTTCGTGAAAGTATTTGTCATTAAATAGTCTCTGAAACGTCTCCCAAGACATGCCGAAAAGTACGGATGGATGGAGTACGCTTCACGAGACCCCACCAAGATCTCACCGCCTCGCCACGGAACATAAAAAGGTGGCGAATGGAACCTTCTATTCCTCCGTGCATCCCAAGACATCGAATATCTTGGTAATTTGTTTGACCCATGTTTCACGCCATGATCGGATCTCGGCTTTCCCTTAAATTCGGTGGTCCCAACTCTTTGAATCGCTTGGTTTGTGACAACCCGTGAATTGCTATCATTTCCTCCTCAGTATTTTGAACACGAGTCTCCTCGTGCGATTTTGCATGAATCTGCAAAAAGCTTCTAAACATCCTCGCTCATCATCTCGCCAAGGTGGTGTTGTTCACAGGAGGAACATTGCCACTGTTGACGCGTTCTCCTCGTTGGTAAAATACATGCATCTCCACGGTCTCATTTACTCCATCGTTAATATTCTCACGACATTCTCAAATCTTCATATAAAACAAGGGTTAATTAAGGAAATCAATATATCACATAATATCCCTATATATCGACTAACTAACAAATAAGCTTAGTAGGACACACTAGCGAAGGATTTACTCGTCTCTCCCTCTAGTTCTATTTCCCGATCTCCGCCAGAGATCATATCCCTAAGCTCGATACCAACCGCGACGCCCCAAAATAGGTATACATCACCCATTCCGAGTTGTCAATACATGGTACGTAAAACAACTACAACTTTATTATTACAACAAGAAAATCTGTGAGTTTAAATACAAATATTATCTTCTGATAATATTTATACTCACATAAATCCTCATCACATTTATTGATACATTATTTTACAAAAATGGTGAGGACTACTAAACAATCCTTTCTAAAACCTTCATTCCATACCCGACTGCACTCGCTTATATTCTCGCCTCCCACGAGAAGAATGGAACAAAAGGAAAAGGGTGAGCTCAACTAGCTCAAGAAAGAATATTATGACTAAGATAATATACAACAAATTATCGTTAGTCTTCAACAGGAAAAAATCGATAGATAGAATCAATGAGCAACAACAAGTTTCGGATCAATATTCGCAATGAAATAATAATTCATAGAAGAGTTACGTAGAGAATGAAATCTACTATAATCTATGAATTTAACAATCCATCATCAATATTTTATCCTCGTAACATCAATCAATTTTCATCTCAAATCAAATATTCATCTTTGCACTACAAAGCCAAAGATATTCATCACCGTCATGTTCATTTAAACACTGCTCATCTTTGCACTACTGGGCCAAGATATTAATCGATCAATCATGTTCATCTCAACACTGCTCATCTTTTACTACGGGCGCCAAAGATATTCTTCAAAATCATTCATCTCTGCACTTCTGTGCCAAAGATATTCAATAATATCAACATTTAAGACCGAGGATGATGAAAAATATTTTTAAAGAACGAATCCAAAGAAACAAAATGACAAGGATTAAGGATTAATGATTCGTACTTTTTATTTATCCATGTCCAACAATACCTCAAAAATAATCATAGTGGTGTAAAATTCAAGAATGATCAAAACATGGATACAATCAAAGCTAGTATCCGTAATAGATATTTTGGACGAAAAGAAGAAATTTTATTTTTCTAATAAATAGTGTCAGATATCGTGAATAGTCTTAGATATCGTGAATAAGAACTATCGTGAATAATAACTCGACACCAAAAGATAGAAATTCCACAAAAACATTTTCACGCTTTACATGAATAGTACTCGTGAATAAGAACTCGTGAATAGTAACTCATGAATAAGTAACTCGTGAATAGTAACTCATGAATAAGTAACCCGGCGACATGAAAAAGTTCCAAATTTGATAAAAGCTTCAGATCAACATTTCAAAGATAATGATATTGAAGAAATAATATCATTACGAAAAAAATAATATCCCTTACCTCAAAGAATCGATTTTCGGAAGGAAAGGTCTCAAGTGATGTTTGAATGAAACTTGTCTTCGAATAAAGAACTCTCAAAGTATCTAAATACTCACAAAATACGCTCAATAATATAGAGAGAGAAAGAGAAAACTTTGTTTCGGTGTGATTTTCAATTCTAACTTAGCCCTCTATTTATAGGAAAATGTTAGCTTGCAAGGCAAGCAGACTTGACCACACCGATGGCTTTACTCTACTATTGCCACCCACCACATTTGAAATAAAATTCAGCACATTTCTTCACCAACCACAAGTGGGGGCCCACTCAATTCTAGAATTTTCCACCAAAATCAATTATAACCCCGATTTCCTAATCGAGACACCTCTTAAAATTCATAACAAATCATTCGTGCATTTTAACGGTTCAAAATTTGTGGACATATACTCAACTTATGTATGTATAACATACCCAAAATTTACCACAATCCAACGGTCGGATTAAAAATTATAACCCCATAATATATCTCAAACCCTCGATTTAATTTTTAATACCTCCATCTGCAAAATACTTGATAAAACACCTCAACAATAATTTCTTCATTTATAACCACATAAATAAATCCATCATTTATATCCACATAAAATAAATATTTCTTTATCATATGAATCAATAATTAATTATTCACAAATAATATTACAGAATCACAATTATGATAACCAGTAGCTCCTGGAAAGAGGGGGCTTTCCGATAAGGATTTCTCTCATCTTGGCGCCGCAATTAGGTGACCAAACCTCTCCTCGATGTAACTTTCTAGACATTGCCAATAATGCTATCTAATAATATTATTTAAATAATATGAATTATTGATCCGATAATGGAGATAATGCTGCAAGTGACAATTATTGAACAACAATAATATAAAATATCAACGCAAAGAATTATTGAATCAATAAAATAAAATATTGAATAAGAATTCATCGTAAAAATTATTGAGTAGTGCCTTCACGTAAGGATCAATAATTCAACAATATCATGTAATACCGCAAGTGCTTCTTTGTGCAACCACGCCATTCATCGTATTTTAACCACCGGGTATTCCAACCGGTCTTAATTATAATAACTACTGGCATTATTTTTAACCAACTTATATTTGTCGCTTTTCTTCATCCACTCGCTTTCAAGTTATGGGGCCCACACATGGTCATTTTGCGGCAGTGTCATTTAATATTCCCCGACAAAGCATTTAATATTCCACGACCAAACGAATATTCCCAAACAAAATGAATATTTTATAACCACTTGCTTATTTTGAAATATTTATGTATTTAACCCTTAACTATCCACATTAATCAAATCAACCCTTACTATTTCAAAATAATAAATAAAGGAAATTCCTTTTTATTTAAAAAAATTTCGGGGTCTTACACATGTACTCCCAATAAAAATTTCACCAATTTTAGAGTTAACCACAAAGAGTTATAAGGGTTTACTTTTAAAATAGTCTTTTCCCATAAAATCCATAACCCTTAATCTATGCATCCAAAAATCGCAATTTTTGGACACAATCTAGAAAACTCATCAAATTATCATTTCAAAATTTTCCAGAATTTTTGAGGGTCAGAAAAATTACGAATTCTTCATGAATACGAAAGAAATAATACCCCTTACCTTAGAAGAAACAAGATATTGGAATAGTGAGGTAGCAGACTTCTCTTCTTCTTTCCCTCTATAATTTCTCTCTATAATAATTGCTCTAAAGCTTTAGTGAATTGGTGAGAAATGAAAGAATAATGAGCTTCTATTTATAGGAAAATATAGTTTCGATAATTGCACGTTTTGGGGTTCGAAATATTATTGTACAATACCTCTAACTTTTCTTTCATTTTTAATTTAGTCCTGCAAGTATTATCAAACTTGCACCACCTCCCCTAATAGTAAATAATGTGAATCAATAGTTCAATCATGTGAATCAATAGTTATAATCATGTGAAAATACGAATTACAGTATAGTGCCTCCATCTATACCTCCATTTTTAACTTAGTCATGCAAGTATTATCAATCTTGCACCAACTCCCCTAATAGTACATGAATGTGAATCAATAGTACACACATGTGAACAAATAGTTAAATAAGCATGTGAATTAGTAGCAATTAATTGCTCATTTATCCGATTAATTACCCGATTTATATATATAACCCCCAGATATCAATTATCATCGGAATAGATGTCGATTTCCACTAACACTAATAATCCCAACACAATGGAACTATCAAATTCATCTTTAATCAACACGAACTTATTTATCATTAATATTATAACTAACAATATTTAACAACCAAATTCGTTCCTGTGAAAGAGGGGCTTTCCGATAAGTATTTCTTCTTATTGGTAGCCGCAATTAGATGACCAAACCTCTCTTTGATGAACTTACAGACATTGTAAATATTGCAATTTAATAATATGAATAACTTTTGTCGTCTCAATTATTGATTAAATAATATATAAAATATTATGCGAGATGATCTTTGTGACAATAATCGAATCAATAATATGAGAGATATGATGCAATAATTATCAGTAGCAATAATTGAGTATAACTGGTGACTTTTACGTAAGCATCAATAATCAATACCGGTGCTTCTACGCAACCACGCCAGACATCGCACTTTACTTTTACTATGGGTAGTTCAACAGTTTTAATTGGTAACACTTTTTCGTAGTTATTTTTATAAAATGATAATTACGTCATTTTCTAACTACGACAATACTTACATTGTGGGGTCCACTAATGATTGTGCCATCGCATTTAATATTCCCTATTAAAACGCGAATATTCTCAGAGCCAATCGAATATTATATAACCACTTGCTTACTTTGCAAAATTTATAAATATTACCAACAACTATAACATTATATCAAATCCACACCATAATATTAAAAAAAAAATTGAGAAATTTAAATCTTTATTCATAAAATTTGGGATCTCACACAGGCACTATTATCTGAAAAACACTATGCATAATAAAATATAATGTATTCTATTTATAATCAAATAAAACAAAACTTTATAAAAAGTATTTTGTTTTATATAAAAAGATTTTACTATGCAAATACTATGCAGGCACTATACAAATACTATGCATAATAAAATATAATATATTCTATTTATAATCAAATAAAACAAAACTTTATAAAAAGTATTCTGTTTTATTACATTTATAATAATAATAAAACGAAATTTATATATATATATATAAACTTTTGTGACTTCCCAGATTACCCCCCCCCTATTTTTTTTTCGTGGGCCCCACATGTGACCCCCACATGTGGGCCCACCTTTTAATAAATTTCTACCGATTATTTTGAAAAATGGGTAAATGGGGGTCCATAAAATAAGCAAAACTTCTTAAAAATCACCTTAATAATTTTAACAATATTTATCACCTTTATTATAATTCACAATATTAATCGACTGTGTCGTTCTTAGAAAGAGGGGCTTTCAATAAGGATTTCTCCTATCATGCCAAATTGGGTGGACCGAACCTCTCTCCTATAATGAACTTTTTAGACATCGTTAATATTGTAAATAATAATATTAATAACTTTGTCGTCTCAATTATTGATTTAATAATATATAAAATATTGATAATAATTGAGTCAAATAACGTGAGATACTATGCAGCAATTACTGTAATAATAATTGAACAAAACTGAGTGACTTCTCACGTAAGCATCAATAATCAATACCGTATGCTACTATGCAACCACGCCAGACATCGTATTTCTTTAACAACTGGGTGTTTCAATAGTTAACGAGTAAAACTTCCGCCGTTATTTTCATAAAATATTTTTGTCATTTCCTCAATCCGATAATAATTACATTGTAGGTCCACCAATGATTGTCTTGGTTGTACGAATATTCCCTGTTAAAACGAATATTCCCCACCAAATCGAATATTATATGTGACGCCCCAAAATAGGTATACATCACCCATTCTGAGTTACAATACATGGCAGTACGAAACAACTACAACTTTATTATTACAACAAGAAAAGCTGTGAGTTTAAATACAAATATTATCTTCTGATAATATTTATACTCACATAAATCCTCATCACATTTATTGATACATTATTTTACAAAAATGGTGAGGACTACTAAACAATCCTTTCTAAAACCTTCATTCCATACCCCAGGCTGCATCTTCGCTATATTCTCGCCTCCGAGAAGAATGGAACAAAAGGAAAAGGGTGAGCTCAACTAGCTCAAGAAAGAATATTATGACTAAGATAATATACAACAAATTATCGTTAGTCTTCAACGGGGAAAAATCGATAGAATACAATAGACAACAAGTTTCGGATCAATATTCGCGAAAATAATAATTCATAGAAGAGTTACGTAGAGAATGAAATCTACTATAATCTATGAATTCAATACCCCATCATCAATATTTAATCCTGTAACATCAATCAATTTTCATCTTAAATCAAATATTCATCTTTGCACTACGGGCCAAAGATATTCATCACCGGGTCATGTTTCATTTAAACACTGCTCATCTTTGCACTACGTGCCAAAAGATATTAATCGATCGGTCATGTTCATCTCAACACTGCTCATCTTTGCACTACAAAGCAAAGATATTCTTCAGAAATCATTCATCTTTTGCACTACAGGCCAAAGATATTCAATAATATCATCATTTAAGGCCGAGGATGATGAAAATATTTTTAAAGAACGAATCCAAAGAAAACAAAATGACAAGGATTAAGGATTAATGATTAGTACTTTATTTTATCCATGTCCAACAATACCTCAAAAATAATCATAGTGGTGTAAAATTCAAGAATGATCAAAACATGGATACAATCAAAGCTAGTATCCAAAATAGATATTTTGGACGAAAAAGAAGAAATTTTATTTTCGATGAATAGTGCCAGATATCGTGAATAGTCAGATATCGTGAATAATCTTAGTATATCGTGAATAGTAACTCTCAGACACCAAAAGATAGAAATTCCACAAAAAAACATTTTCACGCTTCATGAATAGTACTTTCGTGAATAGTAACTCGTGAATAGTAACTCATGAATAGTAACTCGTGAATAAGTAACTCATGAATAAGTACCCCAGGCATGAAAAAGTTCCAAATTTGATAAAACTTCAGATCAACATTTCAAAGATAATGATATTGAAGAAATAATATCATTCTGAAAAAAAATAATATCTCTTACCTCAAAGAATCAAGATTTCTAAAGGAAAGGTCTCAAGTGATCTTTGAATGAAACTTGTACTAAACAAAGAACTCTCAAAGTATCTAAATACTCACAAAATACGCTCAATAATATAGAGAGAGAGAAAAGAAAACTTTGTTTACGTGTGATTTTCAATTCTAACTTAGCCCTCTATTTATAGGAAAATGTTAGCCCACCAAGGCACTTCGACCTGCTACTGATGGCTTTACACGCTACTATTGCCACCCACCACATTTGAAATAAAATTCAGCACATTTCTTCACCAACCACAAGTGGGGCCCACTCAATTCTAGAATTTTCCACCAAAATTAATTATAACCCTAATTTCCTAATCCGACACCTCTTAAAATTCATAACAAATCATTCGTGCATTTTAACGGTTCAAAATTTGTGGACATATACTCAACTTATGTATGTATAACATACCCAAAAATTACCACAATCCAACGGTCGGATTAAAAATTATAACCCCATGAATATATCTCAAAACCCCCCGATTTAATTTTTAATACCTCCAATCTGGTAAAATACTGATAAAACACCTCAACAATAATTTCTTCATTTATAACCACATAAATAAATCCATCATTTATATCCACATAAAATAAATATTTCTTTATCATATGAATCAATAATTAATTATTCACAAATAATATTACGTAATCACAATTATGACAACCAAAGTTCCCCCTGAAAGAGGGGGCTTTCTGATAAGGATTTCTCCTTACTGGCGCGCAATTAGGTGACCAAACCTCTCCTTGTCATAACTTTCTAGACATTGCCAATAATGCTATCTAATAATATTATTTAAATAATATGAATTATTGATCCGATAATGGAGATAATGTAAAGGACAATTATTGAACAACAATAATATAAAATATCAACGCAAAGAATTATTGAATCAATAAAATAAAATATTGAGCGAAGAACTCACCGTAAAAATTATTGAGTAGTGCCTTCTTCACGTAAGGATCAATAATTCAACAATACTTTGTGCAATACCGGTGTCTTTCTTTGTGCAACCACGCCAGACATCAGTATTTTAACCAACGGTATTCCAACGATCTTAACCAGTAATAACTACTGTTATTTTTAACCAACTTATATTTGTCGTTTTCTTCATCCACTCGCTTTCCCGTTATGGGGCCCACACATGGTCAAGGCCCGTCATGCGAATATTCCCCGACAGATTTAATATTCCACGACCAAACGAATATTCCCAAACAAAATGAATATTTTATAACCACTTGCTTATTTTGAAATATTTGCGTATTTAACCCTTAACTATCCACATTAATCAAATCAACCCTTACTATTTCAAAATAATAAATAAAGGAAATTCCTTTTTATTTAAAAAATTTCTGGTCTTACAACCTCCCTCCTTATGAAATTTCGTCCTCGAAATTGACGTCACGTACTGTGTTTCAAAAGGTGAGGATACCTCGCTTTCATTTCCGCTTCCAATTCCTGGTCATTTCCTCTATAAAGCATGATTCCTCCACAAAACTTTAACTTGTGGTATGACCTTTGCGCGTAGGACATGCTCCTTCCTATCCAAGATCTTGATAGGTACCTCCTCATACGTTAAGTCTTCGGCTATCTCGTCCGGTTCTAACTCAATAACGTGGTTCGGGTCTTTCACATATTTACGAAGTACAGATATGTGAAACACATTATGAACACGAGACATACTCGGAGGTAACGCAAGTCTATAGGCTACATTTCCTACTCGGTCAAGAATTTGAAATGGACCAATAAATCGTGGATTGAGCTTTCCTCTCTTCCCAAATCTTGTAACTCCCTTCCATGGAGCAACTCGCAACAATACATGATCCCCACATTAAATTCCACGCCCTTTCGATGAAGATCCGCATAACTCTTTTGTCGATCTTGAGCCGCTTTGTATCGTTGTCGAATTATTTGGATCTTTTCTAGAGTCATACGTACTAACTCGGGTCCCAACAATGTTGCTTCACCCACCTCATCCCAACATATTGAGAACGACATTTTCGTCCCATATAATGCTTGAATGGAGCCACACCTATACTTGCTGCGATAACTAATCATTGTTGTAGGAGAATTCCACCAATGGTAAATACTTATCCCAATCGCCCTTGAAGTCTAGGACACGAGTCTTAATAAATCTTCAAGAGTTTGAATAGTCCTCTCGATTGTCCGTCCTGTTTGGGGATGGTATGCTTAGAACTAAATCGCAAATTTGTGCCCATAGCTTTTTGCAAGCTAACCCAAAATCTTGAAGTGAATCTTGGGTCACGATCCAAACTATGGATACAGTATGCCATGTGCAACCTCACGATCTCATTTACGTACATACTAGCAAGACGTTCAAGAGAATAAGTCTCCGTGTCGGCAAGAAATGAGCGGACTTGGTTAATCTATCAACAATAACCCAAATAAGCATTGATGCCTTGAGAAACCGTAGGAAGACCCATAACGAAATCCATGGTAATGTGTTCCCACTTCCATTCCTAATCTCAAGTGGTTGCAACGGACCCTTAGGTACTAGATGCTCCGCCTTTTTACACGTTAGCAAGTTAAACACATCGAGATAAACTTTACAATCTCTCTCTTCATATTATTCCACCAAAATGTATGTCAAGATCACGATACATTTTAGTACTTCCAGGATGGATTGCAAATGGTGTGTATTGTGTGCTTCCATCATAATCTTGTACTTCAAATCGAGTCGTTAGGAACACAAAGTCTAGAGTGGACTCAAGTATTCCTTCTTCATCAATTCTCGCCTTCGAAATAGCTCCTTCTTGTACTTTCTTCTTCATACGTGACGACTCCTCCTTGGTGGCTTGAGCAACCTTAACTTTTTCTATTAAAGTTGGCTCTGTCGTATACTTGACATCATCGCACTCATTCCCGCATATGATCTTCTACTCGATGCGCCACCTACCACGTTAAACTACCGGGATGGTATTGAATAGTGTGGTCGTAGTCCTTCAATAGCTCGAGCCAACGTCATCGCCGCATGTTGAGTTCTTTTTGAGTGAAGAAATATTTAAGGCTTTTATGGTCCGAATATATCTCCACTTTCTCCCCATATAGATAGTGCCTCCATATCTTTAATAAGGAAATTGATCATGCTAACTCTAGATCATGAGTAGGATAATTCCTCTCATACTCTTTAAGTTGTCGCGAGGCATAAAGCTATGACTTTCCCACGTTGCATGAGAAACACATCCTAACCCTTTGCCTCGAAGCATCATCAGTAGATAACAAATCCATCCGAACCAGATGGTATTGTTAGAACAGTCTTAAAATAAGTCTCCTCTTAAGCTCTTGGAAACTTTTCTCGCATTCTTCGCCTCAAACGAATTTCTCAGATCCTTTCGAGTTAGCCGAAGAATGGAGTAGCGATTCGAGAAAACCCTTCCACGAATCTCCGATAATAACCAATAAGCCCAAAAAGCTACGTGCTTGATCACCGACTTCTTGCTCCCAACTTTGTATTGCTTCAATCTTCACCGGGATCAACAGATACTCCATGTTTTGACACCACATGCCCAAGAAAGGCTACTTCCTCAAGCCGAACTCGCATTTTCTTCAATTTGGCATATAGTTGGTTTTCACGAAGCCTTTGGAGTACCAAATTTCAAATGGTGCTCATGATCTTCACGACTTTTGGAATATATAAGGATGTCATCAATAAAGACAACAACGAATCGATCCAAATATTCCTTGAATACTCGGTTCATCATATCCATGAAAGCCATGAGGAGCATTAGTTAGTCCGAAAGACATGACTAAGAATTCATAATGCCCATACCGAAGTTCTCGAAGGCGCCTTTGGAATATCCTCGATTCTAATTTTCAAATTGATGATATCCGAATCGAAGATCGATTTTGAAAAGAATTGTGCCCTCAGAATCGGTCAAAACAAGTCATCAATACGAGGTAGAGGATACCTATTCTTGATGGTGACATGGTTCAATTCCGATAGTCAATACAAAGTCGCGCACTCCCCGCTCTTTCTTTTTACAAATAAAACAGGAGCACCCCAAGGAGATGTACTTGATTTAATGAAACCGATGTCCAACAATTCTCGTAGTTGGACCTTTAACTCCTGAAGTTCAATAGAGCCATTCGATATGGGGTTTTAGAAATGGGCTTTGTACCGTGTTCAAGATCAATAAAGAATTCAACTTCACGCTACGGGGTAGGCCAAGGGAAGTTCTTCAGAAATACGTCAGGAAAGTCAATAACAACAAGAATATTATTCAAATTTGACGTGTCTTTATTCAAATCCATAACATGGGCTAAGAAAGCTTGACATCCGTTTTTCAATAAACGAATAGCTTTATGATTAGATATGATAGTGATTGATTTTAATGGTTTAGTTGCTTGAATTAAATAACAAAGTTGGTTAGGAATATGAAAACTAACAACCTTACGAAAACAATCAATTTTGGCATGATGAGTAGTTAACCAATCAATCCCTAAAATCACATCAAAAGCAAGTATCTTTAAAGAGATAAGGTCAATAGGTAAGGTGATGGTGCCAACTTGAATCAAACAAGATTTATAAACAGTGGATGTGATGAAAGTTTCTCCTAACGGAGTTTCCACAGATAGGTCAAAGTCTAATTTCTCCGGAGTCAAGTTTAAACGTTGAGCACATGCGGAGAGATAAATGAATGGGTAGCAACCGGTATCAAGTAAGGTATAAACTTCGCAAGAATTTATAAATAGCTTACCCATGATCACCTCGTTTGGGTTCCTCGCATTATGACCAGTCATAACAAACGCTTCTTCCGGAATCGTTGACTTTGACTTTTACTCGACATGATCTTTTTCGAGTCACCGTCCCTCATTTGAACTAGGTTTCGCTACTCGTCTAATCTCGAGTGATATGTCCTTCCTTTCCACAACTATAGCATACCTTGAATCACAGTGGGCGGTTTGGACCGATATGTCCCTCTTTTCCGCATTTGTAGCATATGACCGGTGGTCGTTTCTCCTCCCTTAGAACCGATTCTTGCTTAAGCAGACTCGTCGTCTTCACATAGTCGTTGTTAAATCTCCTCTTTTAAAATCTCCTCCCGACTCGCTTCTTCTCGCTTTCATGACCATGATTACCACCGAGTGGTTACCATTTCATCCGTCTGCTTTTCTTTTTCCGCAGTTATCATTATTCTGCTTGACCGCCATCTCTCGTACGATCCTGGTTATGGTCCCTCAGGTTGACCGTACTCGTTATCTCGCTTTCTAATAATTGAGCCCTGCTTACAACATCCTAATAAAGAGAAAGTTTATGAGAAATGAGATCTTGACGTATCGCCGTTTCAAACCTCTAAGAAACATCCGCGTCATCGTTCCTCATTCTCCACCAAATGAGGTGCAAACACGATAACTCTGCAAACTTTGCCTCGTCATCGAGACACCGCCATTTGTTTTGCTCTAATCATGAACTCCACTTCCTTCATACGACGAACACTTTCGGAAAGTATTTGTCATTAAATAGTCTCTGAAAACGCCTCCCAAGACATCTTGAGCCGAGGGTTGGATGGATACGCTTCACGCATCTCCACCGATGAGTCTCGCTTCGCCACTTTAACATAAAGGTGGCGAATGGAACCTTCGTTCCTCCGTGCATCCCAAGACATCGAATATCTTGGTAATTTGTTTGACCCATGTTTCCGCCATGATCGGATCCGGCTTTCCTTAAATTTCGTGGTCCCAACTCTTTGAATCGCTTGGTGTGATAACCCGTGAATTGCTATCATTTCCTCCTCAGTATTTTGAACACGAGTCTCCTCGTCGATTTTGCATGAACTGCAAAAAGCTTCTAAACATCCCTCGTTCATCATCTCGCTTTCAATGGTGTTGTTCACAGAGGAACATTGCCGACTGTTGCACGTTCTCCTCGTTGGTAAATACATGCATCTCCACGGTCTCATTTACTCCAATCATTAATATTCTCACGACATTCTCAAATACTTGTCATAAAACAAGGGTTAATTAAGGAAATCAATATATCACATAATATCCCTATATACTCGACCAACTAACAAATAAGCTTAGGTAGGACACACTAGGCGAAGGATTTACTCGTCTCTCCCTCCTAGTTCTATTTCCCGATCTCCGCCAGAGATCATATCCTAAGCTCGATACCAACCGTGGACGCCCCAAAATAGGTATACATCACCCATTCTGAGTTGTCAATACAATGGTACGTAAACAACTACAACTTTATTATTACAACAAGAAAACCTGTGAGTTTAAATACAAATATTATCTTCTAGACAATATTTATACTCACATAAATCCTCATCACATTTATTGATACATTATTTTACAAAATGGTGAGGACTACTAAACAATCCTTTCTAAAACCTTCATTCCATACCCCAGGCTGCATCTCGCTATATTCTCGCCTCACGAGAAGAATGGAACAAAAGGAAAAGGGTGAGCTCAACTAGCTCAAGAAAGAATATTATGACTAAGATAATATACAACAAATTATCGTTAGTCTTCAACAGGAAAAATCATAGAATACAATAGACAACAAGTTTCGGATCAATATTCGCATGGAAATAATAATTCATAGAAGAGTTACGTAGAGAATGAAATCTACTATAATCTATGAATTTAATAAATCCATCATCAATATTTTATCCTCAGTAACATCAATCAATTTTCATCTCAAATCAAATATTCATCTTTGCACTACGTGCCAAAGATATTCATCATTAATTAGTCATGTTCATTTAAACACTGCTTCATCTTTGCACTCACAGCCAAAGATATTAATCGACGATCGTATTAATCATCTCAACACTGCTCATCTTTTGCACTACAAAGCAAAGATATTCTTCAGAAATCATTCATCTTTGCACTACTGGGCCAAAGATATTCAATAATATCATCATTTAAGACCGAGGATGATGAAAAATATTTTTAAAGAACGAATCCAGTGAAACAAAATGACAAGGATTAAGGATTAATGATTCGTACTTTATTTTATCCATGTCCAACAATACCTCAAAAATAATCATAGTGGTGTAAAATTCAAGAATGATCAAAACATGGATACAATCAAAGCTAGTATCCAAAATAGATATTTTGGACGAAAAGAAGAAATTTTATTTTTCGATGAATAGTGCCGTATACGTGAATAGTAACTCCGACACCAAAAGATAGAAATTCCACAAAAAAACATTTTCACGCTTCATGAATAGTACTCGTGAATAGTAACTCGTGAATAGTAACTCATGAATAGTAACTCGTGAATAGTAACTCATGAATAGTAACCCCGATATGAAAAAAAGTTCCAAATTTGATAAAAACTTCGGATCAACATTTCAAAGATAATGATATTGAAGAAATAATATCATTACGAAAAAAAAAATATCTCTTACCTCGAAGAATCGAGATTTGGAAGGAAAGGTCGGAAGTGATGTTTGAATGAAACTTATCTTGAACAAAGAACTCTCAAAGTATCTAAATACTCACAAAATACGCTCGATAATATAGAGAGAGAAAAAGAAAGAAAACTTTGTTTCGGTGTGATTTTCAATTCTAACTTAGCCCTCTATTTATAGGAAAATGTTAGCCTACCAAGCGACTTGACTGCTACCGATGGCTTTACTGCTACTATTGCCACCCACCACATTTGTAATAAAATTCAGCACATTTCTTCACCAACCACAAGTGGGGCCCACTCAATTCTAGAATTTTCCACCAAAATTAATTATAACCCTAATTTCCTAATCCGACACCTCTTAAAATTCATAACAAATCATTCGTGCATTTTTAACGGTTCAAAATTTGTGGACATATACTCAACTTATGTATGTATAACATACCCAAAAATTACCACAATCCAACGGTTGGATTAAAAATTATAACCCCATGAATATATCTCAAAACCCCGATTTAATTTTTAATACCTCCAATCTGTAAAATATCGATAAAACACCTCAACAATAATTTCTTCATTTATAACCACATAAATAAATCCATCATTTATATCCACATAAAATAAATATTTCTTTATCATATGAATCAATAATTAATTATTCACAAATAATATTACGTAATCACAATTATGATGACCGGTAGTTCCTCAGAAAGAGGGGCTTTCCGATAAGGATTTCTCTTCTTCGGCGCCAAGCAATTAGGTGACCAAACCTCTCCTTGATGTAACTTTCTAGACATTGCCAATAATGCTATCTAATAATATTATTTAAATAATATGAATTATTGATCCGATAATGGAGATAATGTGCAAGTGACAATTATTGAACAACAATAATATAAAATATCAACGCAAAGAATTATTGAATCAATAAAATAAAATATTGAGCAAGAATTCACCGTAAAATTATTGAGTAATGCCTTCTTACGTAAGGATCAATAATTCAACAATCATGCGTCTGCGTATCAAAGTCTTCTTGTCTGACCACGCGTATTCAGTATTTTAACCACCGGTATTCCAACGGTCTTAATTGGTAACAACTACGCCAAGTTATTTTTAACCAACTTATATTTGTCGTTTTCTTCATCCACTCGCTTTCAAGTTATGGGGCCCACACATGGTCGCTGCTACTGTCGCATTTAATATTCCCCGACAAACGATCATTTAATATTCCACGACCAAACGAATATTCCCTTAATAAAATGAATATTTTATAACCACTTGCTTATTTTGAAATATTTGCGTATTTAACCCTTAACTATCCACATTAATCAAATCAACCCTTACTATTTCAAAATAATAAATAAAGGAAATTCCTTTTTATTTAAAAAAATTTCGGGGTCTTACATTATATAACAACTTGTGTACTTTGCAAAATTTATAAATATTACCCACAACTATAATATTATATCAAATCCACACCATAATATTCAAAAAAATATTTTGAGAAATTTAAATCTTTATTCATAAAATTTGGGGTCTCACACATAGGCTATGACTTTTCCATGTTACATGAGAACACATCCTAAACCTCTGCTTGAAGCATCACTATAGATGACAAATCCCTCCGAACCTGATGATATTGTCAGAATAGGTGCTGAAATGAGTCTCCTCTTGAGTTCTTGAAAAGACTTCTCACATTCCTCGATCCAACCAAATTTTGTATCTTTTCAAGTCAGCTGAGTTAACGGAGTGGCGATTTGGAAAAACCCTTCCACGAATCTTCGATATATAATAACCAGCTAAGCCTAGAAAGCTACGTACTTCAGTTACTGACTTAGGTTTCTCGCAGCTTTGTATTGCTTCAATCTTCACCGGGTCAACAGATATTCCGTGAATTGATATCACGTGCCCAAGGAATGCTACTTCCTCAAGCCAAAACTCACATTTCTTTAACTTGGCATATTGCTTATTTTCACGAAGCTTTTGGAGTATCAGCCTCAAGTGTTGCTCATGATCTTCACGACTTTTGGAGTATATGATGATGTCATCAATAAAGACAACCATAAAATGATCCAAATATTCTTTGAATACTCGGTTCATCATATACATAAAGGCAGCAGGAGCATTGATTAATCCAAAAGACATGACTAGGAATTCGTAATTATGAGACCCCCAATTTTATGAAATGAAAGTATTCAATTTTCTTATAATTATTACTCTATTTAGTAAATGGTTAAATTGATAAAAGGTTAAAGTTAAGGGTGATATTTGAAAATTTTGCAAAGTAAGCAAGTTGATATAAAATATTCGTTGTGTCGGGGAATATTCGTTTTAACAAGGAATATTCATACGACGGCACAATCATTGGTGGACCCCACAACGGAAGTATTGTTGTAGTTAGAAAATGACAGAAATATCTTTTTATAAAAATAACAACGAAAGTTTTACCGTTAAACTGTTGAGATACCCGGTGGTAAAAATACAGTAATACGCGTGGTTGCATAGTAACACACGGTATTGATTATTGATGCTTACGTAAGAAGCTACTCAGTTTACTCAATTATTACTACAGTAATTATTGCATAATATCTCACGTTATTTGATTCAATTATTGTCACAGTATCATCTGAATAATATTTTATATTATTAAGTTAATAATTGAGACAATACATTTATTCATATTATTATTTACATTATTGACAATGTCTAGAAAGTTCTGTCGAGGAAAGGGGTTAGGTCATCTAATTGCGCGCCAATAAGGAGAAATCTTTATTAAAAAGCCTCCTCTTACCTGGGAATGATCTGGTTTTCGATATTGTAAGTTATAATATTAATAATGAATAATTGTTGAAGTATTAAGAATGTGTTTATTGAAAATAAGTGAATTACAAAATTTAGAGGGGAATAATGCAAACTTGAAAAACTTTAGGGATACTAAAGTGTTATAAGTTAAATCAATCTGGACCATTGCTGGTGGTTTTAATAGTAAATCAATCTGGACCGTCAGTGGTGGTTTTAAAAGTAAATCAATCTGGACCGTTGGTGGTGTTTTTAAAAGTAAATCAATCTGGACCGTCGGTGGTGATTTTAAAAGTAAATCAATCTGGACCGTCGGTTGTGGTTTTAATAGTAATCAATATGGACCGTCCGTTCTAATAGTAAATCAATCTGGACCGTTCGTGAATAAGTTACTATTTAGTCCATTCTCCTATAATTAGAAGCTTAATTCTTTTTTCATTCTCACCAATTCACTAAGACTCACAAGAGAAGCTATAAAGAGAGAAACTATAGAGAGAAAGAAGAAGAGTATTCTGCTACTTCACTATTACAGTATCAAGTCTTCTACTAAGGTAAGGGATATTATTTTTGTTTGGTAAGGGATATTATTTGTTGTATTCGTAAGGGGTATTATTTCTTTCGTATTCATAAGGAATACTATTTTTCATATTCATCCTTTAATATGTCGGAATAACCTGTCTACGAGGATTACGTACCATATGACAGGTAAAAATACATTTGCAGTTTCGTATGTTATTTATTTTCATATTCTTAAATCTAAACTTACTATGGTAAGTATTGCTTCTATAATCCTTGAAATTAGTGAAATATTCTTGAGTTTTGCGCTTCATCCAATATCGTTTTATTGGAATATTGATTTGAACTTTCTTATTAAATATCAATATTTTCACTCGGAGTACTATTCACGGGTTACTATTCACCCGGTTACTATTTACTATAATATTATTCATTCGGATATTTGGGGTACATTTTATGCCGGGGTACTATTCACAGGTTACTATTCACCCGATTACTATTTATTCAAATATTATTCACTCGGGTATTCGGGACACTTTTTGTGTCGGAGTACTATTCACGAGTTACTATTCACTTTAGTATTATTCACTCGAGTATTCAAGGCACTTTTTATGCCGGGGTTACTATTCATGGGGTACTATTCCCGAAGTACTATTCACGGGATACTATTCACCCAAAAAATTTATTTTTTTTCTGTCCAAATTATTTTGATACATGGATATTATTCTTAAATTTTACTCCACAAAGCAGTATCATGTTGACAATTTGGATATTTTTAAACTCTGGATAAATTTAAAGTCTTTAATATTTATCCTTGATTTTGTTTGATTAATGCTTATATCATTGTCATCATCCTCATACTTATATCGTGATGAAAGTCATCTTTAGCT
Source organism: Panax quinquefolius (assembly GCA_020205615.1). Lineage (NCBI taxonomy): Eukaryota > Viridiplantae > Streptophyta > Magnoliopsida > Apiales > Araliaceae > Panax > Panax quinquefolius. Next base: position 87,227,583 of record CM035168.1, read on the forward strand.
TACGTGTATAGATGGACTGTTGATTGGTATGATTATGACCAAGGATCATTCGGTATAATTATAACTCGTAGTGTTACAAAGGATGTGGTAAAAGTCCTCATTGGCCCGTAGTGCATTGATGGACAGTTGTTGGTATGATTATGACCAGGGATTATTCGGTATAATCATGACCATTGGTGAAAACATGAATATCCTTGGCCCGTAGTTCATGGATAATTCGTGGTCATGATACTAATGAATATCCTTAGCCGTAGTGCAAGGATGATTTGATTAAGTGGATTATTTATTAAGCTGAGTCTCAGTGATAAAATATTGATAATAAACTTTTAATTCGTAGAAGATAGTAGATATCATGCTCTACTTGACTCTTCTAAAATACAGTTGCATGTCTTTGGCTCAGTAGTGCAAAGATGAACTATTAATGAATATCTTTGGCCGTGGTGAGTGCAAAGATGAATTTATTAATATGATTATGAGCAGAACCGTGATTTGGTATAACCATGATCTTTGATGTTTCAGGTAAAGACAGGTGATGAAAATTATCTTCGTCCTGGGTGCGAAGAGGAATTTAGAATTACAATTATGATTATGAATAATTATGGACAGGAACTGTTGATTGATGTTACAGGGCTAAAACACTGTTGGTGGACTTTTAACATGGAGAAGATAAATAGACTTTATGATCTATTTGACTCTTCTAATGGATTGCTCGTTCAGCTGCAACTATGGTTGAAAAGTTTTATCATCTACCATATGTTCTAAATCTCCGATTTATTACTGACAAAGGCTATTGATAACTTAATTATCTTTAGTCATGATATTCTTTACTGGGCTAGTTGTGCTCACCCTTTTTCTTCACAATTCCTTTTAGGTAATAAGAGTGTAGCTGGGTCGAGCGGGAATAACAGAGGAATAGTGTGATGGTCCGAGACTGTCAAAGTTTCTCAATACATTATAAAACGGCATGACATGCAATATATAATTGTATTGAGGACCTAAGATGTGTGTTGTATTTTATACGTCACTTAATAATTGATTTTGGTGAACAACAATAGGGTGATGAGAACCTGACTTTGAAAGAGTCAAAAGTGCACCTCATTAGAATGAACAGGATAGTAATCTTCTCGTTCTTCATTGGGGTTTTGAAATATTTGCTGCTATATTTTATATGGCATTGTAATAATTTGAGTTCGGATACTGTCTACGAGACAATATTGTATTAAAACTCACAGCTTATGTGTTGTCGTACTCTCCACGATAATTCAACAGTTGTATAAATGAAGTTTTATTTGATTTCTGTAATATGATATCTGGCGACTCAGAATGGGCCGTGTGGACCTATTTTGGGGGCGTCCAAGTAATGCCCGTACCGAGTTTTGAAAGTAGTCTTGGAATGTCATCAGTTTTAATCTTTAACTGATGATATCCGGAACGAAGATCGATCTTTAAAAAGAATTTAGAACCTTGCAACTGGTCAAACAGGTCATCAATGCGAGGCAACGGGTACCTATTTTTGATGGTGACATGATTCAACTCCCGATAATCAATGCAAAGTCGCATACTCCCATCTTTCTTCTTCACGAATAGAACATGAGCACCCCAAGGACACTTACTAGGACGAATGAAACCGATGTCTGACAGTTCCTGCAGTTGGATTTTTAACTCCTGAAGTTCAATAGGAGCCATTCGATATGGGATTTTTAAAATGGGGTTTGTACCGGGTTCAAGGTCAATACAAAACTCGATTTCACACTCTGGGGGTAGAACATGAAGTTCTTCAGGGAATACGTCAGGAAATTTATTAACAATAGAAATATCATTCAAATCTGACGTATTTTTGTTTAAATTCGTGACATGTGCTAAGAAAGTTTGACATTCGATTTTCAATAAACGAATGGCTTTATGGCTTGATATGACAGTGATTGACATTAGTGGTTTGGTTGCTTGAATTCGCATAATAGGTTGGTTAGGAATATGAAAGCTAACAACCTTACAAAAATAATCAATTTTAGCATGATGAGTAGTTAACCAATCAATCCCTAAAATCACATCAAATGCAAATATTTTAAATAGTTGAGATCAACAGGTAATGTGAGAGTGTCGATTTGAATCAAACAAGATTTATAAACAGTTGATGTAATGAAGGTTTCTATTAACGGAGTTTCAACAGATAAGTCAAAGTCTAATTTCTCTGGAGTCAAATTTAAACGTTGAGCGCAAGTAGGTGAAATAAAAGAGTGGGTATTGTGACGCCCCCAAAATAGGTATACACAACCCATTCTGAGTCGTCAAATACATGGTACATAATTTAAATACAAACTTAATTTATACAACTGTCGTGCAAAATACGACAAAACATAAGTTGAGAGTTTTAACACGAATATTATCTCGTAGACAATATCTAAACTCAAATGGAGTCCTCATTACAATTATTATTACACTACTTTATAGAATAGTGAGGACTACTATAGCAACTATCTCGGACCGTCACTCTATTCCTCGACTAGTCCCAGTTATATTCTCATTTCCTGAAGAGAACAATGAAAGAAAAGGGTGAGCTCAACTAACCCAATAAAGAATATTATGACTAAGATAATGCATAATAAATTATCCTTAGCCTTCAACAGTGTAAAACTGATAGAATATAATAGACAACAAGTTTAACTGCAGCGGAACAAGTAATCCATTAGAAGAGTCAAGTAGAGCATGATATATACTATCTTCTATGATTTAAAAGTTTATCATCAATATTTTATCTTTGTAACACATCTCAATAAATAATCTACATCACCGAATTATCCATGCACTACGGGCCAAGGATATATATATGGGATTTCATCCGTGGCAACCATTTGCCATGTGTACTGTTCAGCAACCAAGCTCATCACCGTTGATCTTTGCAATGAAAAGCTAAGATTAAATCATTTCCCCCCCCCCCCTGCCGCTACAGGCTATAGCGGCAGTCCAAAACCATTCATTTCCGTTGGCTTATTACATAACTACCCCTCAAATTTAATCCTTCCCTGCCAAGAGAGGCTCTAGCAGCAATGACCACTTTTTATGACAAAGTTGACTGCTTTATGTCAAAGTTGACTGCTCAACCTTTCATTGCTCTGCTCCTTACCAAAAATTTGTAGATCAGCCTGTGTCTTGATTATGTCTTGCTTCACAAGACTTGTAAAAGAAAAAATGTTTTGCTTCAAAATGCATGAAATATTATTTGCATTAAGTAACGAGACACATGAGATAGGAAAAAAATTAAAGAAGGGATCCGTATATTATTATTTTATTTTAATATTTATTGTTTTATATTGGTCAAAATTCAAATTCGTCATCAATTAGTTGATATATAAATATATATCAATTTGCTCATGAATTTGTTAATTGAGCAAATAAAATTATTTTATTTTAAAATAAAACAATATAAATCATAAAACAATAAATCACAACACCCTCAGATGTAACATAATGTGGAGACGAAACATTATAAACAAAAACCTTCTTCTGGTTAGCAATAAGTAAATAACCTTTTATAGCCTGAAAGGCTAGAGGCTCTTCCATATCAAACTTCTTCATGGATCTAATCCTACATTTGAAGTTCATTATATCACCTAACAGTAACACATGAATCACAACACCCTCAGATGTAAAACTATACGCTTTCGACCGCTCGGTGGCATCAAACACATAATTCCGAGCAACAGAATGGTTCAAACCTTCACAATCCAACTCCCTAATTTCCATGGTCCTTAAATCCAATGATCCTGCACCAGTTTCAGTAAGAAACAATAGCCTTTGCTTCAAAAACACAAGTGGCCTGCTCGTTGGCACAGCCAATCCGTATACGGTCCCATTCTCCCTGAAAACCTTTATCTTTCCACTAACATCTACAGACAAAATGTACCTTGTCCTCCCAACATGATGTACTTCCAAGATGGTTATCGGTGACCCGTCTTCCTCAATCTCAGACACAGCAAATTTCCCATTAGTTTCCATACGAAGAGAATTTCATTCCTCTCCGCTCGACAACTCCCAAATCGTATGCACCAAAATAGCACCATTTCCATGCCCCGTAACCAAAACGCTCTCATTCTTATAAGATGACATGTAAGACAACATGGTTGTAACCGGGGAATCCAACAACGTATAAAACTCAAGCAAGACATCCCCATTTCTCGAAAACACATAAACTCTCCCTTGATCATCCCCAACTGCAACATACTTGCTCAACCCCTCCATATCTGTTAACGGCGACACACTAACACACATAGCATTTGAATCCAACTTCACAGCCCCCACAAACTGAACCTCTCCGACCAAAACAGACTATGCTTTGTAATGGACACTGCCCCAACTCTCTCTCCATCTCTCACATTACTTTCAGAACTATCATCCTCAACTTTCTCAACCAACACACCATCCACCTTATTCCTCTTATCAAATTTACCTTTTTCTTGAAGTGGGTGATTCTGTTTAACCAATGCACCAACCTTTGGAGACTCCGAAACCCGGGATTCTAGCCTAGCTACTAATTCAGTAAGGTTTTTCACTAGCTCTTCAAGCTTTTCTAGCTGAACTTGATGTTGATTCAATGCAATTAGATCATTAATCGAGTTGGGTATGTGGGAAGTTATATGATCGTTTTCTACTGAATTACCAGAACTTGGGTTTGCATAAATGCGAAGGAAATCAAAGATTAACAGAAAATAGAGAAATAAAGACTTGCCTTTGTTGGAGAATGCCATTGATGGAAATTTGTCGATTTAGGTTCACAGCTATTGGAACATTATTTAGTTATGCAATAAAAGCAGATCTCTATGTTTGGGTGTGACGAATGTTGAATTGAGTGTGAATTTTTGTGGGATTTGGAGGTTTGGGAATTGGGTTGTCTTGTTTTGACTGTGACTACGGGTTTAGTGCGTGTTGTTACGATACTTGTGGTGGATTTAGGGCAAGAATTCTGATTTTCAAGGAGATAGAACAGAAAGACAGGTATCATAATCACGGTAATAAGGAGTGCTTCAGTTTGACTCACTACGCCCGTCAGTCCAGTTTTAACAAGTTAGGTTTCAGAGAGACACGTGGCCTGTTGGCAGATTTTTTTTTTAATAAAAATTCCCATCAAGATAAATCGCATCATCCACTTCCAAATTTAAAAATTCTCATTTTTCATACCACAAATATAAACAATTCAACAAATTAATTGAATTTCTTTAAACTATTAACTTTTTATTAATACTCAAATCATATTCATTTCAACCTACTCATACAATTCAAAATTTATAAACAAAATCTAAACCATTCAATATTCAATTCGAGCAAATAAAACAAACTAATATAAACATACATATACGAGAGCAAATAAAACCAATTTAGATTCTGAAATCATGAACATACTCTCACATCCTAACAAAAGCATCAAGATTGTTCAACGCATGGTAACTTCCAGAATTAGAATTAGAAGCACAAACAAAATAAAATTCAGAGCCTCTCAATCTGACTTAAGAAACACTTCCTTTTTCAAATGATTATAGTTTGTGCACAGAATCTATTACCATATACAAGAACATCAACATTCTGACTGCTTTGGATGAGAGGAGGCACTTCTCATGTTTGGAGCCAGCGGGCTTCGCTCACAGTATTTGGAATAAAATAAATCATGAATATTGCCCATTGTGGCCTTTCTGTATATGTGCGCATCCTTATCCTCTAATGTGCAGAGAGAGCAAAATCATTCCCAAAGCATAACAATGTTCTTCTTAGTATTAGTATTTGGTTCTTCCTTCTATCTTTATTGGCTTTTTGGGGATTTTGAAAGCAGAAAATACGGTTTGAGTCAGGCCAACCATGGTATCCTGATTACAGGAATTGGACTGCATCAATGAACGTTTCAATATCTCAAAGAGTGAAGTACCAGAAGCTGTTTCAGCAACAATCTTTGTACTTTGAGTGATGGATTTTGCTTGTGAGCCACTGAACTTGGCTGTGACACTCCGGGTTGGTCTGTTCTCTATTGAAACCTACATTTTTAACAAATACACAACATAAGAGCATTGCTAAATAGTGCATGCAACAAAATTTGGTAGTAACCTTCACTACCCCAAGAAGAGATGGATAATTACAAGATCTCATATACAGTAAAACATTTGTAAGATAATTATACAGGACTCGAAATTCTGCTGTGTTACTTGAGCAATTACTAAGTTTACAGTAGAGAAAAAAGCATAGCAAACAAAACAGAATCTTAGCTATAAATTTCATTCAGAGTACTTGGTCCAAGATAACTTACTGCATCTGAAGAATCCTCTGGTATTGAGACTGAACTCCGACTATTACTGTCATCTCGTCCAAAAATAAAGGATCGTACCATGCTTGATTTATGTTTATTCGATGATGGAAGAGAATGATTAGACACTCGTCCAAGAAAAGATGACTGCATATATAACATTGACAAAACTTCAAAAAAAAATTAATCTTGATCAAATCATAAACTCTGTAGCTTGCAAAGACTAAAGCAGGGGATCGTTGTTATGCCAAATTATAGTAAAAATGAGAATGCCGAATTGAGGAATGTATCATCACAGGAATGTTGTAAAGCATAAGATAATAGAATTGAACATCTAGAAAACAAATATATAAATCAAACTTGAGGTCCAATTTATAGCACAGGAAAAATTATTTGCAAAGTTAAACAAATAGACCATGGTTCTAACAATACCATTACAGGTTAGAAAAAATTAACATGTACTCCCTCTGTTCCAAAATATAATATCATTATTGACTTTCAGAAGTCAACTTAACACATTTTCAAACTCAAAATGAACATGATTATAATTTGGATTATATTATAGAGGCTAAGTCTGGGAGTTCCAACTAATAACTTTACTAAATTAAGACAGCTACATATTTACTTATTTGTGAAGTATAGTAAACTGCACAATGATGAGGAATAAGTGGAAGGTAAACAGCCCAGCCCAAGGATTTTACAAGAAAAAAATTAAGCTGTTACATCATACAAAAGATATTACTATCTTTCCAGCCCCAGTGCTTGCCCCCACAAATAATAACAACAACAACATAGTCTTAAATTCCAATAAGGAGGCAGCAGTATGCAAATACGACTTGCACTATTTGATAGAATCTAAGGAATAGTTATCTACCAACATGACAGGAGTATTCACTCCCAAATGCCTGCGGTCTAAAAAAAAGTTTGACAGTAGTAACAAAGACTATCAGCTGCTATCGAGTAGCTTACCTTCGAAGAGCAGTTACTATTTCCTCCTGTTAGCAGTGTACCAAAGAATGCTGCAAAATAGCAAGTGTTAATCAGAAAATGAAAATTATTACTCAAGAAGCATGACTCTTAAAACTCTTGCATATCTTACTTGATGCTTTTGCTTTCTTTTTGGTGACAGGCGCATTATTTAGCTTCTTTATAAGACCAAAAACTTCTCGGGAACTCTCATCCTCAGCTGGTGACACTAAGGTTGCCTGATCTCCCTAAAAGTTTATGAAGTACAACAATTGTCTAAGTGAAAATTAAGGAATCTACAACTATTAAGTACCAAAATTTAGGGAGTTCAGAACTAAAGATAGACTTCCATGATAAACAACATATTCTGATCAGGCATACTAGCAGAGATAAACAATAGTCATATATAACAGCACAAATCCAATAAAAGTTGTAAACACTCACAGCTTTGTCAAGCACTCGCTGTTTAACAATCCTTTTTTCTGTTTCCTCGTCATCAGATGACAAGAAAGCATCATCTTTATCAGCAAACATCCGAGTAATCATTTGTTTTGCTTTTCTTGTATTTATTCGAGCTGTTTTAGCAGGTACTACATCTTTCTCATCGCCACTGAATTCTTCTTCATCCTCATCACTTTCATCTTCCACATCAAGCAAAGTTGTGTCCCTAACTTTTGGACCACAATTGAGTCTCTGCATAAGATTGTCTGTCCCGGCTGCATCTTGTTGCTCAAGCCACTTTTGATGAAGTTCATTACGCCTTTTATTATCTATTGGTTTTTCTTCATATCCAGTCACTATAAGATCATTAATTTCCTCAGAATCTTCATTGCACTCGTCTTCTTCATTTTCTTGGAAGCAGAAAAGGTCATTGTCACTGTCATCTTCTTCCTCAGCTTCATCGTCAACAAAAGCTTTAACAGGATCTCCTTTTGGAGAAGAACATTCATCACCAGGTTTGTGCACAAGGGGATCAAGATTCTCCTTGTCATTTTCCTCTTCATCAGAAAAACTGCAAAATAAAATGGCAAAAAGCTCATTTTGACACCAAATGAGAAATGATTATTTTGATATACTAGAGCATTACAGCTACTTCATCAAAACAGATTATGAATCACAAACAGATAACAGTTAACTAAGGCAGTATTACTAACTTATCCACCTAACAACATAAACTCTCAAAACAGAAAGAAAAAAAATTTCTTTGAAACACACTCACCTGTCATCATCAGGAGGAGCAGAATCAAACTTCAAGTTCATTGCAAGTAAAGATGGGGCCAAAACTTCTTCCAGAGTACTACTACACTGGTCTTTTGGCTGATCATCTTTTACATCACTTGTTTGAGAATCACCAAATAGATCCTATAATTAGCATAAATTCAAGAGAAAATTTAATCTTAACCATCAATTATAGCAGAAAGTAGAAACAGCAGCTTTGTTCCAAAGAGCTCAGATTACGTACCTGAGTATCATCAACTGGAGCTCGAAATGCAGGGGTATCCTCTTCATCCAAAGCCTATATTAAGATGGAAGCAGCCGTTACTCCAAATTGAAACAAGACCTTCTAAGTTGAAGTGAGAATCTCACATTAATAATATGCAAGTGTTATAATTGTAGTTACAGTAAAGATCAATTTAGCAAAAAAATTGTATTTATTATATAAATATTTTAGGATGATTTAGTCAAGAATTTGTAAATAGGGCCAAATAACAGGATTGTATATTCACTTATTATAATTAGGAAATGAATTTCATTTACCATTTGGGACTTCACATTTTCATGACTCGACTGAGTCCCTGATTCTTTAACATCGTCCATAGAAGCATCTAAACTACTATCTAAATCTTCAGGATTTGCAACTGTGTTGGCCTCCACTTGGAGGCTGTCTGCTAGCTTCTTATCAATTGTTCCCTCTTGGGTAGAAACCTTTTCTGAATCAACGTCCATCATAACATCTTGTAAGGGTTCATTGCTTTCAGAAATAGAAACACTATTGTTCAAATGGCTGATTCTGCAACCCCAAACGTGATTTAAAAAATTAATGGACAAACTAAAATAAGTCAATATATACAAAGACAAAAACAATATTACAAAAAAAAAACTCACTTTTTAGACACCTCAAACTTCCTTCGCCTAATATTCTCCAAAATTGAGGAGATGGGTTTTTGCACAACAGGTACAGGTTTAAATCCTGCTCCTCTAGTTTCTATCCCAAAAACCACAACTTATAATTATGAATACACTGACTCATGGAGCTGATATCATTACATTAAAACATTATTAAGAATATAATTAAAGAATAAACCTCGCAAGAGTCTCTGAGATTCGACATGAAGTTGCTGTAGTTGAGATCTTCTTTCCTACAACCCATAACAATAGAAAGTTGGCAAATTAAAGCAATCAAATAATTTAAGCAAACCAATAAATAACTTCACATAAATGTACCTTCTCTTTCCTCCTTTTATTGGAGAAATCTTGCTTTGTTTCAGCAGAAACACTCTTCACCTTCTTTTTCTCTTTCTGATTTACCCCTCCTTCACTAATCCTTTTCTTGTTAGAATTATTGACCCTCAACTCCTCTGTATTTTCTTCATTTTCCTCTATATGATCCACTCTCTCTCCACCAAATTCATCAGCCGCCTCATTAAACTCCAAAACTCTCCTAGTCTGTCTAGGATCTTCATGGACACCCTCAGAATTTGATTTATTCTTGTCATTGGAACCCTCAGATCGTGACTCTGACTGAAAGGGCTCATTTGATTCATCAAAACCTAGGGATTTTGAAGATTCCAATGCTTCCAATTTGGCAAAATCAACTGGCGGCAGTGCTAAAATACTCTTAAATCTCTTCTTTTTCTCTTTCTCCTCATTAGATCTACCTTCACCACTCCGTTTTTTTTCAATTTTCCCGATCCTCAAATCAGCAGTATTTCCATCCAAATCCTCTTTCTCCCCACCAAACTCATCAGCCACATCATCGTAAAATTCCAAAGCTCTTTTAGTTTCTCGACGACCTTCATTGAAATTCAAACCACCCAAACCGGAACTCAATTCATTTTCAATGTGGATACTGTCGGAAGGTGACTGAGACTCCAACTGCTCCTCGGAATCATCAGAACCCAAATTTTTAGAAGATTCTAGGGCTTCTAATTTGGCAAAATCAACAGCCGGCAGCGAAATTAAATCGTCACCTGTTTCTTTTGCCGGAGGATCGGCTTCAACTTTGATTGATTTTTTCTTCAAGCGTTTGAGCTTCCGAAGGCGGAGAGAAGTTGAAGGTTCAGAGGGCGGCGAGAATGACTGATAATCGTCGTCGCTTTCCATTTTTTGGTGGGTGAGATTTGATAGAGAGCTAGGGTTTGAATTGAAGGCGGAGGACTGAGTGGATGTGGATCTATAATCCTGGTGCAAATGGATAGGAAAGAAAGATAGATAGGGGGGATTTTGGGCGGCAAATGTTTTGAAATATTGGGGAATGCCGCCATTTGATGGAATTGAGAAAGTTTTTTAGTAGTTCGACCCGCGAAAAATTACCGGTTTCGCTGATCGGGCCTGGGAAGCTCGGATATATACATACTCATGTGGTATGTTTTAATTTTATTTATTTAAATAATAGTTTTTATGTTCACAAAAACATGTCCATATTTTTCAATAATTTGTAAAAACTAATATAAATATATTAATAATTAATTGATGTATTTATTTATTGGTAACAAAAGTTGATATGCTTTTGTGCTAATATATATAAAATCTATTATATTTTGATAAAAAAAATGTTAATTGTAAATATAATAACATAATTTATAACTTAATATATATACGTGTTATGTATACATTTTTTTTTTCCTATGAATTTATATGTATATACACAAACATGACAAATTTTTGAGCTATATACGGACAGAACTGTCATTATAACTCGAGAATAATGTTATGTTAAAAACCGTGAAAGCCGTCGTAATACCTCTTGTATATCTGCAATTTGTGTATATATATTTTCCATATATATATATATGAGTAATTTATTGATTGATATATTTAATCGTAATAAAAATTTGACATATTTTTGTTATTTTTTGAAAAACTTACACTTTTTACAATGGTGTGAAGTAATAGTTTTATGATCAAATTTAGACATGGCAAAATTGGCCGGACGGGCCGAATTCAAAGAAGTAGGGCCGAAATAGCGGGGTTTTGGTGAAATTTCAGAATGTCTATTAAGTGGCAGGGTTGGGTCCGGGTCGGTAGGCCAATCCATCGGATTTATTTTATTTTTTTTTTTTTTGCAAAATTTTGTTACATCAAAAAAAAATAATATTAATAAATATTAAAAAATAAATTATAGATATTCAGAGTATGAGATTTTTTCTAGCATGAATATTGAATAATGTCATATGCATGCTCAATCTCTCACCTGTTCGATATCTATTTAATTTATTGCAGGCTTCTAGGATACTACTGAAGTTCGTACAGCCCATAATCACGTTAAGACATGCATGCATAAAAAATTTCAAATTATGACTTGTTTGTTTGGATTACTTGTACCTCAACACATGCATGCATCAATATTACAAATGGTCATTGACTGCTTGATTAAAAAATTTCAAATTATGACTCCGATAACATCTTCAATTCAATATTATAAAATATATGCACGATTTAAATTTTACTTTTTAAAAATAATAAAATTTAAATAAAAGTAAAAAAATAATATATTAAAGATTACATTAAAAATAAACAATTGTTATAGTTCAATTGATTTGAACTCTTATTTATTTAGTATTTTTTTTTTAAAAAAAAATAAGAGTTACGGGTCGCGGGCCGGCCAAGTCTAATCAAATTGTATATAATTTATTATATTATTATTGATAAAATAAATAAATTATTATTTATTAAAATATAATTCTTTTTATAAAAATAAAATAAATTTAATTGTTGAGATCAAGAAACGCATCAAATTTTAAAATTTAACAGGAAGCAGAAGTCTCATCGTTTAGACTACTAAACCTTAGTTCCCGCCAAAGCAATTGGCGCGAGCTCTAATTTTCATTTTTATTTACTACTAGCCTTTCTCCTGAGGGTCAAGCCTACATTTCTCTCTCTCTCTGTCTGCTCCATCTGGCATCGAGGTGAGTATAATTTGACTTAATTCTCATAGATCGCATACATGGTTAGATCCGAGTATGAATGTTTTACTTTAAAATCTTATTCTGTTAAGCAATCGAGATCCGATTTTTGAATGTTAGGGTTTCGGATAGATTCATCATCATTACAAAATTAGGATTCTGTAATGATAATAATGGAATTTTGATTTATTAGTTAGTGATTCTATGGATTTAGCTTATTATACATGTGGATAATGTCATTATGTTATACTCCAAACCTGACAATCACACGTTTTCTTTTGTTACCTTGTATAGCTGAAACCAATTTTACAAATTTTCTATTTTGAATTTATGAACCGTGTCGTTCATCAAATTACTTGACGAGGGGAATATTTGGTACTTTGGTGATCCAGTGGAATGATCTTAAAGTGGTTTACATTTTTGTTCAAAGGTACATACAATTTTTTTTGTTGTCATTTATATTTAAATTGTAAATTTTGGGCTTAAACATTTTACACCTGGAGTGGGAACACTTAATCTCTGTATTCTGTAAATGATGAAGCACATTAGTATATTCTTCATTCTTTAATGTTGATGAAGCTGTGCATTTAAGTTTTTGTACAGATAGCAAATGGGGTAGTACTTGTATTTCTAGTTTTATCATCCCTTTTTGTGCATTTTGTGTGTAAGTTGTAGGGGAATTGAATCCAATAAGCATGTTGAACTATGTCTTTACCTAAAAGGTTAACCTATTAGGTTAATGCTCCACCATACTTATTAATTCATCTATACTCTTGAATTTATCTTGATGTGGGATTCATGTGAAATATCTCAACATGAATTCTATCTGAGAAGTGTGAATTTCAAAGACACCAAGTTACGTATCATTTTTTTAAAAAAAGATACCAAGTTCTGCTTTGGATTTGTTAATAATTATACCTTAGATAAGAGGCATATCTTGAAATAGTAAAAAACATGTGTTTTTTCTTTAGTCAGAGTGAGATGATAAATCTTCTCTTTCTGTCCATTGTAGGTTTGATTATGGCGGTTGTTTTCCCCATAGTATCTTACTGACATGTTTGAATACATACTGTTATGCTTGAATCATTTATGCAGTAATAGATTAGCCCAGTTTCCTTGTTTTGTATTTCTATAGAGCTTATTGAACCTAAAGATTTTTATGGTATATTAGAATTAAGGCTAACATTTTCTTATCCAACTTAATATCTGATCAGATTGCGTGAAGTTGAAGTTGTTTTTGTTGAGCGGGACCAATTTTGCCATTGTAAGTTGTTGAGGAAACAGGCAGAGATATAATGGAGCTGCAAAATTGCAGTACTTTGCACTTCATTAATGCTATAAAGGATGGGTTGGTAATTAAGATTTGTAATGTAGATTTACATGGAAGACCAAGTCTTGTGCTCAAGAAGTTGAAAGATATTTATGGAGCTGAATGTACAAGAAATGTTGATGCACCATCAACACTTGAATTGCAAGATGGGTATAAAAATGGGGTGGTTGACTATGATATTGAAATCCCATGCCTTCCCATAGCAGAAAGAAAAACAAGTGAAAGGTACTGGGAAGTCAATATTTTAAATTACAATGGTGATGGTGATGAAATATACAGCGACTCAGACAATCTTTTATTCAAAAAAATGACTCTGAAGCAGCTTAAGAAGAGGTGCAACACAAAGAAAAGGAAAATTTCAGACCATGTTTGTTTGACTCCAAAACAAGAGTTTACTGATTTTCAGCCAGAAGAAGATGAATATGAACTCAAGGCACCACTCAGCTGTTGGAAGTCAAGGCTTTCAAAGAATGCAAAGTCTAAAAAGAATTGCAATGAGAGAAGCGTCTCTACAACTTCGAAACTTGCTCTTTCAATTAAAACCGAGCAGATTTTGGTTGCTGAAGATTCCCAACAATCAAGTGGTGATGTTTGTGCACCTATTACTATTAAAGTTGAGCTTCCTGTACTTGAGTATTCAGAATGTCAGATCATGAATTCCTTGGCTGATGATTCCTCCATTTGTAACGAGCATGCAAGCCTTTTTGGTGTAGACTCCACTAAGGTCCTTCAGACTACTGATAGTGTGTTGGAGAACAGGGAAACACTATCATTAGCTGGACAAGTCGAAAGATGTGTTCTTAATGAAATTTCCTATGAATATTTGGAGGATGTTGACCCTGTTCTTCAGACTACTGATACTGTGTTGGAGAACAGGGAAGCACTATCATTAACAGGACAAGTCGAAAGATGTGTTCTTAATGAAATTTCCTATGAACATTTAGAGGGTGTTGACCCTACCCCTCTTCTTCCACAATTTAGTGGGGAGATCATGGAGTTAAATACTCAAAAGCAGACAGGTCAACATTCTTCTGTTTCCCATGTATCAGAATTTCTTAAAGAAACATATATTGACCATTCACCATCTAGTCAAAGCTTTCCGCATATTGTCTTTTCTGTTGATGATCAAAGTTTGGATGTGTCTAATAGCTCACAGAGTTGTTCCAATATGCAAGAGATCTCTGGTAGTCACTCTGGATATCAAGTTTCTTATGCGGCGATTAATGATGGTCTTTGTTGCACCAAGATTGGTTATGGCAGTGAGTTTTACATGATTAAGGATGATATTAAAAAAAGTTCAGATGTGTGTAATAGCTCCGAAAGTTGTTCCAATCTGCAAGAGATCTTGGGTAGAAACTCTGGACGTCAAGTTTCTGATGTGGCAATTGGGGACAGTCTTTGTTGCACCGATAATGATTTAGTTTCTCTGGAGAATTCTCTACCAACAATTGACGATAAACAACCTTTGATATCTAACACTGTTGACACAGCTAGGAATTGTTTGAAGCCTAATAATCATCTGACTGTTTTGGTGGATGCTTCTCCTACAACTGAGGAGAAGCACACACCGAATTATGTCACTGCTGATGTGGAAAGACGTTTCTCCAGTGGTCTTGTTAACGAGCTTTCAACATTAGAGACCAAGAACTATCATGATGTGGAGCGGTGGCAACCTCCTGAAAGGCTTCCCTCAGCAAGAAAGGTAATTTATATTGTTCTGTGTAATATGTATTTGACTTTTTTATTTTATTTTTTAATATATCTTTTGATAACCAAGGCTTTTCTTTAATGCTCTGAAGTTGTTAATTGTCTAAGTGTTTTTACATTTCTCCAACTTCTCAGGAGAAGCTGTGTTTGGCTATGAATTCTACGGAGTTGTATGACGACATAGACAACTACAGTACGTTGTTTATACCATATATAGATATAAAAAAGTCCAACATATTTAATGCATTCCTCAAATATAACTGGATTGGATGATAGCATTGCTGCATCACTTAGCATGCTTACGAGCAGAGCCAGATCTGATGAGTGATGACCGCTAAAACAAGAGCAAGCTTGGAAAGACAAAATGATCACTACTCCTTTACCTATCCAGTAAAAAATAAATATTCAGGTTACATATACTCCCCATTCCCCAAAATAACTACTCAGTATTGACTTTTTTGTTCAAATTAACTATTTTAACGATTAAGCATGTATGAATGTAGTTTTGAAATTATAAAAATTGGGGTTATTAGTAAATTATATGTAGTTTCTTATGGTTATAAACACTCCATATATAATTTGTCAAAGATGGTAAAAAAATAAGAATTCTAAAAATGGTCAATTTGACCAAAAAAGTCAAAACTGGGCAATTATTTTGGACGAATATCAAGGTTTTGTAGTAGTTTGACTCTCTTTATTTGGATTGTTTAGATAGGCACTTTCAGCTATTAAAGATGCTTTTGCACAACATAGATCTTTGTTCGGCTCACTGCCTCAGTGAAATCAATTAAATGAACCCCTACGTCAGTAGTTATTTAGGCATGAAATAATTTGATTTCCCCCCTTCTTGCACCAATTGTTGTCGTTGTTATTATTATCATTATTTTTGTGTGTTGTGGGGGCGCTGTGAAGGTAGTTGTGTTTCTTCTGCACACTTGAACATATTTTGTTTCTTTTTATGAAATTTTAATATCTCAGCTTAACTTTCTAATGCTTTTAATATGTTCATCCTGTTTTGATCCTAAAAACCCCAAATGAAGTTCTCTCTGTAATTGGTATGTGACCTTTGTTTCGTGCTCTATTTATTTCAGAATGCAAGGGCACGCTCTTCTTTGGAAAACAAGTTGAGAATAGGGCTTTGCCTGCAGGCTCGGACAATGAGGGATTCAAATTATATATAAAAGGTGAACGGCCTGGGCAGGTAACTCATACAAAAGCAATTATTAGCCCCAAAAAAATACTTAAGAAACCCAAGTACAATAAGAAAGGCTCTCCACCTAAAGGATGTCTTGAGGGTCCCCCTCTTTCTCGTTCACTTCCTCATCTTAGCACCGGATGCACCACCATTGAAGGTTGTTCTGGAAGTGCAATTGCATTCTCACAGCGACAGATGCATGACATAGAGTCTCTTGCAGTAAAGCTTATGTCTGAGCTGAAGTCCATGAAGGACACTGTAGAAGAAAATTTTCTCTATGAAGCATACCGGAGTACATCATTGAAAAATGATGTAGAGGAGGTATGTGGGTTTAAAAAGATCCTTGCTGCTTAGTGATGCACCCTTTATTTATTTCATTAATAGAATTTCTGCCTCTGGATGCTGCATTCAGTCTTATTCAGTTTTATGCAAGGAGCTTTCTATTATTGTTGACAAATAGCAATTTGCATTTTGTTTGTTATAGTGAAGAGGCTAGACGTAAAGTGCATTGCTTTTAATTGGTCCTATTGTAGTATGGTAGTTAATATCCAAGCAATTTGTATAGCATGTGTTGATTGAATTCTATTTCTCATTTACGAAGTAGTATGATACTCTGCCTCTTTTCTCAAAGTACAGATACAAATGGACTTAACTATTAGCTTCCCTAACTCCATATCTAAAAGTCTGGACATAAATTAATATTTTAGTAGCTGAGTGGCGCTAACCAGCATGTCTTCCCTTCCTATAGAGGCTTTTCTTAATTTCCCAAGGACTTCCTAGTTTATACGTGTCTTGTTTCTTCTCAGGATTTTAGTTGTTTATAAGACTTGTATGATTTGTTCTATGCTTGGTGGTATGGTGACGATACAGGGATTAAAACCCATACATTTTGAGTTGATGTTCAGTGTTTTCTGTTCTTTTCATATATGAAGCCATTACTTTGTTGGCCAACATATATAATTATCATTTTGAGAAACAAATTTCTTTATTGGTGCATATGGCATTATACGGTTATTGACATAGAGCATACTGTTCACCTGTCTCTGGTAGTCTTGGTTTCAAAGGTGGTATGCAGCTCGTTTAGTCTTCATTTTTTTCCCTTATGGCTCATATCCTTTTTATGGTTGTCGGATTAGGAATTCATATTATACTTGCGTTCTAACAAACTGGCTGCTATAGGATTTCTTGAATAAATGCAGTTTGTGTTCTAATGTATGTTTGGGGGTGTGCGCATTTTTTATGTGAGGCTCGCTTTTGCAGGTGAAAACAGCTATCAAGAGTGCGACAAAAGCTGAGGAAACAGCAAAAAAGTGGCTATCCGTCATGGCAAGGGACTGCAACCGTTTCTGTAAAATCATGGTTTGTATCTCTATTTATATTCAGCAGAAGTAAAGAGAAAAGAACTTGATGATTAGTTTGAATGCTGTAAGTTATTAATTTAGTGGGTTTATGTTATAGGAGAATTCTGACTTTGTTTCATTGTTTCAATTTCTCAACCACAGAGATTGACCGAGGATGGCTCTGCTGCTACAGAAAATGTAATCCACAAGGAGAAAAAGATTTCCTTTGCAGATGAAGCTGGTGGGAAGCTATGTCATGTGAATTTTTTTTAGAATGTCACGACTGCAGTGGAAAATAGACAGAAGATAGAAGCTAAAGAATGTTGAAGCAATTGCTTCTTGTATATTATGTTCTTGGCGTTTACATGCTGATCAGGGTGATAGAAAGGCTTCTCCCCTCCATTACTCGAATTTTTTGGTTAAAATGTTAGGTAAATGCAGTACCACTTCCATCTTGTCCTTCCGACTAACTTCATTGTACTGAATCATGTAAATGAAAGATTCAGTTTGTACCAATGTGTAGCTTGTGGTTTCTACCAGTGTGCAGAAAATTCAGTTTTAACCAATGTATTCTTTTATGCTACGAGCTGGTTTGTCGTGCTAATAAATATACACCCTCATTTGGTTACAGTGTTGATTAAGTTTTATCATACTTTTGGGCGAGTCATTTGAATATTTGAGTTTTACATCATTAACCGGTATAGAAGTAGGATTCGAGTCGAATCAACCTTTTATATTTTTGATTTACATTATATAAATTAATACTTAAATTATCAATTTCTAAGTTTTGTCGTAAACCTAAATGATTATTTTGATTATTTTGTATCTCTAATTATATCTTCTCTATGTAAAATATATATCATCGCACTATATATATATGTGTGTATATATATACGGGAACCTAGGTTAGAGCAGGGGCGTATATATGAGGGGCAATATAGACAGTTGCTCTTCTTGGAATTTTGTTTTTATAGGTATAGGGGTATAACAAATATATAAATTAATACATTTAAGGGGGTAGATTAATGAAAGAATTATATTTGGAAGGGACAAAAAAAATTCTGAATACAAGTACAAAAATCTTCTTAGTTGGTGAAATTTTAAAAGTATTTTTGTATAGTTTTTGGTTTTGAATGTTCATCAACGCGCGTGTGAACTGTGAGAGATTATTTGATTCAAGTTTGATTTTTTTTTTGCTATTAATTTTGTTGACTGTGGTTACTGTTAGTTTTGTTTGATTGAGTTTTTATTTTTGGGTTGTTTGATCTTCAATTGAAAATAGGATCATTTTGGTTAAATAGTTTCTAATTTTTATTGTGATAACTTACAATGATTTTGACTTATTTTATGATGGAAAATAGAAAATGATTACGAGTCTTTAGCAACTTCTCATCTCTAGTTTTCATGATTTTGTTTGAATATAGAAAATAAATTTGGTTTGAGGTTTTGAGCATTTACACTATGTTTTTGAGTTTTTAAATGGACAGAAAAGAAGAGAAATGGACGAAAATTTTAACTTTTCTTTTCAATTCTTATGTTTTTGAGTTTTTTAATAAACAAAAAAGAAAATAAATGGATAGAAAACTTGGTTACTTTTCCTGCCAACGTTTTTCGTCCAAAATTGGCCTGATTTGGACGGAAAAGAAATTGGAATAAGTAATATTTTTATAATTCCCATATTATCCTCAACTTTTAATATAATAAATTTTAAATTACAACTCGTGTCCTCAATTTATTTTTATCTACTAAAATAAAGAAAAAAATATAGGCGTGAATAACTTGCCGCGAATAAGTTCTCTTTTTTCGGTTCAAGCCCAAGCTCTCTGCAACAGTGTAACTGAACAAATTCATCACTAGATTTCTTGTCGGTACTCCGGCATCCCAATCTCCCCCTCTTCGGTAACTTTCCGGTCAGACCTGTCTCCTATTTCAGTAAAACTCATGCCTAAATATAGTTCCCAATTTGTTCTTAGCAATCTCTCTTCAACTCACACATATATTTGTAAAAGTGATATTTTTCTTTTCTTTTCATTAGAACTCAAAAACGCAAGAAAAGAAATTTTTTTAATTTTTTATTTTTTTCTATTAAAAACTTAGAAACAACACAAAGAAAATTTTTAAGTTTTCTATTCTTTTCTTTTCTATTCTAATTTAAATTTTCTATTCTTTTCTTTTCTGTTCAAAACTCAGAAACAATGTAAGGAATCATTCAAATTGAATTATAACAAGTAATCGAATTAAATTTTTAAATTGTGTCTAAATATTTTTATTAGAAATTCTCTTTTTAGTTTGGATTATGAATATTTATTACAATTTGTAAATATTATTATGATTAGTTTAAATTTTTTTATTTAACTTCAACAACAAAAAATATAACTAAAATCCTTAAATTTTCTGGATTGGCCGACAGGAGTTGGAAATTATACAACTTAATTCTTCATTCATAGGAGATACATGCACCAAGGACAACCTTTAATAAAACAAAAAGAAAAAAAGAAAACCAAACGAGCAAGAGCAAACCATATAAAAGCTCTCACTCGTAATTATACACGTACGTACCCCTTAAAATTCCAGGAGGGTTAATAAAACAAATAGAATATTAAGACCGAATTGAATTTTATTTATCCCCAGTCTTGTGTAGCTTGTTCAACTTCAAATTAAAAAGAATTGAATAAAAAGATTTACAGAAACAAGGCCCCCCAAATCTCTGAAAACGCCTGAACAATAGCGGCATGATGGTGGCGAGAATTAAGAGACAAAAAACACTGCAACAGCTGCTCCAAATCCTTTGGCTCAAACATCTTCTTCTCCAATATCATCTCCATCATTGACCCCTTAAAATCCTCATAAGGATTCTCCGAATTCTTTACCACCGCAAAGCTCCCTTCCACCGCGCACGACATCATCATTCGCCGCCTGAACACCGTCGACTTCCTCCTCACCGGAATCTCCTCACCACCACCACCACTTTTCCAACTATTCGAAACATATCGTCTCAGTCTCCTAACCTTGACATGACTAGTACTATTCTTTTTCTTCCAGCTACTAGTACTAATAGGAATTATACCAAAATCACAAGACGAATCCAAGTTCTCTGGCGACGACATGATCAAGCTCTCACTCTCTTCATCAATTGCATGATCTTCTTCACTGCTAAACCAACCGCTATTGGCCGATGAAATGCTACTTCTTCTTCTTCTTCTTCTTGTTTTTTTTCTTCTGTTTTTCTTTTTATGTCCTTTTGGAGGTGTCATAGGCGGCCATGCAGTAGTACTATCATCCGAATCGTGATATGAAACGGGGGAATTGTACATTTTTTGGGTGGTGTCACGTGTTGATTGGTTGCATTCAATACTAAAGCTGACCGGCATGATTTTGGAGGGACAATTTGGGGTTGGTGGAGGGTCCGGAAAGGAGGGAAATGATATTTCTAATGATTTGGGGTTTATGGGGGAGAATAATAAAGTAGATGCAGGTAAAGGACTTTTAGGGAGAGAGGAGCTGGTTTGGTTGGAGCGGCTGCAGAATTGGAATGATGAGAGAGAGAGTTTTAGTTTGAAACGTTTGGCCATTGATATATATATATATATATTTTTGATCGATCGAGCTTTTGTACGTTGAAGAAAATTATGTGTATGTTTAATGCTAGCTTTTTAGCAATGAATATATATTTGGCACAAGGAGTACTGCATGTGTTATATAAATATATATATATATATATATATATATATAAAAGAAGTAGAAGAAGAAGATTAGAAGAAGATGAAGAAGGAAGCCGGCTGGTGTACAGTGTGTAGGGTATGTTGATAACAGTACTTTGCGCCTGTGATTTAAATAAATGGAGTAGAATCCAAGTGGTGATGATATGAAATTTTATATATATTCCAATGGCCTTGTAAAAATTCCTTTTGACTTCATTCTAAGAAAACAAACGTACGTCTCTCTCCCTCCCTCCTACAAGTAGCAACTCTAGAACCCCGGATCCCAATTACAAGCACATTAATTAAAATCAACAATTTATTTAAGGAATTTATAAAAATGAGTTTATTTGGATAAATATAGTTATATTTTTTATGATTTTGTTATATACAAATAATTGTAAATTTAATCTATACAAATTATGCAATTCATTTCTATAACATTGTCGAATACTTAAATGGATCGAGTCAGCTTATTCCAAGTTAAGGAACATGCTGAACTAATTATATCGATCAACTTAACTAAACCAAAAGGTCAAAAAAATTGTATCTTCAATTTATTTACTTGCTTGAAAATACAGGTTCTGGACAAGTTAAAAATAAATTAATAGGAGATAATATATATATATATATATATATATATATATATATATACATAATCACAGAAGATAAGATGCGACGGTTTTTTATATTATATAATGACAATGTAAACTACTATATACTATAATAAATATAGTGATGGATGAACTGTCGTTATATATCCAAAAAAAAATCGCTCCATGTATTTATCGTTGTATACGTATTTTTCTCATATATATATATATATATATATATGAATAATTCATGCATGAATTGGTATAGCTATTGGGCAGCAAGAGCAGCTTTTCCAACCGTGTACCTCCCCGCGCGCGAGAAAATCAAAGTGCATTCCAGCCGTACGTTGAAGGATTCATCCCAACAGCCCAACAAGGAGAGACCAATTCCGTCACTGTTAATTTTCTTATTCCTTTTGTTTTTTTATGTATTCATATATATTTTTTGTTTCAATTTCATTGGGAATTTTACGATATGACTGCCGAATTCCTAGTTTGCTGGACACGTGCACAAAGGATAAATATATCAGGACAAAAAGTTTGAGATAGAATTATTCATTTGCTTATTTTGACTTTTGGACCTGCCTACCTCTCTCTCTCTATTGTCCGCAAACGATAGGATTAAAAATAAATTGGCTATAGCGATGATTTTATCCGTTGGTATAGTATAATAATTTAATAAATCGTTTTTTATGCTATAACAACAGATAAAATCGTCAATATATCCGATTTATTTTAATTATTCATTATGATTCATTGAAGAGAGTCGATCATATATATATATATATATATATATATATATATATATATATATATAGAATTACTTCCATGTGGGTTCTTTATGGAGTCTGATCTGCTGACAACACTTTTTGAATAGTTGATAAACTTATTGGAAGGTGAGATTGAAACATAAATATACCCAAATAGTAACAACTTATACTGGCTTTTATTTTAATATGAGGACCCCACCATACCAACGTATTGTCGGTTTGTTTAACTAAAATGAATTTTAATATTAAATAATACGACCTAGTGCAAACATGCAAACTTGTATAAAAAAAAAAAAAAAAATTACCTACCAACCTAAGACAACCTCTTACGACTTGTATAAAAATCAAATAATGGCACAAGTTCTTTATTTGCTATTTTTTATAACAATATTTGTTATTTTATAAAACAAATATTTTTATAATAACAAATAAAGAATATAAAATATTTATAAAAAACAAATATTTTATAAAACAAATGTTATTATAAAATATTTTATAAAAACAAATATTTTATAACAAATGTTTTTTACAACAAATGTTTTTATATAAAAATAATTTATAACAAATGTTTTATAAAAAATAATTTATAACAAATGTTTTTATAACAAATGTTTTTATAACATATTTTATAACAAAAATAAAAACATTTGTTATAAAATATTTGTTATAAAATATTTGTTTTATAAAACATTTTTTTTTTTTTTTTTATTTCCGTAGGTAGAAGCTTGTCTTGAACTTAATAATTTTTTTTTTTCTTCTTTCTCCATTATATGTTATGACTCAATAAATTAAAATAAAAAAAAAAAAAAAAACAACTCATTAGGTATATATAACTTTCACATACTGAGAGAAAAAAAAAATTCGATATACCAACTAGTAATTTCTTTTAGCAGTTCAACTTCATGACCTCATGCACCAATACCTCGTCGTATGACCACCCAAAAGCACCACAGCCTGTTTGCTAAGTTCAACCAAGGATATATCCTTATAGAAAAACTTCACCATCCCCAAAATCTATATTCTTGCATTACTATTATATTACGATTTATTATTATTAATAAATTTATATTATTAATTGGATTTTCTAAATAGAAATAAGTTAATATCTATATTTATTATTATCCCTTTAATATGTTTTCTTATCTTTGTAATAATATCAATAAAAAGATTATTAATATATTAAAATAAATATCATTCTTTAATAAAATATAAATAATGATCATTATAAATCTTGTATTATTAGTATTAATAATTTTATTATTAAATGATTATTAGTAATGATTTTATATATTAAGCAATGATTTTATTATTAAGAAATGATTTTATTATTAATAAAACTAGTTCAATTAGTCTAATAAGTAATGATGATAATTTTTCAAGTCATTTCGTGAAATTAATTTACTTATCGAATTTATAAAAGTAGTGAAGTATTATTATTATAATAATAATAATGTGATTATCAATATTAAAATCAGATTATACCAATACTAGTCTTTGCATAACATTAAGAGGAATAATACGTATTACATGTTCATTTTTAATATGTACATTAGATAACGTTGAATGAGTTCTATACAACCGACGCCTATTTTTTTTGGCTCGTGGAAGCCCTAGCACTTCGATAGTGATTTCGCTTATCGTGGTCGGTTTCAAAGCCACAAATTGCACATTTTCGATGAGTCTTAGAAGGAATGATTTTCTCGAGTGCACTCTTGAATCTAGATTATTTTTTGCGGCCCTTTGTTTGAGAAATATTAGGCGGCAAAAACTCTTCTTCTTCTTCCACCTCTGCATCTTCATCGTCATTATCGTATCCCATATCATGATTTGGATCTCCAACTGTGCAATCAATGTCGTCATCTGCCAGTTCAGTAATATTCTCATCCGGATCATACTGGTCAACCAACTCTTTTCCTCGTGCATTCAGTTTAAGAACAGTTTTGTAACCTCGGACTGAGCAAGCCGCTTTGCTCGCTAACTCCTGGTAATCACTCATCAAATGATTATAGCGCATTGCTTGATTTTGTTCAAGTCGTCAGATGTGGAGTTAAAGAGTAAGTCTTCACCATTGCTTTTGTTCAAGTCTCTTGTCCACCGATGAAGGATCATGCGGTTCGGTATTTGTGAAATACTCTTTTCTATGAAATATCTCAAGATGTGCTTGCATAATTCACCGTAGTGAGAAAACATTTGGCGCTTACATGTAACCGATCCCAAATGTCGATTATCGACAACTTCTTTATATCTTCCACCACTTTCAACAGATTGCATTCGATTATACAATCGTGCATAAACCTTAGTATCGGTGACACACACTCACTAAGTTTACGAACATTGTATTTCATGGAATCGATTTAATTGACGTTGGAAACGCTCTAAACATCTCTTTGTGTACACTTGTGCGGCGATGAACTTCTAAAGATGAACCGAAAATTACCATAATCCTTTTACGATGTTTTGTTATGTAGTGGCCTTCCTCTCCCCTCGATAAACCGCTGTCTTTCTACAACCTTTTTGACTCTGCGATACAAAACATAGCATACCCATTGATGCATTAACATACTCATCAAAAAGGCATTCATGCTCTCGCTTCTTCCAGTGGTAGTCATTCCATGCAGCAAAATATCTCTTTGTATATCTTTGGAATCCATTTTTGTCGTACATCATACAAACTTCCAAGTCATTCATTAGTATACAATTCATAGGAACTTATCGTAATATGCAAACGCTTCTTCAAATTCCTCGATGGACAATGAGTTATACACGCAGTTGTTAAAATCATTTTTGAACGATGGGTGCTCATAATAAACATGATGCAATTTTTCAGGAAATTTATTGCTAATATGCCAAGAACACAATAAATGATAACTAGTTGGAAGTACCGTAGCAATAGCATTACTCATGGTTCTTAAACTGAATGCACGAGGAAAAGAGTTGGTTGACCAGTATGATCCGGATGAGAATATTACTGAACTGGCAGATGACGACATTGATTGCACAGTTGGAGATCCAAATCATGATATGGGATACGATAATGACGATGAAGATGCAGAGGTGGAAGAAGAAGAAGAGTTTTTGCCGCCTAATATTTCTCAAACAAAGGGCCGCAAAAAATAATCTAGATTCAAGAGTGCACTCGAGAAAATCATTCCTTCTAAGACTCATCGAAAATGTGCAATTTGTGGCTTTGAAACCGACCACGATAAGCGAAATCACTATCGAGTGCTAGGGCTTCCTGAGCCAAAAAAATAGGCGTCGGTTGTATAGAACTCATTCAACGTTATCTAATGTACATATTAAAAAATGAACATGTAATATGTACTATTCCTCTTAATGTTATGCGATCTAGTATTGGTATAATCAGATTTCTAATATTGATAATCACATTATTATTATTATAATAATAATACTTCACTACTTTTATAAATTCGATAAGTAAATTAATTTCCTGAAATGACTTGAAAAATTATCATCATTACTTATTAGACTAATTGAACTAGTTTTATTAATAATAAAATCATTTCTTAATAATAAAATTATTGCTTAATATATAAAATCATTACTAATAATCATTGCTTAATAATAAAATTATTAATACTAATAATACAAGATTTATAATGATCATTATTTATATTTTATTAAAGAATGATATTTATTTTAATATATTAATAATCTTTTTATTGATATTATTACAAAGATAAGAAAACATATTAAAGGGATAATAATAAATATAGATATTAACTTATTTCTATTTAGAAAATCCAATTAATAATATAAATTTATTAATAATAATAAATCGTAATATAATAGTAATGCAAGAATATAGATTTTGGGGGATGGTGAAGTTTTTCTATAAGGATATATCCTTGGTTGAACTTAGCAGTTTGCCCGTGGTGCTGGTCATACGGTCATATGACGAGTGATGATGCAGAGTCATGAGTTTCAATCGCTCAATGTAAATACTAGTTGGTATATCGAATTTTTTTTTTCACCTCACCATGATGTGATAGCATATATACTACGAGTTGTTTTTTTTATTTTATTTTATTTTAATTTGCTGAGTCATAACATATAATGGAGAAAAGAAGAAAAAAATTATTAAGCCGGTACAAGCTCTACCGGCCGGAAATAAAAAAAAAAAAAATATTTTATAAAAACAAATATTTTATAACAAATATTTTATAACAAATGTTTTTATTTTTGTTATAAAATATGTTATAAAAACATTTGTTATAAAAACATTTGTTATAAATTATTTTTTATAAAAACATTTGTTATAAATTATTTTATATAAAAACATTTGTTATAAAAACATTTGTTATAAAATATTTGTTTTATAAAAATATTTTTTATAATAACATTTGTTTTTATAAAATATTTGTTTTATAAAATATTTTATATTCTTTATTTGTTATTATAAAATATTTGTTTTTATAAAATAACAAATATTGTTATAAAAATAGCAAATAAAGAACTTGTGCCACTATTTGATTTTTTATACAAGCGTAAGAGGTTGCTTGGGTTAGTAATTTTTTTTTTTTTTTTTTTTTTTTTTAGCCGTAAGAGCTTGTTACGGTTTAGATTTTTTTTTTTTTTTTTTTTATAATTTAAGTTGTATTATGCTAGTGAGATATTAATATTAAAAATTCGCTTTTAGTTAAACAAACCGACAACATGTTGACTATGGTGGGGTCCTCATATTAAAATAAAAGCTTATTCTGAAGTTATTACGACCTGGGTATATTTATGTTTCAATCTCAAATTTTCCAAATAAGTTTATCAACGGTCCAAAAAGGGTGTTACATAATACCCATAAGAATTCTATATGGAAGGAATTTCTCTATATATATATATATATATATATATATATATATATATATATATATATATCCTTTTATCTATCTATTTTTGGGTCATTCCAATTAATTAATCAATAGTATTTATTTTCGGCTCATCCGAATAGATTAATATGAAAATAATAATATTTAACTCTTGGTTTGTCTAAATTCAAAGTTATTATATGAAATTGTTAAATTCAAAACAAAAATTATTATTTCCACAATAAAAGTGTCGTTATACATCTATAACGACACTTTTGTTGTAGAATTAATAAAAAGTATCGTGGATTTAACAATTCTATTATTATATTGTTTTGGCTCATCCGAATTAATTAATTCAAATGAAGGAGACCGAGTTATAGAGGTTGAAATTTGCATGCTTGCGTATAATACACAAAAATAAAAATGAAGAAATAACCCACAAAAAAGAATACACAATATACTTAGATTCATCAAGTTGTGACTAAACTTTGCTTTTTTATGTATTAATATATTATATCTCACATACTTTATAGTAATTCACGCACCAAACAATTATTTATATAATAACTAGAAAACCTTATTACTATAACATATGACTCAAACCCATAAAATTTAAAACATTAGTAAAACTTAAAATGGGTCTTCTAACTAATTCTAAGGCCTACGAGAGGCTAGAGCATCTATTTGTATTACGTATTTCTGTATTAATATACAATGACTCAAAGAGAATCAATAATTCTAGGCTTTCATTTGAGTTGAGGTTTATTATAGTCGTTGAGCTAGCCATTGGTCGGGTACACTAAAGTAGAAGCAAATTTTAATATTATTATATTTTAAATTTATAATAATGATATATTTAAAAATATAAAATTATTTTTATATATCTCTAATTTTAAAACAATTATTACAATTTAATATGAGATATTATAATTCATAGATTATAATCTCGATATTATTAATCTTATAATTATAAATTATAATCATTGCAAATAAATAGGATTAATTACATATTTTTGTACATTTTTAGAAATAATTACAATAATAGTGCATAGATAAAATAATTACAAAAATGATACATTTTTTCATATTTATTTACAAAAATAATACATTTGGATATTCTTTAATTATGACCCACAATTATCTCCTTATATCTCGCAAACGAAGTAAAACTCCCACACATATTAAGTCACGGCTTCACATCGCTCGCAAACGGTATGGCTCCTCCGTGATCGCCACCGGCTATGGGGAGGAAAATTATCTTTCAGTTTCCAGCACAAAAGTTCAACCAATGGCCTCACTCCATTAAAAGACTCTCTCGTAATGCTTGAAGATGTTGATGAGCCCCCATTAGTTCAAAAACATAGAACCCCTGCTCCTCTTTCTGAAACCTGGCAAACTCATACACCAAAAGACTAAAAGATCATATGGTTTGGTTTTGTGGGTCGCCAGTCGCCTGATTCTGACAACATTTGTATGGTGTTTTGTGTGGCCCTCTTGGTGTTTGATAAAATGTAGAAAAAATGTATTTGGGAAGAGAGAAAGGTGATGAGATGGAGAAGGGAAAATGAAGTGTTGTGATAGCTTTTTGGGGCATATTGGTGGGGATTTTAGGGAGGAAGATAGAAAGTTGGTGGGGATCGGTGTGGATGCAGTTTTTTTATAGTGCAGTTGGTAACCAAACCTTCATACCAAGGTAACCAAATCGTCATATCAAGGTAACCAAACCACACCTGCAGTTTTTTCATAGTGCAGTTGGTAACCAAACTTTCATCTCAAGGTTACCAAACTTTCATCTCAGGTTTTCACAATCATAAAGTGATTGGTAACCAAACTTTCATCTCAAGGTTACCAAACCTTCATACCAAGGTTACCAATCCACCTCCACACCTTCAATTTTTCATAGTGCAGTTGGTAACCAAACCTTCATACCAAGGTTACCAATCCACCTCCACACTTGCAATTTTTTCATAGTACAGTTGGTAACCAAATTTTTATACCAAGGTAACCAAACTGTCATACCAAGGTAACCAATCCACCTCCATACCTTCAGTTGTTTCATAGTGTAGTTGGTAACCAAACCTTCACACCAAGGTAACCAAAACTTCATACCAATTTAGGCAACAAAACCTTCATACCAAGGTAACCAATTCAGTTTTATTAAGTTACCAAATTATTTTGAATGTGATCCAGTTGGTAGCCAAACCTTCATGCAGTTTGTGATGCCCCTAAAATAGGTATACATCACCCATCTTGAGTCGCCAAATACATGGTACAAAATTCAAATACAACTTAATTATACAACAGTCATGTAAAATACGACAAAATATAATCTAAGAGTTTTAATAAGAATATTGTCATCTAGACAATATCCACACTCAATGGAGTCCTCATTATATTTATTGTCACACTATTTAACAGAATAGTGAGGACTACTAATGCTATCTTTTGGACCGTCACTCCGTTCCCCGACTAGTCCCAGCTACGTTCTCATTTCCTGAAGAGAATAAAGAAAAAAACGGGTGAGCTCAACTAGCTCAAGAAGAAATATTATGACTAAGATAATGCGAATAAATTATCATTAGTCTTCAACAATGTTAAACCGATAAAATATAATGACATCAAGTTAACTGCAGCGGAATAAGCAATCCATTAGAAGAGTCAAGTAGAGCATGATATCTACTATCTTCTATGATTTAAAATGTTTTCATCAATTTTTATCGCTAAGACTCGACTTTTAATAAATAAACCACATCATTGAGTCATCCCCGCACTACGCCAAAAGATATTCATTAAATCATCAATGGTCATGACTATACCGAATAATCCCTGGTCATAATCATACCAAAAACTATCCATCAATGCACCGCAGCGAACGAGGACTTTTACCACATCATTTATAACATTACAGGTCATAATTATACCGAATAATCCCTGGTCATAATCATACCAAGTCCATCTATGCACGTAAGCCAAAGATGACTTTCATCACAATATAAGCATGAGGATGATGACAATGACATAATAATTCAATAAAATAAGTTCAAGAATAAATTTTAAAGATTTATAAGTTAATTTATCTTGAAATCAATTACGTCCAAATTGTCAACATGATACTGCTTCGTGAAGTAAAATTCAAGAATGCTCAGAAGAATATTTTCATGAAAAGATACCGGATGAAGTGCAAATATCCAGGATATTCTACTAGTTTCATAGAGTATAGAAGCCAAAACTTTAACCAAATAAGTATCATAGAATATATGAAACTGCAAATAGATTTTCACCCGCCATGCGGTAATCCACGTAGACAGATCATTTCCATAATTTAATAAGGAATGAATACGAAGGATCATTTACCATGCATGTGATAATCCACATAGACAGGTTATTCCAACAAAATAATAAAGAATGGAACCAGGTCATGCGTAATCCGCACAGACAACAGAATAATAAAGAATGGAATAACAAAATAGTTCACCATGCATGCGATAGAACGCACAGATAGGTTATTCCAACAGAATAATAAAGAATGGAACCAGGTCTAGCGTAATCCGCACAGACATGATATTCCAACAGAATAATAAAGAGTGGAATAACAAAGAATTCACCATGCATGCGACAGACCGCACAGACAGGTTATTTTAACAGAATAATAAAGAATGGAACCAGGTCTAGCGTAATCGCATGCATGTGATATTCCAATATAATAATAAAGAATGGAATAATGTAAGAATTTCACCATGTATGCGGTTGCCATGTAGCAAAGTTATTCCAACATAATAATAAAGAATGGAATAACGTAAGAATTTCACCATGTATGTGGTATCTGCATTAACATGTTATTCCAATATAATAATAAAGAATGGAATAAACAAAGCTCTCTTCATGGATACGAAAGAAATAATACCCCTTTACCTTAGAAAGAAACTTCGACATCTTTGGAGTAGAGAGGTAGCAGACTTCTCTTCTTCTTTCTCTATAATTTCTCTCTATAATAATTGCTCTATAGCTTTAGTGAATTGGTGAGAAATAAAAGAAGAATGAGCTTCTATTTATAGGAAAATATAGTTTCGATAATTGCACGTTTTAGGGCTCAAAATATTACAGTACAATACCTTCAACTTTTTTTTTCATTTTTAATTTAGTCCTACAAGTATTATCGAACTTGCACCACCTCCCCTAATAGTAAATAATGTGAATCAATAGTTCAATCATGTGAATCAATAGTTATAATTATGTAAAAATACGAATTATAGTATAGTACCTACATCTATACCTCCATTTTTAACTTAGTCATGCAAGTATTATCAATTTTGCACCAACTCCCCTAATAGTACATGAATGTGATTCAATAGTACACACATGTGAACAAATAGTTATATAAGCATGTGAATTAGTAGCAATTAATTGCTCATTTATCCGATTAATTATTTGATTTATTAATATAACCCCCAGACATCAATTATTATCGTAATAGATGTGACGCCCCCAAAATAGGTATACAACATCCATTCTGAGTTGCCAAATATATGGTACAGAAACAACTACAACTTTATTAATACAATTGTCGTGCAAAATACAACAACACATAAACTGTCAGTTTAAATACAAATATTGTCATCTAGACAATATCCACACTCAAATAAGTTCTCATTACAATTATTGATACACTATTTTACAAAATAGTGAGGACTACTAAGACAACTTCTAGAACCATCATTCCATACCCCGACTAGTACTCGCTACATTCTCGCCTCCTGAGAAGAAAAATGGAACAAAAAAGAAAAGACTGAGCTCAACTAGCCCAGTAAAGAATATTATTACTAAGATAATATAGAACAAATTATCGTTAGTCTTCAACAGGAAAAAATCTGATAGAATATAATAAACAACAAGTTTCAGATCAATATTCGCAGCGAAAATAATAATTTATAGAAGAGTTACGTAGAGAATGAAATCTACTATTATCTATGAATTTAAAAGTCCATCATCAATCAATATACATCTTAAGTCAAATATTCATCTTTGCACTACAGGCCAAAGATATTCATCAGTTAGTCATGTTCATTTCAACACATGTTCATCTTTGCACTACGGGCCAAAGATATTCATCAGAAATTCATTCATCTTTGCACTACAGGCCAAAGATATTCAGTAATATCATCATTTAGGACTGAGGATGATGAAAAATATTTTAAAGAAAATGAATCCAGTGAAACAAAAGAACAAATATTAAGGATTCATACTTTAAACAATCCGAGTTCAAAAATACTTCATAAATAATCACAGTGGAGTAAAATTCAAGAATAATCAAAACATGGATACCATCAAAGCTAGTATCCATAATAGATATTTTGGACAAAAAATGAAAATTTAATTTTTCTCATTAATAGAGTCAGATTAAGTGAATAATGTCGATATCGTGAATAAGAACTCCCGACACTAAAAAGACAAGAATTTTACAAGAAAAATCTTACCAATATTCCGGCGAATGATATTAGAAAAATAATATCATTTTAGAAAAAATAACATCCCTTACCTCGAAAAAGAAGATTTGACCGAATACTAGATATAAGTCTTTGAAGGAACTTTGCATCAGATAAAGAACACTTAAAATATAAAAATACTCACAAGAATACGCTCGATAATATATATATATATATATAGAGAGAGAGAGAGAGAGAGAGAAGATTTTAGTTTCTGGTGTGATTTTCAATTCCAACCTAAACACCCTATTTATAGGAAAATGCTTAGAACACCAAAGTAGAAAATTTAATAAAATAATATTATTTATTAAATTTTCAAGCCCACCACAAAAGTATCTGATTTTAGCATGTTTACAACACTTGTGGGACTCACCAAAAACGTTTTTCTAAACAAAAATATTTAAAACTCCAAAAATCAATTCAGACTCGATATACCGGAACTTCAATAATTCACATAAATAGCCCTTTTATCAGAAAAATTTGAATCTTATGTTCATTCCATAGGAAATTCAATTCTCTACAACTTTGTAAGTTTAAGTTTTTCCAAATTCCAAACAGAAGTTGACCGAAATCCATAAACAGACGATTTTACGGGCTATAATCTAATTTCAGTCAAAAATGGGGCCCATAAACATGTTTAATATGTTTTAAATATTTTTTTTTGTAACAAAAATACTCTTCCTCCTCATTTATTCATATATCACACATTCATTGTAAAATATCACCATTATTATATTATTATAATATAATTATATATTTAAATGAATTATTTTATCAGAAAAGATAAAATATCAATTTTTAACAATTGTCACATTTAAATTTTTCTCCATCTATATCCACATAAAATGAATATTTTCCTTATCATATAAATCAATAATTAATTATTCACAAATAATATTTCACAATACTGACAACCAGGCTTTTCCTAGGAAAAAGGGGGCTTTCCAATAAGGATTTCTCCTTACTAGCACGCAATTAGGTGACCAAACCTCTCCTTAGACAGAACTTTCTAGACATTGCCAATAATGCTATCTAATAATATTAATCAAATAATATGAATTATTGATTTGATAAAGGAAAGTGTTGTGCAGTGACAATTATTGAAACAACAATAATATAAAATATCAACGTAGCAATTATTGAATCAATAAAATAAAATATTGAATAGTAATTACTTCGTAACAATTATTGAGTAGTGCCTTCTTCACGTAAGAATCAATAATTGAATGCAATATCGTAAAGGCTTCTTGTGTATTAACCACTTTGAGTATTTCAACAAGATAATTGCAGAATAACTATGTCGTTATTTATAAACAACTTATACTTGTCGTTTTCTTCATCCAATAGCTTTCCGTTATGGGGCCCACACAAGGTCAGCATTAGTCATTTAATATTCTCCGACAGTAAGAATATTCCACAACCAAACGAATATTCCCCGATAACAATGAATATTTTATAACCACTTTCTTATTTAAAATATTTGCGTATTTTACCCATAACTAACCACATTAATCAAATCAACCCTTACTATTTCAAAATAATAAATAGAGAAAATTCAATTTCATTTATAATAAGTTGGGGTCTTACAATAGATATCGATTTCCACTAACACTAATAATCCCAACACAATAGAACTATCAAATTCATCTTTAATTAACACGAAATTATTCATCATTAATATTATAATTCACAATATTTAACAACTAGGTCGTTCCCAGGAAAGATGGGGCTTTCCGATAAGGATTTCTCCTTATTGGCGAGCAATTAGATGACCAAACTTCTCCTTGACAGAACTTCTAGACATTGTAAATATTGTAATTTAATAATATGAATAACTTTGTCGTCTCAATTATTGATTTAATAATATATCATATAATGCAGATGATACTGTGACAATAATCGAATCAATAATATGAGAGATATGATGCGTGTAGATTATCGTAGCAATAATTGAGTATAACTGAGTGACTTCTCACGTAAGCATCAATAATCAATACTGGTATCTACTATACAACCACACGTATTCATCGTACTTTTACTACTAGGGTAGTTCAACGGTTTAACGGTAAAACTTCCGCCGTTATTTTTATAAAAGATAATTATGTCGTTTTCTAACTATGACAATACTTACATTGTAGGGGTCCACCAATGATTGTTACGTAAATGCGAATATTCCCTCGTTAAAATGAATATTCCCACCAATTGAATATTATATAACCACTTTCTTACTTTGCAAAATTTGTAAATATTACCCACAACTATAATATTATATTATATCCACACCATAATATTCAAAAATATATTTCGAGAGAAATTAATCTTTATTCATAAAAGTTGGGGTCTTACAACCTTCCCTTCTTATGAAATTTCGTCCTCAAAATTAGGGTGCGTACTTGGTATGTCAAAGAGGTGAGGATATCTTGACTTCATCTCAGATTCTTACTCCCAGGTCATTTCTTCTACATCGTGGTTTTTTCACAAAACTTTGACTTGAGGTATAACCTTGGAGCATACAATATGATCCTTCTTATCCAAGATTTTAACAGGTAACTCTTCATACGTTAAATCTTCCTCTATCTCGTTTGGTTCTAATTCAATAATGTGGTTTGGGTCTTTCACATATTTACGTAACATAGATATGTGGAAAACGTTATGAACACGAGACATACTTGGCGGTAAGGCGAGTCTATAGGCTACAATTCCTACTCGTTCGAGGATTATAAATGGGCTAATGAATCGAGGATTGAGCTTTCTTCTCTTTCCAAATCTCGTAACTCCTTTCCATGGAGCAACACGTAACAACACATGATATCCAATATTGAATTCCACGTCTTTTTGATGAAGATCAGCATAACTCTTTTGTTGATCTTGTGAGGTTTTTATACGTTGTCGGATCGTTTGAATCTTTTTCGTAGTCTTACGTACCAAATCTGGTCCCAACAATGTTGCTTCACCCACCTCATCCCAACATACTGGAGAACGACACTTTCTTCCGTACAACGCCTCAAATGGAGCCATGCCAATACTTGCTTGATAACTATTGTTGTAGGAAAACTCCACTAATGGTAAGAACTTGTCCCAACTTCCCTTGAAGTCAAGGACACAAAGTCTTAATAAATCTTCAAGAGTTTGAATAGTCCTTTCCGACTGCCCATCCGTTTAAGGATGATATACCGAACTAAATCGTAAATCTGTGCCCATAGCTTTTTGCAAACTAACCTAAAATCTTGAAGTGAATCTTGGGTCTCGATCAGAAACTATGGATACTGGCATACCATGCAATCTTACGATCTCGTTTATGTACATACTAGCAAGACGTTCAAGTGTAAAAGTTTCTCGTATCAGTAAGAAATGAGCAGTCTTGGTCAATCTATCAACAATGACCCAAATCGCATCTATGCCTTGAGAAACCTTGGGATGATCAGTAACAAAATTTATGGTAATGTGCTCCTACTTCCATTCTAGAATTTCAAGTGGTTGCAATGGACCTTTTGGTACTTGATGCTCCGCCTTGACTCGTTGACAAGTTAGACACCTTGAGATAAACCCCGTTATCCCTCTCTTCATATTGCTCCACCAAAATGTATGTTGAAGATCATGATACATTTTGGTACTCCCAAGATGGATTGCAAACGGTGTGTTATGCGCCTCCATCATGATTCTATACTTCAAGTTAGAATCGTTAGGAACACAAAGTCTGGAGTTGACTCGAAGTATTCCTTCTTCATCGATTCTTGCTTCCGGAATAACACCTTTTTGCACTTTCTTCCTCATACGCATCAGCTCCAGGTCTGTAAATTGAGAAGCTTTAACTTTATCAATTAAATTCGGTTTTACTCGTATATTCACCACCATCATATGGGTCCCTAGAGTCTTTAACTCTATCTCCATCCTTTGTAAGTCATACAAAATGGCCTTTGCGTTGACAATATAGCACTCATACCCGCATATGATCTTCTACTCAATGCGTCAGCTACTACGTTCGCTTTTCTAGGATGGTATTGGATGGTATGATCATAATCTTTCGACAACTCAAGCCATCGTCGTTGCCGCATGTTGAGTTCCTTTTGAGTGAAGAAATATTTGAAGCTTGTATGATCCGTATAGATCTCCATGTAAGACCCCAAATAATTAATAAATGAAATTTATTTTCCTCTATTTTTTCTTTTAATTAGTAAGGGTTGATTTGATTAATGTGGTTAGTTATGGGTAAAATGCGCAAATATTTTAAATAAGCGGTGGTTATAAAATATTTATTTTTGTTTGGGAATATTCGTTTGGTCGTGGAATATTCTTCTTCGTCGGGAATATTCGTATGCTGACAAGTAACCTTGTGGTGGGGCCCTATAACTAAAGCGATTGGATGAAAAGAAAACGACAAACATAAGTTGTTTAAAAATAACGGCGTGGTTATTACCAATTAACACTGTTGGAATACCCGGTGGTTAAAACACGATGTCTGGCGTTGTTGCACAAAGAAGACATGGTATTGCACCAATTATTAAAGGCACTACTCAATAATGGTTACATTAATTACTTTATTCGATTATTTTATTTTATTGATTCAATAATTGTTGCGTTGATATTTTATATTCTTTGTTGTTTCAATAATTGTCATTACACAAGATTTTCCATTATCGAACAATAATTCATATTATCTCAATAATATTATTAGATAATATTATTGACAATGTCTAAAAGTTACATCTAAGGAGAGGTTTGGTCATCTAATTGCTACCAAAGAAAGAGAGATCCTTATTGGAAAGCCCCTCTATCCTTGGGAACCGCGCTGGTTGTCGATAATGTGATTACGTAATATTATTTATGAATAATTAATTATTAATTTATATGATGATGAAAATATTGATTTTATGAGGATATAGATGGAGAAAATTTTTAATGTGACAATTGTTGAAAATTAATATTTTATCTTTTTCTGATAAAATAATTCATTTAAATATATTATTTTAATAATATATTAACGATGATATTTTTACAATGAATGTGGGATATATGAGTATATGAGGAGGAAGAGTATTTTTGTGGTATTAAATGTTTAACACATGTTTTGTGTGTTAGTGGACACAATTATTGACCGAAATTTGATTATAGCTTGTAAAATCGCCCGTTTGTGGATTTCGGTCGAATTCTGTTTGGAATTTGGAAAAACTTTCTTCTGCAAAGTTGTAGAGAATTGAATTTCCTATAACACATCGAGAGTTTCATATTTTCTGATAAATGGCTATTTATTATGAATTATTGATGTTCTGAAGTTCCGAAATAATTAATTTATGGGAGTTTTAGTTAATTATTTTGAGAAAAATGTTTTTGCAACTAAGTTGGCCTCACATGTGATTCAAATGGGCTGAGAGATCAGTTGTCTAAAAGGCGGGCTAAGGAAAATATAAAAATATATTAATATTATATTCAATTTTCTACTTTGGTGTTCTAAGTATTTTCCTATAAATAGGGTCTTGGGTTAGAATTGAAAATCACACCGTAAACCCAAGTTTCTCTCTATTTCTCTCTCGATATATTGAGCGTATTCTTGTGAGTATACTTTGAGTGTTGTTATACGGTTGCAAGTTCCTTGACCTTATCCAGGTTTTTCGGTCAAATCAAGCACCGGCTTTGTTAGGTAAGGGATATTATTATTAAAATGATATTATTTCTTTCAATATCATTATCTTAAAGTATTGATCTGGACTTTTAATCAAATTTGAAACTTTTTGTGCTTAGAGAGTTCTTATTCATGTATCTGACTATTCACGATATCTGACATTATTCATGAATACTAAGACTATTCACGTAAAAATAAAATTTTTCCTTTTCGTCCAAAATATCTATTGTGGATACTAGCTTTGATTGTATCCATGTTTTGATCATTCTTGAATTTTACACCACTATGATTATTTATGAGGTATTTTTGGACATGAAATAGCTGAAATACGAATCCTTAATACTTGTTCTTTTGTTTCACTAGATTCGTTTTCTTTAAAATATTTTTCATCATCCTCAGTCCTAAATGATGATATTACTGAATATCTTTGGCCTGTAGTGCAAAGATGAATGATTTCTTGATGAATATCTTTGGTAGTAGTCTGAAGATGAACATGTGTTTAGATGAACATGACCGATCGATGAATATCTTTGGTAGAGTAGTGCAAAGATGAATATTTGATTCAAGATGAATATTGATTGATGTTACAAGGATAAAATAATGACGATGGATTTGTTAAATTCATAGATATTAGTAGATTTCATCCTCTACGTAACTCTTCTATGAATTAATATTTTCCATTGCGAATATTGCTCTAAAACTTGTTGTTTAATGTATTCTCTCGATTTTTCCTGTTGAAGACTAACGATAATTTGTTGTATATTATCTTAGTCATAATATTCTTTAATTTGAGCTAGTTTGAGCTCACCCTTTTCCTTTTTGTTCCATTTTTCTTCTCGGGGAGGCGAGAATGTAGCGAGTACTTAATCGGGGTATGGAATGAAGGTTATAGAGAAAGTTGTTTAGTAGTCCTCACCGTTTTTGTAAAATAATGTATCATTAAATGTTATGAGGATTTATTTGGGTATAGATATTGTCTGAAGATAATATTTGTATTCAAACTCACAGCTTTCTTGTTGTAATAATAAAGTTGTAGTTGTTTACATTACCATGTATTGACAACTCGAATGGGTGATGTATACCTATTTTGGGGGCGCCACAGGTTGGTATCGAGCTTAGGATATGATCTCCATGGAGATCGGGAATAGAACTAGGAGGGAGAGACGAGTAAATCCTTCGCTAGTGTGTCCTACCTAAGCTTATTTGTTAGTTGGTCAAGATATAGGGATATTATGTGATATATTGATTTCCTTAATTAACCCTTGTTTTATGGCGATGTTTGAGAATGTCGAATGAGAATATTAATGATGGAAATGAGACCGTGGAGATGCTTAGACTCACCAACGAGGAGAACGTCTAACAATTTGGCAATGTTCCTCCCGTGAACAACACCACCGAAGAAAGCGAGATGATGAATGAGGGATGTTTAGAAGCTTTTTGCAGCTCATGCAAAATCGAGACGAGGAGACTTCGTGTTCAAAATACAGAGGAAATAATAGCAATACACGGGTTGTCACAACAGCAAGCTTCAAAGAGTTGGGACCGCTGTAATTTAAGGGAAAGCCGGATCCGATCATGGCGGAAACATGGGTCAAGCAAATTACCAAGATATTCGATGTCTTGGGATGCACGGAGGAATGAAGGTTCCATTCGCCACCTTTATGTTCCGTGGCGAGGCGGACTCTTCGTGGGAGTCTCGTGAAATGCACTCACCGACCTGCCACTTAACTTAGCATGTCTTGGGAAACGCGTTTGAAACTTTTCTACAAAAAATACTTTCCGAAAGTGTTAAATCGTATGAAGGAAGTGGAGTTTATTAGATCGGAGCGAATAACATGACCGTGTCCCAAAGATTAAAAGCGAAGTTCGCGGAGTTATCCAGTTTGCACCTCATTTGGTGGAGAATGAGGAACGATATGACGCGGATATTTCTTAGAGGTTTGAAACCCAAGATACGTCAAATATCTCATTTCTCATAAATTTTCTCTCTATTCAGATGTTGTAAACAGGGCTCAATTATTAGAACGAGATAACGAGTATGGTCAACCGAGGGACCACAACCAGGATCATACCGGGGATAGCAGTTAACAAAACAACGATAACCAGCGGAGAAAGAAAAAGATGGACAAAAATGGTAACCACTCTGGTGGTAATCATGGCCATAAAAATAGAAGAAGCGAGTCAGGAGGAGATTTTAAAAAGAGGAGATTTAACAACGACCATGTGAAGACGACGAGTTCCTAACAAACCGGGTTCTAAGGGAGGAGAACGACCACCGGTCATATGCTATAAATGCGGGAAGAGAGGACATATCGGTCAAATTGCCCACAATAGTTCAAGGTATGCTATAATTATGGAAAGGAAAGACATATCGCTCGAGATTATGCAGTAGCAAAACCTAGTTCAATGAGGATTTGACTCAAAAGATCGTCCCGAGAAAAGTCAAAGTCAACGGTTCCTAGAAGAGCGTTTGTTGTGATCGTCAAAATCGAGAGAACCCAAACGAGGTGATCACGGGTAAGCTATTTATAAATTCTTGCGAAGTTTATACCTTACTTGATCTGGTGTGCTACCCACTTATTTATCTCTCTTGCTTGTGCTCAACGTTTAAACTTGACTCGGAGAAATTAGACTTTGACCCATCTGTGGAAACTCCGTTAGAGAAACTTTCATCACATCCACTGCTTATAAATCTTGTTTGATTCAAGTTGGTACCATCACCTTACCTGCCGACCTTATCTCTTTAAAGATACTTGTTTTTGATGTGATTTTAGGGATTGATTGGTTAACTACTCATCATGCCAAAATTGATTTTTTTCGTAAGGTTGTTAGTTTTCATATTCCTAACCAACCTATCATTATGCAATTCAAGCAACTAAACCATTAAAATCAATCAACATCATATCTAATCATAAAGCTATTCGTTTATTGAAAAACGGATGTCAAGCTTTCATAGCTCATGTTATGGATTTGAATAAAGACACGTCGATTTGAATAATATTCTGTTGTTATTGACTTTCCGACGTATTTCTGAAGAACTTCCTTGCCTACCTCCTAACGTGAAGTTGAATTTTTATTGATCTTGAACTCGGTACCAAGCCCATTTCTAAAACCCCATATCGAATGGCTCTATTGAACTTCGAGGAGTTAAAGGTCCAACTACAAGAGAGCCGCTGGACATCGGTTTCATTCGTCTAGTACATCCCTTGGGGTGCTCTGCTTTATTCAGAAGAAAAAAGACGGGGAGTATGCGACTTTGTATTGACTATCGAGAATTGAACCATGTCACCATCAAGAATAGGTATCCTCTACCTTGTATTGATGACTGTTTGACCGATTGCAAGGAGCACAATTCTTTTCAAAGATCGATCTTCGCTCGAGATATCATCAATGAAGATTAGAATCGAGGATATTCCAAAGACGCCTTGAACTCGTCACGGGCATTATGAATTCTTAGTCATGTCTTTCGGATTGACTAATGCTCCTACGGCTTTCATGGATATGATGAACCGAGTATTCAAGGAATATTTGGATCAATTCGTTGTTGTCTTTATTGATGACATCCTCGTATATTCCAAAAGCCGTGAAGATCATGAGCACCATTTGAAGCTGGTACTCCAAAGGCTTCGTGAAAACAAGCATTATGCCAAGTTGAAGAAATGTGAGTTACGGCTTGAGGAAGTAGCATTCCTTGGCACGCGTGGTGTCGAAACATGGAGTATCTGTTGATCCGTGAAGATTGAAGCAATACAAAGTTGGAGCAACCGAAGTCGGTGGTGAAGTATGTAGCTTTTGGGCTTAGCTAGTTATTATCGGAGATTCGTGGAAGGGTTTTCTCGAATCGCTACTCCATTAACCAAAAAACTAACTCGGAAGGATACAAAATTCGTTTGGAGCGAAGAATGCGAGAAGAGTTTCCAAGAGCTTAAGAGGAGACTCATTTCGGACTGTTCTAACAATACCATCCGATGCGGATGGATTTGTTATCTCAATGATGCTTCGGACAAAGGGTTAGGATGTGTTCTCACGCAACGTGGAAAGTCATAGCCTATGCCTCGCGACAACTCAAAGAGTATGAGAGGAATTATCCTACTCATGATCTAGAGTTAGCGGCAAATCGTTTTCCAGGCTAAAAGATCCGGAGGCACTATCTATATGGGGAGAAAGTGGAGATATATTCGAACCATAAAAGCCTCAAATATTTCTTCACGTAAAAGGAACTCAACATGCGGCAACGACGTTGGCTCGAGTTGTTGAAAGATTACGACCACACTATTCAATACCATCCTCGAAAAGCGAGCGTGGTAGGGTGTAGCGTTGAGTAGAAGATCATATCGCGGAACGAAAAGCGATGATGTCAAGTATCACGCATGAGAGCCAACTTTAATAGAAAAAGTTAAGGTTGCTTTCGAGCTACTGGGCCGGAGGCGATGCGTATGAAGAAGAAAGTACAAGAAGGTGTTATTAGGG
The DNA here is from genome assembly GCA_020205615.1 of Panax quinquefolius. Classification (NCBI taxonomy): domain Eukaryota; kingdom Viridiplantae; phylum Streptophyta; class Magnoliopsida; order Apiales; family Araliaceae; genus Panax; species Panax quinquefolius. The sequence continues at coordinate 87,270,987 of CM035168.1, forward strand.
CGAGAAACGCGATGAAGAAGGAATACTTCGAGTCCACTCCAGACTCTGTGTTCCTAACGACTCTGATTTGAAGTACAAGATTATGATGGAGGCACACAATACACCATTTGCAATCCATCCTGGAAGTACTAAAATGTATCGTGATCTTCGACATACATTTTGGTGGAACAATATGAAGAGAGAGATTGCAAAGTTTATCTCGATGTGTTTAACTTGTCAACGTGTAAAGGCGGAGCATCTAGTACCTAAGGGTCCGTTGCAACCACTTGAGATTCCGAAATGGAAGTGGGAACACATTACCATGGATTTCGTTACGGGTCTTCCTATGGTTTCTCAAGGCATCAATGCTATTTGGGTTATTGTTGATAGATTAACCAAGTCTGCTCATTTCTTGCCGATACGAGAGACTTATTCCCTTGAACGTCTTGCTCGTATGTACGTAGATGAGATTGTGAGATTGCATGGCATACCAGTATCCATAGTTTCGGATCGTGACCCAAGATTCACTTCAAGATTTTGGGTTAGCTTGCAAAAAGCTATGGGCACGGATTTCTGATTGATTGACATACCATCCTCAAACGGACGGACAATCGGAGAGGACTATTCAAACTCTTGAAGATCTATTAAGACTCGTGTCCTAGACTTCAAAGGGAGTTGGGATAAGTATTTACCATTGATGGAATTCTCCTACAACAACAGTTATCAAGCAAGCATTGGTGTGGCCCCATTTGAAGCATTATATGGATGAAAGTGTCACTCTCTAGTATGTTGGGACGAGGTGGGTGAAGCAACATTGTTGGGACCCGAGTTGGTACGTATGACTACGGAAAAGATCCAAATGATTCGACAACGTATACAAACGGCACAAGATCGACAAAAGAGTTATGCGAATCTTCATCGAAAGGACGTAGAATTTAGTATTGGGGATCATGTACTGTTGCGTGTTGCCCCATGGAAGGGAGTTACAAGATTCGGGAAGAGAGGAAAGCTCAATCCACGATTTATTGGTCCATTTCAAATTCTTGACCGAGTAGGTAATGTAGCCTATAAACTCGCGTTACCTCCAAGTATGTCTCGTGTTCATAATGTGTTTCACATATCGTATTTAAGTAAATATGTGAAAGACCCGAACCACGTTATTGAGTTAGAACCGACATTTAGATAGCCAGAAGACTTAACGTATGAGGAGGTACTGTCAAGATCTTGGATAGGAAGGAGCATGTCCTACGTACAAATGTCATACCACAAGTTAAAGTTTTGTGGAGGAATCATGCTATAGAGGAAATGACCTGGGAATTAGAAACGGAAATGAAAGCGAGGTATCCTCATCTTTTCAAACACTGTAATGCGTCGTCAATTTCGAGGATGAAATTTCATAAGAAGGGGAGGTTATAAGACCCTAATAATTAATAAATGAAATTTATTTTCTCTATTATTTCTTTTAATTAGTAAGGGTTGATTTGATTAATGTGGTTAGTTATGAGTAAAATGCATAAATATTTTAAATAAGCGGTGGTTATAAAATATTTATTTTTGTCGAGGGAATATTCGTTTGGTCGTGGAATATTCTTACTTTGTCGGGAATATTAAATGCGACGTAGCAAGACCTTAATGGGCCCCATAACGGAAAGCGATTGAATGAAGAAAAACGACAAATATAAGTTGTTTAAAAATAACGGCGTAGTTATTCTGTTACTGCTAACACCGTTGGAATACCCGGTGGATAAAACACACGATGTCTGGCGTTGTTGCACAAAGCTACGGTATTGCACCAATTATTGAAGGCACTACTCAATAATGGTTACAGTAATTACTGTTCAGTATTTTATTTTATTGATTCAATAATTGTTGCGTTGATATTTTATATTGTTGTTGTTTCAATAATTGTCATTACACAATATTTTCCATTATCGGAGCAATAATTCATATTATCTGAATAATATTATTAGATAACATTATTGACAATGTCTAGAAAGTTCTGTCTAAGGAGAGGTTTGGTCATCTAATTGCTCGCGCCCAAGAAGGAGAGATCCTTATTGGAAAGCCCTCTATCCTGGGAACTGCCTGGTTGTCAATAATGTGATTCTGTAATATTATTTATGAATAATTAATTATTAATTTATATGATGAGGAAAATATTAATTTTATGAGGATATAGATGGAGAAAAATTTTAATGTGACAATTATTGAAAATTAATATTTTATCTTTTTCTGATAAAATAATTCATTTAAATATATTATTTTAATAATATATTAACGATGATATTTTTACAATGAATGTGGGATATATGAGTATATGAGGAGGAAGAGTATTTTTGTGGCATTAAATGTTTAACACATGTTTTGTGTGTTGGTGGACACAATTATTGACCGAAATTTGATTATAGCTTGTAAAATCGCCCGTTTGTGGTTTTCGGTCAATTTCTGTTTGGAATTTGGAAAACCTTTCTTATGCAAAGTTGTAGAGAATTAACTTTCCTATAAAAAGACGCGAGATTCGACTTTTCTGATAAAAAGGCTATTTATTATGAATTATTAAAGTTCCGAAGTTCTGAAATAATTAATTTTTGGGAGTTTTAGTTAATTATTTTGAGAAAAATGTTTTTTACAACTAAGTTGGCCTCACATGTGATTCAAATGGGCTGAGATCAGTTGTCTAAGGTGGGCTAAAGAAAATGTGAAAAATATATTAATATTATATTCAATTTTCTACTTTGGTGTTCTAAGCATTTTCCTATAAATAGGTGCTTAGGTTAGAATTGAAATCACACCGTAAACCGAAGTTTCTCTCTATTTCTCTCTCGATATATTGAGCGTATTCTTGTGAGTATACTTTGAGTGTTGTTATACGGTGCAAGTTCCTTCACCTCTATATCCAGTTTTTCAATCGTAAGCACTGCAGTCTTTGTGAGGTAAGGATATTATTATTAAAATGATATTATTTCTTTCAATATCATTATCTTGAAGTATTGATCCGGACTTTTAATCAAATTTGAAACTTTTTGTGCTTGGGAGTTACTATTCACGATATCAGACTTATTCACGATATCTGACACTTATTCATGAATACGATACTATTCACGTAAAATTAAAATTTTTCATTTTGTCCAAAATATCTATTGTGGATACTAGCTTTGATTGTATCCATGTTTTGATCATTCTTGAATTTTACCCCACTATGATTATTTATGAGGTATTTTTGGACATGAAATAGGCAAATACTGAATCCTTAATACTTGTTCTTTTGTTTCACTAGATTCGCTTTTCTTTAAAATATTTTTCATCATCCTCGGTCCTAAATGATGATATTCTTCGAATATCTTTGGCTTTGTAGTGTAAAGATGAATGATTTCTTGATGAATATCTTTGGTAGTAGTGCAAAGATGAACAAGTGTTTATATAAACATGATTAGATCGATGAATATCTTTGGTAGGTAGTGCAAAGATGAATATTTGATTCAAGATGAATATTGATTGATGTTACGGGATAAAATAATGATGATGGATTTGTTAAATTCATAGATATTAGTAGATTTCATCCTCTACGTAACTCTTCTATGAATTAATATTTTCCGTCATGAATATTGCTCTAAAACTTGTTGTTTAATGTATTCTCTCATTTTTTTCCCTGTTGAAGACTAACGATAATTTGTTGTATATTATCTTAGTCATAATATTCTTTACTGGGCTAGTTGAGCTCACCCTTTTTATTTTTGTTCCATTTTTCTTCTCAGGAGGCGAGAATGTAGCGAGTACTAGTCGGGGTATGGAATGAAGGTTCTAGAGAGAGTTGTTTAGTAGTCCTCACCATTTTTGTAAAATAATGTATCAATAAATGTGATGAGGATTTATTTGGGTATAGATATTGTCTGAAGATAATTTTTGTATTCAAACTCACAGTTTACTTGTTGTAATAATAAAGTTGTAGTTGTTTTACATGCCATGTATTGACAACTCAGAATGGGTGATGTATACCTATTTTGGGGGCATCACATTTGGCTCCTTCCAACTGATCAAACAGGTCATCAATGCGAGGCAACGGGTACCTATTTTTGATGGTGACATGATTCAACTCCCGATAATCAATATAAAGTCGCATACTTCCATCTTTCTTCTTTACGAATAGAACAGGAGCACCCTAAGGAGACGTACTAGGACGAATGAAATCGATGTCTAACAATTCCTGTAGTTGGGTTTTTAACTCTTGAAGTTCAATAGGAGCCATTTGATATGGGGCTTTGGAAATGGGTTTTATACCGGATTCAAGGTCAATACAAAATTCAATTTTACGCTCTGGGGGTAGGCCAGGAAGTTCTTCAAGGAATACGTTAGGAAATTTCTTAACAATAGAAATATCATTCAAGTCTGACGTATCTTTATTTAAATCCGTGACATGGGCTAAGAAAGCTTGACATCCGTTTTTCAATAAACGAATAGCTTTATGACATGATATGAAAGTGATTGATTTTAGTGGTTTGGTTGCTTGAATTCGCATAATAGGTTGGTTAGGAATATAAAAGCTAACAACCTTACGAAAACAATCGATTTTAGCATGATGAGTAGTTATCCAATCAACCCCTAAAATCACATCAAATGCAAGTATTTTCAAAGAAATAAGATCGACAGGTAACGTGCGGTTACCGATTTGAATCAAACAAGACTTATAAATCGTAGATGTAATGAAGGTTTCTCCCAACGGAGTTTCAACAGATAAGTCAAAGTCTAATTTCTCCGGAGTTAAATTTAAACGTTGAGCGCAAGTAGGAGAAATAAAGGAATTGGTAGAACCGATATCAAATAAAGTATAAACTTCGCTAGAGTTTATGATTAGCTTACCCGTGATCACCTCGTTCGGATTCCTCGCTTTTTGGGAGGTTACGACAAACGCTCTCCCTTGAACTACCGGTTTTGTCTTGTGTGGGACACCCTTTGATGCCTCCATCCCAGCTGGACTTGACTTTGGTGCACGATAAAATCAGGTTGGTGACCTTCTTTTCCACAATTATAACACGCTTTGGGCTGCATCGTGCAGTTTGGACTTATGTGTCCTTCCCCTCCACATTTGTAATATACGACCGGTGGTCGTTCTCCTTCCTTAACAACAAAAGGTGCCGACGCCTTTCCATCCTTGTTGAATCTCCTCTTCTTGAAATGTCCACTCTTATTGTCATGGCCATGATTACCACCAAAGTGATTATCATTTACGGCATGTTGATTCCTCCACATTTTTTGTCACCGCTCACGATCGCTACTACTTCGGTATTATCGACTTGTCGATTGCTCTCTCTTGGTTGGGTTGACTCATTATCGCGCTCCAATAACTGAGCCCTATTCACAACATCTGAATACAAACACAGTTTGTGAGAAATTAGGTATTTACGTATCTCGGGTTTCAAACCTCTTAGAAACATCCGCGTCATTCTCTCCTCATTATTAACCAAGTGGGACGCAAACCGAGACAACTTGGCAAATTTAGCTTCAGATCTTTACCATACGGTCATATTGTTTTGCTCAAGCTTGATGAACTCTACCTCCTTCATGTGACGAATACTTTCAGGAAAGTACTTGTCATTGAACAGCTCTTGGAACTTCTCCCAAGACATTTTGAGTGCGGCAGGTTGAGTACGCTTTACAGATTCCCACTAGTAATCTACCTCTGCTCGCAATATGAAGGTGGCAAAGGGAACCTTTTGCTCCTCGGAGCATCCCAAGACATCAAATATCTTGTTGATCTACTTTATCCACGTCTCCGCCTTAAGTGGTTTTGGCTCTCCAAAAAACTCCGGTGGTCCCAGTTCCTTGAACTGCTTAGCGGTGACCCTCCGAGAGTTGTCAGTGTTTCCACCTGCATTTTGGACAGGAGCCGCTTTCGCCTGATGTTGCATGAATTGCATAAAGCCTCTGAACATCCCATCGTTCACCATTTCATCGGTGTTATTGTTTACATATGGATTACTGTCTTCCTGTTGCACATTATCCAGGGCATTAATCTGTGATGACTCAACGGTCTCATGTGCTTCATTGTTTATCTCAACATTTTCGGATGCCATTTTCAAATACTACCACAAAACAAGGGTTAATTAACATATCACATATTATCCCAATACTCTGACCGACCAATTAAATACCAAATAAACTTAGGTAGGTCATAATATAAATAGATTCTACCGTTTGAGTTGTTGATAAAATTCATTTATTTTCACATACTTTTTTACCATTCAAAACACGAAGGAGTAGCTTTTCCAGAGTTTGGTCATATTGAATACTCGACGTTTGGTTAAAAGTACAAAAGCAATATTTCCACATGCATCACTTTGATGTTTGGTTAAAAGTACAAAGCAATATTTCCAAATCAATTTTAATAGTTCCAAAGTTTTTCTCTCATAGGAGAAGAAAGCAAATTTCATCTCATATAAAAAAAACTATGCAAAAATATGAAAAATAATTGTAAAAATATCAATTTCAATTTAAATATTTATATACCAAGTAATCATTTTTTAATATCCTCTTAATCAGTTGGGGGTGTATAATTATTATTAATATTGTAAGAAAAAGGGGGTGAGTTTAGAAAAATAATACTCCCTCCGTCCCGACTTTTTAGAGTAATGCACAAGTATTAAAAAAAAATTGTATAACATTAAATAAATATCAAATGTCTATATTGCCCTTATATTGAATAAAAAAATTGTTATTTATTAAACAAAAAATAATTAAAAAACCAAACTTATATTTATTACTTGAAGTAATATTAAAAACTAATCAATTAATGATCACTTAGAATTCTAAAACATGGTATATTAATGGACAAAAAAACTCCTCTAAAACGTCTCTTATAAGGAGCAAGGAAGCAAAAAAGAGAATGCAGAACAGGTGGATTCGGTTAGCATGATTCAACTCCCGATAATCAATATAAAGTCGCATACTTCCATTAAACGTGTACATTGTATTATGATTCAACTCCCGATAATCAATATAAAGTCGCATACTTCCATTAAACGGGTACCTATTTTTGATGGTGACATAATTCAACTCCCGATAATCAATATAAAGTCGCATACTTCCGTCTTTCTTCTTTACGAATAGAACAGGAGCACCCTAAGGAGACGTACTAGGACGAATGAAATCGATGTCTAACAATTCACATAGTTGGGTTTTAACTCCACGAAGTTCAATAGAGCCATTTGATATGGGGCTTTGGAAATGGGTTTTATACCGGATTCAAGGTCAATACAAAATTCAATTTTACGCTCTGGGGGTAGGCCAGGAAGTTCTTCAAGGAATACGTCAGGAAATTTCTTAACAATAGAAATATCATTCAAATCTGACGTATCTTTATTTAAATCCGTGACATGGGATAAGAAAGCTTGACATCCGTTTTTCAATAAACGAATAGCTTTATGACTTGATATGAAAGTGATTGATTTTAGTGGTTTGGTTGCTTGAATTCGCATAATAGGTTGGTTAGGAATATAAAAGCTAACAACCTTACGAAAACAATCGATTTTAGCATGATGAGTAGTTATCCAATCAACCCCTAAAATCACATCAAATGCAAGTATTTTCAAAGAAATAAGATCGACAGGTAACGTGCGGTTACCGATTTGAATCAAACAAGACTTATAAATCGTATATGTAATGAAGGTTTCTCCAAACTGAGTTTCAACAGATAAGTCAAAGTCAATTTCTCCGGAGTTTAATTTAAACGTTGAGCGCAAGTAGGAGAAATAAAGGAATTGGTAGAACCGATATCAAATAAAGTATAAACTTCGCTAGAGTTTATGATTAGCTTACCCGTGATCACCTCGTTCGGATTCCTCGCTTTTTGGGAGGTTACGACAAACGCTCTCCCTTGAACTACCGGTTTTGTCTTGTGTGGGACACCCTTTGATGCCTCCATCCCAGCTGGACTTGACTTTGGTGCACGATAAAATCAGGCTGGTGACCTTCTTTTCCACAATTATAACACGCTTTGGGTTTTGCATCGTGCGATTTGGACTTATGTGTCCTTCCCTCCACATTTGTAACATATCACGGTAGGTGGTCGTTCTCCTTCCTTAAAAACAGTGTTGGTCTTGGCGTCTTTCCATCCTTGTTGAATCTCCTCTTCTTGAAATGTCCACTCTTATTGTCATGGCCATGATTACCAAGAAGTGATTATCATTTCGCATGTTGATTCCTCCACGTTTTTTGTCACCGCTTCAACGATCGCTACCATCGGGTATTATCGACTTGTCGATTGTTCTCTCTTGGTTGGGTTGACTCATTATCGCGCTCCAATAACTGAGCCCTATTCACAACATCTGAATACAAACACAGTTTGTGAGAAATTAGGTATTGACGTATCTCGGGTTTCAAACCTCTTAGAAACATCCGCGTCATTCTCTCCTCATTATTAACCAAGTGGGACGCAAACCGAGACAACTTGGCAAATTTAGCTTCGTACTGCGCCACGGTCATATTGTTTTGCTCAAGCTTGATGAACTCTACCTCCTTCATGTGACGAATACTTTCAGGAAAGTACTTGTCATTGAATAGCTCTTAGAACTTCTCCCAAGATATTTTGAGTGCGGCAGGTTGAGTACGCTTTACAGATTCCCACCAGTAATCTGCCTCTGCTCGCAATATGAAGGTGGCAAAGGAAACCTTTTGCTTCTCGGAGCATCCCAAGACATCAAATATCTTGTTGATCTACTTTATCCACGTCTCCGCCTTAAGTGGTTTTGGCTCTCCAAAATACTCTGGTGGTCCCAGCTCCTTGAACTGCTTAGCGGTGACCCTCCGAGAGTTGTCAGTGTTTCCACCTGCATTTTGGACAGGAGCCGCTTTCGCCTGATATTGCATGAATTGCATAAAACCTCTGAACATCCCATCGTTCACCATTTCATCGGTGTTATTGTTTACATATGGATTACTGTCTTCCTGTTGCACATTATCCTGGGCATTAATCTGTGGTGACTCAACGGTCTCATGTGCTTCATTGTTTATCTCAACATTTTCGGATGCCATTTTCAAATACTACCACAAAACAAGGGTTAATTAACATATTATCCCAATACTCTGACCGACCAATTAAATACCAAATAAACTTAGGTAGGTCATACTAGCGAAGGAATTCTTCGTCTCTCCCCTCCTAGTTCTTGTTTCACCTCTCAGCCAGGAACATATTCCTAAGCTTTGATACCAACTGTGACACCCCCAAAATATGTATACATCACCCATCTTGAGTCGCCGAATACATGGTACAAAATTTAAATACAACTTAGTTAGACAACAGTCGTGTAAAATACGATAAAACATAATCTAAGAGTTTTAATAAGAATATTGTCATCTAGAAAATATCCACACTCAATGGAGTCCTCATTACATTTATTGTCACACTATTTAACAGAATAGTGAGGACTATTAATGCTATCTTCTCGGACCGGCCACTCCGCTCCCCGACATAGAGAGATGGTCAAGTGGAAATTTTAAAAAGGAGATTCAACAATGGACGGAAAGACATCGCAGAGTAGCACCAACACCAACAACAAATTCTAGGGGAGGAGAACGACCGCTACCGATCTCATTTCTGACGAGAGAGGGCACAAAGTCCAAACGGTTCATGTGAGCCCCCAAAACAAGTATACATCACCCATCTTGAGTCACCGAGAAAAATATTTAAATACAACTTAATTATAATGCGTAATAAATTATCATTAGTCTTTAAACAAAAATATTGTCTTCGATAAAATATAATGGTGTCCTCATTACATTATTATCAAATTATTTACGTAGAATAGTGAGGATAAAAACAACCATCCGGACCGTCAATCCATTAGAAGAGTCAAGTAAGAGCATGATATCTACTATCTTCTATGATTTAAAATAATGTTTATCATTAGTTTTTATCATTGAGACTAAAATATAATGTACTTAAGTAAATAAACCACATCATCGAGTCGAATCCATTAAAGAGTCAAGTAGAGCATGATATCTACTATGATATTTATTAAATCATCAATTTTTATCATTGAGACTATTAATAAATAAACCACATCATCGAAGTCATCCCTCGTCATATATTTATACCAAAATCAATGGTCCGATTATCTACCGAATAATCCTCGGTCATAATCATACCAAAATCGCATCAATGCACTACAAGCTACTGAGGACTTTTACCACATCATTTATAACATTACAGGTCATGATTATACCGAATAATCCCTGGTCATAATCATACCAAGTCCATCTATGCACGTAAGCCAAAGATGACTTTCATCACAATATAAGCATGAGGATGATGACAATGACATAATAATTCAATAAAACAAGTTCAAGAATAAATTTTAAAGATTTATAAGTTAATTTATCTTGAAATCAATTACATCCAAATTGTCAACATGGTAATCGCTTTGTGAGTAAAATTCAAGAATGCTCGTAAGAATATTTCCATGAAAAGATCTGGGATGAAGCCTTGAAATATCCGTGATATTCTACTAATTTCATGGAGTATAGAAGCCAAAAACTTTAACCAAATTAGTATCATAGAATATATGAAACTATGAAATGGATTTTCACCGCCATGCGATAATCCACGTAGACAGATCATTTTCACAATTTAATAAGGAATTAATACGAAGGATCATTCACCATGCATGTGATAATCTACATTGACATGTTATTCCAACAAAATAATAAAGAATGGAACTGTGTCAAATGCGTAATCCGCATGACGAATAGGATATTCCAAATGTAATAATAAAGAATGGAATATTAGAAGAATTCACCATGCATGCGATAGGCCGCATTACATCTGTTATTCCAAATGTAATAATAAAGAATGGAAGCAGTCTGGCGTAATCCGCATGATGTGATATTCCAACGAGAATAATAAAGAATGGAATAACAAAGAATTCACCATGCATGTGATAGACCACACGCATAAAGTTATTCCAATAGAATAATAAAGAATGGAACCAGTGTCTAGCGTGAATCCGCATGCATGTGATATTCAAATGTAATAATAAAGAATGGAATAATGTAAGAATTTCACCACGTATGTGGTACTTCGCATGTACGTGGATATTCCAATATAATAATAAAGAATGGAATAACGAAAAATTTCACCACGTATGCGGATTTGATGTATAGGCGAGTTATTCCAACATAATAATAAAGAATAGAATAACGTAAGAATTTCACCATGTATGTGGTACTTGATGATAGACATGTTATTCCAACATAATAATAAAGAATGGAATAATGTAAGCTCTCTTCATGAATACGAAAGAAATAATACCCTTACCTTAGAAAAGAAATGGATACTAGAGTAGAGAGATAGCAGACTTCTCTTCTTCTTTCTCTCTATAATTTCTCTCTATAATAATTGCTCTATAGCTTTAGTGAATTGGTGAGAAATGAAGGAAGAATGAGCTTCTATTTATAATAAAATATAGTTTTGATAATTGCACGTTTTGGGGCTCGAAATATTACAGTACAATACCTTCAACTTTTCTTTCATTTTTAATTTAGTTCTGCAAGTATTATCAAACTTGCACCACCTCCCCTAATAGTAAATAATGTGAATCAATAGTTCAATCATGTGAATCAATAGTTATAATCATATGAAAATACGAATTACAGTATAGTACCTCTATCTATACCTCCATTTTTAACTTAGTCATGCAAGTATTATCAATCTTGCACCAACTCCCCTAATAGTACATGAATGTGATTCAATAGTACACAAATGTGAACAAATAGTTATATAAGCATGTGAATTAGTAGCAATTAATTGCTCATTTATCCGATTAATTACCCGATTTATCAATATAACCCCCAAACATCAATTATCATCGGAATAGATGTCGATTTCCACTAACACTAATAATCCCAACACAATGGAACTATCAAATTCATCTTTAATCAACACGAAATTATTCATCATTAATATTATAACTCACAATATTTAACAACCAGGTTGTTCCCAGGAAAGAGGGGGCTTTCAAATAAGGATTTCTCCTTATTGGCGTGCAATTAGATGACCAAACCTCTCCTTGACAGAACTTCTAGACATTGTAAATATTGCAATTTAAAAATATGAATAACTTTGTCGTCTCAATTATTGATTTAATAATATATCATATAATGCAGATGATACTGTGACAATAATCGAATTAATAATATAAGAGATATGATCACGATAATTATCTTGAGTAATAATTGAGTATAACCGGAAAGTGACTTCTCACGTAAGCATCAATAATTAATACCGTAGCTACTATGCAACCACGCCAGACATCAGTATTTTTACTAATGGGTAGTTCAACGGTTTAACAATAAAACTTCCGCCGTTATTTTTATAAAAGATAATTATGTCATTTTCTAACTACGATACTTCCATCAGTGGGGTCCACTAATGATTGTCTTGTTGTCGTCTAATATTCCTGTTAAAACGAATATTCCCCACCAATCGAATATTATATAACCACTTGCTTTACTTTGCAAAATTTGTAAATATTACCCGCAACTATAACATTATATTATATCCACACCATAATATTCAAAAATATATTTCGAGAGAAATTAATCTTTATTCATAAAAGTTGGGGTCTTACACAGTTGGTTGCTAAACTTTCAGACCAAGGTAACCAATTCATACTACAGGTGTGGATGTAAATTGGTTACCTTAGTATAAAGGTTTGGTTACCTTGATATAAAAGTTTGGTTACCTTGGTACGAAGGTTTGGTTATCAACATTACATTACACATCACTCTCTTATCTCTCTCTTTTCTATGCAGAAAACAAAATTTGTTTATAAAACTAGAACTGAAGGTGTCCTAGTGCTATTATTAAGTAGCTAGCTAGCTTATTACATGATGACACCAATTATGCCTTTATCTTTGCCCATGTCATGAACTCTAATTGCTCTCTGGTGCCATGGCATTACTAATTATCTTCTCTTCTGCAATATCTCGAAAATTTTCTTTTATTATCGAAAAATGGTTGCTCCCGCCACCACCGCCCCAGCCACCACCGCCCCAGCCACCACCGCCGTCGCCACCGCCAACACCGCCATTGCTATCTCCTTCATAGCCTTCACCGTCGCCTCTGAAGCCACCACTGCTACCTCCTCCGAAGCTTCCACCGCCACCTCCTCCGAAGTTGCATCCACCACCTTCTCCGAAGTACAAAATTTGTGCAGTCTTTCCTATGAAGATTTGAATTTGAATTTGTTTTTGTGGTTAGATTCCAGATATTTGAATTTGAATTATTAATTATGGCAGTTATTTCTCTTTAATTTTAGGTTCCTTTATTAATGTGAATTGCGTTATTTTTAAAATTATTTTGTGGATGTTTTGTTTTTGTAAATATTTTCTAATTGTTGTATATTATTGTTAAGTACCCAATTAAATATGGTCTTGGACTATTAGTTGGTTAAATGGTTGGAGCTCAACAAACTGAATTTGTTAGGTTCGAAAGTTTATAAATGAGAATAAACAACAATCTTAAGAATCTCAATATATATCTTGGGCCTTTGAAACTTATTCTATCGTGGGCTAACTTCTTTATGGATACAAGGCTTGGGCTAATCCAGTCTAACATATATAGAAATGTTTTAAAATTTATTATTTTCCCTTTAAATTTTAAGTCCATCAACTTTTTAACAAAATAAGCATATTTTATTTTTTAAAATATATTGGTGTACATATAATAAGTAAATTATCTTACTCTAAAATTTCCATAACACCCCCAACTTATATTAGATTATTAACACCTCGTGACACCTGAAATACGTGTATAAATTATATAAAATAAAATAAAAATTTTATTATACAGAAAAAATAAAATAATAATAAAACTAAACATATAGAAGCATAAGAGAAAACAAATAATGTGACACGATTACGATGTCAATGAATCAAGTGAGCCACTTTATAATATAGATTTCCTCAAATATATTGTCACTTTTAAATACAAAAATTATAAAGACAAACTAATAAAGATGATTAGGTCGAAGATATAAGTATTTCCTTATTAAGTTACTTTTTAATAAAAATAATTTTTAGGTAATATTTTTTTATTTTTCTAAAATTAAAAATACATATTACTTTTTAAATGTCAATTTATCAAATTTTGTAATTTAAAATTATTTAATTTTATTACAAATAAATAAAATTATTATAACTTAACTAAAAAATTTATGTAATTATTATATTTGTTGTTTTTAACAATTAAATTAATTTATGTTTATGTTAATATTCTTTATTAATTTTAAAAATGAAAAAGTATTTTAATTTAAGAACAAGGGGAGGGAGTATATAGAAATTTCTTTTACAATCTATTAGTTAATATTAATACATTATTGTGAATAAATAACTTAATAATAAATCATCAAACCTTCATCAATTTAAAATTTAAAATTAATAGATATATTTTGGTAAAGCTACTGAAACCCTAGCTGCTCAACAAAACCCCTATTTAACCACTCGTCTCTTCGTTTCTTATCTCGCCGTATCGAAGCTGCGAGTCATAGTCTCATTTTTATTGATCGAATTTCTTTTATGTTCGTCGGCCGTCTTCAATTTGAATAAAATCTTTTTTCGATTTGCATTTATGTGTTCTTGCTCTCCATTTTCTGAGAAAGAAAAGGGAGGAGATACGTGGAAGGAGATGAAAGATGTCAAATCTGTGGAATAGATATATAATTAAATTGCATCTGTATTTTACACTCCTTGTTTTTCCAAAATTAAATTTTGATCTGTGGGCAAGGAGATATAAGTGATGCAGAAAGCTAAATAGGATGGCTTACCAGCCCATTGCTTTATTTTTCCTTAGCATTGGGGTCAAATGGACCTTCCCATATTCAAATTTCAATTTACATCTTATTTATTTGGGTAATTTTTATTTTTTTAAAGATTTTGTTTTCATAAATCTATATATTTAAATGGCAAATGATGATTGTTTTAATCTTATCCTACACACTGATTATCCGTGTTGAATTCAAAACTCCGCTTATTATCTGATGCCATTTTGCTTCCACTTTGTTCTTGGTAGGTTTTGTAGTATGTGTTGTAATTTCTTTAGAAATTGTTGTGGAAATATATGGGTTTTCCTTTTGCAAATTAGGGTTTTGCTTTATTACGATATACAAATTATTTGGATTTAAGGCAAGTGATGTGAACAATCTTATGCTTAACACTGAAGTTGATGTGGAATAAAACTCCGCTTATTATCTGATGCCTTCCCAATTTTGTAGATTTAGAAGAGGAAAAAAAAGTTGTATTTTGATTAGAGTTATTAAACCTGTGTGCATTTTAGTCAATTGAACTGGAAAGCTACCATTTTGTGATATGATTTTAGAATAGATATGATTGCTTTGAGTTTCTGGTAGTGTAGATTTGGTTAATTTGATTCAATGATGAGAAATAGCAGACGGGCGGTCTGAACTGATGCCATGTTGATTGTCTGCAAGATTTCCACCTAGTGGAATGTTTCTGAGAATTTCCATTGGTTTTCTGTTGTTTTTATTGAATTAATATTTCACATTTAATACAAACGCCATTCTAAAATAGAAGAGCAAAATGCAGAAGAAAATGCTCTTAAATTTTGAATTGGGTGGTGTATAATGTTTAGCTTAGCTGCTGTGATGATGTTGCTAAATTATGTCTGGACATATGAGACTTTGT
This sequence comes from Panax quinquefolius, assembly GCA_020205615.1. NCBI lineage: Eukaryota > Viridiplantae > Streptophyta > Magnoliopsida > Apiales > Araliaceae > Panax > Panax quinquefolius. Next base: position 87,286,659 of record CM035168.1, read on the forward strand.
CTGTGATATGTTGATGCAATTGTCTGAGCATATTCTAGACTTGCTTTTCTGAGTTTCTCTTTTCTTAATACCAATGTTTTTTTAATTAAAAAGACAAGTTTGTCTATTACATATATGGAGACATTGAGTAGTTGTTAGAGAGAACTGAAAACTCTTTAAGTCGGATGGTATCAACTCATTGATTAAATTAGTGTTAATAGTGACATGTAATGCCATGAAATTGAAAATTGTTGTCACTTTCTTAGACATGAATTACTTCAGAATATGTAGTAATATAAAATCCGCACAAAGTATCCTTTGTTTTTGAAGAACCAGGAGACTAAAGGTTTCAGTGGGAATTCCAAGTCAATTACTCAGCGGTGTCTAAAACACTTATTCTGTTTTAAGGCTATTAGTTCTAGTCTACTAGCTAATAATTAGTAACTGGAGTTGTGCTAGTTTTTATCTGTTCTACTCTACTAGCTATTAATTAGTTATTGGTATTGTGCTAGATTTTGCCATAACCCTTATTGTTCACTTGTTATGCAACACTTTAGTCTCGTGTCTTTGCGGGATTTTTGGATGTATATACAAGGATTCAATTTGTAATCATGTGTTGGTCTAAGAAGACTCAATAAAATATTATCGAGAGACTTTGATTTTGACTCGTTGTTACATGCTATTTAGCCTCGGCAGAACCCATTTCAAAATTAGGGGAAATCTTTAAGCCTCTAAGTGGAGAGTTGTCATACCCAGTTTTGAGTCTAAGATAGATGTAGATTTCTAATTATCTAGGTTGTATTCATTCATTTTGTGTTGTATCAAGTTGTAAATGGTTGTAGCTGAATTTTCTTAATTGTTTGATGTCAGCTTTGTGGAATAGATGTATTGAAATGCAAAACAGAATATATATATATATATATATAGTCCTTCTATGGCGACATTTTTTTGGCGACATTGTAGCGATATTTTTTTTTTATTTTTTTTTTTGTAAGATAACTTAAAAAAATGTATAATATTTATTTGATTGAAATTTTTATAAAAAGCAGTGTTTTAGGTGTAATTTGGATACGTCTGAAAGCAAGTGCATATATAGTGCATAACCCCACTTTTTGCAGATTTTTAAATTACACTTAAAATACTTATTTTTACAAAAATTTCAAATAAAATAAATATTATACATTTTTAAGAAAATCTTCTAAAAAAATAAAAACCAAAAAAAAAAAAATAAAAATGTCACTAAAAAATGTCAACAAAAATGTCCCCTAAAATTTTTTTCATATATATATATATATATATATATAGGGATTCCATCCACAACCCCTTTTACTACTAGTACATCTCTACAACTTGTCTTAGGTCTTAGACATTTTTTTTTATAAGCGTTATTCAGAGTTGTAGCGGGCTAAAAAAAATTATCTTCCAATAACTCTTGGTTGTTGTGGATGGATACCCATATATATATATATATAGAGAGAGAGAGAAAGAATCAAGAACATATTCTTTATTGTCCGTCGTTATAGGTTCCTGTTCGTTCTTTATATATTGTTTGTTTGTCATATATATATTATGCATTGTTAAAAGTTTAAGATGGCGGTTCTATATAAAGGGATGAACCGAATCATCGCTATAACATAAATAATTGACTTTCTATGCTATAGCGACGGAAAAAATTGTCACTATAGTCGGTTCGTTTTTAATTCGCTCTTTCTAGTTCGTTGAAAAAGCGGATTGATATATATATATATATATATATATATATATATATATATATATATATATATATTGTGCACTTGTTTGTTCTAAACATGAAACGGTAAAGTGGAGTGTATTGTTTAAGGACTTCATTTACTTATCCAACTTAAAAGAAATATTATTATGCAAATATTTCAATATGTATTAAGGATAAAAAGACTAATGTGAGTAGATCATTATTATAGTAAAATTTCTATTTAAGAATATTCTATATAAGAATAATTTTTACAATATTATAAAAAAAATTGGTCCTAATTTGGGCCGATTATAAATAAAATAACTTTTAAATTGTAATATGTTATATACTTTTTAAGTTCAGTATTATTAAAAATTATACCTCCATATATAGTAATAATTTCATATATATATATATATATATATATGAGAGACTATTAATTTTAAAAGAGTATATTTTTTATAAAAGACTATATTTCCTATAAAAAATTATATTTTCTTATAAAAATTACATTTTACATAAAAAGAACTATATTTTCCTATAATGTATCATTTTTCCATAAAAGATCACATTTTTTTATAAAAAGTACATTTTATAAAAGATTATTTTTTCTTAGTTTGAAAATCTAAATAATTTATGTTTTCTTTAATTTTTATTATAAAATCTATATTTTTATTAAAGTGGATATTTTTGTGTTTGAAAAATATTTTGTACCAATACCTCTATTTAGTAATAACCTCTTAATTAGAATATAAATAATTTCTACATAGAGGTTTTACTGTATAAAGTAATACAAATTATGAAAAATGACTTTTTATTTATTTAAAAGGTACATTTTCACTTGTTATCTTCCTAAAAAGATTGTTCACTCAAAATGCTCCACAATTTCTTGTTGCAGGATGTGCCACTACTTATTTGTTCTTCATCCTTCATAATTAGACACTTGGAGGTGAATTATTAGAATGGGGTTCACTTGAATACGACATTGCAGTCCATTGCAGGTATTGTGCTTGTTTGTTTCTGAATTAAGAGAGTAGTTTGGACCTTTCACAAATAAGAGATATGCATTTATTACTCATTTGATACTAACACCACATTTTAATTAAAATATTAAGAGATAAACCACTCGTCTAAAACGACATATTTAGTATTATAACAAACTTTGATACCTGCTGACTACTGGTGAGGTTCCGTACGGAAGTGGTTAGTATAAAGTTTATTTTTTGGTACTAAATTCTTTCTGATTGAATAGTCTATTTTCCTTGTGGAAAAATTAAAATATTCTGACGATAACATGTTATTAGGTACTAATAATTTTTTTAAGGAGATATTTGAATATTAAGATGATACTAAGTTTCATTAATCAAATCATTTTTTTGGAAACAATTCTTGCAAATAAAAATGCACTCTCCAAAAAATTCTACAACAATGTTATTGTCACATAAAAACACTCAGTATAATTCTACAACTTCGCTAATCTCCTTTACACATTTTTTTTTTTCTGATATTTTATAATTTTGGATAGTATGATTAAAATTAAAATTAAATCAATTAATTTATATACTTAGTAGTATAATTATTTCAAAAATAAAAATGATTTGATACTTTTTTATTAAATATAGATTTTTTATCAAAACTTTAATGGTCGAGAGTTCTTTTATATTTGTAACAGTAAAAATATTTTTAATAATTTGAATTTTTGTTAAATTGATCTTAATATCATCAACTATCAATTAACATATTTGGACAATTATTAATAAAATTATTAAGATCAAATAGTTAGTCTATCATTTTGACTAATATTATTATCAGTGTAGAACTATCATTTTTATTCCCTTTTTAAATTCTAAAATCTTTATTTGAAACGATATCAATGTTATAATTTCAATTGTGGAATGGAGGGAGGTGGGTGTATTTTTATTTGTCATATGAACTAGAACTACCGTTTACCGGTGAGTCCAGCTCGTCGGTGGTGAGCCGGTGGGTCCAGCTCATCGGTGGTGGCATGTCATGAACATTTTTGACGACCATATTTACTTACTACAGTTTTACATACGAGTGAAGGAGAAAGGACCCCACAGCGCCTAATAAGACTCCATTGATGAAAAGCTCCATCACAACCCCCACCCCCAAGTAGTATTCTCATAAATACACCCCCACCTCCACCTCCACCTCCACCTCCAATCATAAATTCTCCCAATTCTCTTACTCCCACTTTCTCTCTCCTCCTATCAACTAGACTTCATCAGAATCTCTCTCATCAGAACAACTTCTCAAACTAAAAACTGGAGCTCAAAATGAAAGAAGAAGAAATATACACAAAATCAACATCCGCCACCACAATATTTCTCAAAAAAGAGGCCTCTTGCTCCTTCTCTGAACATATTAACAACAATAACATTAATAATAATAATGGCATATTATTCGGGCGGACCCGATATAAGTTCTGGGTTTTGGCAGTGATTCTACTATTAGCTTTCTGGTCCATGTTCACCGGCTCTGTTACTCTCAAATGGTCCACCGCCGGCAATCTGAACCCTCTGATCGACGATTTTGATTCTCGCCTTCACTCCGACCTCGATATCCTGGTTAATTTCTCTTCTTCCTAATTCTCTCTCTATATAATTTCAATTGCTTTAATTTTTTCACACACACATATATATATATATATATTTCATCAGGAGGTGGAGGACAGAGAGAAAGTGGTGAGGAAGATGTGGGATGTGTATACTCACAGTAGAACAATTCGGTTACCCAAATTTTGGCAGCTGGCTTTTGAAGCTGCTTTTGAGGACTTGACCAGTGATCTACCCTCTGTTAGAAACGCCGCCGTTTTTGAGATTGCTAAGATGTCCTTGCTTTCCCCTCTTGACAACATTCTTCAACCTCCGCCCCCTGCTCTGAAATCTACTACTACTGTTAGGTAAGCAGGGTTACACTCACTTTTTCCCAATTTTTTAAGTGTTTCCGTAGAATATGCCTTGAATTTGTGTTAATTCTTTTGATTACTAGTTTCTGAAGATTTTGTTGCTGATACTTGTATGTGAATGAAATATAAAATTATAACCTATGTGTGTGTATATATAGGTTGTATATATGTATCCCGCGCCGTGTCTCAAAATCCATGTCTCAAGCACCCATAAGAATATGAGGCAGTTACATTGAGGAGTGGGTAAAAGATTAGAAATTGCATATTTTTTATTTACTTTTGTGAAAATGTAAGATCTTAAGAGGGGGGTGGGGGTGGGGAATTTAAGAGTTTCAAAGACTGTGAAGTTACCTATTTTTTTTGAGGTTTACTGATTAGATGGAAATCTAAAGATTAAGTAGACATACTATGTTGGTTGGATATATCTCTTCTTCTGGGGTTTAATTGTTTTTTCAGTAATTTGTGACTATTGATTATGTAAAATTAGGTATCTCTCTCTTTAGAATAAGCATAGCTTCACTTCTAGGTTCTAGCTGTCGACACAAATGTACTGAAGGGCCTATATAGTTTCGGCTGGATCAAGAAATATCTATAAATTCTAATGTCTTTTAGCTTCACAAATTGTCCTTTGCTGCCCAGTCTTAGAATCTTGGTTGCCGTGGACTGTAGAACTAGTAAGTAAAACTTTGCCTGTTCAAATAACATTTCTGTTTTTTTCCCCTCCAAAGACTTAATTCTGAATATTTCAAACTAGGATTTTACTTTTCTATTTGCTTTTGTTTATTTTACATATGTTTGGTGTTAGTTGAAGAATGATTGTTCAGGTACCATCATCAGTGTAAATTCCCCATGTGTCATCAACAATGTTCTAAAAGGCGGGAGGCGGGCGGCCGAGGGGGGCCTAGGCGGGATTTTTTATTTTAAGCTAATTTTAATATTTTATCTTACATTTATCCAAACAAAACAATAATATAAAGCAAAACAATTTATAATAAAGATAATAAAGACATTTGCTTAAAGTTCAAACACATATCCATATTGTTAATGTCAAAGTTCAAACACAAACATTCAATTGTTCAAAATTCAAACATATTTTTAACGTATTAGTTTTATTCATAAACAAGATTGCTATTAAATAATAAAATTTAAAATTTCAAGAATTTAATTTAATATTAAAACTTAAGAAACTAAACATAAATTTTAGAATTATATTGAACTAAACTAAATATTACAAATGTATCATCATTTATATAATTTGAAGTTGGTACAAATTCAAAAAATTACAGCTATAATAAAATTATCCATTTTGACTTGATATTTTTCACTTCTTGTTGTGATTTGATATGCCACAACATGTATTATGAATATGGTAAATCATTTAAAAAATAAATATATTAAGATTTGGTTTAGGTAGTTATTAAAATAAAAAAACCTCTCCGCCTAAACCCCACCTAGGCCCCGCCTAATTTCCTGGAGAGATTTTTTTGTCACCTTGGGCCTAGGTGAGGCACCAGGGGGGCCTAGCGCCTAGGCGGGGCGCCAAGGGGGGCCTAGCACCTAGGCGGGGACTAGGTGAACCTATGCGGGAATTTTTAGAACACTGGTCATCAACCATCATTTTAAGAACAATCAAATTGCATCTTGCCACTCTTTTTATGTTCAGTGACTTGCAACGCGCTGTAGTTGGACAAAAGAGATACGCATAACTCTGAAACTAAATTTAAAGTTTATTACTTGAGACTCTTGATTAAGCTTGATAATCGGTTAATTTCGACTTCGTTGTTACTCCATATATCTATCTGCCACTATAATAATATTTACCATTTGAGTGTTTGGGTGTAATCCACCCCCACCCCCTTTCAAATTATCATGTTTTGATCCTTTTTTCTTGGGGTGGGGAATGAGAATATAATCTGTTCATGATAGATGATGTATTCCTTTAGGGTGCATGTTTTCTTTAATAAAATGATAAATGCCTCGTTATGTATGCAAAATGTGACTTGTATTGTGTTACGAATCATATTGGTTGTAATGTATATTTAATATGAAATTTGTGGAGCAAGAACGTCCTCTTATAAGGTATTGCGTTCTCTGTTATGTGCAGAACACCCATCAAAGGAACACTACCAAGCAAGCTGCAGAAGGCAAGAAGGCGGCTGTAACTACAATTTTTTGAGAACTGGTATCTTAAGAGTAATGAACTATCATCTGTCTTGATGTTCAACATAATTGAATGCACTTGTAAAAGATTACTCATTCCTGCTCAATAGCCGAAGATGGCGAATTGCAGGGTTGTATACGCATTTACTCACTTACATCCTTGTATCAAACTTATAGATTGTTGGGCTGCTATGGGAAATTTCTTATTGCTTCAGGCTTGTTGAGGTTTTTACTTATCTGACTGCAGTGAGCTGATACAAGGATAAAATGGTGCTGCTTGGACAAAGGTGAAAAAGGGATCCGGTTACTATGAAGTTTAATTTTATAATAAGTTGGTCAATTGACCAATACAGTATCGACACACGAAATTCAAAGTTAACTTCATGCTAATCAAAAGACATACATACCGACTGACTACTGAGAACCCTTTTGGTTGTCATTTAAATTTGATGGAAGTATTTGTATAATATTTAGTTATGTAAAATCAAAAAATAAATACTTTCATTTCATACAATCAAAAAATGACCACTTAAGAACAAAATGGCAACTGAATAGTGTTCCATCCAGATGAAATTGAGTTCATACTTTTTCATATTATATTCTTTTTCAACTGAAAACTAAAAAACCAATTTCAGATAGTATTTCAGCATGGCAAAATACGCACACAGCACACTTTACTTCCTTCTGACATTGTGCCCAAATAATAGTAATACACAGCATCTATTTTTAGAAAAAGTTTATTTTAACCAAAAAGCCCAAATTATAGTAATAGACAGCATCCATTTTTGACAAAAAAGTTTAGTTTAACTAAATACCAACTTGTTCCAAAATTAAAAACACATAACTTTTTTTCACATTCAAAACAATTTACAAAGCACCGACTGGCAAATTAAAAAAAAATACTTGTATCAATTCTAAAATTTCACAAATTATACCCTAATCCTTAAATGGAGGGAGTAATTATCTGCAACAACATAGAAGAGAACCACATAAGCTGTAAAAGACAAATAATAAACGGCTACCAATCAGGAGCATGTCATATAGGTAACAGAACACCCAAAATTCCAGGTTTCCACCCTTTGCATAAAAAAAATAGAAGGGTACAACAGAGGTGTTCAGATAAACAAGGAAATGCAATAAACACATAGTTACCATGCTTTGAGGTTCTTTAAACAAGTTAGCCCTGAGCTACTTGACAAAATTGCTTGAGCAGATTAAATAGCGCTGCTGCTTGTCACCCTATAAAGGTCGGAGAACCCCCAAAATCTAAAACATTTACAAACAGTTCTTCAAACAAATGTATTTACAACTAATTAAAGCTAACTAATCCTCAACTGCCTGAATCTCACCCATCATGATCCTGTTGCTAACAACATTAAATCCTAAAACTGCTGGACTAACCTTCTTCCCTTTCTTTCCTTTCTTCTTCCCACCCCCTTAAATGGGCCCCATCCAGACCTAATGGATTACCCTGGTCAGAGTCCCCAATACCATGGTAGTGAATTCATATCTCCAGGCCTATATCCTGTGACCCTTTGATCATTCCGACCTTGCAAGGCAACTTCAAGGACATCCGCAGGTAAAAAGTCTTTGTAGTTAAGAAACTTATCAATGAACTCGTTGTTAGGATCATATGGGCCAAGATTCTCTATCAGAAGAATTTCAGCCTCAGATCTGGATTGCTTCAAACAAAATTCCAGGAAACTTGTATCTGATAAGAATGGAAGAAAATAAGCAACGCCTCAACAAAATTCAAGATCATGACAAAATATACCGATACTTCTGAGCCTTCTTAAGGCAACTGAGATGGGACAGGAGGAACAAACCACAAAATATATTTATTGTTATTGTTTGAAAAAGATGTTAGTGCTAAAGGTGGGATTTTCTTGTCCTTGTAAGCAGGAAAAAGAAAAAAAACATAACAGGTAACTTTCATAGAGAACTGGTAACTTGGGGTTTGGATGAATCCTCTTCATTAGGAAAGTATTTATGTACCCCATTTCACCAACAAAACATAATAATTTTAGGGGAACACTATTTTCACGTGTTTTTGATATTTCCATATGGTCCATTCTCACATGAGAGTATGCGGTCCCACCTTCACGTGAGAGGAGACCGACCATGTAAAAATATCAAATACACTTGTGGAAATATCATTTCTCTAAATTTGATGCCAAATTGCCAATCATTCAGTACTTATCTATCACCCATTCCACGCATTCATGAGGAACTTCTAAAATATATTGAAACATATAGCAATGGTAGTAAGTACGGCAGCAGTCATTGTACCTTTGGTCCCAATAAGTCTGACACACTCACTTTCACACCAATCTCTGAAATCCATAGCCTCTGCAACAGTAAGTAGAGAAGACAGGTCAGAGTTGAACATCAAGGAATGTGGATGACCAAGTTAAAAGTGGCTTACCCGATTGCTTAGATACTGAATCTTTTTTCCCTTTCAGGAAAGTTTGAGCCAAGGAAGGTGATGCAGAGTCAGCAGGTCTACCGCCCTTTGACTTCTGTCTGATCACTGGCCTGCCAAGAGTTCCTTTAACAGGAGTATTTTTCCCCCAACTGCTCTGATTTGCAAGCTGAGGAAAATCTGACCTGCAGGCAGGAAGAACAAGTTTTCAGAGTTAACTTGCATTCTTGATCAAATAGTAATACTAACTGAAGGACTCAATAATCCAACATCATCTAATAACAATATACTTCAGACATACAGATCAACAAGAATAATTAATGTTCTAATCATCACAGATTCAATGTTAGGAAGGTGAAATAATATGTTTTAAAAAGTGAAATGCAAGCATACATCAAACAGGCAAGAATGAAGCTATTTCAATGATGAATAAATACATAGAAAATGTAACGCACAAATTGCATCACTAAGACGAGCGATATCCTTAGTAATGAAGGGTGTACTTGTCAAATAATTTGCTTATCAATTCAGATCCATTCATAGGAAAAATACAAAGCAACACAATAATAATTCTACATAGGGTTCCATCTTCTTCCACTTGAATTGATTTGTTAATTAAAAAAAATCCAGAAGTATGTACATTTCCCATGGTAGGTTTCACATATTAAATTTAAAATTGCAAACAGAAAATTTACATTAAATTAGTGACAAACAGAGTTAAACAAAATAATATTCTTAGAAAACTATCATACAATCTTTCAAGTCTTAAAAGCAAAGAATATTATTCAGCAATATTAAAAGACTATTCAGGATAAGAAGTAAGAAAGTCGCACAGCCAATATGATACAACCTTGGAATATATAGAGCAAACTTTTTCTTTTCCGGATTGAAGCAGTTGCATAGTTCTACCATTTCTCACCCAAATGGTAATGTTCTTTAAATCTAGTTGGAATGACTGAAGTGCCCACACAAGACTCTTAGATTTAGTATCTTCATAATGATATTTCAACAAGGGCAAAAATATTACAACAGATTAAGGTGGTTTTGTTTGTCTAACATATATTTGTTTCAAAAGTAAATTGTTTACTACCATACATGAGATTTTCTGTAAAATGTTGGGGGAGTTCTACACCTTTAACAGAGGCATAGCAACATGTGTTGTTAAACAATGTACTTAAAGAGTCATGATCATAGTAGCAACAATACTATATTCACCATAATGCATGCTGCAGAGAATAACAACAGAGAACAGTACCAACAGTAACACCATTCTTGTCAGTTCATGAAAATCAGTCCCAATAACAAAAGGAAAAGAAAAGTTAAAAACAGAAACAGATCATTAAAAAAACGGCCTACTTAGAAAGCAGCTTATTCAACTGCAAACTTGTGCAAAATCCTTCTCTTTTTTTTTTTGGTCAGTAACTTGTGCAAAATCATTCAGTTCAAGAATAAAGTAAATTATAAAAAAAATACCTTATTCACATGAGATGCGTAACAAAATTAGTAAAAGGAAAAGAGATCAGCAATAGGCATGAAAATCCCACATAAACAATGTAAAAAGTTAAGAGAGAAATAATCATACTGCTTTGTTTCTTGCTTTGGTTGATCTAATGGACCCCAAAAGAAATCATCATCTACTTTGCTCTTTGTTTGAGATGGAGCTTGAGAAATAATTTGAATTGGAGATGCAGATTTGGCAGCAGGAGATGACCCAGAAGCCGACCATGAAGAACCATTTCCACGGGTAGCCTGAGTTGGTAATGATTTCTGAGGAATTGGCATCGGGATTTGATGCTGGCCAGTAGAAACTTTTTTACCTTGTTCCGTCAGAATGTCCCTAAGTGAAGTGGGTTTGCAAAGCTTCCCCGAGTCGGTAGACCATGCTGGGGCAGGTGAAATGTTTGCATTCTCCCCCTTCCACATCACAAAATCTCCTAAAGAAGGCCCAGATGGGACAGAAGGTAAATCTTCCTTCGGTTGTACAAGACGAGAATTTTTGCCCTTTTCCACAGGAATTGAAGCAAAAGAGGCATCTGCTGAAGCAACAGGTGCCGAGGCCCTAGCTCCAGCATTCTTAGTTTTTGCAGACTTTTTTCTATTCTTTTTAGTGTCTTTAGCCTCAATGAAGTTGTCATCATCAATTGAACCAGGCAGACTAGATATATTATCAACAACTTCAACAGATCTTTCACTAGACTTCACAACTTCTTCTGCCAAGAGATCATGCAACTGACTCTTCTTGCTCTTCTGATTTACAGAATCCACAGATTTCCCCATCTTTAACTCGGTACTACTTCCATCTTGCTGAATTTCCCTAAATGATTTATGATCTGAATTGGCAACAACCCCAGCCCACGGAGTAGAAACACTAGATGAGCCAAGAGATGGGGAGATCTCAGAAACAGCAAGTCCAGCCTGTGCTCTTCTCTGTTCTTCCTCTTGAATTTCCAATAGCGACTTTGGTTTTAAACCTAGAGCAGGCTTCCAAGCACGTTGTCCACTATGTACTTGTGCATTAAGCTGTGATACAAGCCCCACATGTCCTGATCCACTCTTTGCTTCCACAATATCACCATCTTCTAAAAAATCATGTCCAGGCAATGAGATTTTACCTTGTTGAGGATCCACAATCTCACTAGTAACAACATCAGATTTGCTCTCTCTTGTTTCTTGAAGAGATGCTCCATAAGGAATTTCTGCTGGAATGGTGCTTGTCCCAGATTTTAAAATAACATCAACGCTATTTTTCCCTTCAAATTCAGACTGTTTCAAATGCTGCATGTTAGATACTCCCTTTGCTGGGTTAGACAATAGTGCCTTTGAAGACTTCTGCTTCTTTGTCTTCTTCTCAGAACCCTTTTTTACCTCACCAGCTTCAAAGTCTTTTATATCTTTCACTACAGAGGAGTCATTGCCCAATTCCCTTCCACTCTGCATATCTGCAGCCACATATGTTGGTCGGACGTTCAAATCATTTACTTTCTCAGGCACAAGAACCTCATTCTTTCCACTTGATACAGTGACAGCTTGTCCAAGTTGTTCTGTGGGCACATAACTTGCAGCAGCCTCAGATGTTGTAACTATGACAGGTTCATCAGTTCTCACATTGTGTTGCAACACCTGCTCCTGCGAATATTTTTCCTCCACTTGTGACATGGGTAAGGCATTAAACCCTTCCAACGCAAGTATAGAACCCTTTGGTTGAATGTCTTCTACTCGTGCAGGCAAGTTAGCATCCCAACTCTTTTGATGCACAGCATTCGCAAACATTTCATGCGGTAAATGTATAGAAGAGGCTTCAGAACCTACAGGAATGCAGGTGTCTTGCGATACACTTGGAGGCATATTTGTTAAGTTAGTAACAAGTTGACTTGGGACTTGAATCTGTGAGCCAGCTTGTAACAGCTCATGTGAAGTCTGAAAACGAGGATGACCCACAGAAGCATTCCCACCCGGTAAACCAGCAGCCTGTAACTGTCCATAAGATGACTCACCAAAGCGCAGGTGAGATTGATTTTCTGACAGAACCTGAGAAAGGAGCTGCTGTTGTTGCCACAATAGCTGTTGCTGCTCCTCCTGCTTCTGTTGCTGCTTAAGCAGCAAAAGTTTATCTAATACTGAAAGCTGCTGCGAGGGAACTGGAGTCTGGGATTGCAACTGTAGCAAGTATTGCTGTTGCAACAAACTTAACACTTGTGGATCTTGAGACGGACAAGAAGAGAGTAACTTTTCAGTGGTTAACACCCCAGACGTATCAATACCTTGACCTAGTAAATTGGTTAAAGAGGGTGGGTTCTGTGGTTGCAGCCTCTGTTGTTGCATCCCAAAGGCAGCGTGAGGAAGTATATTCTGACCATGAAGTATGTCAAGCTTATCTTGAAGCAGGTCCAGACCACCTTGGTCTTGAAAATTTGACCAACCTCCTACCCCATTGTTGACACCAGCGGAAGACCTATCAGATAAACCTTGAAGGATAGACATGATGTCTGCATTCTGAGAATTAAGCTGCTGCCGAGGATTGTCAGCTACGGATGGTAGGAGATTTGAATGTTGTATTGGGGAGTCCTGGACATATGGGTTAGGACCAGACAGAGATCTCTGTCGTTCAAGGATCATTTTCTTTGCCAGGAGATAAATGCTGTCTGCACCTTCTCCCCCCAAAGGAGGCACTGCACCAGAAGTATTTCCAAAATATCCCTGTATACCTGCAAAGTAAAATCACATCCCCATCATATTAGGTAGAAACCAACCTGTGGATCAATTAAAAGAGAATACAAAAGATATCACTAAGCCTAATCAACAGATGCCACAACAACTTCATTAACAAAAGGAAAGAAATTCAGTCATGTAAAACAACCTTCAGCAGGAGCAAACTTCTCAGGCGGTGTACTGCTGATATTACCAGACATTAGTGACTCCAGATACCTATTTTCAGCATCTGTTGAGCCCTGTTTATACCTTGGCTCATTTCTTATCATATCAATCTCACTTGAACCAGCATGAAGTCTTCCAAGGCTGCTGAAGTTCGGTCTACTTATCGCATCTGCTATTTCATTCTGTTTTGGAGCACCAAATCCAGGTGGTGGACGGGCCTTTGCACGCAAGTGGGGCATAACATCACCAAGTAATGCAAATGGCATGTCTTGTGGTGCATTTGCTAGACGAACTAGCAGATCTATACCAAAGTATCCAGCTTCAAACCATCCAATAATATCACTACCAGTAAAAGGTCCTTGAATTTCACCTCGAGGATCTTTGTAAAAGAGGACAAGGTCTTCTGGTGATTGCTGTGAGAGATTCCGGCAATCCTGCTCCCTGTCCAAGACAGCAGATAATTGCCGCCTAATGATTGGATCATCACCAATTTTCAATTTAGGTCCCCCAGCCCCTAAATCGTTGTTGAAATCCTTTTGTGACTGTGGCCAGCCAAAGTCAGAAGTTCTCAACCGGCCATCAGTAGGAATCCCTCTCAAATCAGGTGAAGCTGAATGTATTTGTTCTCCTATTGATGAGGATTGCCATGTTGCACCAGGATAAACAGAAGAACTTCCCTGCATGCTTGATTCCTTACTAGCAACCACCTGCTCATTCCTTCTATAAGAAACACCATCTCTTAAAGCTGCAATTATAAGAATGGATTAAATCAAAGTTAAAGTGAAAAATCAAACTGAAATCAATATTATTGTTCACTTTCAAATTACAATCACTACCTTCATTCCCAGTGTCAAGCATAGAAACACATATTATAACATACCCAATCAAAATCCTCAAACAGAAGTGAGCAAGAAATAAATATTACCTTAATCAATAACCGAGAAACCAGATTATCAAAACAACCAAATTATAAACAAATTTACAGAATACATTTGACTTCTCATGTATTTAACATATATATTGTATAGATATCTATCACATAATAACTGGATTTGCAACATCATATCGGTTCACATACCATATTGATAGTTTGATATTAATATACCTTCAGCATTTGATTTGTAATCAGGCAATGTCTGATGATCCTCCATCGTTTCAAATTTAGCATTGGATTCATAGGAACTCATCAGCTTCTCATGTGAAAAGCCCTCAGAATAATGTGAATATCCACCTTTAGAATTTTCAGCACTATCAGCCTCAAGAGGTAAATCTTCTCTACTTCCTGCTCAATGAGGTCATGTCCAACAAACTTTAAACTAAATAAGTATCCAAACAGAAGACAGGCGTGATAAATAAAACTTTATTATATGCAGTACCCAGTTTGATTCGCCTTGATTGCATATGATCAATCGATCCTCGTCCAACAGATCCATCCTTAGTGCTTTGAGGCACACCACTGTTTAATATCTCCCCTTTCTCAATTCCTTTCATTATAACCTGCCAAGGATTGTACCAATTCAGTAATTGTAACTATACCAAAAATGACACGACAAATTATAAAGGAAACTTACAAGTTCCTCAGAAGAAGGTGCACAAAATGCTAGAGGCTCTAATGGTTCTTCCTGTGTAAGGGAAGGCACCTGTACAACTCTTTCTAATATTTTTTCCTGGCAACTCGTATCGTTTATCCTGTATACATCAAGCAATTTTGTCCTGCTATATCTCAATTGAGAAGGATCACCATGGACACCTTCACCTTTTTCCGAGAATGATCCCAATGAGTACGAATGATTTGATAAACTATTCATATAGGTCCCACCAGAAGCAACCCTCCCCCGACCAAGGGAAAAGGTTGAAACAGCATTTTCCCCACGCCCCCGTCCATGGACAAATGCAGAAGTCTGTTTATTGGGAGTTGGAGTTTGCTGATGAGGAGAGTCTACTTTACCTCGGCTGAGAGCTGAGTTGGATCTCCATGGCCGATAAAGATCTCCCTCCTTTTCATCCTTTCCATGATAAGAAAGATGAGACAACCCCTTATCTAGAGACATGTCAGTATCTTTATTAACGTCCAACCACTTCTCACGCAAATTATCAGTTTCCTTGTCATCAGGCCCCCAACGTGTGTTCCACTTGCTCTCCCGCCGTTGATCATAATTGGCATCCTTGTTGCTCGAATCTGTCCATCGCTCTGATGGGGCACGACGTGCTTCTCCAAAGTGTCTTCCTGACGAGTTATCCGTCCATCGATCCACCTTTCGGTTGTCCCCAAGCTCTTTATCTCCCTCCCTCCAACGATCCTTGCGGACAGAGGAATTGGTTTCTCTTTCTTCATCACGCCAGCGATCACGGCGACCAGATTCTGCATCAAGCATGGAAGGCCTAAAAACATCCTTTCTCTTCTGGGCATCATGCATCTCTTCACCATTCCCTGGTGATTTCATAATTTCCGGACGGCTGGCAGAACCTGAATATGGGCTTAATTGGTTCTCCTGTGAAAAATATATACATAAAAGAGTAGACGCACTGCCGCATTACATAAAGAACAACTTTTAAGTTGAACGAGACCGATACAATGGAAACAGAATGCTAGTCACTAGATAAGCCCAAAATGGGAAAATTATTAGTTGTAATATACATAATCCAAATAATTTAGTATAAAGAAAAATAAAACACAAAGACTTCTTTTTAAAAGAAAGCAAAGGTAAATGATAACACACCCCAGTTAGTATTCCAGTCTTACTCTCCCCGGGCTTGGGAAGAAGCCACTGTGGTGAAAGTGGAATAGGATTGTCAGATCCTTTCACATCTACATGATACAAACAAAACAAACTAGTTCAGTTACTAAACAAGATTTTGATCGGAAAGAATTAGTAGAGAAGAATAAGTTACAGAAATCTTAATATACTCGATTCACTTGACAAGATTCAGGTGCAGAGATCAAGAATATATCCTCAAAACTAATTCGGGCACAGATCAAACCAGTGCCCATAGAGTTCAATGAAATAGTAAATCTGGTATAGAAAAATGATAATCGAATTCAGGGTTGAGTACATTATATTTCAAGACTGCCATAATTGAAGATACCACATTCATCTCTAGATTAGAACTGTATAGCGCTAATATGGAGCATCAAAGAGACACCAGTGCTCAGATTCTACATTGAGATGACTAATGAAAATGACAGCCTCAGCAACCTTCAGACATCAAGAAGTTAAAGCAAATGATATTAAATGCAGACACTCGGTGACGGATGGGGAACAAAATTGCCTTCTATTCGATTATTTAGTTTTATATTTTAAATTGGGTAGCAACTGATGTAATTAGAGCTTTGTCCAATCTGTGGAAACTCACGACAATTTAGTTAATTTATTTAGTAGCTAGGGTATTTTAGTATTTAATTACTTTTCTAGTTCACAAGTTTTTTTCTTGGTGGCCAAGTATTATTCTCTGTATATATACTAGTAATCTCCACAAACGAGAGGATAAACTATTGATTATGAAATTCAATTGAGTTTTGTTACCCCAAAAAAAGGAACATAGATCTGTTTAAAATTATAAAGTTAATGCCAGCATAATTTCATTCAACTCTAGTCCAGTCCATTCAGATCTTCCTATTAACTCCAACACCATATCAAACTGTCACTGTGTCTTTGCTGAGAATCGTAGCCATCCACCAGATACCATGATTCACAGGCTGAAAAATTGAAAGACACTGGCAACTACGATGCAAATATCATGTTTCAAGCAGCTCCAAAGAACCAATAAGTTCCTGTCCTGAGTGTCCTCCCATTAATCAAGGGCATCTCACAACTTGAACCCGGTCCATTTGCTCTCTATGATCAAATCGCAACCATATCAATTGCCAAACCGTCTTTTGTCTGCAACTGAGCCTTTTCTCTTAAGATGTCAACATTGCACAAGAATACCTAGATCTGCAGCCCATACGTTGAACAATTTACTAGCACACACCATTGCTCATCTCTTGTTACAAACAACTTAAGCAAATCATAATTGTTTGTCACCTCACTAATCAAAGGTAAAGCTGGCAAAATTTTACTCAAACCCATTAACCTGTCCACCATCCCATAATTAAATGGATAAAATTAACCATTTATCTTGATGAGTTTTAAATGGGTAGGGTTAAATGGATAATAATAAATAAATGGGTTAGATGGGTAAACTCATGGGTCATTAATTGGGTAAAATAAAATCGATATTTCTCTCAAGGAGTCTGTTAGCCAAAGCAGTCTCAATGCCCGACGATGACCTACTGGAGGAGATAATTGAGTTACCGAGTTTAGGGGGGAAGGTTCGACTCTCCTGACTCATTCACCGACTTATGACATAATACTTATGACATATTACTAGTTGACTCAGCTGACGGCTGCCTGTATTCGCCATGGGCATGGTGGGTTCCACATATCGACTTTAACGGCTATTTTTCCGAACAGGCTCAGCCTTCAGCTTGAAGGAGGAGGTTATTACATGGAAGTGGATGAGAAGAGAGTGAAGTAATTGATAAAAAGGCTATCAATAATCAATTGCAACTTTCTAATTAATATCATTATATATATAATGGTTTCACAATCATTTGCGGATTCCTTAACTTGTAATGACAGACAGGTTACAATAATTAATATAATTATTATATATGTGTTGATGGATTTTATCCATATCCATTTAAAGTTTACCCATTTATGACCCATCTAAAATTATCCATTAGTGACCCAACCAATTAGCAACCCATTATTCATTAAATTTTATCCATTACCCATCTAATCAACTCATTTCACACGCCTAATCAAAGGCATGTCAAGTTGTCAACCAAAGAAAATTGGAGAAGACGCATACTTCTACTCTATAGGCCTCAACATGAAAAGCATATTTATTAAGTTCAAGAAATTATAGATACTACATACTACTTTGGGTGTAACTTTTATTTAAATGAGACACACAGACAAACACATATATGTTCATGTTGTGTGTGATTTTTCCCAGTAATAAAGAATGATGGAAACCAAAATGTCATAAAAAAAAAATTAAAAACCTTCATCCATTTATACACTTCTTTAAAAAATTTATACAAAAAAAATCAACATAAGTAACACAAAAACTCATTATTCTATAAATGACAATGAGATTACCCTTTTCTCACAAGGTACACAAGGGAAACATGCATTAAACCCATTTAAATATGTATTAAACACCAATACATCTAAGCAGTGGTTCAATTACCTCAACTACTCGAGGAGACTGCAAATAATGGTTCACCAAAAGCATTCCAACTGTTTGTCATATTCTACAGGGATTCTTAACTTGCAATAGAGGCTACATGCCAACAATCTTTCCATGGACACATAATATGAAATACCTTTTACTCTACCTAATTCTTCCATCGTGACTAAAAGATTAGATCACATAAAGCCTTGACACTTGCTCCTCATTGAAAATAAGTAAAAACAGCAGACATATACTTCCACCGTATATTTACCCTAACAACACAACTAAATCTCATTTGCGTTATCACACAAAATGAAAATGAACTAACATTGTCAAAAACAATGAAAACAACACAACCAATATATCATACCAATATAATGCCTTTTTATTATAGATAATACAGCAAACATCATTAATAAGATAAACAAAGAAAAACAAACAAAATAAATACATATAGGCTATAGGTACCAGAAGGAAAACCTTATTTTCAGAATGGATTACCCAAAATACATATCAAAAATCAGGTACAAAAAAAATTCCAGAGATTTTAGTAAAAAAAATAAGAAAAACCCTAAAAAATTACAACGCGACATAAAACTCTCATACTGTAATTTCAGTAATGAAAAGGAAAAAGAAAAATATGGGGAATACAAGAAATGCTGCTACGCAGTAACGCATTTTCAGTTCTTTTTTCATACTTCAAATAAACAAACAGAGCTTTAATCAGCGAACATAATGCTTAAACACTGTATCCATCTCGCGAACAACGACTAAACACTGATATAGCTTCAACCTTAGAAATATACTAGGGTTTTACAAATAAAAACGGCAACTTTCATCCAAAATCATATAAATAGACCACAAATTAAGAATTTGGCAAATAAATTGAAGCTCAAATGGAATGGATAGAAAGAAAATAGCATTGAAGGTTTCAATTCCGAAGTCCAAAGGAATTTATAATGGCTTGCCTTTGGAGATCTGGTTTTCACGAGAATCGAAGTCCGTCTTGGAAGCCATGGATGATCAAAAAGTTGCAAATAGAGAGAAATAGAGAGGTTTGGAAGAGAAAGAAACTTCTTTATGCTGTGTTTTGATCGACTGCTTGAAGGTAAAGGGGCAAAATGCGGATAAATGGAAAATAATCATAACTATGGGTTTTGGCTAAGAAGGTATCCGGCACACGTTAGCAAAGGCCCTAGTTTAATATGTGACCCTAATGTGCTACTCATGATTCGGACGATATTTATTCTCACGCGCCACCGACAATCGTGGCATGTACCAGGTATATGAAATTACAAAACTAGCCTTCGATTGCGTTACATAGGCATTTAGTGTGTGGTGTGGGTTTAGTTCGTCTATTCCTTTGTGGCTTTCTCCTTACCCTATGTGGTGCGCACTGCGCCCTGTGTCGCGCAGGTTAAGGTCAGGTGAAGCCTATGGGCAATGACGTGCTAGATACGTGCTGCGTGCATTGGTCGTGGCGGTGCGAGTTTTTTTTTTCCAAGTAACCCTAGCTATACGTGGCATTTATGTAAATCTAATTTAATTGGGAAGATAATAATGTGTTTTACTAAAATAACCTTAGGGTTTTGCTGAAATTCTGTATTATAAAATTTCATCCCGGTTGGCTTTTTGCCATTTTAGAAGGTTCAATCTTTTGCGGTACAAGTAACGTACTAAAAAGATTGGAACTACTCGTGTAAGACCGAAGCATGTGAAAGATATTAAAAATAAATGTTAAAATAATATTTCTCTTAAAAAATATAGTGGTATTTAGATATTGAAAAATCTCAAAGTTGTGGGGCTCTAGTTTAATATACTTTCATGATTTTTTGTAACTTGAGGAGTACATATCTAAGTTATAAATTGAATAAAACAATTAGGACTCGACTCAAAAGATATACGAGTGATACTCGGATTCGATAGTAATATAATTAAAATTTGAGTATAAAAAATTGTTCAAATAAAAATACGAGTAGATTCTAAGCAATGTCGTACTCGACTAGTTTAAAATTAAAACTATTCGAATTCTCGATTGTGATTTAATACATACTCGATTAATATATATTTAATTTGATACTTGATACATTCTCTTATAATATATACAAAATTTAATCAAATTATGATAATTAATTATTATTATTATTATTATTATTATTATTTTATTTTTATTTTTAATTGTGATTTTATATTTGTAAAGTGTAATAATAAATATATTTTCTCATTTTTAAGTAAAATAATAAATTTAATTTATAATTATATTTATTATAAAACTAGTTATTATGTTGAGACTCGAATTCGAATTTAAATTCGAAATTCGTGAGTAGTTTGAATATAATTCGATCCGAGTCAGATCGAATTTGAGTAATAAATACTGGCTTAAATATGTTTCACTATCCTAAACTATTACCTTTTTTCACTTCGGTGATCCACCTTTCAAATAGATGATTAAATTATTAATTTTTTTCACATTCGCTCAATTGTACCTACCACATCAGAAATTGATGACGTGGAGGTGAACATGTGGCATACCATGCTTATATGTCAAAAGAAAAGTAAATTTTGAATTATTGTAAATCATTTTATTAAAATGAAGGGGCAAAAGAATAATTCAACATTCATATCATATTCAATCAAAATAAACAAAATATATTTCATACAAATAAAAATCATTTTAGTATAACATAAAAAAATAATTAAACAAACAAAAAACATTAATTCATTCCTTCGTTCTTCATTAGAATGAATCCAAAAGCCAAAAGCCACCATTAAAATTTTCTACAGCTTTCTTCTACAAAAATTATCCAAAAAGTCTTTCAAGAGCCATTATAATTCTACTGCTACATTATTCTATTTGAAGAACAAATTAAAAAAAAAACAAATCTACAAGTTTGTTCAACTTTGTTTGTTCTTCAATAGCCCTGTTAGAATTTAGGATCACACACACGCACACGACAATAGAGAATTAAGAATTAACACAGAGATTTGCGTGGTTTCCCAATTTGGGTACTCCACAGGTGTTAGAGTTTATGCCCTAGAGGCCAATTATTTGATATAATTGTTTAACATTTTGATATTATATTTGATTGAATAAATGAATTATTTTATTATGAATGTTAACATAATAAAAATCCTTAGAATAGTGATACAAATTATATAGTTTCAAGTATGTGACTTGAACATGAGATTATATAATTACAATTAGTATCATTGTTCTTAAATGTCCCTAGTCGAGTATCATTGTTGATGGGGCAACAATGATGCATTAAGACTAGTATGTGGATTGACTGATGATAAAATTTCATTGATCATAAATATATGAAATATTAAGTCAATGCATAGGTACATGTTAGAGAACGATGTACTGGACAGACCCACTATGAGAATTCTATGTGGAGCATTATGCGAAGTGTCATTAGCAATTCTCATAGTGACAATGATGTAATGGTCCTCCGACCTTAAATCACTATATTTCTACACGAGAATTTATGTACTTTGATATCATCAAATGTCACCTTTAATAGGGTGGACTATAAAGGTGATTATTGGGTACATCATGAATCGTGTGATCAGGAATATGAGTGATCTAGATGGAATTTAACCATCCTATAAATTAGGGGTGATATCCATAGGCCTCTTGATTGAGTAGGACTATGAAATGCATGGCCATGCTCAAATAGTGATTTGTTTCATATAGTCTACTCATTGATCAAGAAAAACTCAGATTAAATTATGAAGAGTATAACTTATTCCATGACTCGAGTTTAATCTAGGATATTAAGGTTAAAAGGATTAAATTACATTGAAACATTGGTCACGAAAAGGTTACATCAAATCATCGATCTTATTATTACTTGGGTAGCAGTGATGCATTAATAGATGCCGCTCACTGTTTATAATTTTATAATATGATTTTTAAAATTATTGCCAATGTAATAATAACCTATAGGGTCACACACATAGAATGTAATTTAAAAAGGAAATTAATTTAAATTGTAAGGATTTAAATATATCAATATGATTGATAGTATTTTAAATCACAAATTTAAATTAAAAAGGATAATTTGTATATATGTATATTAATTAAGTAAGACTTAGTTAAGATATATATATATATATATATATATATATATATATAAATTCAAATTTTAATAATATTAGGTTTTGATTAATTCCTCCTAACTGCTATATATATGATATATATCAGTCATTTTAGGGATTACGTCAAAATACAAAACCCTAGCCGCTCTTAGAGAGAGACTAGAGAAAATAGTTTCGAAAATCCTCATCCTTGGTGGCTAGTACCGTGGTTCCTTCTTCTGCAGATCGTAGGACGATACGTGGAGCGTTCGTGTGGATACCGTAGAGACGCAGTTCGTTTGAATTGCGTTGGAGATTCGACCGCATCGATTCTAGCTTTAATAATCAGTATAATTTCTAACCTCTGAGTTAATTGATTTTTCACATGGATCATGTTTAGGGTTTCGAAATTGCTTTTAAATTTTTCTATTTCTGCTGCGTTTTATGTGTCGAAACCCTTCAACAGGCGGCTTGTTATTTTATTTATGATTCCTTGGTTACATAGGGCTTTACAATAGATAATATTTATAGCCACTAATGTGACGCCCCCAAAATAGGTATACATCACCCATCTTGAGTCGCCAGATACATGGTACATAAATTCAAATACAACTTAATTATCTGACGATTAAGTGTAAAATACGACAAAACATAGTTGAAGTTTAAAAAGAATATTGTCATCTAGACAATATCCACACTCAATGGTGTCCTCATTACAATTATTATCGCATTATTCCGTAGAATAGTGAGGACTACTAAAGCCATTTATCCATGACCATCACTCCATTCCCCGACTCGTCCATGCTATATTCTCATTTTCTGAAGAGAACAATGAAAGAAAGAGTGAGCTCAACTAGCCCAAGATGAAATATTATGACTAAGATAATGCGAGAATAAATTATCCTTAGCCTTCAACAATATAACAACCGATAGAATACAATGAGACAACAAGTTTTAGATCAACAATCTGCAATGAAAATAAGCGATCCATTAGAAGAGTCAAGTAGAGCATAAAATCTACTATCTTCTATGATTTAAAAAGTTTTTCATCAACTTTATCACTGAGACTCAGCTTAAAAAAATAAACCATATCATCGAATCATCCCTGCACCACGGCCGAGGATATTCATTAAATCATCAATAATCATGACTATCTTAGAATAATCCTAGTCATAATCATACCAAAAACGTCCATCAATGAACTACAGGGCCGATGAAGACTTTTACCACATCATTCGTCATATTACGGTCATAATTATACCAAATAATCCTCGGTCATAATCATACCAAGTCCATCTACATGCGTGTAAGCCAAAGATGACTTTCATCACAATATAAGCATGAGGATGATGACAATGATATAATAATTCAATAAAACAAGTTCAAGGATAAATTTTAAAGATTTATAATTTAATTTATCCGAAAATCAATAACGTCAAATTGTCAACATGATCTTTGCTTTGTGGAGTAAAATTCAAGAATAATATTCATGTACCAAAAATAATTTGGACAGAAAAGAAATATATTTTTCGGGTGAATAGTACCCCGTCAATAGTACCTCGGGAATAGTACCCCGTGAATAGTACCCCGACACGAAAAGTGTCCCGAATATCCGAGTGAATGATACTAGAGTGAATAGTAATTGGGTGAATAGTAACCCGTGAATAGTAACTCATGAATAGTACTCCGGCACGAAAAGTGTCCCAAATACCCGAGTAAATAATACTAAAGTGAATAGTAACTAGGTGAATAGTAACCTGTGAATAGTAACTCGTAATAGAAAAATACCAAACAAAACGATATTTTCATGACGAGTACAAAAGAAATGATATCCCAGATTAGTATAATAGAATATACGAAACTGCAAATGGATTTTCACCCCGTAATACGGTAATCCATGTAGACAGATCATTTCTATAATTTAATAAATAATGAATACGAAGGATCATTCACCATGCATGCGGTAATCTACATAGAAATGGAACCAGGTCATGCGTAATCTGCACAGACAGGATATTCCAACAGAATAATAAAGAATGGAACTAGGTCATACGTAATCTGCACAGACAAGATATTCCAATGTAATAATAAAGAATGGAATAACAACGAAATTCACCGAGCATGCGATAGAGCGCACAGCAGACGAGTTATTCCAATGAATAATAAAGAATGGAATAACGAAAGAATTTCACCATGTATGCGGTACTTGGCATAGGCGAGTTATTCAACATAATAATAAAGAATGGAATAACAACCCTTACGAGTATTGAAAGAAAATAACTCTCTTCATTAATCTGAAAGAATAATACCCTTTACCTCAAAAGAAGATTTGGATCTTTGGAATAGTGAGGTAGCAGACTTCTCTTCTTCTTTCTCTCTATAATTTCTCTCTATAATAATTGCTCTATAGCTTTAGTGAGTTGGTGAAAAATAATGAAGGAATGAGCTTCTATTTATAGGAAAATATAGGTTCAATAATTGCACATTTTGGGGCTCGAAATATTACAGTATAATACCTTCCTCTTTTCTTCATTTTAATTTAGTCCTATGAAGTATTATCAAACTTGCACCACCTCCCCTAATAGTAAATCATGTGAATCAATAGTAAATCATGTGAATCAATAGTTCTAGACATGTAAAAATACGAATAATAGTTTTAACGGTAACACTTTCGCCGTTATTTTTATAAAAAGATAATTCTGTCGTTTTCTTACTACGACCATACTTCCGTTGTGGGGTCCACCAATGATTGTGCCGTCGCATGGATATTCCCCGATAAAAAAAATATTCTCCAACCAAACGAATATTTTATAACAACTTGCATACTTTGCAAAAATTTTCACATATCACCCTCAACTTTAACCTTTTATCAATTTAACCATTTACAAAATAAAATAATAATTATAGGAATATTGAATACTTTCATTTAATAAAATTTGGGGTCTTACAACTAATCTTATTCAAACCGTACTTCACATTATTTTCTAATTACCCATAATGTCCTCCCAAAAAATAAACTAGTAAACTATGACCCGTAGAACGACGCGGCCTGCCATGGCCGCCCCTAATGACCTCAAGGCCCCACCATTTCTGTCTGAACTCACCTCTTTTTTGGCGCTCACATACCACACAATCTTCAGAAGCGACGCTATACGCCATACCCGCAGAAAACTCAGAAGTTCCAACAAATCTCCACCTTGACAAATAACCTCGCCCATTCAGAAGATAAGTCACTTGTCCTATCCGATCTTGGGGAGGAGGGGAATCCTCCAAGCTAACATTCGGAGATATTAATCAAGTCCAAGCAATGCTTGAACTTGTCTGCGGTCACAGTCTTTGTCAACTGCATTTACAGAAGTGTGCACTTTTTCCAATATCACATCTGTGACGCCCTCAAAATAGGTATACATCACCCATCTTGAGTTGCCAAATACATGGTACAAAATGCAAATACAAACATAATTATACAAATCGTAAGTGTAATATCGACAATACATAAATCGAGAGTTTTAATAGGAATATTGTCATCTAGACAATATCCACACTCAAAGGAGTCCTCATTACATTTATTGTCACACTTTATTTAATGAATAGTGAGGACTACTAATGCTATCTTCTCGACCGTCACTCCTTTCCCAGGCTAAGTCCCGAATATATTCTCATTTCACGAAGAGAACGAAGAAAGAAAGGGTGAGCTCAACTAGCCCAATGAAAATATTATGACTAAGATAATGCGAGAATAAATTATCAATAGTCTTCAACAATGTTAAACTAATAAAATACAATAAACATCAAGTTTAACTGCAGCGGAATAAGCAATCCATTAGAAGAGTCAAGTAGAGAATAAAACCTACTATCATCAATACGAGGTAACGGGTACCTATTTTTGATGGTGACATGATTTAACTCCCTATAATCAATACAAAGTCGCATACTTCCATCTTTCTTCTTCACGAATAGAACAGGAGCACCAGGAGACGTACTAGGACGAATGAAACCTATGTCTAACAATTCCTGTAGTTGGGTTTTTAACTCCTGAAGTTCAATAGGAGTCATTCGATATGGGGCTTTGGAAATGGGTTTTGTACTAGATTCAAGGTCGATACAAAATTTAATTTCTCGCTCTGGGGTAGTAGCCGTAAGTTCTTCGAGAAATACGTCAGGAAATTTATTAACAATAGAAATATCATTCAAAACTGATGTATTTTTGTTTAGATCCGTGACATGGACTAAGAAAGCTTGACATCCATTTTTCAATAAACGAATAGCTTTATGGCTTGAGATGACAGTGATGGATTTTAATAGTTTGGTTGCTTGAATTCGCATAATAGGTTGGTTAGGAATATGAAAGCTAACAACCTTACGAAAATAATTGATTTTAGCATGATGAGTAGTTAACCAATCAATCCCTAAAATCACATCAAATGCAAGTATTTTCAAAGAAATAAGATCGACAGTAACGTCATGATTCTGATTTGAATCAAACAAGACTTATAACCGTGGATGTAATGAAGGTTTCTCCCAACGGAGTTTCAACAGATAAGTCAAAGTCTAATTTCTCCGGAGTCAAATTTAAACGTTAAGCGCAAGTAGGAGAAATAAAGGAATGGGTAGAACTGGTATCAAATAAAGAATAAACTTATTAGAGTTTATGGTTAACTTACCCGTGATCACCTCGTTCGGATTCCTCGCTTTTGGGAGGTTACGACAAACGCCTCCCTTGAATTACTAGGTTTTGTCTTGTGCGGGACACCTTTGATGCCTCCATCCCAATTTGGACTTGACTTTGGTGCACGACAAAATCGGGCTAGGTGGCCTTCTTTTCCACAATTATAACATGCTTTGGACTGCATCGTGCAGTTTGGACTTATGTGTCCTTCCCCTCCACATTTGTAACATACGACCGGCGGTCGTTCTCCTTCCTTAACAACGGGTGCTGGTGCTGACGTCTTTCCATCTTTGTTGAACCTTCTCTTCTTGAACTTTCCACTCCTATTGTCTTGGCCATGATTACCACCGAAGTGGTTATCATTTCTGGCAATTGATTACCTCCACGTTTGTTGTCACCGCTTCGATGACTGCTACCACCGGTATTATCGACTTCTCGGTTGCTCTCTCTTGGTTGGGTTGACTCATTATCTCGCTCCAATAACTGAGCCCTATTCACAACATCTGAATACAAACACAGTTTATGAGAGATAAGGTATTGACGTATCTCGGGTTTCAAACCTCTTAGAAACATCCGCGTCATTCTCTCCTCATTATCAACCAAGTGGGACGCAAACCGAGACAACTCAGAAAATTTAGCTTCGTACTGCGCCACGGTCATATTATTTTGCTCAAGCTTGATGAACTCTACCTCCTTCATGTGACGAATACTTTCAGGAAAGTACTTGTTGTTGAACAGCTCTTGGAACTTCTCCCAAGACATCTTCAGTGCGGCAGGTTGAGTACGCTTTACAGATTCCCACCAGTAATCTGCCTCTGCACGCAACATGAAGGTGGCAAATGGAACCTTTTGTTCCTCGGAGCATCCCAAGACATCAAATATCTTGTTGATCTGTTTTATCCACGTCTCCGCCTTAAGTGTTTTTGGCTCTTTAAAAAACTCCGGTGGTCCCAGCTCCTTGAACTGCTTAGCGGTGACCGTTCGTGAGTTGTCAGTGTTTCCACCTGCATTTTGGACAGGAGCCGCCTTCGCCTATTGTTGCATGAATTGCATAAAGCCTTTGACCATCCCATTATTCACCATTTCATCGGTGTTATTGTTTTCATGAGGATTATTATCTTCCTGTTGCACATTACCCTGGGCATTGATCGTTGGTGACTCAACGGTCTCACGTGCTTCATTGCTTATCTCAACATTTTCGGATGCCATTTGTAAATACTGCAACAAAACAAGGGTTAATTAATATATCACATATTATCCCTATATTCTCAATAAACAAATTAAACACCAAATAAACTTAGGTAGGTCATATTAGCGAAGAATTCCCGTCTCTCCTTTCTAATTCTTATCTCACATCTCACCAGGGGATCATATCCTAAGCTTTGATACTAACTGTGACGCCCCCAAAATAGGTATACATCACCCATCTTGAGTCGCCAAATACATGGTACAAAATACAAATACAAACTTAATTATACAACCGTAAATGTAATATACTGACAATACATAAACCGAGAGTTTTAATAGAATATTGTCATCTAGATAATATCCACACTCAAAGGAGTCCTCATTACATTTATTGTCACACTATTTAATGTAATAGTGAGGACTACTAATGCTATCTTCTCGGACCGTCACTCCTTTTCCGACTCGTCCCACTATATTCTCATTTCCTTAAGAGAACGGTGAAAGAAAAAGGGTGAGCTCAACTAGCCCAATGAAAAATATTATGACTAAGATAATGCGAATAAATTATCAATAGTCTTGAACAATGTTAAACCGATAAAATACAATAGACATCAAGTTTAACCGCAGTTGAATAAGCAATCCATTAGAAGAGTCAAGTAGAGAATAAAACCTACTATCTTCATGATTTAAAAATGTTTTCATCAACTTTTATCGTTTGAGACTCGACAATAAAATAAACCACATCTTCTAATCATCCCTGTACTACGAGCCAAGGATATTCATTAAATCATCAATGGTCATGAATATACCGAATAATCCCTGGTCATAATCATACCAAAAACCGTCCATCAATGCATTATAAGCCACTGAGGACTTTTACCACATCATTTATAACATTACAGGTCATGATTATACCGAATGATCCATGGTCTTAATCATACTAAGTCCATCTATGCACGTAAGCCAAAGATGACTTTCATTACAATATAAGCATGAGGATGATGACAATGACATAATAATTCAATAAAAACAAGTTCAAGAATTAATTTATCCAAGAACTAATGACATCCAAATTGTCAACATGATACTTCTTTGTAGAGTAAAATTTAAGAATGCTCAGAAGAATATTTCCATGAAAAGATACTGGATGAAGCGCAAATATCAAGGATATTCCACTAATTTCACGGAGTATAGAAGTCAAAACTTTAACCAACTGAGTATAATAAGGAATATATGAAACTGCAAATGGATTTTCACCCGCCATGCGGTAATCCACGTATATAGATCATTTCCACAATTTAATAAGGAATGAATACAAAAGATCATTCACCATGCGTGTGGTAATCCACATGACGAAGTTATTCCAATGTAATAATAAAGAATGGAATAACGAAGGATTCACCATGCATGCGATAGAGACCGCACGCATGACGAGTTATTCCCAATGAATAATAAATAATGGAACTAGGTCCCAAGTAAAACGCATGAGACGAGGATATTAAATCGAGAATAATAAATGCGGAATAATAAATAATGGAACCAGTCCGGCGTAAAAGCGTCTGCAGACGGGATATTCAAGCTAGTAATAATAAATGCGAAATAATAAATAATGGAACCCGAATCCCAGAAAAACTTGCATGTGATATTCCGATAGAATAATAAATGCCGAATAATAAATAATGGAACCAGTCCCACGTAAAACACACGTGACGTGATATTCCGCGCGAATAATAAATAATGAATAATAAATAATGGAACCGTGTCGTGAAATTACATGCCAAGCGGGATATTCCAACGAGAATAATAAAGAATGGAATAATAGAAGAATTTCACCATGTATGCGGTATTGATAAAATAAAGTTATTCCAACATAATAATAAGGAATGGAATAACAGAAGAAGATCACCATATATGCGGTACTTCGCATAAACAGGTTATTCCAATATAATAATAAAGAATGGAATAACAGAAGAAGATCACTATGTATAGGGGAGTCCACTTATACAGGTTATTCCAACAGAGTAATAAAGAATGGAATAACATAAGTTCTCTTCATGAATACGAAAGAATAACACCCCTTACCTTAGAAGAACTGGATATTGGAAAACAAAGGTAGCTGACTTCTCTTCTTCTTTCTCTCTATAATATCTCTCTCTAGAGTTTCAGTGAATTCGTATTAAATAATGAAGGAATGAGCTTCTATTTATAGGAGAATGGACTTAATAGTAACTAATTCATGAACGGTCCAGATTAATTTACTTTTAAACGGACGGTCCATATTGATTTACTATTAAACTTTAAACCAATGGTCCATACTGATTCACTAATAAACTTTAAACCAACGGTCCATACTGATTCACTATTAAACTTTAAAGCAACGGTCCATATTGATTTACTAATATAATTTCAACCAACGGTCTGAAAAATTAGCACATCTCCTCATGGAATAATATGTCAGGAATAAACATGTGAATGATATTTCTATTTATATATGATTTAATTATGATATATATATGAATGAATATGCAAGTATGCTTGCATTAAGAAAAGCTATAAAGTCCTTTTATAGATAATAGAAACATATGTACAAGGACTTAGAATGAATTGATCAAATGTGTTAGGTTGATCCTACATAAGCAAAACAACTTTGTAAAGTCCTTAAAAAGAAATGATGTACAAGGACTATAAATATAGAAAGATCAAGCATGTTAGGTTGATCTTATGATGTAATAGATAGGCTTGTCTGTCGATCGTCGAAAGCACCGCACTGAAATCGTGAGTCTCCGCCGGAGAGTCGAGGAAAACTCGAGAGCTATCGAGGCGTAATCGTAGTCTGCAAGATAGTAGATCTCGGAGTTCGTAGACTTCCGGAGAGACGAGGAAGGATCGTGGTGTGTCGAGGAGAACTTTCTCAAGGCCGTAGTCTCTTTGAGGAAGTCGTGTTCGAAATCGTGAGAGACAAAGATGCCAACAAGTAGAACGAGTATCTCGCCAAAGCTAAGTCAAGAATCGTAGACTACACTCGAGTCGTGAGAGTCTACTAATCATACCAGAGGCAAAGATCGTGGTCGAGCAAGATCGGATGAAAGACAACAAGCACAACGATGAGATCGTAGAGTGTCAAGATCGATCTCGGTCGTGAGTGTCTGCACGTACCAAAAGTCGAATCGTAGAGTCTGTAACTACTGACCTCAACAGATGTTCTCACAATGCCAAGGCAGAATCGTAGAGAAAATACGATTCTCAACGAATGAGCACTCCCAGAATATCCAAAGGAATGAAGCCTCTGGTTGGCACTACATAGATACGTCCCACTTGAAGGGAACCAGAGAACACTCAATAAATGGCATGAAAGCTAACAGAAGATCTAAGCACCAACCCAATCAGCATCAAGATTAAGTTGTGAAGCCATACGAGATGAAGTCTTCACCAAGGAAATCAGAAGAAGACTTCTGTAACTGACTAAGAAAAGTCAGCAAGTGTAGTAGCTGTCAAACAGACAGAAGACAACGATCTTGGAAGTTACCAGGATCGTAGTGTTTGCCAAACAAAGAAAGAACTGATGGAGTACATACAGAGATATTGGACAGCTTCTGAAGAACAAGGCTAAAGTGATTAAGCATTGGGTTAGTCCATTGATGATAAGTAAACGGGAGATCACAAGGAGAAAGCGAGCTGGACAAATCTGAAGTGTCTTGTTATTCAGAAGAGGCCAAGGAATCGAGCCATCAGTATCTGAGAGCTGCTGAGACAAACAGAAGTGTTGAAGCACTGCACAAGAGAAGGAAGAGATGTTCTACATTGAAGATCAAATCAACACTCTTCAAGATCGTAGTGTTGTCTCTACCAGTCAACAAGACACTACGATCAAGTCCATGAAGACACGCATCAAAATCGTAGAGTTCGAATAGCTGAAGACTGAAGCATTGGAAACGGTTCAATCTGAAGGGTAATATTTGGACAAGAGCTCATTGAGAGCATCGATGCAAGGACAATCTCTGATCGAGAAATTTGAAGAAGGAAATAAAGTCTTCGACCTGCCCAAGACATTAAAGTAACATATTTGACAGGGTTGGTGAAACAGCAGACTGCAGTGTCAGAAAGTCAGAAAAAGATGTCATGTCACATCTGCAGTCTGCACCAAATAACTCGAGATCTGCGAAGAAATTTGAATAGCTTTCAACGGCCACTTTCCAACGGGAAGATTGGGAAGAAGTATAAATCAACAGAGCTTCAAAGATAAAAAGTGGCTGATGATTGTGTAGTGGTAGAATCGTTGAGTTGGTGAATGCTATTGTTGACTCTACGAGTTCCACCAAAGATCAATAGAACAAGTCTCAGTGATAGTGAGACTACCAAGATGGAAGTGAAGCAGCTTTGAAGAAGGAGTCAAACAGATCAAAGCTTTACTCAACAAAGATGAGAATGCCACTAAAGATGGCAGCCAAGCTGAGAGCCGAGAAGGCCAAGAAGATAACATTCAGAAAAGTGGCTGAGTACAAAGAAGATCAAGAGAACCACTCTACGAATCACCATGAACCAAAAGCTGAGACTGAACAAGTGCAGAACCACATCTGCAAAGTATTCAAGAAGGGTTCAGGGATTGCTAAGTGCCAGACAAAGACTACTAAAAGCACAGAGACTTAGCAAACCCAGATGGTGATGGTGCACAGCTGACATCAGATGAAGATGAGCTGAAAAGAGAAGAGATCAGCTGCACCAAGGATGAAGTGGTCCAGACTCTAAGCTGAACGCAAAGAGGACCACACCAAGCTGCTAAGTACAAAAGATGTTCAGAGTCTAATGACATCTTAGCAGCTCAGCACCAACAACAACAACTAAAACAACAAGAAGCCGTGGCTGAGGGGTCCTTGTCCGAGGGACTAAATGAAGTTCCAAGCTCATTGGGCTTGAAAAGTTCCTAGGAACTAGAGAAGTTCCAAGGTCAGCGCGGCCTTAAAAGATTTCTTAGTGAATCAAGTCCCAAGGTCTGCGGCCTCAAGGAATCTTAGTGATTCGAGGGTGCTTGCCTTTCCTTAGTGGAAATTCTGCTAGTTGAAAGCAGAAGAGTGGATTAGGAGCTTGAGTCTCTGAACCACTTAAAACCCCTTGTGTCTTTTACTTTATGTCATTTACATTATGTACATTAACTGCTATGAATGTTTTAATTGCTTACTACTGAAGTAACTCTACGAACAATGTATGTGTGATAATGAATATATCAATGAAGGGGATCTTTCACTTATTTCGCTGTGCTTGAAAAGATTCTTAAGTTTGTCATGAGCTACTTAATGAGCAATACAACTGAATAGAGTAAAAGTGTTTTTGACATTCTAAGGATCTATTCAACCCCCCCCCCCTTTCTAGATCTACATTGTGCTTACTGGGAACTATCAATTGGTATCATAGCAGGTTCTCATGCTACATTCAAAAGCTAATCGCTTTGAGTCTGATCTTAGGCACAAACATTGTTCTAAACTTAGTTTAGTAGTAAGTCACTTGTTATATGCAGATGAGCTCACACGTTGGAAATATTGTGTACAGGTAAATGTGCATATACATCTGAAGCTACTCAGATTGGTCCATGTCTTTGATTATCACATCAACAAGACCAATCCTTGCTCAATGTCAATCTTGTTGTCTGAATACCAGGCTAGAAAGCTTAAGAGATGTCAACAGAAAAGATTCAAACATCCACAAGCCTGAAAAGATGAAAAGGCCATACATGCTAAGTAATGCTCATCCAGAGAAGAAAGAAGAACTTCTCAATCACATGCTTGGTCAAACTGCAGCTGGATGAAAATCTTATGAACTCAAGGATGTCAAAGAATTAGAGATGCCGACACTCTCTTAGCTTGTATCTTCAAGACCATGACTGATTGACTAAAGAACAACTGGAGCAACTGGCTGTCAGAAGCAAATGTGAAAACATACACATCAATGCCTAAACTCAGTATATCTAAGATAAATGACTGTTAAGAAATCAACAGTAAAAAGGTACGGTTCCTCACTAATATAGATATGAACATCATATTTGCACCTTACTTATGAACTATAACAGTTTTCCTTCAAGTATTCATAATCTATATAAAAAGGTGAAGAGAGAAAGTACACTGATAATGGAAACTCAAATGTCTATAAACTTTCTATTCATCCAAGTTTTAGGTTGAAGATGACATCTTGAAAGAAATTTGAAATGGGTTATAAGAGCATCACAGGTTAAATTAATTTTATGTGAAGTAATCTTTGTTGATGTTAGTATTAGTATGTATGTACAAACCTATGTTCTAAGAGTTTGATAACCCACGTAGTATGATCGATCACGATAAAAAGTATCTTGATGATTTGTAGAAACTGATCACCTCCATGAATCAACCAGATACAAATAATTCGTAGAATTGATTCTCACTCTGTGAACATTTAAACTGTGTGATCATAACTTAGCATATGATGAAACCATCAAGGAAAAGAGTATTTTATTAAAAATGACAGATTTCTCTCACACTCACCACTATACATCTCAAAATGTATTATCTAAATGAAGTACATGCATGAATACGACTGATGGTGGTCAATATGATGTTTATCCAAATATATGAGGAACAGGGGTTTATTAAACTAACCTAGAAGGACCCATTTAATCATGGGTACCAAAAATAGAAATTTATAACCTGCAGGTACATGGTCCATCTGACTACACTAAGGAATGTTGAAGCAGAAGACTTCAGTCAAGAAAATTCAACCAGCAGAAGGCTTAAGACTGTTCAGAAATGATTATGATAAAACTCCCATTTGTCAAAGCCTGTCCTGGAAGACCTGCTGAGCTAATCTGAATGAAGCTCACATTGTTTCTGATTCTTATAAGGAAGCAAGTCATTCATCCAAAGATGTAAAAGGGTCCCAGATATGCTCAATCATTCAAAGCGGTCATAAGAGAAAACTCATCACTAAGCTCACCACGTAAAATCTTGAGGATCAAACATGAGGAACTCATTTACGGAGCGAGAACTCCATAAGTACAAATTATAAAAGAAGACTACGTTCAGTAGTCTTTGTCAAAGGATCATAGAATGATCAACCTTGAAGATGTCCACTTCTACGATATAAGAAGATTTGGTGATTCCAATCGAAAGGAGATATGCAAGGTACGCCTTCCGATACACATAAAGAAAAACTTATGTCTCTCTCGAAGACAATTATCAACTATGGGGAGCGAAGAATCGCTAACAAAGATGAAGCTCTAAACCATCGAGATATATACTATGAAGCGTGTGCCACCTACTGAGAGTCCCAAAACTTTGTGGCTGATGAACCAAATGAAGATCCATAGTCGAAGTAGGAACGTCTCAAAACGTCTTCATCGATAACCTTTCAACCACT
Source organism: Panax quinquefolius (assembly GCA_020205615.1). Classification (NCBI taxonomy): domain Eukaryota; kingdom Viridiplantae; phylum Streptophyta; class Magnoliopsida; order Apiales; family Araliaceae; genus Panax; species Panax quinquefolius. Next base: position 87,322,774 of record CM035168.1, read on the forward strand.
GACAACTCAAAATCGTAGAGTGTCTACGATCAAACATTTGATCGTAGTGCAAGAGTAAGAGGACACCACAATTGCAGTCAGTGCAAATGTCTAAAGTTGGAAGAGGGACTCCCCAACAGAAAAGGTCAAATGAGATATCAGTGCAGATCACTTCTAAAGTATTTCATCTGAAAGCGCCTCGGGACAAACTTGACCCTTAGCTCACTCTAAGAGGTTGGCCCTTCCTGAGCTACCTTGACCCATAAGGAATGCTTAGTAAAGTTCATCTCAAGGACCAAGTCAATCAACGATTATAGAATAGAGTTTTGAGAGAACTCAACGATCGTGATGCAATCTCAACGATCGTAGTGAAAACTCAACGATCGCATAAGCAGACTCGACGATCGCGCAGACTTACCGAAAGACACTAACTCATGAGGAATTTGGAAGAACGAGACAATTGCTCTACCATTCAAGAAGTATGAGGAGATTAGTTCTAATACGATTTGGAAAGACATCTTGCAAACGACATCGTAACTTAAGTACCCAAACCGGCAGGGTACATCGATGGTTGAAGCTATGCGCCAACATGAGGAAAATGTCAAAAATCATCCACTGCAACAACTTTCAGAGAATTGATCATTGAGTCAACAAAGGAAAAGGTAGAGTCAATAGCTGTCCTATCATGCTACTCTACGAACTAAAGAAGTCAAAGGTCAATCCACGTCAATCAAACGTCCACTCTTCTAAAAGAGACAGCTAACTGACAAGTTACTGGGGAGTTACAGCTAGTTACTGGGCATCGTGAAACCAATAACCAGTTGACACGTCATAGCGTATGCAGTGTAAGAAGGAACTGCCATAAAGACAAATTCAAAATCTGCAAACAATTACCAAAATCCATTGAACCTCTGTCCCTACCATTTTCAAACCTTAGAATTCTTTTCGAAGCCAAACCACTAAAACTTCCAGAGCCCAAACCAAAATCAGCCATACTCCATAAATCTCCCTGAATCAATATCTTCATTCATCAAATCATTCAAATGGCAGATTAGCGAGTTATCACTGGCATTCAGCTAGGAACCAAGACGTTTAAAAATCCGAAAAGAAGTTCAGGGATATTCTTGAACTTGTAAAGAAGGTCGGGTTCTCAGAATGTCTTGAAGAAAACACACGAGTATATAGTGACCTGGTCAAGGAGTTCCATTTAAACGCAACTATAAATTCTGGAATCCTCTCCACTAAGGTTAAAGGTCAGAGTCTGAAACTAAACGCTTCTGACATCAATCTATGCTTAGGTCTTCCTGACCGAAATCTGAAAAGCCTAGAAGAGATCGACACAGAAGAAGCTAAGAAGATTATGCAGTACAGAAGAAACCCTAGTTTCAAGGATATGAAGAAAAAGGAGTTTCCTGAAGAATTCGAGTTTCTTGCTGAAATATTGGGGAAATGTATCTTATGCAAAGACACTGCACACGATACTGTGATTGATCAACAACTGAAGATCATGTCTGCCATAGTCCTGAAGGAACACATCAACTTTGGAGTCATCTGCGCCGATCATATGTCTAAATGGTTTGGATAAGGAAGAAAAAAAAAGTGGCGGAAAACCACTCACAAAGGTTTTTCACGGGAGATTCTTAAGCATCATCTTGAAGAAAAAGTTGAAGAATAAAATTAAGGATGATGATGGCGAAATTCTTAATGTTCACAAGATAATGTCTCCACGGCTTTTCGTAAACTGGAAGAAAAACCCAAAGGAAAATAGAAGGTTGACAACTAGGAGCAGTAACAAAGCCTCTACAAAGAAGAGGACAACAAAAGTGCCAGAAAGCTCTGAATCAGATAATTCTGTACCAACGGCGACCTCACCAGCCAAGAAGAAACCCAAGAGCATGAGGAAAACTGAGGCCCCTCCAAGAAGTTTATCCACCAAAGACAAGGATGTAGAAGAAAAGCCTCAACTACTGAAACCACAAAGCAAAGAAGCACCAGGCTGCTTCAAGAGCCATCCAAAAAGAAAGCTAAAGTAATAAACAGACAAATTCTAGTTCCCCAAGGAAGCACATCTGACAAAAAAGAGGACGTAGAGTTAAAGGAAGAGAGGGGAACTAATGATCTCAAGACTGAGGATCCGAAGAACAGATTCAGTGATGAAGGTGGAGCTGGGCTCATGAAAGAAGATGTAAATTCTGCTGATAAAGAAGAATACGTAAGTCCTATGGCCAATTCTCAGGGTACTCACTTTGAAGATGAAGAAAAGTTGCAAGATGACCCATCTGAATGTCTAGATGCAAATGCTCCAACATGTTCTCATGATGGATCAAATAATGATGAGGTTGAGAAAGAAACATCAATACCTGCTAATGATGAACCTCAAGAAAGTCTGTATGCTGACTCAAAGAACTCAGAGTCTGAAGAAGAAGAAGAAGAAGAAGAAGAAGAAGAAGAAGAAGAAGAAGAAGAAGAAGGAGTATCTAATTCACCCACAACTGAACCACCAAGGAGAAGGAAGAGCCACAGACTACTGCTAAATTTGACTCTAACAAGAAAATTGATCACTCTACTGCAGTCATTGAGGTAAGTGATGATGAATCTGATGAAGAAAGTGATGAAGATGGAATTAGTAATGAATCCAAGGAAGATAATGCCGAAGAAGGTTCTGAAAATGAAATTCAACAAGAAGACTTCACTGAAGAATCTGATGAAGGAAGTCAGCGAGATTCTGGATCAAAAAGGGAAGAAATAGGGAAAGAGTCTGATTTTGCACTTCAGGAATCAGAGGAGCTAGAATACTATCCTGTTTTCTCTCCAACTAAAATCAGAAAAGAATAGTGGTGGAAGTTTTTGATGAACCACCAGCTGAACCACCAGCAAGATGGATAAGTCATGGAAATGAACAACTTCGAGTTGTAAGGATGACTACAGATGAAGTACTTCATAATTGGAAAAATATGGAGTTAGATTGCACAACAATATTGTACAACCCTGAAGATCCTCTGATGAGATGGTTCTTCCCATGGATGCCGTGGTTAAAGGCTCATACTGATAAGGATGAGAGCTATCTCAGTTGGTGTTACTCTCAATTTCCAAATCTAGAACTGGTGTCACAAAACTTCCCAAGGGTAAAGAAGTTTGCAACCATGATGATCAATGACAAGCCTCATTATAAGATCTACAGACAAGCTGGAAATCACTATATTCCCTATGATCATAGAGTTGACACTGAAGGCAGAAGGACTATGGCCAAAGGAATAATCATAGAGTCTGTTTACTCTACCATTGATGGTGTTCAAATCCAAATTGAGAAGCCTCCATCTGCCCAAGCTTAGATATCTAACATCCCTTCATCTTCCAATATCTGTTGGCACTCAATGATTTTTCAGATTGTCAACACTTTCCACAATCTATCCAAGGATGAAAATCGTAGAGTCCAAGCTAGTGTTCAATAAGAAGCTGCCAGATCAGATGACCAAAACCACATGGAGCGGAGTCATTGAGGAATTCTCACGAAATGAGGCTAAGAAGATATTTCTAATGAATGAAGAGTCAAAGCAGTTAACAACAACGAAAGACAACTCCAAGAAACTATGGATGATATATCTCTCAAAATCAAAGAGAGAGATCACATCTATCTGAAAGCCATACATGATCAAAAAACAATAGCTCTACGAGCACAAGAGGCAAATGAAGAGAAACTCAAAGTCTTCTCCGACAAGATTGACAACATGAATCAGTCCTTCTCCATGCAACTTGAGTTAAGCCAACAAGAATTCAAGATTGAAGTTGGTAACTCCTCCTACATGATAGAGCAGCTTATGTCCAACATGGAGCAGCTCTCTTAAATGATTAATGACAAAAAGAGGGAGAAAAAGAGGCATAGAAAGGGGAAGAAAAAGAGGCACTCTAGAAAGAGCAAGGAGAGCAGGAGCAAACAAGTCAAGAAGACAAAGAAGGAGAAAGTAGAAGAAAGAGATGGTTCATCAGGTGAGGGGGAGCCTAAGGCTGAAAGGGAGCAAGGAGCCTGAACCAAGAAAAGAATAAAGGAATAGCTCCACATCCTAGGGGGAGCAAGGGAGCAGGAGAAAAAGAGATCTAACAAATGAATAGCTAATCAACAAACATTCTAGGAGCATACAAGAGACAAAGAGGTAAAAATTCTAACTAGTTAAGTATGTTCTGGATCTAGGATAAAAGATATCAGTGTATGTCAGTGTATTAAATTTCATAACATTATAAATGACATTCATGATAATCTGGTTTAGAAATACAGCTGCTCATTGTATATAAGATTCATTCATAACATGCATATGCACTTATTATTTTTGTCATAATCAAATAGGGGGAGATTGTCAGGAATAAACATGTGAATAATATTCCTATTTATATATGATTTGATTATGATATATATATGAATGAATATGCAAGTATGCTTGCATTAAGAAAAGCTATAAAGTCCTTTTATAGATAATAGAAACATATGTACAAGGACTTAGAATGAATTGATCAAATGTGTTAGGTTGATCCTACATAAGCAAAACAGCTTTGTAAAGTCCTTAAAAAGAAATGATGTACAAGGACTATAAATATAGAAAGATCAAGCATGTTAGGTTGATCTTATGATGTAATAGATAAAGCATTCGATCGTCGAGACCTAATCGCACTGTAAATCGTGATCTTGCCAGAGAGTCGAATAAAACTCGAGAGCTATCGAGGCGTAATCATAGTCTGCAAGATAGTAGATCTCGGAGTTTGTAGACTTCAAGAGAGATGAGGAAGGATCGTAGTGTGTTGAGGAGAACTTCCTCGTGGTAGTAGTCTGCTGAGGAAGTCATGTTCGTAATCGTGAGACACCGACACCTTTCTGAAATTAGAATAGTATCTGCCAAAGCTAAGTCAAGAATCGTAGAGACTACACTTAGAGTCGTAGAGTCTACTAATCATACCGAGGCGTAGAGATCGTGAGTCGAGCAAGATCGATGAAGACAACAAGCACAACGACGAGAGATCGTAGAGTGTCAAGATCTCGATCTCGAGTCGTAAGGTCTCGCATGTACCAAAGTCAATCGTAGAGTCGTAACTATGACCTCAACAGATGTGCTCACAATGCCAAGGCAGAATCGTAGAGCAAATACGATTCTCAATGAATGAGCACTACCAGAATATCCAAAGGAATGAAGCCTCTGGTTAGCACTACATAGATACGTTCCACCTGAAGGGAACCAGAGAGCACTTAATAAATGGCATAAAAGCTAACAGAAGATCTAAGCACTAACCCAATCAGCATCAAGATTAAGTTGTGAAGCCATACGAGATGAAGTCTTCCACAAGGAGATCAGAAGAAGACTTCTGTAACTGACTAAGAAAAGTCAGCAAGTGCAGTAGCTATCAAACAGACAGAAGACAACGATCTTGGAAGTTACCAGGATCGTAGTGTTTGCCAAACAAAGAAAGAACAGATGGAGTACTTACAGAGATACTAGACAGCTTCTGAAGAACAAGGCTAAAGTGATTAAGCATTGGGTCAGTCCATTGATGATAAGTGAACGGGAGATCACAAGGAGAAAGCGAGCTGGACAAATCTGAAGTGTCTTGTTATTCAGAAGAGGCCAAGGAATTGAGCCATCAGTATCTGAGAGCTGCTGAGACAAACAGAAGTGTTGAAGCACTACACAAGAGAAGGAAGAGATGTTCTACATTGAAGATCAAATCAACACTCTTCAAGATCGTAGTGTTGTCTCTACCAGTCAACAAGACACTATGATCAAGTCCATGAAGACATGCATCAAAATCGTAGAGTTCAAATAGCTGAAGACTGAAGCATTGGAAACGGTTCAATCTGAAGGGTAATATTTGGACAAGAGCTCATTGAGAGCATCGATGCAAGGACAACCTCTGATCGAGAAATTTGAAGAAGGAAATAAAGTCTTCGACCTGCCCAAGACATTAAAGTAACATATTTGACAGGGTTGGTGTGAAAAAGCAGACTGCAGTGTCAGAAAGTCAGAAAAAGATGTCATGTCACATCTGCAATCTACACCAAATAACTAGAGATCTACGAAAAAATTTGAATAGCTTTCAACGGCCACTTTCCAACGGGAAGATTGGGAAGCAGTATAAATCAACAGAGCTTCAAAGATCAAAAGTAGCTGATGATTGTGTAGTGGTAGAATCGTTGAGTTGGTGAATGCTATTGTTGACTCTACGAGTTCCACCAAAGATCAATAGAACATGTCTCAGGGACAGTGAGACTACCAAGGTGGAAGTGAAACAGCTTTGAAGAAGGAGTCAAACAGATCAAAGCTTCACTCAACAAAGATGAGAATGCCACTAAAGATGGCAGCCAAGCTTAGAGCCGAGAAGGCCAAGAAGATAGCATTCAGAAAAGTGGCTGAGTACAAAGAAGATCAAGAGAGCCACTCTACGAATCACCATGAACCAAAAGCTGAGACTGAACAAGTGCAGAACCACATCTGCAAAGTATTCAAGAAGGGTTCAGGGATTGCTAAGTGCCAGACAAAGACTACTAAAAGCACAGAGACTTTAGCAAACCTAGATGGTGATGGTGCACAGTGACATCGATGAAGATGAACCAAAAAGAAGAGATCAACAAGCACCAGGATGATGTGGTCCGGACTCTGTTTTTGACGCAAAGAGGACCACACCAAGTCGCTAAGTACAAAAGATGTTCGAGTCTAATGACATCTTAGCATTTCAACACCACCAACAAACAACAACAACTACAACAACAAGAAGCCAGGGCCTGAGGGGTCCTTGTCCGGAGGGACTAAATGAAGTTCCAAGCCTGCTGGGCTTGAAAAGTTCCTAGGGAACTAGAGAAGTTCCAAGGTCACGGCCTTGAAGATTTCTTAGTGAATCAAGTCCCAAGGTCACTTTGCCTTAAAGGAATCTTAGTGATTTAGGGTGCTGCCCTTCCTTAGTGGAAATTCTACTAGTTGAAAGCAGAAGAGTGGATTAGGATCTTGAGTCTCTGAACCACTTAAAACCCCTTGTGTCTTTTACTTTATGTCATTTACATTATGTATATTAACTGCTATGAATGTTTTAACTGCTTACTACTGAAGTAACTCTACGAACAATGTATGTGTGATTATGAATATATTAATGAAGGGGATCTTTCACTTATTCCACTGTGCTTGAAAAGATTATTAAGTTTGTCATGAGCTACTTAATGAGCAATACAACTTAATAGAGTAAAAGTGTTTTTGAAATTCTAAGGATCTATTCAACCCCCCCTTCTAGATCTACATTGTGCCAACTGGGAACTAACATAATATTGTACTCAAAAATAATTTGGACCAAAAAGAAATATATTTTGTTTAGGTGAATAGTATCCCGTGAATAGTAACTCATAAATAGTAATTCGTGAATAGTAACTTATGAATAGTAACTCATGAATAGTAACTTATAAATAGTAACTCATGAATAATAACTCGTGAATAGTAACTCATGAATAGTACTCCGACACGAAAAGTGCCATGAATACCCGATTGAACAATATAACCTCCAGACATCAATTATTATCGAAATAAATATCGATTTCTACTAACACAATTAATCCCAACACAATGGAACTATCAAATTCATCTTTAATCAACATGAACTCATCATTAATATTATAACTCACAATATTTAACAACTAGGTTGTTCCCAGGAAAGAGGGGGCTTTCCAATAAGGATTTCTCCCTATTGGCGGGCAATTAGGTGACTAAACCTCTCATTGGCAGAACTTCTAGACATTGTAAATATTGCAATTTAATAATATGAATAACTTAATCGTCACAATTATTGATTTAATAATATACCATATAACGCATATGATACCGTGACAATAATCGAATCAATAATATGAGAGATATGATGCAACAATTACTGTAGCAATAATTGATTATAACTGAGTGACTTCTCACGTAAGCATCAATAACCAATTCCGTGTGCTACTATGCAACCACACGACATCAGTACTTTTACTACTAGGGTAGTTCAACGGTTTTAATTAGTAACACTTATTTATTATTTTTATAAAAAAATAATTCTGTCATTTGCTTACTACGACAATACTTCCGTTGTGGGGTCCACCAATGATTGTACTGTCGTACGAATATTCCCTGTTAAAACGAATATTACCCGACCAATCGAATATAATACAACCACTTGCATACTTTGCAAAATTATAAATATTACCTACAACTATAACATTATATTATATCCACACCATAATATTCAAAAATATATATCGAGAGAAATTTATCTATATTCATAAAAGTTGGGGTCTTACAACATCCCTCGTAGCTATCAGCTCTCTCACTTTGTGAAACCTTATGCTAATATGCTCGGTGTTCTTGCATGATACACCTGATGCTTTGCCAAGTAAATGGCGCTCTGGCTATCACAATACAGCTGTACTCCACCTTGATCTATGCCCAACTCATTCACAAAACCCTTCAACAACAATGCTTCCTTCCCAGCCTCAGTCAATGCCATATACTTAGATTCAGTAATAGTCTAATAGATAGAGCTACTAGAGATTGTACCATGGATCTCCAACAAAATGGTCCACCTCCAAGTGTAAAGACATACCATGTTGTAGATCTCAAATCGTCCAACTTTTCAGCATAATTTGCATCTACATACCCTATGATTGACATCTAATCATGTTGCTTCACAAACATAATCCCATGATTTGCAGTACCTCTCAGGTAACTGAACACCCACTTAATAGCTTTCTAGTCATCTCTACCTGGATTTGCCATGTATTTGCTCACTGTGCTGACTGCATGTGCCAGATTGGGTCTTATACACACCATTGCATACGTCAAACAACCAACTGTGCTCGCATAGGGCACATTCGACATGTCCTGAATCTCTTCAGCTAACTTCGGACACTGTGCTATAGACAACCTGAAGTGACTCACCAATGAAGTGTTGACCTGTTTAGCATTAGCCATACTAAACCTCTCCAACACTTTCTCCACATAATTCTTATGTGTCAACCACAGCTTACCAGCAGTTCTATCCTTGTGAATCTCCATCCCAAGTATGTGATGCCCCCAAAATAGGTATACATCACCCATCTTGAGTCGCCAAAAACATGGTACAAAATTCAAATACAACTTAATAATATAACTGTCGTGTAAAATACAACAAAACATAAACTGAGAGTTTTAATACGAGTATTGTCTACTAGACAGTATTCAACTCAAATGGAGTCCTCAACACATTTATTTTCACACTATTTCATAGAATAGTGAGGACTACTAATGCTATCATCTGGACCATCACTCCGTTCCCCGACTAGTCCCGGCTACGTTCTCATTTCCTGAAGAGAACAATGAAAGCAAAAAGGGTGAGCTCAACTAGCCCAGTAAGAAATATTATGACTAAGATAATGCAGAATAATTTATCGTTAGCCTTCAACAGTGTTAAAATGATAAAATATAACAAACATCAAGTTTAACTGCAGCGGAATAAGCAATCCATTAGAAGAGTCAAGTAGAGCATAAAATCTACTATCTTCTATGATTTAAAAGGTTTTTCAACACTTTTATCGCTGAGTCTCAGCTTAATAAATAATCCACATCATCGAATCACCCCTGCACTACGACCAAGGATATTAAATAGTATCACGACCACAAATTATCCATGCACTACGGGCCAAGGATATTCATGTATTCATCAATGGTCATGATCATGCCAACAACTCTCCATCAATGCACTACGGGCCAATGAGGACTTTTACAACCTCATTTGTAACATTACGGTCATGATTATACTGAATAATCCCTGGTCATAATCATACCAAGTCCATCTATGCACTACAGGCTATAGATGACTTTCAACATAATATAAACATGAGGATGATGACAATGATATAAGAATTCAATAAAACAAGTTAAAGGATAACTTTTTAAAGATTTATAATTTAATTTATCCAGAAATCAATAACGTCCAAATTGTCAACATGATACTGCTTTGTGGAGTAAAATTCAAGAATAATATTATACCAAAAATAATTTGGACCGAAAATGAATTAATTTTTATCATGAATAGTACCCCGGGTGAATAGTACTCGAGTGAATAGTACCTCGTGAATAGTACTTCAGGAATAGTAACCCCGTGAATAGTACTCTGACATGAAAAAGTTAAAACTTATCAAGAATGCTCAGAATAATATTTCTATGAAAAGATACTAGATGAAGCGCAAATATCAAGGATATTCTACTAATTTCATGGAGTATAGAATTTGAAATCTGAAACGAAATAATATTACTTACATACTACAGAGTATGGAAGAAAATATTATTTCAAGCGAATATTGAACAAAATTAACATCCCTTACCTTGAAAAGAAGAGTATTCCAACTGGTATAGCGTGGATATTCTTGAAGAAAACTTTCACTGTTTTCTACGCTCAAAGCTTTCTAAAACTCTAAAGAATTACGCTCAATATTGTAGAAGAAGAATTCTCTGATTCTGGTGTGATTTTCAATTATAACTTAAGCGCTTTATAAGAAAATGCTAGAACGCCATAGAAGACTAAATAATAAAATAATATTATATTTTTTTTTTCTACGCACATTTTTTTGAAAAATTTTCTGCCACCACAAGTGGGGCCCACTAAAATCAGCCACCTTTCCCAACAACCAAAAGTGGGGCCCACCATATTTTTAAATAAAAATATTTAATTTCCAAAACTTTAATAATTCATAATAAATAGCCCTTTTATCAGAAAAATACAAATTTTATGTCCATTCCACACGAAATCGAATTCTCTACAACTTTGTAGCTTTAAGTTTTTCCAAATTCCAGACAGAAAATATCCGAAATCCATAAACGGATGATTATTAACAGCTCTTAAAATTCATAACAAATCATACATTAATTTTTAATGGTTCAAAATTTGTGGACATATACTCAACTTATATATGTATATCATATCCAAAAATCACAACGATCCAACGGTCGGATTAAAATTATAGCTCACGCAATAGAGCTTTAAGAACACTGATTAATGCCTCCATTCTGATAAAATACTGATAAAACACCTCAACACAAATTCCTTCATTTATATAAAATAAATATTTTTTTATCATATAAATTAATAATTAATTATTCACAAATAATATTACAGAATCACAATAATGACAACTAGGCCGTTCTTAAGAAAGAGGGGGCTTTTCGATAATGATTTCTCCTTACTGGCACGCAATTAGGTGACCAAACCTCTCCTTGACAGAACTTTCTAGACATTGCCAATAATGCTATCGAATTATATTATTCAAATAATATGAATTATTGATTTGATAATGGAAATCTTTGTCTGCGGTGACAATTATTGAAACAACAATAATATAAAATATTAACTCAAAGAATTATTGAATCAATAAAATAAAATATTGAGCGATAAATTATCGTAAATAATTATTGAGTAGTGCCTTCTTACGTAAGAATTAATAATTCAAAAATACTTGCGTACACACCGTGCTACTTCTTGTGCGATAACGCGTATTATCGTATTTTAACCACCGTATTCCAACAAAGTTAATTACTCAGTAACAACTACTGTATTTATTTATAAAAGATATTTTTGTCATTTTCTCAATCCAACAATAATTCCGTTTGTGGGGTCCACCAATGATTGTGCCGTCATATGAATATTCCCTGTTAAAACGAATATTCCCCGACCAATCGAATATTATATAACAACTTGCATACTTTGCAAAATTTATAAATATTACCCACAACTATAACATTATATCAAATTCACTTCATAATATTCAAAAATGATATTTATAGAAAATTCATCTTTATTCATAAAAGTTGGGGTCTTACAACCTCCCTTTCTTATGAAATTTTGCCCTCAAAATGAGGGTACGTACCTGGTATGTCGAAGAGGTAAGGATACCTTGATTTCACGTCCTTTCGATGAAGATCAACATAACACTTTTGTCGATCTTGTGAGATTTTTATACGTTGCCGGATCATTTAAATTTTTTCGTAGTTATACGTACCAACTCCGATCCCAACAACGTTGCTTCACCTACCTCATTCCATCATACTGGAGAACGAAACTTTCTTCCATACAACGCCTCAAATGGAGCCATGCCAATACTTGCTTAATAACTGTTGTTGTAGGAAAACTCCACCAATGATAAGAACTTGTCCCAACTTCCCTTGAAGTCAAGGACACACAGTCTTAATAGATCTTCAAGAGTTTGAATAGTCCTCTCCATTGCCCGTCCCGCTTTGAGGATGGTAAAATTTGAACTAAATCGTAAATCTGTGCCATAGCTTTTTGCAAACTAACCCAAAACCTTGAAGTGAATCTTGGGTCTTGATCAGAAACTATGGATACTAGCATACCATGCAATCTTATAATCTCGTTTATGTACATACGAGCAAGACGTTCAAGTGTATAAGTTTTTCGTATAGGTAAGAAATGAGCAGACTGAGTCAATCTATTAATAATGACCCAAATTGCATCTATGCCTTGAGAAACCTTGGGAAGACCAGTAACGAAATCCATGGTAATGTGCTCCCACTTCCATTCTAGAATTTCAAGTGGTTACAAATAGACCTTTTGGTACTTGATGCTCCGCCTTGACTCGTTGAAAAGTTAAACACCTTGAGATAAACTCTACTATCTCTCTCTTCATATTGCTCCACCAAAATGTATGTCGAAGGTCATGATACATTTGGTACTCCCTGATGGATTATGGCGGTGTGTTGTGCGCCTCCATCATGATTTTATACTTTAAATCGGTCGTTAGGAACACAAAAAGTCCGGAGTTGACTCAAGGTATTCCTTCTTCATCGATTCTTGCTTCCTAGATAACACCTTCGCACTTTTCTTCCTCATACGCATCACCTCCAGTCCAGAGCTTGAGCGACTTTAACTTTATCGATTAAAGTCGGTTCTACTCGTATATTCGCCATCATCACATGGGTCCCTGGAGTCTTTAAATCTATCTCCATCCTTTGCAAGTCATACAAAATGGGCTTTTGTGTTGACACTATTGCACTCGTACCCGCATATGATCTTCTACTCAATGCGTTAGCTACTACGTTCGCTTTTCCAGGATGGTATTGGATGGTATGATCATAATCTTTCAAAAAATCAAGCCATCGTCATTGCCGCATGTTGAGCTCCTTTTGAGTGAAGAAATATTTGATGCTTTTATGATCTGTATAGATCTCCACTTTCTCCCCATACAAGTAATGCCTCCAAATTTTAAGTGTGAAAACAACAGCTGCCAACTCTAGATCATGAGTAGGATAATTCCTCTCATATTCTTTGAGTTACCGAGAGGCATAAGCTATGACTTTCCCATATTGCATGAGAACACATCCTAACCCTTTGCCCGAAGCATCACTGTAGATGACAAATCCCTCCGAGCCAGATGGTATTGTCAGAACAACTGCTGAAATGAGTCTCCTCTTGAGTTCTTGAAAACTCTTCTCACATTCCTCGCTCCAACTGAATTTTGTATCTTTTTGAGTCAACTGAGTTAATGGAGTAGCGATTCGAGAAAACCCTTCTACGAATCTCTGATAATAACCAGCTAAGCTGAGAAAGCTACGTACCTCGGTCACTGACTTAGGTTGCTCCCAGCTTTGAATTGCTTCAATCTTTGCTGGGTCAATAGATATTCCATGACTTGATACTACGTGCCCAAGGAATGCTACTTCCTCAAGCCAGAACTCGCATTTCTTCAACTTGGCATATAGCTTGTTTTCACGAAGCTTTTGAAGTATCAGCCTCAAGTGTTGCTTATGGTCTTCACGGGTTTTGGAGTATATGAGGATGTCATTAATAAAGACGACCACAAAGTGATCCAAATATTCCTTGAATACTCGGTTCATTATGTCCATGAAGGCAGCAGGAGCATTAGTCAATCCAAAAGACATGACTAGGAATTCATAATGCCCGTCTCGAAGTTACGGCGATCTTTGGAATGTCATCAGTTTTAATCTTCAACTGATGATATCCAGAACGAAGATCGATCTTTGAAAAGAATTTGGCGCCTTGCAACTGGTCAAACAGGTCATTAATACGAGACAATGGATATCTATTTTTGACAGTGACATGGTTCAACTCCCGATAATCAATACAAAGTCGCATACTCCCATCTTTCTTTTTCATGAATAGAACAGGAGCACCCCAAGGAGACGTACTAGGACGAATGAAACCGATGCCTAACAATTCCTGTAATTGGGTCTTTAACTCCTGAATTTCAATAGGAGCCATTCGATATGGGGCTTTGGAAATGGGTTTTGTGCCGGGTTCAAGGTCGATACAAATTCAATTTCACGCTCTGGGGGTAGGCTAGGAAGTTCTTCAGGGAATACGTCAAGAAATTTATTAACAATAGAGATATCATTCAAAACTGACGTATTTTTGTTTAAATTCGTGACATGAGCTAAGAAAGCTTGACATCCATTTTTCAATAAACGAATAGCTTTATGTCTTGAGATGACAGTGATTGATTTTAATGGTTTGGTTGCTTGAATTCGCATAATAGGTTGGTTAGGAATATGAAAGCTAACAACCTTATGAAAATAATCAATTTTTGCATGATGAGTAGTTAACCAATCAATCCCTAGAATTACGTCAAATGCAAGTATTTTCAATGAAATAAGATCGACAGGTAACGTGAGGGTACCGATTTGGACCAAGCAAGACTTATAAACAGTGGATGTAATGAAGGTTTCTCCCAACGAAGTTTCAATAGATAAGTCAAAGTCTAATTTCTCTGGAGTCAAATTTAAACGTTGAGTGCAGGTAAGAGAAATAAAAGAATGGATAGAACCGGTATCAAATAAGGTATATACTTCGCTAGAGTTTATGATAAGCTTACCCGTGATGACCTCGTTCGGGTTCCTTGCTTTCTGGGAGGTCACGACAAACGCTCTCCCTTGCACTACCGGCTTTGACTTTTCTGGGACGGCCTTTGGTGCCTCCATCCCAGCTGGACTTATCTTCGGTAAACGACAAAATTGGGCTAGGTGATTTTCTCTTCCACAATTATAACATTTTTTGGATTGAATCGCGTAGTTTGGACTGATGTGTCCCTCCCCTCCGCATTTGAAGCATATGATAGGTGGTCGTTCTCCTTACTTAACAACGGGTGCTGGTGCTGACGTCTTTCCATCATTATTAAATCTCCTCTTCTTGAAATGTCCACTCTTATTGTCTTAGCCATGATTACCACCGAAGTGGTTACCATTTATGTCCTGTTGATTCCCTCCACGCTTGTTATCACCGCTTCGATAACTGCTACCACTGGTATTATCATTTTGCCAGTTGCTCTCTCTTGGTTGGGTTGACTCATTATCGCGCTCGAATAACTGAGCCCTATTCACAACATCTGAATACAAACACAGTTTATGAGAGATAAGGTATTGACGTATCTCGGGTTTCAAACCTCTTAGAAACATTCGCGTTATTCTCTCCTCATTATCAGCCAAATGGGACGCAAACCAGGACAACTCAACAAACTTGGCTTCGTACTGCGACACGGTCATGTTGTTTTGCTCCAGTTTAATGAACTCTACCACTTTCATGTAATGAATACTTTCGGGAAAGTACTTATCGTTGAACAGTTCTCGGAACTTCTCCCAAGACATCTTCAGTGCGGCAGGTTGAGTACGCTTTCTGATTCCCACCATGAATCCGCCTCGCATGATATGAAGGTGGCAAAGGGAACCTTTTGCTCCTCAGAGCATCCCAAGACATCAAATATCTTGTTGATCTGCTTTATCCACGTCTCCGCCTTAAGTGATTTTGTCTCTACAAAAAACTCCGGTGGTCCCAGCTCCTTGAACTGTTTAGCAGTGACTATCCGAGAGTTACCAGTGTTTTCACCTGCATTTCGGACATGAGTCTTTCTTGCCTGATGTTGCATGAATTGCAGAAAGCCTCTGAATATTCCATCGTTCATCATTTGGTCAGTGTTGTTGTTTGCATGAGGATTGTTGCCTTCCTGATGCACATTATCCTGATTGTTGATCTGTGGAGACTCAACGGTCTCCTGTGCTCCATTGTTATTCTTAACATTATCAGATGTCATTTTCAAATACTGCCACAAAACAAGGGTTAATTGACATGTCACATATTATCCCTATACTCTAATCGACCAATTAAATACCAAATAGACTTAGGTAGGTCATACTAGCGAAGGAATTCCCCGTCTCTCTCCTCCTAGTTCTTGTCTCACATCATAGCCAGGGATCATATCCCTAGGCTTTGATACCAACAGTGACGCCCCCAAAATAGGTATACATCACCCATCTTGAGTCGCCAAAAACATGGTACAAAATTTAAATACAACTTAATAATACAACTGTCGTGTAAAATACGACAAAACATAAACTGAGAGTTTTAATACGAATATTGTCTACTAGACAGTATTCAACTCAAATGGTGTCCTCAACATATTTATTTTCACACTATTTCATAGAATAGTGAGGACTACTAATGCTATCATTTAGACCGTCACTCCGTTCCCCAAACTAGTCCTTTCGTTCTCATTTCCTGAAGAGAACAATGAAAGCAAAAGGGTGAGCACAACTAGCCTAGTAAGAAATATTATGACTAAAATAATGCAAAATAATTTATCGTTAGCCTTCAACAGTGTTAAACTGATAAAATATAACAAACATCAAGTTTAACGGTAGCGGAATAAGCAATCTATTAGAAGAGTCAAGTAGAGCATAAAATCTACTATATTCTATGATTTAAAAGGTTTTTCATCACTTTTATCGCTGAGACTCAGCTTAATAAATAATCTACATCATCAAATCACCCCTGCACTACGGCCAAGGATATTTAATAGTATCACGACCACAAATTATCCATGCACTACGGGCCAAGGATATTCGTGTATTCATCAATGGTCATGATCATGCCAACAACTGTCCATCAATGCACTATGGGCCAATGAAGACTTTTACCACATCATTTGTAATATTACGGTCATGATTATACTTAATAAATCCTCGTGTTATAATCATACCAAGTCCATCTATGCACTACAGGCCACAGATGACTTTCAACAAAATATAAACATGAGGATGATGACAATGATATAAGAATTCAATAAAACAAGTTCAAGGATAAATTTTTAAAGATTTATAATTTAATTTATCCAGAAATCAATAACGTCCAAATTGTCAACATGATACTGCTTTGTGGAGTAAAATTCAAGAATAATATTGTACCAAAAATAATTTGGACAAAAAAACGAATCAATTTTTATCATGAATAGTGTCCTGGGTGAATATTACTCGAGTGAATAGTACCCCGTGAATAGTACTTCGGGAATAGTAACCCCGTGAATAGTACTCCGACATGAAAAAGTTAAAACTTATCAATAATGCTCAGAATAATATTTCCATGTAAAGATACTGGATGAAGCGCAAATATCAAGGATATTTTACTAATTTCATGGAGTATAGAATTCGAAATCTGAAACGAAATAATATTACTTACATACTACAGAGTATGGAAGAAAATATTATTCAAGCGAATATTGAACAAAAATAACATCCCTTACCTTGAAAAGAAGAGTATTCCAACTGGTATAGCGGGGATATTCTTGAAAAAAACTTTCACTATTTTCTACGCTCAAAGCTTTCTAAAACTCTAAAGAAATACACTCAATATTATAGAAGAAGAATTCTCTGATTCTGGTGTGATTTTCAATTCTAAATTAAGCGCCTATTTATAGGAAAATACTAGAACGCTATGGGAGACTAAATAATAAAATAATATTATATTTTATTTTTCTACGCACATTTTTTTGAAAAATTTTTAGCCACCACAAGTGGGGCCCACTAAAATCAGCCACCTTTCCCAACAACCAAAAGTGGGGCCCACTATATTTTAGAATAAAAATATTTAATTTCTAAAACTTCAATAGTTCATAATAAATAGCCCTTTTATCAGAAAAATACGAATTTTATGTCCATTTCACACAAAATCGAATTCTCTACAACTTTGTAGCTTTAAGTTTTTCCCAATTCCAGATAGAAAATATCCAAAATCTATAAACGGATGATTATTACACCTCTTAAAATTCATAACAAATCATACGTTAATTTTTAATGGTTCAAAATTTGTGGACATATACTCAACTTATATATGTATATCATACCCAAAAACCACAATGATCCAACGGTCAGATTAAAATTTTAACTCACGCAATAGAGCTTTAAGAACCCTGATTAATGCCTCCATTCTAATAAAATACTGATAAAACACCTCAACACAAATTCTTTCATTTATATCCACATAAAAAAAATAAATATTTCCTTATCATATAAATTAATAATTAATTATTCACAAATAATATTACAGAATCACAATAATGACAACCAGGCCATTTCTAGGAAAGAAGGGGCTTTCCGATAAGGATTTCTTCTTACTGGTGCGTAATTAGGTGACCAAACCTCTCATTGACAGAACTTTCTAGACATTGCCAATAATGCTATCTAATAATATTATTCAAATAATATGAATTATTGATTTGATAATGGAAAATACTTTGCAGTGACAATTATTGAAACAACAATAATATAAAATATCAAATCAATAAAATAAAATATTGAACAGTAATTACTGTAAAAATTATTGAGTAGTGCCTTCTTACGTAAGAATCAATAATTCAAAATATCTTTGTGCATACTGCAGTATTATCTTGTCAACAATGCGTATTCTTGTATTTTAACCACGAATTATTCCAACAATTGTTAATGTGTATAACTACTGTTATTATTTATAAAAAGATATTTTTGTCATTTTCTCAATCCGAAAATAATTCCGTTTGTGGGGTCCATCAATGATTGTGCTGTCGTACGAATATTCCCTGTTAAAACGAATATTCCCCGACCAATCGAATATTATATAACAACTTGCGTACTTTGCAAAATTTATAAATATTACCCACAACTATAACATTATATCAAATTCACTTCATAATATTCAAAAATGATATTTATAGAAAAGTCATCTTTATTCATAAAAGTTGGGGTCTTACAAAGTATTTTCCTAGCATCACACAAATCTTTCATGTCAAACTCCTTTTCCGATAAGTTCTTCAACCTGTTCACTTTAAACATACTCTTTGCAGCAATAAGCATATCATCCACTTACAGTAACAGAAAAATATATGAACCATCCTCAAGACTTTTCACATAAACACATCAATCATACTCACCGATTGAACCCGATCCAGATCATAAAGGAATCGATCTTCTTGTACCATTGTCTTGGAGACTGTTTCAGCCTATACGATGATTTCCTCAACCTGAAAACCATGTGCTCAGTCTCCGGCTGCTTGAAACCCTCAGGCTGCTCTATGAATATAACTTCCTCCAAATCACCATAAAGGAAGGTTGTCTTCACATCAAACTGCTCTAACTCCAGATCATAGCTAGCCACCAATGCCAAAATAATCTTGATTACGGTATGTCTCACCATTGAAGAAAACACCTCACCATAGTTAATCCCCTTCCTTTGTGAGTATCCCTTTGTTCCGCACTAGCCTATTTCAGTAGCTTCTATGTTATGAGTCACAAGTTCCAACAAGCCCTAAATTATTTTTTTAATCATTAAACAAAAATGAAAGGAAAAGAAGGAGAAGAGTTGCACCCCTAAAATAGAGACTGCCCTTAACTTGATGAGCTAATTGGCCCAATTACTTTGGACAAGTGTGAGGTGGTAAAGAGCTAGAGCCGAGTCATTTTGAGCCCGACTGGAATTCGATCGGAGCGAGCGAAGAAGTTGTGGCAACACGCCTAAGACCTCGATGGCGGTCTTCTTGTGCCTCAGGAAATTCTCCCGTTAACCAAAAATCATCACACCAAAACCAAAAATCTCATTCATCCACACAAAACTCAGATGGTTGGGGTTTGGATCTTGATGGTTCTTGTTGGCGTTTAGGGTTTGATTTTTTATCTTTGATGATAACTATTTGGTTTTTGTTACCTCTAATTTTGTGCTTATTGTTATTTATCTATTTGTTTGTGGCTGAGAAATCTTGGCTTGTTTCCATCTTGTGTTGTTTTCAATCTATCAAATTTAATTGCTTTGATTTGAAATTGATTTACTTTAAGAGAAATGTTTAGTTTTAATGGTTAATATAAAGTGATTTGACCATTTTGCCTTTTAATGTATAATAAATATTTAATCAAAAATTAAAATATTATTTTTTTTGTTACACATCAGGTCAACTATGGCTTACCCAAATAGTTACGACAATATTTTTTGACGTAGCAGTCTCAATTGAATGAAATTGAAAAAAATTAATAGTTCAATCATCTAATTGACAAATTTGAAAAGTGGATCACCAAAGTAGAATATGACCAATAGTTTAGGGTAGTGAAACATATTTAAGCCATAAATATTCAAGTCGAATCGAATATGAGTAGAATTTTTTAAATACAATTCAAATCCTAGTCGTATTCGAGTATGAATTTAATGTTTCAAGTCGAATTCAAATAACTTTTATTTAGTTCAAATCGACTCGTTTATACTCCTTATACATGACTGGGTGCAAACAATAAATTTTTTTCCAAATTTTATATAGCAAAAAGGAATGAAATAAAGTTTATGAAGTTTAAAAGGTCCAAAATTAAACAATTTTCAAGTTTTGGGGGTCAATTTACAGTATCTTCAATTGAATAAAAAACAGAAAAAAATCTTAAATTTTTTTTATTACTTATGTTAATTTCATATTTTCATAACAAATTATTTCCTTTATTTTACTTCTTTTATTCTTGTATACTTCCACACCCCCATCCAGTGTTACTAACTCGTGAGATAAATGGGTTAAATGCTTATTTAGTCATTGTACTATAAGTCAACTTACAAGTGAGTCACTAAATTGATTTTTCTTACAGTCAACTCACTATACCTTATTTTACTAATAAAAATTTAAAATTTCGTCTTAACTGTTAAATTTTTAACAGAAGTTTGACGTGGCGCTTACGTGGCTTAATTTTTTCAATATAAATTGATGACTAGGTCTAAACATGTTGATGTGACGCCCCCAAAATTAGGTATACATCACCCATCTTGGGTAGTCAGATACATGGTACAAAATTTAAATACAACTTACTAATATAAGCGTGCGTATACAATACGACATAAACTGTGAGTTTGAATACAAATATTGTCTACTAGATATTATACAAACTCAAAAGGAGTCCTCATTACAATTATTATCACACTATTTCACAGAATAGTGAGGACTACTAATGCTATCCTCTGGACCATTACTCCGTTCCCCGACTAAGTCCCACCTATGTTCTCATTTCACGAAGAGAACGAAGAAAGAAAGGGTGAGCTCAACTAGCCCAATAAGAAATATTATGACTAAGATAATGCGAGTAATAAATTATCAATAGCCTTCAACAATGTTAAACCGATAAAATATAATAAACATCAAGTTTAATGCAATGGAACAAGCAATCCATTAAAAGAGTCAAGTAGAAAATAAAATCTACTATCTTTTATGATTTAAAAGGTTTTCATCATCAAGTAAAGTGAGACTCGACTTTAATAAATAATCCACATCATCGAATCACCCCGCACTACTGGCCAAGGATATTCTTTAGTATCACGACCACAATTATTCATGCACTACGCCGAGAATAGTTGTGTATTCATTAATGGTCATGATCATGCCAACAATCGTCCATCAATGCACTACTACCAATCGAGAATTTTTACCACATCATTTGTAACATTACGGTCATGTTTACACCGAATAATCCACTCGTCATAATCATACCAAGTCCATCCATGCTCTCTCTACGCCACAAAAGTGACTTTAAAAAAATAATATAAACATGAGGATGATGATAATGATATAAGAATTCAATAAAACAAGTTCAAGAATTATTTTATCCAGGAATTATTAACGTCCAAATTGTCAACATGATACTGTTTTGTAGAGTAAAATTCAAGAATGATCGGAAGAATATTTCCATGAAAAATATCGGATGAAACGCAAATATCAAGGATATTCTACTAATTTCATGGAGTATAAAGTCAAAGTTTTAACCAACTGGGTATAATAAAGAATGGAATAACAAAAGAAATCACCATGCACGCGGTTGCCGCAGATTAAAGTTATTCGAATAGAATAATAATAACGGAACGGTCGTGAAATTCACACAATCGGCGGATGTTCCAATAGAATAATAAAGATGGAACCAGATCCGGTGTAAAACACACAGATAGGATATCCCAACAGAATGATAAAAACGGAACCAGGTCCGGTGTAAAACACATAGACATGATGTTCCAACAGAATAATAAAAGAATGGAATAAAAGAAGAAGATCACCAAGTATAGGGGATTCTGCGTATACAGGTTATTCCAACAGAATAAATAAGAATGAAATAACAAAAGAAGTTCTCTTCATGAATACAAAAGAATAACACCCCTTACGGGTACAACAAATAATATTCCCTACCTTAGAAGAACCTAATATCGCAAAAGTGAAGTAGCGTAATACTTTTCTTCTTTCTCTATAGTTTCTCTCTGTAGTTTCAAAGAATTAAAAGAAAATAATGAAGGAATGAGCTTCTATTTATAGGAAAATAGAATGCATAGTAATTAATCCATGAGCGGTCCGCATTAATTTACTTTAATCTGACGATCCATATTTAAAGCAAAATCTTTTAAATAAAATATAATATATTCTATTTATATAAAAATATTTTACTATGCAAATACTTTATGCAACACTATGCAAAACACTATGCAAAACACATATGCAAAATACTATGCATAATAAAATATAATATATTTTATTTATAGAATAACTTTAATAAAGTATTCTGCTTTTATATAAAAGATGTTTACGCTTTTATAACGTTAATAATACGAATAAAACAAAAAACGTCATTATCGCTATAATAATTCATATTATTAATCGACGATAATGGAATCAAACCGGTGACTTCTCACATAAGCATCAATAATCAATACCGGTAGTGTTCTTACTATGCAACCACACGTATTCTCGTACTTTTACTACAGAGTAGTTCAACAATGTCAACGTGAAAACTTCCGCCAATTATTTCAATAAAATATTTTTGTCGTTTTCTCGATCCGAAATGAATAATTACATTATGGGGTCCACCAATGATTGAGTCATTGTACGAATATTCCTGCTAAACCGAATATTCCCAACCAATCGAATATAATATAACCACTTGCATACTTTGCAAAATTTATAAATATTACCCACAACTATAACATTATATCAAATTATTCCATAATATTCAAAAATAATATTTATAGAAAATTCATCTTTATTTATAAAAGTTTGGGTCTTACAGTTGATGTGTAATTTAAAAAATTATTTTAAATATTTTTCATAATTATTTATCATTTAAGGGTAAATATATGTCGACCACATTTATCTAACATTAAAATTAACTCAATAAAATATTTTTTACAGATCCGGGTTTCTATCATCTTCCCGATCTCTCTCTCTCTCTCTCCTCCTCTCTGCTCCCGGTACCATCGCTTTTCGACCCATCTCAAACAAGGTCAAGTCATTCTCCGATCATGCGATAAGGGTTCGATTCGGATCTATCCCCGATTCAAATTCATCACTTGGGCTCACTTTGATAAATTGAAATTGAAAGAGATATTTGCTATTGGCATTGTGCTTGGAGGTTACTTGGCGTTGTTAATTGTTATATTCTTCTGGTTAATGAAGGAAAGAAAATGTTTTTTTCCTCTGCATATTTGGTTACAGTTGTCGCAATGATTTATTTATCCAATTTTATTTTTGATGGTACAGAATAAATTTGGGGTAAGAGCAGCTATCACAGTGGTAAGAACAAATCTGATTTTCATGTTTTACATCGGAGGTGATGCAGTGGAAGTGGAAGGAGTGTGAGCATTCTGCAGTGAAAATGACATGGCATTGGCTTGGTTTCATGGTGGTTAAGTATATTGAGCAATTAGTAGATCTAGGCTTTTGGAGATGAATGATGGGTTTGAATTAAATGACGAAGAAGGAGATGAACAGTACCAACATTTAGCTAATTTAAATGTTAAAATAATCATTTTTACTACATTTAATTTATTAATTTTCCAAGTAAAAATGCATGCATATAAATGTCAAAATAAATTTATAAATATGTATGTATATAAAATGAATAAAAATTGTAATTTTTTTTTATAAATATGTATGTGTATATATATATATATATAAAAATCAATAAGATTTGATTTGTAATTTTAGTATATTTTAATTTTATAATTTTTAAATAATTATGCTTGTTATTAATTATCTAAAAACTTATTTTCTTATAATCACAAAATAAGAATTGTTTTTTCCTCCTCTTTTTAATAAAAATGATTATATCTTAAATTAGATTAAATTAAATAAGAATTTAATTATACTTGTTATTAATAAGAATTTGAGATTTTAAAAAATATTTGAAATAATTTTTTTAATTACACATAAGCATGTAATTTTTTTAATTTATATTATTATATTTGTAAAGAATTAAATAAAATTCATTTGATATTAATTAAAAAATAATTAAATATATTTTTCATTTATTTTTTATTAAATTTTCTAATTTATATTGTTATATTTGTAAAGAATTAAATAAAAATTCATTTGATATTAATTACAAAATAATTAAATAAATTTCATTTATTTTCATATTTTTTACTAACTTTTCTAATTTATATTATTATATTCGTAAATAATTAAACAAAAATTTATTTGATATTATTTAAACATATTTTATTTATTTATTTTCTTATTTTTTAGCAAACTTTTTAATTTATATTATTATTTGTAAAGAATTAAATAAAAATCATTTGATATTAATTACAAAAATAATTAAATATATTTTTAATTTATTTTCTTATTTTGTTGCTAACTTTTCTAATTTATTTTAACATATGTTGTTTTATTTAGAATAAATCTTTCATTTTCTCCATAAATTATTTCCTCAATTTTCACGTAAGACAACCACATGGGATGATTTGTGCCACATAAGAAATTTTTTTTACACGTATGCAACTGATGTGGCATTTTCGTTAAAAGTCAATAGACTTAACGGATTTTTTAATGATTTGTTAGTAAAGTAAGATATAATGAGTTGACTGTAAGAAAAATCGATTTAGTGACTCACTTGTAAGTTGACCAATAGTACAATGACTAAATAAGCATTTAACCCTGAGATAAATGGAATCGACTCCCTTTATTATACTTTCCCTCTTCCAACCAATACACCAAATCTATTAAATATATTAAATTACAATACATTACAATAATTTTACATTTGTCATTTTTATATTGCAACACTTGTCCTACATAATTAATATGCTCATCCATTACTCCGGTTTTCACCCGTCTTGCATAATTACACCTGTTTTTAAATTTTATAATATTATATATATAAGTTTTAACATTACTAACAGTGACAACCCAATAAATTCATTTTTTAAAATTTATAGTATTATATACCATTTATAATCTTATACCATACATTATATCATACATATATATAATCCCACACTAATATGTTTATTTTATAATTTTCAAAATCCACTACTTTTCTAAATTGTTACTAATTTAATTATGTTAAAATATAATTATTGTGACGCCCCTAAAATAGGTATACATCACCCATCTTGAGTCGCCAAATACATGATATAAAATTCAAATACAATCTAATAATACAACTGTCGTGTAAAATACGACAAACCATAAACTGAGAGTTTTAATCCGAATATTGTCTTCTAGACAGTATTCAACTCAAATGGAGTCCTCAATACATTTATTATCACACTATTTCATAGAATAGTGAGGATTAGTAATGCTATCTTCTAGACCGTCACTCCGTTCCCCGACTAGTCCCGACTACGTTCTCATTTCCCGAAGAGAACAATGAAAGCAAAATGGTGAGCTCAACTAGCCCAGTAAGAAATATTATGACTAAGATAATGCAGAATAATTTATCGTTAGCCTTCAACAGTGTTAAACTGATAAAATATAACAAACGTCAAGTTTAACTGCAGCGGAACAAATAATCCATTAGAAGAGTCAAGTAGAGTATAAAATCTACTATCTTCTATGAAAAAAGGTTTTTCATCACTTTTATCGTTGAGACTCAGCTTAATAAATAATCTACATCATCGAATTACCCCTGCACTATGGCCAAGGATATTCTTTAGTATCACGACCATAAATTATTCATGCACTACGGGCCAAGGATATTCGTGTATTCATTAATGGTCATGATCTTGCCAACAACTGTCTATCAATGCACTACGGGCCAATGAGGACTTTTACCACATCATTTGTAACATTATGGTCATGATTATACCGAATAATCCCTAATCATAATCATACCAAGTCCATCTATGCACTACAGGTCACAGATGACTTTCAACATAATATAAATATGAGGATTAGACCTGGCAAACATGGCCCAAGCCCGCCCATTTGGCAGGGCTTTGGTACGTAATTTTAATTTTAGCCTAGAAAATACGGGCCATTTTGCCCGTCACGAAATGGCGTGAATTATTATTATTTTTTTTAAATGTTGCTTCTTGTGGGTTGTGAGGCTTGAACACAAGACTTGTAAGTAAATAAATTAAAGTTCAAACCAATTGAACTACAACAACTATTTGTTTTTAATGCAATCTTTAATATATTATTTCTTTAATTTTGTTCAAATTTACTATTCTTAAAAAATAAAACCTAAATCGTGCCTAATTTATAATATTTATGAGCATTTGTGCATTACTATTTTATTTCTCCATGGGAGATTATTAAATTCTCTACTGCACCTCATTTAGACATTTGCACGGTTGCACCCGTCAAGTACTCAAGTTGAATGACAGTGTTTGAAATTGAAGGTGAATTATGTGTATTAATTATTATAGATAGACTAGATATAATGACATTTATATAAATATTTTCAAATTTAAAAATATTTATTTAAGGGGTCTAATTTTACTTTTACATTATACTCCTATGCATTCTTGTCACATAATTATCTATTTATCTACAGTACGTTATAACTAAAAAAAATTACATATAAAAAATAAATAAATAAGATCATGAGACAATAGATTTAAATTCGACAAAAGGAAGCCAATACATATATCCTTTACATATTTAAAGAAGTTTGGCAGTGTCCAAACATATATCTTTTACATATTTAAAGAAGTTTGGCAATGACCTTCAATTATGATAAAGTAACTTTTTTTGAAAATTTTGATTATTAAAGTGGTTTTTCATTTTGCACCAAGGGGAATATCAGGCCACAACTTTTTGTAGCTAAAGGCCTTTTGTAGCGCCACAGCCTTATTATTCCCAACAAGTATACCAGGACTTTTTACAAACCCTATAGCTCTACCTTTATATGTTGCAATTTCAGTCCCTAATGACATTGTTTTAGCCATTATTTTATTATTTTTAATATTTATTATTATTACTATTTTTGGTGTAGCAAGATTTTGCAAAAAAAAAAAAAAAAGAAAAGAAGAAGCCCATGTAGGCCCATTACCAACAGACCACAGGCCTCACATTTTCAAATTTCACCAAAACCACAGCAATTTTAGCCCTACGCCATTTCGGCCTCGCTTTACCGCTCGGCCCGTTTGTCGTGTCTAAATGAGGATGATGACAATGATATAAGAATTCAATAAAACAAGTTCAAGGATAAATTTTTAAAGATTTATAATTTAATTTATCCAGAAATCAATAACGTCCAAATTGTCAACATGATACTGCTTTGTAGAGTAAAATTAAATAATAATATTGTACCAAAAATATTTTGGACCAAAAATGAATCAATTTTTATCATGAATAGTACCCCGGGTGAATAGTACTCGAGTGAATAGTACCCCGTAAATAGTACTTCAGGAATAGTAATCCCGTGAATAGTACTCCGGCATGAAAAAGTTAAAACTTATCAAGAATGCTCAGAATAATATTTCCATGAAAAAATATTGGATGAAGCGCAAATATCAAGGATAATCTACTAATTTCATGGAGTTTAGAAGCCAAAACTTTAACAAAACGAGTATAGAATTCGAAATCTGAAACGAAATAATATTACTTACATACTACAGAGTATGGAAAAAAATATTATTTCAAGCGAATATTGAACAAAAATAACATTCCTTACCTTGAAAAGAAGAGTATTCCAACTGGTATAGCGGGTATATTCTTGAAGAAAACTTTCACTATTCTACGCTCAAGGCTTTCTAAAACTCTAAAGAAATATGTTCAATATTATAGAAGAAGAATTCTCTGATTCTGGTGTGATTTTTAATTCTAACTAAGTATCCTATTTATAGGAGAATGGAAGGATACTATTTAGAAATTTTTATTCACGGGCCAACAGTTATGCAATTCACGGATGAAAGTTTTGAGAAATCACGGATGCCAATTCCAAGCAATCATCCAATAAAACAAAAAAAAATATAATACTTATATATATATATATAATTAAACACATGGTTGCCACTTATATATATATATATATATATATATATATATATATATATAACAAAACTCGAGATAACTTTCTCTGACTATTTTGAAAAATGGGTAAGTGGGGATCCAAATAATACGCAAAAATTACATCAAATACTTCATAAAAATTACCTCACTATTTTTAACAACATTTATCATCTTTATTATAATTATTAATATTTAACAACGGTGTCGTTCCCTGTGAAGAGGGGCTTTCCATAAGGATTTCTCCTGATGGCCGCGAATTAGGTGACCAAACACATAAGACCCCAACTTATTATAAATAAAATTGAATTTCTTTTATTCATTATCTTGAAATGATAAGGAGTTAATTTGATATAATGTTTTGGTTATGGGTGAAATGTGCAAATTTTGTAAAATAAGCAAGTGGTTATAAAATATTTATTTTGTTTGGAGAATATTCGTTTGGTCGTGGAATATTCTTTTTTGTCGAAAATATTCGTATGCAACAAGTAGCGATCATTTGTGGGCCCATAATGTATAACATTTGATGAAGAAAATGACAAGTTTGAATTTTTATATATAATCTACAGTAATTGCTATACGATTAACACTTTGTTAGATTACACGGTGGTTAAAATACGATAATACACGTGGTTGCATAAGTAGCATACGATATTACGGTATTTTTAAATTATTGATTCTTACGTAAGAAGCACTACTCAATAATTATTACGATGTAATTATTTTTAATATTTTATTTTATTGATTCAATAATTGTTTGCGTTGATATTTTATATTATTGTTGTTTCAATAATTGTCACCGCACAATATTTCCCATTATCAGATCAATAATTCATATTATTTTAATAATATAATTAGATAGCATTATTAGCAATGTCTAGAAAGTTCGCATCAAGGAGAGGTTTGGTCACCTAATTGCACATGGCAATGAAGAGAGAAATTCTTATCTGAAAGCCCCTCTTTCTAGGAATGACTTGGTTGTCATAATTGTGATTCTGTATTATTATTTGTGAATAATTAATTATTGATTTATATGATAAAAAATATTTATTTTATGTGGATATAAATGAAGGATAGAAAAATATTTATTTTATGTGATTATAAATGAAGGAATTAATGCTGAGGTGTTTTATAAGTATTTTGTCGGAATGGAGGTATTGAAAATCATTCGTTTGTGGATTTCAGATATTTTCGCTTTGGAATTTGGAAAAAACCTAAAGCTACAAAGTTGTAGAGAATTCGATTTTGTATGGAATGGACATAAAATTCGTATTTTTCTGATAAAAGGGCTATTTATTATGAATTATTGAAGTTTCTGATTATTGTTTAAAATGATAAAACATTTTGGAAATTTCTAGAATTGGTGGGCCCCACTTTTGGTTGGTGAGAAATGTGCTCAAATTTTATTTTAAATGTGGTGGGTGTGATAGTAATGTGAGTAAAAGCCAGTCAGTAGTAGTCAAGTCTGCTTGGTTACGTCTTTAAGATTTTCCTATAAATAGGTGCTAAGTTAGAATTGAAAATCACACCGTAAACATAAGCTTTCTCTCTATATTATCGAGTGTATTTTGTGAGTATTTAAATACTTTGAGAGTTGCTATTCAATTACAAGTTTCATTCAAAGATCATATCCGATATTCCATTCTCAAATCTTTGTTTTTTTGAGGTAAGGGATGTTATTTTCTTCTTAAATGATATTATTTTCTTCAATATCATTATGCCGAATTATTGATATGAGTGTTATTGTGGAATTTCTACCTTTTTGTGTCGGGTTTACTATTCACGTATACGGAACTATTCACCAAAAAAATGAAATTTTTTCTTTTTCGTCCCAGATGTCTATTATGGTTACTATCTTTGATTGTATCTGTGACGTCCCCAAAATAGGTATACATCACCCATCTTGAGTCGCCAAATACAAGGTACAAAATTCAAATACAACTTAATTATACAACAGTCGTGTAAAATGCGACAAAACATAATCAAAGAGTTTTAATAAGAATATTATCATCTAGACAATATCCACACTCAATGGAGACCTCATTACATTTATTGTCACACTATTTAACAGAATAGTGAGGACTACTAATGCTATCATCCGGACCGCCACTCCTCTTCCCGACTAGTCCCGCTCGTTCTCATTTCAAGAGAACGAATGAAAGAAAAGGGGTGAGCTCAACTAGCCCACTAAGAAATATTATGACTAAGATAATGCGAGAATAAATTATCATTAGTCTTCAACAATGTTAAACCGATAAAATATAATAGACATCAAGTTTAATCTGCGTGAATAAGCAATCCATTAGAAGAGTCGAGTAGAGCATGATATCTACTATCTTCTATGATTTAAAATGTTTTCATCAATTTTTATCGCCGAGACTCAGCTTAATAAATAAACCACATCATCGAGTCATCCACGCACTACGGGCCAAGGATATTCATTAAATCATCAATGGTCATGACTATATACCGAATAATCTCTGGTTATAATCATACCAAAAAAGCGTCCATCAATGCACTACAAAGCACGATGACTTTTACCACATCATTTATAACATTACAGGTCATGATTATACCGAATAATCCTCGGTCATAATCATACTAAGTCCATCTATGCACGTAAGTCAAAGATGACTTTCATCACAATATAAGCATGGGGATGATGACAATGACACAATAATTCAATAAAATAATTTCAAGAATAAATTTTAAAGATTTATAAGTTAATTTATCTTGAAATCAATTACGTCCAAATTGTTAATATGATACCGATTTGTGGAGTAAAATTCAAGAATGCTCAGAAGAATATTACCATGAAAAGATACCGAATGAAGCGTAAATATCCAGGATATTCTACTAATTTCATAGAGTATAGAAGCCAAAACTTTAACCAAATGAGTATCATAAAATATATGAAACTGCAAATGGATTTTCACCCACCATGCGGTAATCCACGTAGACAGATCATTTCCACAATTTAATAAGGAATGAATACGAAGGATCATTCACCATGCATGTGATAATCCACATAGACAGGTTATTCCAACAGAATAATAAAGAATGGATCCAGGTCATGCGTAATCCGCATAGACAGGATATTCCAACAGAATAATAAAAAATGGAATAACAGAAGAATTCACCATGCATGCGATAGACCGCATAGACAGGTTATTCCAACAGAATAATAAAGAATGGAATAACAAAGAATTCACCATGCATGCGATAGACCGTACAGACAAGTTATTCCTATAAAATAATAAAGAATGGAACCAGGTCTAGCGTAATCCGCACAGACAGGATATTCCAACAGAATAATAAAGAATGGAATAACAGAAGCTCTCTTCATGAATATGAAAGAAATAATACTCCTTACCTTAGAAAGAAACTGGATACTGGAGTAGAGAGGTAGCAGACGTCTCTTCTTCTTTCTCTCTATAATAATTGCTCTATAGCTTTAGTGAATTGGTGAGAAATGAAGGAAGAATGAGCTTCT
This sequence comes from Panax quinquefolius, assembly GCA_020205615.1. NCBI lineage: Eukaryota > Viridiplantae > Streptophyta > Magnoliopsida > Apiales > Araliaceae > Panax > Panax quinquefolius. The sequence continues at coordinate 87,354,786 of CM035168.1, forward strand.
ATTTATAGGAAAATATAGTTTCCATAATTGTACATTTTGGGGCTCGAAATATTACAGTACAATACCTTCAACTTTTCTTTCATTTTTGATTTAGTCCTGCAAGTATTATCAAACTTGCAACACCTCCCCTAATAGTAAATAATGTGAGTCAATAGTTCAATCATGTGAATCAATAGTTATAATCATGTGAATTAATAGCAATTAATTGCTCATTTATCCGGTTAATTACCCGATTGGTCAGTATAACTTCCAGACAGCAATTAATATCGACATAAATGTCGATTTCCACTAACACTAATAATTCCAACACAATGAAACTATCAATTTCATCTTTAATCAACACGAACTTATTCATCATTAATATTATAACTCAGAATATTTAACAACCAGGTCGTTCCCAGGAAAGTGGGGGCTTTCCGATAAGGATTTCTCCTTTTAGATGACTAAACCACTCTTTGACAGAACTTCTAGACATTGTAAATATTGTAATTTAATAATATGAATAACTTTGTCGTCTCAATTATTGATACAAGTTGGGGTCTTACAATCTCTCCTTCTTATGAAATTACGCCCTCGAAATTAGGGTACGTACCTAGTATGTCAAAGAGGTAAGGATACCTTAATTTCATTTCAGATTCTAACTCCCAGGTCATTTCCTCAACATCCTCCACAAAACTTTGACTTGAGGTATAACCTTGGAGCGTAGATTATGTTCCTTCTTATCCAAGATTTGAACAGGAACCTCTTTATACGTTAAATCTTCTTCTATTTTGTCCGGTTCTAACTCAATAATGTGGTTCAGGTCTTTCACATATTTACGTAACATGGATATATGAAAAACGTTATGAACACGAGATATACTTGGCGGTAAAGCGAGTCTATAGGCTACAGTCCCTACTCGATCGAGGATTAAAAATGGGCCAATGAATTGAGGATTGAGCTTTCCTCTCTTTCCAAATCTCGTAACTCCTTTCCATGGAGCAATACGTAATAACACATGATCTCCAATATCGAGTTCCACGTCCTTTCGATGAAGATCAACATAACTCTTTTGTCGATCTTGGGAGGTTTTTATACGTTGCCGGATCGTTTGTATCTTTTCCATAGTCATACGTACTAACTCCGGTTCCAACAACGTTGCTTCACCCAACTCATCCCAGCATACTAGAGAACGATACTTTCTTCCATACAACGCTTCGAATGGAGCCATGCCAATACTTGCTTGATAACTATTGTTGTAGCAAAACTCCACCAATGGTAAGAACTTGTCCCAACTTCCCTTGAAGTCAAGGACACAGAGTCTTAATAAATCTTCAAGAGTTTGAATAGTCCTCTCTGATTGTTCGTCCATTTGAGGATGATATGCCGAACTAAATCGTAAATCCGTGCCCATAGCTTTTTGCAAACTAACCCAAAACCTTGAAGTGAATCTTGGGTCTCGATCAGAAACTATGGATACTAGCATACCATGCAATCTTACAACCTCGTTTATGTACATACAAGTAAGACGTTCAAGTGTATAAGTTTCTTGTATAGGTAAGAAATGAGCAGACTTGGTCAATCTATCAACAATGACCCAAATCGCATCTTTGCATTGAGAAACCTTGGGAAGACCGATGCTTGAAATCCATGGTAATGTGCTCCCACTTCCATTCTGGAATTTCAAGTGGTTGCAATGGACCTTTTGGCACTTGATGCTCCGCCTTGACTCGTTGACAAGTTAGACACCTTGAGATAAACCCCGCTATCTCTATCTTCATATTGCTCCACCAAAATGTATGTCGAAGATCACGATATATTTTGGTACTCCTAAGATGGATTGCAAACGGTGTGTTGTGCGCCTCCATCATGATTTTATACTTCAAGTCGAAATCGTTAGGAACACAAAGTGCAGAGTTGACTCAAGTATTCCTTCTTCATCGATTCTTGCTTTGGAATAGCACCTTCTTGCACTTTCTTCTTCTTCATACGCATCAGCTCCAGGTCTGTAGTTTGAGCAGCTTTAACTTTATTGATTAAAGTCGGTTCGACTTGTATATTCGCCATTATCACATGGGTCCCTGGAGTTTTTAATTCTATTTTCATCCTTTCCAAGTCATACAAAATGGGTCTTTGCGTTGACAATATTGCACTCGTACCCGCATATGATCTTCTTCTCAATGCGTCAGCTATTACGTTTGCTTTTCCAGGATGGTATTCGATGGTATGATCATAATCTTTCAAAAAATCAAGTATGATCATAATCTTTCAAAAAATCAAGCCATCGTCGTTGCCGCATGTAGAGTTCCTTTTGAGTGAAGAAATATTTGAGGCTTTTATGATACGTATAGATCTCCACCTTCTCTCCATACAGGTAATGCCTCCAAATCCTAAGCGCAAAAACGACTGCTGCCAACTCTATATCATGAGTAGGATAATTCCTCTCATATTCTTTGAGTTGTCGAGAGGCATAGGCTATGACTTTCCCATGTTACATGAGAACACATCCTAACCCTTTGCCTGAAGCATCACTGTAGATGAAAAATCCCTCCGAGCCAGATGGTATTGTTAGAACAGGTGCTGAAATGAGTCTCCTCTTGAGTTCTTGAAATCTCTTTTCACATTCCTTGCTCCAACCGAATTTTTTATCTTTTCGAGTTAGCTGAGTTAATGGAGTAGCAATTCTAGAAAATCCTTCTACGAATCTCCGATAATAACCAGCTAAGCCGAGAAAGCTACGTACTTCGGTCACTGACTTAGGTTGCTCCCAGCTTTGAATTGCTTTAATCTTTGCCTGATCAACAGATATTCCATGATTTGATATCACGTGCCCAAGGAATGCATCCTCAAGCCAGAACTCGCATTTCTTCAACTTGGCATAAAGCTTGTTTTCACGAAGCTTTTGGAGTATCGGCCTCAAGTGTTGCTCATGGTCTTCGCGGGTTTTGGAGTATATGAGGATGTCATCAATAAAGACGACCACAAAGTGATCCAAATATTCCTTGAATACTCGGTTCATCATATCCATGAAGGTAGCAGGAGCATTAGTCAATCCAAAAGACATGACTAGGAATTCATAATACCTGTACCGAGTTCTAAAAGCAGTATTTGGAATGTCATCAATTTTAATCTTCAATTGATGATATCCGGAACGAAGATCAATCTTTGAAAAGAATTTGGCTCCTTGCAACTGGTCAAACAGGCCATCAATGCGAGGCAACGGGTACCTATTTTTGTTGGTGACATGATTCAACTCCCGATAATCAATACAAAGTTGCATACTTCCATTTTTTTTCTTCACGAATAGAACAAGAACACCCCAAGGAGACGTACTAGGGCGAATGAAACCGATGTCTAACAATTCCTGTTGTTGGGTTTTTAACTCCTGAAGTTCAATAGGAGCCATTCGATATGGGGCTTTGGAAATGGGTTTTGTACCGGATTCAAGGTCGATACAAAATTCAATTTCACGCTCTGGGGGTAGGCCAGGAAGTTTTTCAGGGAATACACCAGGAAATTTATTAACAATAGAAATATCATTCAAATCTAACGTATCTTTATTTAAATATGTGACATGGGCTAAGAAAGCTTGACATCCATTTTTTAATAAACGAATAGCTTTATGACTTGATATGACAGTGATTGATTTTAGTGGTTTGGTTGCTTGAATTCGCATAATAGGTTGGTTAGGAATATGAAAGCTAACAACCTTACGAAAATAATCAATTTTAGCATGATGAGTAGTTAACCAATCAACTCCTAAAATCACATCAAATGCAAGTATTTTCAAAGAAATAAGATCGATAGGTAACGTGCGGTTATCGATTTGAATCAAACAAGACTTATAAACGGTAGATGTAATGAAGGTTTCTCCCAACGGAGTTTCAACAGATAAGTCAAAGTCTAATTTCTCCGGAGTCAAATTTAAACGTTGAGTGCAAGTAAGAGAAATAAAGGAATGGGTAGAACTGGTATCAAATAAAGTATAAACTTCACTAGAGTTTATGATTAGCTTACCCGTGATCACCTCGTTCGGATTCCTCGCTTTTTGGGATGTTACGACAAACGCTCTCCTCCGCTGAACTACTGGTTTTTGTCTTATGCGGGACACCTTTGATGCCTCCATCCCAAATAGACTTCGACTTTGGTGCCGCGACAAAAATTGGGCTAGGTGACCTTCTTTTTCCACAATTATAACACGCTTTGGACTGCATCGTGCAGTTTGGACTTATGTGTCCTTCCCCTCCACATTTGTAACATACGATCGGTGGTCGTTCTCCTTCCTTAACAACAGGTGCTGGTGCTGACGTCTTTCCATCCTTGTTGAATCTCCTCTTCTTGAAATGTCCACTCTTATTGTCATGACCATGATTACCACTGAAGTGATTATCATTTCTGGCTTGTTGATTCCCTGTACGTTTGTTGTCACCGCTTTGATGACTGCTACCACTGGTATTATCGACTTGTCGGTTGCTCTTTCTTGGTTGGGTTGACTCATTATCGCGCTCCAATAAGTGAGCCCTATTCACAACATCTGAATACAAACACAGTTTGTGAGAAATTAGGTATTGATGTATCTCGGGTTTCAAACCTCTTAGAAACATACGTGTCATTCTCTCCTCATTATCATCCAAGTGGGACGCAAACCGAGACAACTCGACAAACTTAGCTTCGTACTGTGCCACGGTCATATTGTTTTGCTCAAGCTTGATAAACTCTACCTCCTTCATGTGACGAATACTTTCAGGGAAGTACTTGTCATTGAACAGCTCTTGGAACTTCTCCCAAGACATTTTGAGTCAAGGCGGAGTTGAGTACGCTTTTACTGATTTCCACTAGTAATCTGCCTCTGCTCGCAACATGAAGGTGGCAAAGGGAACCTTTTGCTCCTCGGAGCATCCCAAGACATCAAATATCTTGTTGATCTGCTTTATCCACGTCTCCGCCTTAAGTGGTTTTAGCTCTCCAAAAAACTCCGGTGGTCCCAACTCCTTGAACTGCTTAGCGGTGACCGTCCGAGAGTTGTCAGTGTTTCCACCTGTATTTTGGACAGGAGCCGTTTTTGCCTGATGTTGCATGAATTGCATAAAGCCTCTGAACATCCCATCATTCACCATTTCATCCGTGTTATTGTTTACATGAGGATTATTGTCTTCCTTTTGCACATTATCCTGGGCATTAATTTGTGGTGACTCAACGGTCTCATGTGCTTCATTATTTATCTCAACATTTTCGGATGCCATTTTCAAATACTGCCACAAAACAAGGGTTAATTAACATATCACATATTATTCCTATACTCTGACCGACCAATTAAATACCAAATAAACTTAGGTAGGTCATACTAGCGAAAAGGAATTCCCGCCTCTCCCTCCTAGTTCTTGTCTCACATCTCGGCCAGGATCATATCCCTAAGCTTTGATACCAACCGTGGCGCCCTAAAATAGGTATACATCACCCATCTTAAGTCGCCAAATACATGGTACAAAATTTAAATACAACTTAATTATACAACAGTCGTGTAAAATACGACAAAACATAATCTAAGAGTTTTAATAAGAATATTGTCATCTAGACAATATCCACACTCAATGGAGTCCTCATTACATTTATTGTCACACTATTTAACAGAATAGTGAGGACTACTAATGCTATCATCTGGACCGTCACTCCGTTCCTCGACTAGTCTCGACTACGTTCTCATTTCTTGAAGAGAATAGTGAAAGAAAGGGTTAGCTCAACTAGCCCAGTAAGAAATATTATGACTAAGATAATGCAGAATAAATTATCATTAGTCTTCAACAATGTTAAACTGATAAAATACAATAGACATTAAGTTTAACTGCAGCGGAATAAGCAATCCATTAGAAGAGTCAAGTAGAGCATGATATCTACTATCTTCTATGATTTAAAATGTTTTCATCAATTTTTATCGCTGAGACACAGCTTAATAAATAAACCACATCATCGAGTCATCCCTGCACTACGGGCCAAGGATATTCATTAAATCATCAATGGTCATGACTATACCGAATAATCCCTGGTCATAATCATACCAAAAACTGTCCATCAATGCACTACAGGTTACTGATGACTTTTACCACATCATTTATAACATTACAGGTCATGATTATACCGAGTAATCCCCGGTCATAATCATACCAAGTCCATCTATGCACGTAAGTCAAAGATGACTTTCATCACAATATAAGCATGAGGATGATGACAATGACACAATAATTCAATAAAATAATTTCAAGAATAAATTTTAAAGATTTATAAGTTAATTTATCTTGAAATCAATTACGTCCAAATTGTTAATATGATACTGATTTGTGGAGTAAAATTCAAGAATGCTCAGAAGAATATTTCCATGAAAAGATACCGAATGAAGCGTAAATATCCAGGATATTCTACTAATTTCATGGAGTATAGAAGCCAAAACTTTAACCAAATGAGTATCATAAAATATATGAAACTACAAATGGATTTTCACCCACCATGCGGTAATCCACGTAGACAGATCATTTTCACAATTTAATAAGGAATGAATACGAAGGATCATTCACCATGCATGTGATAATCCACATGATGAGTTATTCCAAATGTAATAATAAAGAATGGAACCGTGTCATGCGTAATCCGCACGCACAAGATATTTCCAACGAATAATAAAGAATGGAATAACGAAAGAATTCACTATGCATGCGATAGACCATGTGAAAGTTATTCTAATAGAATAATAAAGAATGGAACCAGGTCTAGCGTAATTTGTACAGACAGGATATTCCAACAGAATAATAAAGAATGGAATAACAAAGAATTCACCATGCATGCGATAGACCGCACAGACAGGTTATTCCAATAGAATAATAAAGAATGGAACCAGGTCTAGTGTAATCCGCACAGACAAGATATTCCAACAGAATAATAAAGAATGGAATAACATAAGCTCTCTTCATGAATACGAAAGAAATAATACCCCTTACTTTAGAAAGAAACTGGATACTAGAGTAGAGAGGTAGCAGACGTCTCTTCTTCTTTCTCTCTATAATAATTGCTCTATAGCTTTAGTGAATTGGTGAGAAATGAAGGAAGAATGAGCTTCTATTTATAGGAAAATATAGTTTCCATAATTGTACATTTTGGGGCTCGAAATATTACAGTACAATACCTTCAACTTTTCTTTCATTTTTAATTTAGTCCTGCAAGTATTATCAAACTTGCAACACCTCCCCTAATAGTAAATAATGTGATTCAATAGTTCAATCATGTGAATCAATAGTTATAATCATGTGAATTAATAGCAATTAATTGCTCATTTATCCGGTTAATTACTCGACTGGTCAGTATAACTTCCTGACATCAATTAATATCGAAATAAATGTCGATTTCCACTAACAATAATAATTCCAACACAATGGAACTATCAATTTCATCTTTAATCAACACGAACTTATTCATCATTAATATTATAACTCAGAATATTTAACAACCAGGTCATTCCCAGGAAAGAGGGGGCTTTCCGATAAGGATTTCTCCTTATTGGCGCGTAATTAGATGACCAAACCTCTCTTTGACAGAACTTCTAGACTTTGTAAATATTGCAATTTAATAATATGAATAACTTTGTTGTCTCAATTATTGATTTAATAATATATCATATAATGCAGATGATCTGTGACAGTAATCGAATCAATAATTTGGGAGGTATGATGCAGTAATTACTGTAGCAATAATTGAGTATAACTGAGTGACTTCTCACGTAAGCATCAATAATCAATACCGTGTGCTACTATACAACCACGTGTATTACTGTACTTTTACTACCAGGTAGTTCAATGATCTAACGGTAAAACTTCCGTAGTTATTTTTATAAAAGATAATTATGTAGCTTTTAACTACGACAATACTTCCGTTAGGGGTCCACCAATGATTGTCTTAGTCATCGTATTTAATATTCCTGTTAAAATGAATATTCCCTGACCAATCGAATGTTATATAACCACTTGCTTAGTTTGCAAAATTTTTAAATATTACCCACAACTATAACATTATATCAAATCCACACCATAATATTCAAAAATATATTTCGAGAAAATTATTCTTTATTCATAAAAGTTGGGGTCTTACAGTATCCATGTTTTGATCTTTATTTTTAAATTCTACTTTAAAATTGGTTATTATGGAGTATTATTGAATTTGGATAAACCAAAATACGAATCCCTAATATTTGTCCTTCTGTCTCACTGGATTCATTTTCTCTAAAATATTTTTTATCATCCTCAGTCCTTAATGGTGATACTTAATGAATATCTTTGGCCTGTAGTGCAAAGATGTATGATTACCTGATGAATATATTTATCCCGTAGTGCAAAGATGAACAGGTGTTGAGATAAACATAACCCACTGGTGATACAAATGAATATCTTTGGCCCGTAGTACAAAGATGAATATTTGATGCAAGATGTATATTGATTGATGTTACATGGATAAAATATTGATGATGGACTTTTAAATTCATAGATGATAGTAGAATTCATTCTCTACTTAACTCTTCTAATGAATTGTTGTTTTCGCTGCAGTTGTTGATCTAAAACTTGTTGTCTATTATATTCTATCAAATTTTTCTCTGTTGAAGACTAAGGATAATTTGTTGTATATTATCTTAATCATAATATTCTTTACTGGGCTAGTTGAGCTCACCCTTTTCCTTTTTGTTCCATTTTTCTTCTCAGGAAGCGAGAACATAGCAGGAACCAATCGGGGTATAGAGTGATGGTCCTAGACAGTTGTTTTAGCAGTCCTCACTATTTTAAAAAAATAGTGTATCAATAATTGTAATGAGGACTTTATTTGGGTGTGGATATTGTCTAGAAGACAATATTGTATTTAAACTCACAGTATGTGTTGTCGTATTTTGCACGACAATTGTATTAATAAAGTTGTAGTTGTTTTTTGTACCATGTATTTGGCGACTCAGAATGGGTGATGTATACCTATTTTGGGGGCGTCATAGTTAGTATCAGAGCTTAGGGATATGGTCTCTGGCGGAGATCAGGGAATAGTACTAGGAGAGGAGAGACGAGTAAATCCTTCGCTAGTGTGTCCTACCTAAGCTTATTTGTTGGTTCGTCATAATATAGGGATATTATGTGATATGTTAATTTGTTTAATTAACCCTTGTTTTATGGCAGTTTTTTAAGAATAACAGCTGAGAATGTTAACAATGGAGTCTATGAGACCGTGGAACAACCTTCATTCACTAACCTAGAAAACGTGCAACAAGAAGGCAATATTCCTCCTGTAAACAACACTATCGAGCAAAAAATGAATGATGCGATGTTTAGAAGCTTTTTGTAGTTCATGTAAAATCAGACGAGGGAGACTCGTGTACAAAATACGGGTGAAAATGATAGCAATGCGTGGTTTCTCATAGCCAAGCAGTTCAAGGAGTTGGGACCACCAGATTTCTGGGGAAAGCCGGATCCGATTAAGGCGGAAACGTGGGTTAAGTAAATTATCAAGATATTCGATGTCTTGGGATGCACGGAAGAACAAAAGGTTCCATTCGCCACCTTTATGTTCCGTGGTGAGGCAAATTATTGGTGGGAATCTGTGAAGCGTACCCAGCCAGCCGCACTCAACATGTCTTGGGAAAGATTTTAGAAACTGTTCAATGAAAAGTACTTTCCTGAAAGTATTCGTCATATGAAGGAGATAAAGTTTATTAGATTGGAACAGAACAACATGATGGTGTCCCAGTACGAGGCGAAGTTCGCGGAGTTATCCAGGTTTGCACCTCATTTGGTAGAGAATGAGGAACGTATGACGCGGATGTTTCTATGAGGTCTGAAACACGAGATTCGTCAATATCTTATCTCTCATAATTTTCTCTGTATTCAGATGTTGTCAACAGGGCTAAATTATTAGATGGTGATAATGAGTATGTTCAACCGAGGGACTACAACCAGGGTCATACCGGTGACAGCAGTCATCGGAGTGATGATGTGACGCCCCTAAAATAGGTATACATCACCTATTCTGAGTCTCCAAATACACGATACAGAATACAAATACAATCTTAAATATACAACAAGAGAGCTGTGAGTTTTAATACAAACATTGTCTTCTAGACAATATCCACTCTCAGAATAAGTCCTCATTACATTTATTAACATATTATTTAACAGAATAGTGAGGACTACTAATACTATCATCTGGACCATCACTCCGTTCCCCGACTAGTCCCGGCTACGTTCTCATTTCCTGAAGAGAACAGTGAAAGAAAGGGTGAGCTCAACTAGCCCAGTAAGAAATATTATGACTAAGATAATACAGAATAAATTATCATTAGTTTTCAACAATGTTAAACTGATAAAATACAATAGGCATCAAGTTTAACTCGGTAGATGAACACGCAATCCATTAAAAGAGTCAAGTAGAGAATAAAATCTACTATCTTTTATGATTTAAAAGGTTTTCATCACTTTTATCATTGGGACTCGACAATAATAAATAATCCACATCATCCCCAAGACTTTTCGACCAAGGATATTCATTAGTATCACAACCACAAATTATCCATGCACTACGGGCCAAAGATATTTGTGTATTCATTAATGGTTATGATCATGCCAACAACTATCCATCAATGTACTACGGGCCAATGAGGACTTTTACCGCATCATTTGTAATATTACAGTCATGATTACACCGAATAATCCCTGGTCATAATCATACCAAGTCCATCTATGCACTATAGGCCACAGATTACTTTCAACAAAATATAAATATGAGGATGATGACAATGATATAAGAATTCAATAAAACAAGTTCAAGAATTAATTTATTCAGGAACTAATAACGTCCAAATTGTCAACATGATACTTCTTTGTAGAGTAAAATTCAAGAATGCTCAAGAATATTTCCATGAAAAGATCTTTGGATGAAGCGCAAATATCAAGGATATTCCACTAATTTCATGGAGTATAAATGTCAAAACTTTAACCAACTGAGTATAATAAAGAATGGAATAACAAAAGAAATCACCATGCATGCGGTACTTCGCATGGATAGGTTATTCCAACAGAATAATAAATAACGAAACCAAAGTTAGGCGTGTACGCACCAATGTGGATATTCCAAATGTAATAATAAAGAATGGAATAACAATGAAATCACCACGCATGCGATTGCTTGGCATGAGCGAGTTATTCCAATGAATAATAAATAATGGAACCAAGTCCCACAGAAAAAGCACAAAATGAGGATATTCCAATGTAATAATAAAGAATGGAATACCAATAGAATTTCACCATGTATGCGGTGCTTAGATATAGATAGGTTATTCCAAAGGAATAATAAATAATGGAATAATAGAAGAATTTCACCAAGTATAGGTAGTGACCAGCGTATACAAAGTTATTCCAATGTAATAATAAAGAATGGAATAATGAAGTTCTTTTCATGAATATGAAAAAATAATACCCCTTACCTTATAAAGAAGAGTACTCCGACGGTAGGGCGGGGATATACTTTAAAGAAACTTGCACTACGCTCAAAGCTTTCTTAAACGCTAAAGAAATATGCTCAAGATAGAAGAATAATTCTCTACTACGCTTTCTCTTTTCTAGAGTTTCGATTGAATTAAGTAAGAAATAATGAAGGAATGAGCTTCTATTTATAGAAGAATGGACTGAATAGTAACCAATCCATGAACGGTCCAGATCGATTTACTTTAAACGAACGGTCCACATTGGTTTACAATAAAATATAATATATTCTATTTATAATCTAATAAAATGAATAATTTTTAAAAAGATTTTACTATGCAAACACTATGCAGGCACTATGCAAACACTGTACATAATAAAATATAATATATTCTAATTATTGTCTAATAAAATGAATATTATAAAAGTATTCTGCTTTTATATAAAAAGATTTTACTATTAACTTTAATAAAACGAATAACTTTTTAAAAGTATTACATTTTTATATAAAAAAGCTTTTATGTTTTATTACATTAATAATACTAATAAAACAAAACTTCATCATCATTATTATTATTCACACTATTAATCGACCAAAATCGTTCCTGGAAAAGTGGGCTTTCAATAAGGATTTCTCCCTATCATGCCAAGAATTAGGTGACCAAACCTCTCTTTGGCAGAATTTCTAGACATCGTTAATATTGCAAATAATAATATTAACAACTTCGTCATCTCAATTATAAAATATCAACAATAATTGAATCAATTAACGCGAGATACTATGCAACAATTATTGAAGCAATAATTGAACAAAACTAAGTGACTTCTCACGTAAGCATCAATAATCAATACCGTGTGCTACTATGCAACCACGCGTATCCCTATACTTTTAACACCGGGGGTTTCAACAGTTAACGGTAAAACTTCCGCCGTTATTTTCAAAAATATTTTTGTCGTTTTCTCAATCCGACAATAATTCCGTTGTGGGGTCCACCAATGATTGTGACGTCGTACGAAAATTCCCCGACCAATCGAATATTATAAACAACTTGCGTACTTTGCAAAATTTCTAAATATTACCCACAACTATAACATTATATCAAATTCATTCCATAATATTTAAAAATGATAATTATAGAAAATTCATCTTTATTCATAAAAGTTGGGGTCTTACAATCTCCCCTTCTTATGAAATTACGCCCTCGAAATTAGGGTACGTACCTGGTATGTCAAAGAGGTAAGGATACCTTGATTTCATTTCAGATTCTAACTCCCAGGTCATTTCCTCAACATCGTGGTTCCTCACAGACATGTTATTCCAATAGAATAATAAAGAATGGAACCAGGTCTAGCGTAATCCGCACAGACAGGATATTCCAACAGAATAATAAAGAATGGAATAACAGAAGCTCTATTCATGAATACAAAAGAAATAATACTCCTTACCTTAGAAAGAAACTGGATACTAGAGTCGAGAGGTAGCAGACGTCTCTTCTTCTTTCTCTCTATAATAATTGCTCTATAGCTTTAGTGAATTGGTGAGAAATGAAGGAAGAATGAGCTTCTATTTATAGGAAAATATAGTTTCCATAATTGTACATTTTGGGGCTAGAAATATTACAGTACAATACCTTCAAATTTTCTTTCATTTTTAATTTAGTCCTGCAAGTATTATCAAACTTGCAACTCCTCCCCTAATAGTAAATAATGTGAGTCAATAGTTCAATCATGTGAATCAATAGTTATAATCATGTGAATTAATAGCAATTAATTGCTCATTTATCCAGTTAATTACCCGATCGGTCAGTATAACTTCCAGACATCAATTAATATCGAAATAAATGTCGATTTCCACTAACACTAATAATTCCAACACAATGAAACTATCAATTTCATCTTTAATCAACACGAACTTATTCATCATTAATATTATAACTCAGAATATTTAACAACTAGGTTGTTCCCAAGAAAGAGGGGGCTTTCCGATAAGAATTTCTCCTTTTAGATGACTAAACCTCTCTTTAACAGAACTTCTAGACATTATAAATATTGCAATTTAATAATATAAATAACTTTGTCGTCTGAATTATTGATAAAAGTTGGGGTCTTACAATCTCTCATTCTTATGAAATTACGCCCTCGAAATTAGGGTACGTACCTGGTATGTCAAAGAGGTAAGGATAACTTGATTTCATTTCAGATTCTAACTCCCAGGTCATTTCCTCAACATCCTCCACAAAACTTTGACTTGAGGTATAACCTTGGAGCGTAGATTATGTTCCTTCTTATCCAAGATTTGAACAGGAACCTCTTTATACGTTAAATCTTCTTCTATTTTGTCCGGTTCTAACTCAATAATGTGGTTCAGATCTTTTACATATTTACGTAACATGGATATATAAAAAACGTTATGAACACGAGACATACTTGGCGGTAAAGCGAGTCTATAGGCTACAGTCCCTACTCGATCGAGGATTAAAAATGGGCAAATGAATTGAGGATTGAGCTTTCCTCTCTTTCCAAATCTCATAACTCCTTTCCATGGAGCAATACGTAACAACACATGATCTCCAATATCGAATTCCACGTCCTTTCGATGAAGATCAACATAACTCTTTTGTCAATTTTGGGAGGTTTTTATACGTAGTCGGATCGTTTGTATCTTTTCCGTAGTCATACGTACTAACTCCAGTCCCAACAACGTTGCTTCACCCACCTCATCCCAAAGATACTGAGAAACGACACTTTCTTCCATACAACGCTCAATGGAGCCATGCCAATACTTGCTTGATAACTGTTGTTGTAGCAAAACTCCACCAATGGTAAGAACTTGTCCCAACTTCCCTTGAAGTCAAGAACACAGAGTCTTAATAAATCTTCAAGAGTTTGAATAGTCCTCTCTGATTTTCCGTCCATTTAAGGATGATATGCCGAACTAAATCGTAAATCCGTGCCCATAGCTTTTTGCAAACTAACCCAAAATCGTGAAGTGAATCCTGGGTCTCAATCAGAAACTATGGATACTAGCATACCATGCAATCTTACAACCTCGTTTATGTACATACGAGCAAGACGTTCAAGTGTATAAGTTTCTCGTATAGGTAAGAAATGAGCAGACTTGGTCAATCTATCAACAATGACCCAAATTACATCTATGCCTTGAGAAACCTTGGGAAGAACAGTAACGAAATCTATGGTAATGTGCTCCCACTTCCATTCTGGAATTTCAAGTGGTTGCAATGGACCTTTTGGTACTTGATGTTCCGCCTTGACACGTTGACAGGTAAAACACCTTGAGATAAACAGCGCTATCTCCCTCTTCATATTGCCCCACCAAAATGTATATCGAAGATCATGATACATTTTGGTACTCTTAGGATGGATTGCAAATGGTGTGTTGTGCGCCTCCATCATGATTTTATACTTTAAATCAGGGTCGTTAGGAACATAAAGTCTGGAGTTGACTCGAAGTATTCCTTCTTCATCGATTCTTGCTTCCGGCATAGCACCTTCTTGTACTTTCTTCCTCATATGCATTAGCTTCAGGTCTGTAGCTTGAGCAGCTTTAACTTTATCGATTAAAGTCGGTTCTACTCGTATATTCTGTGACGCCCCCAAAATTATGTATACATCACCCATCTTGGGTAGTCAGATACATGGTATGTAATTTAAATACAACTTACTAATATAAGCGTGCGTGTACAATACGACATAAACCGTGAGTTTGAATACAAATATTGTCTACTAGAGATCATACAAAACTCAAAAGGAGTCCTCATTACAATTATTATCACACTTATTTCACGAATAGTGAGGACTACTAATGCTATCCTCTCGGACCATTACTCGCTCCCCAGAATTTACGTTCAATTATATTCTCATTTCACGAAGAGAACAAAGAAAGAAAGGGTGAGCTCAACTAGCTCAAGAAGAAATATTATGACTAAGATAATGCAAAATAAATTATCATTAGCCTACAACAAAGATTAAACCGATAAAATATAATGAACATCAAGTTTAACTACAATGAACCAAAGAATCCATTAAAAGAGTCAAGTAGAAAATAAAATCTACTATCTTTTATGATTTAAAAGGTTTTTCATCATCATGTTATAAATTTGAGACTCACTTTAATATAACCATGTTGATCAATTCACCTTTGCACTTAAGCTAAAAATATTCCATTGTAAATTCAATGGTCATGATCATACCGGTCGACAATTCAACTTTTTGCACTATCGCCAAAGAGAACCTATAGTCACGATCATACCAATAATCTACCCATCTTTACGCTCAAGTCAAAGAGAAATATTATCATTAGGGTTATAAGAATGTTATATAAAACAATATAATCAAAACATGGTTTTAATTTCAAGAGTAAGATTTATAAATCAACGATAATTTGGTCGGAGAAGAAACCAATTTGTCGTGAATAGTACCAAATATTCATTCGATACGTAATCTTGAGTATCGTGCATAAGAACCTCTCGATACCTAAAAAGATAAAGTTTCATAATAAAATTCATATCCATATTTATAACACCTTAATCCAAATGTTATAAATCACTTAGAAATCTCATAATCTAATATTATTAATATTACAATAATATTTTAATCATTTCTAAAACTTATAAACAATTTAATTAAATTGTTTACACTTTACTAATTAATGCATTTAATCATCATAAAATGCCAAACTCATAAGATTTCATCACAAATAACCAAAACCTCATCAAAAATCTGCATATACCTCATATATGATTCTCAAGCCATAAAATCATATTTTCCAATTTTCTTACTTCACATAACATATTTAATTCATTTACTCATAACTAGAATATTTTTATGAAAAATACCAAATCAGTTCCAAAATATTTCTTTTTTGGGATTTAGCATAACATAGTCCCATATTGAATATATATTTTTCTCAAAATTTTAAAAATTCATTTACTATTTTTCATATGGCCAAAACCACCGAATATTTAAACATTTATCATAAATTATACTTTTATCCAAAAATTCTGAAATTTACACGGTATATTGATATTATATAGATGTACTCCCAATAAAAATTTCATCAATTTTGGAGTTAATCACAAGGAGTTATAAATAGTTACTTTTAAAATAGTCTTTTCTCATAAAATCCATAACTCCTAATCTATACATCCAAAAATCGCCATTTTGGACACACTCTACAAAACTCATCAAAATATCATTTCAAATTTTTCCAGAATTTTGAAGGTTCAGAAAAATTTCAAAACTAAAAACATAATAACCCTTAAAATCCCTTTACTATCCCTTACCTCAAAAAAGCGAAGATTTAAATTAGAATAACGATTTGATCGAACTTGCACCAGTATAGCAACACTCAAAGTATACCCAAAATACTCATAAGAATAATACTTCGATAATATAGAGAGAAAACTTGAGCTTTACGGTGTGATTTTCAATTCTAACCCAAGACCCTTATTTATAGAAAATCTTTAGAACACCAAAGCGTAAAATTTATTAAATATTATTATATTTTTTCCAAAACTTCATACGCATGTTTTACCATCTAAACTCAGCCCCTATCACATGTTAAATGAGGAAAACAAAATGAAAAACACATTTTTGTAAATAAAAATAATTAAAACTTTCAAAAATCAATTATTTCAGAACTTCAGAACTTCAATAATTCATAATAAATAGCTCTTTTATCAGAAAATTCGAATCTTGAAAGTTTTTATAGGAAATTTAATTCTTTACAACTTTTCAGAAGAAAGTTTTTCCAAATTCCAAACAAAAATTGACCAGAATCCACAAACGGGTGATTTTACAGGCTATAATCAAATTTCGGTCAATAATTGTGTCCACCAACACACAAAATATGTGTTAAACATTTATTACCACAAAAATACTCTTCCTCCTCATATACTCATATATCCCACATTCATTATAAAATATCATCATTAATATATTATTAAAATAATATATTTAAATAAATTATTTTATCGTAAAAAGACAAAATATTAATTTTCAACAATTGTCACATTAAAAATTTTCTCCATCTATGTCCATATAAAATAAATATTTTCCTCATCATAAAAATCAATAATTAATTATTCACAAATAATATTATATAATCACAATATTGATGACCAGCGGTTCCTGGAAGAGGGAGTTTTCCAATAAGGATCTCTCCTTACTGGCGCGCAATTAGGTGACCAAACCTCTCCTTAGATAGAACTTTCTAGACATTGCCAATAATGTTATCCAATAATATTATTCAGATAATATGAATTATTGTCTCAGATAATGGAAAATACTGTGTAATGACAATTCTTGAAACAACAGTAATATAAAATATCAACGCAACAATTATTGAATCAATAAAATATAATATTGAATAAGAATTACCGTAATAATTATTGAGTAGTGCCTTCTTACGTAATAATCAATAATTGGTGCAATACCGGTGTCTTCTTCAACGACGCCAGATTAGTGTGTTTTAACCACCTGGGTATTCCAACAAAGATAATTGTAAATAACTACGCCAGTTATTTATAAACAACTTATATTTGTCGTTTTCTTCATCCAATCGCTTTCGTTATGGGGCCCATTAAAAGATCTACCATGGTCATATTTATATTCCCGACAATCTAATATTCCACGACCAAACGAATATTCCCCGACAATAATGAATATTTTATAACCACTTGCTTAATTTGAAAAAATTTATATATATCACCCTTAACTTTAACTTTTATCAATTTAATCATTTACTGAATAGTAATTATAAGAAAAATTGAATACTTTTATTTCATAAAATTCGGGGCCTTACACTAGGCCTCTATTTATAGAAGATTTCTAGCTTAGCACCTGCCATGTGAAAAGGCAAGTGGCTTGACGACTGGTGATGTGAAAAGAAAAATGGTTTGATGCCTGTAATGTGAAACGACAAGTGGTTCGACGCCTGTAATGTGAAACGACAAGTGGTTCGACGCCTGTAATGTGAAACGACAAGTGGTTCGATGTCTGGTAAAGGTAATTACTATTGACGAAGGTAATTACTATCACAAAGGTAATTACTATTGACGAAGGTAATTACTATTGACGAAGAGACTCTTAGATGATGACATATGGGCTCCCCATAAAATAATCAAACTTACCACAAACGCCTCATAATGACTTTTATATACATCAAGGATTGAATAAATATTACCACAAATTATTTTATTTTTAATCAACACATATTTAATCTTTCAACAATTATTAATCATTTATAACTTGTCGTCTCAATTATTGATTTAATACTATAACATATTATACAGATGATACTGTGACAATAATTGAATCAATAATATAAGAGATATGATGCAGCAATTACTGTAGCAATAATTGAGCATAACTGAGTGACTTCTCACGTAAGCATCAATAATCAATATCGTGTGCTACTATACAACTACGCGTATTACTGTACTTTTACTACTGGGTAGTTCAACAGTTTTAACGGTAACACCTCTGCCGTTATTTTTATAGAAAGATAATTTTGTCGTTTTCTAACTACGACAATACTTCCGTTGTGGGGTCCACCAATGATTGAGTCATTGCATCTAATATTCCCCACAAAAAAGAATATTCCCAGACAAACGAATATTTTATAACAACTTGCTTACTTTGCAAAATTAATAAATATTACCCACAACTATAACATTATATCAAATTTATTGATAATATTTATAGAAAAATTCATCTTTATTTATAAAAGTTGGGGTCTTACATATTCGCCATCATCACGTGGGTCCCTGGAGTTTTTATCTCTATCTCCATCCTTTGCAAGCCATACAGAATGGGCCTTTGCATTGACAATATCGCACTCGTACCCGCATATGATCTTCTACTCAATGCGTCAGCTACTACGTTTGCTTTTCCAGGATGATATTGCATGGTATAATCATAATCTTTCAACAGTTCAAGCCAACGTCGCTGTCGCATGTTAGGTTCCTTTTGAGTGAAGAAATATTGGAGGCTTTTATGATCCGTAAAGATCTCCACTTTCCCCCCATACAAGTAATGCCTCCAAATTTTAAGTGCGAAGACAACAGTTGCCAACTCTAGATCATGAGTAGGATAATTCCTCTCATATTCTTTGAGTTATCGAGAGGCAGAGGCTATGACTTTCCCATGTTGCATGAGAACACATCCTAACCCTTTTCCTGAAGCATCACTATAGATGACAAATCCCTCCGAGCTAGATGGTATTGTCAGAACAGGTGCTGAAATGAGTCTTCTCTTGAGTTCTTGAAAACTCTTCTCACATTCCTCACTCCAACCGAATTTTGTATATTTCTGAGTCAGCTGAGTTAATGGAGTAGAGATTCGAGAAAACCCTTTTACGAATCTCCGATAATAACCAGCTAAGCCGAGAAAGCTACGTACTTCGGTCACTGATTTAGGTTGTTCCAACTTTGAATGGCTTCAATCTTTGCCGGGTCAACAGATATTCCATGACTTGATACCACGTGCCCAAGGAATGCTACTTCCTCAAGCCAGAACTCGCATTTCTTCAACTTGGCATAAAGTTTATATTCACGAAGCTTTTAGAGTATCACCTTTCAAGTGTTGCTTTCATGATCTTCACGGCTTTTGGAATAAATAAGGATGTCATCAATAAAGACGACCACAAAGTGATCCAAATATTCCTTGAATACTCGGTTCATCATATCCATGAAGGTAGCAGGAGCATTAGTCAATCCAAAAGACATGGCTAGGAATTTATAATGTCCGTACCGAGTTCTGAAAGTCATCTTTGGAATGTCATCGGTTCTAATCTTCAATTGGTGATATCCAGAATGAAGATCAATTTTTGAAAAGAATTTGGCACCTTGCAACTGGTCAAACAGGTCATCAATACGTGGCAATGGGTACCTATTTTTGATGGTGACATGATTCAACTCCCGATAATCAATACAAAGTCGCATATTCCCATCTTTCTTCTTCACGAATAGAACAGGAGCAACCCAAGGAGAAGTACTAGGATGAATAAAGCCAATGTCTAACAATTCCTGCGCATTTGGGTCTTTAACTCCACGAAGTTCAATAGAGCCATTT
This sequence comes from Panax quinquefolius, assembly GCA_020205615.1. NCBI lineage: Eukaryota > Viridiplantae > Streptophyta > Magnoliopsida > Apiales > Araliaceae > Panax > Panax quinquefolius. The sequence continues at coordinate 87,375,353 of CM035168.1, forward strand.
GATATGGGGCTTTGAAATGGGTTTTGTACCAGTTCAAGTTCGATACATACAAAATTTAATTTCACGCCGGGGTAGGCCAGGAAGTTCTTCAGGGAATACGTCAGGAAATTCATTAACAATAGAAATATCATTCAAAACTGACGTACTTTTGTTTAGATCCGTGACATGAGCTAAGAAAGCTTGACATCCATTTTTTAATAAACGAATAGCTTTATGGATTGAGATAAAAGTGATTGATTTTAACGGTTTGGTTGCTTGAATTCGCATAATATGTTGATTAGGAATATGAAAGCTAACAACCTTACGAAAACAATCAATTTTTGCATGATAAGTAGTTAACTAATTAATCCTTAGAATTACATCAAATGCAAGTATTTTTAATGAAATAAGTTCGACAGGTAATGTGAGGGTACCGATTTGAAGACTTATAAATAGTGGATGTAATGAAGGTTTCTCCCAACGGAGTTTCAACAAATAAGTCAAAGTCTAATTTCTCCGGAGTCAAATTTAAACGTTGAGCGCAAGTAGGAGAAATAAAGGAATGGGTAGAACCAGTATCAAATAAGGTATATACTTCGCTAGAGTTTATGATAAGCTTACCCATGATGACCTCATTCGAGTTCCTTGCTTTCTGGGAGGTCACGACAAACGCTCTCCCTTGCACTACTGGCTTTGACTTTTCTGAGGGGTCATTTGGTGCCTCTATCCTAGCTGAACTTGTCTTCGGTGAATGACAAAATCAGGCTAGGTGACCTTATCTTCCACAATTATAACATGCTTTGGACGATATTAAGCGGTTTGGTGATGTGTCCTCCCTCCGCATTTGAAGCATATGATAGGTGGTCGTTCTCCTTCTTTAATAACAAAAGTCAAAGTCTTGACGCCTTTCCATCATTGTTGAATCTCCTCTTCTTGAAATGTCCATTCTTATTGCTTTGGCCATGATTACCACCAAGTGGTTACCATTTCGCATGTTGATTCCTCCACGCTTATTATCACCGCTCGATGATCAAGTATCACCGGTATTATCATTTCTTTCGGGCCGCTTTCTTTTCGGTTGGGTTGACTCATTATCGCGCTCCAATAACTGAGCCCTATTAACAATATCTGAATACAAACACAGTTTATGAGAGATAAGATATTGACGTATCTCGGGTTTCAAACCTCTTAGAAACATTCGCGTCATTCTCTCCTCATTATCAACCAAATGGGATGTAAATCGGGACAACTCGGCAAACTTGGCTTCGTACTGCGACACGGTCATGTTGTTTTGTTCCAGTTTAATGAACTCTACCTCTTTCATGTGACGAATACTTTCGGGAAAGTACTTGTCGTTGAATAGTTCTTGGAATTTCTCCCAAGACATCTTCATCAAGGCGGTTGAGTACGCTTTTCTGATTCCCACCAATGTCGCCTCCTGCAATGCCAACATGAAGGTGGCAAGGGAACCTTTTGCTCCTCGGAGCATCCCAAGACATCAAATATCTTGTTGATCTGCTTTATCCACGTCTCCACCTTAAGTGCTTTTGGCTCTCCAAAAAACTCTGGTGGCCCCAGCTCCTTAAACTGTTTGGCGGTGACCGTCCGAGAGTTGCCAGTGTTTCCACCTGCATTTTGGACAGGAGCCGCTCTCGCCTAATGTTGTATGAATTGCATGAAGCCTCGGAACATTCCATCGTTCATCATTTGGTCAGTGTTATTATTTGCATTAGGATTGTCGCCTTCCTGATGCACATTATCCTGATTATTGATCTGTGGAGACTCAACGATCTCCTATGCTCCATTGATGTTCTCAACATTCTCGGATGCCATTTTCAAATACTGCCACAAAATAAGGGTTAATTAACATATCACATATAATCCCTATACTCTGACCAACCAATAAAATATCAAATAAACTTAGGTAGGTCATACTAGCGAAGGAATTCCCCGTCTCTCCCCTCCTAGTTCTTGTCTCACATCTTAGCCAGCGATCATATCCCTAAGCTCTGATACCAATTGTGACGCCACAAAAATAGGTATACATCACCTATTCTGAGTCGCCAAATACATGGTACATGATACAAATACAATCTTAAATATACAACAAGAGAGTTGTGAGTTTTAATACAAACATTGTCTTCTAGACAATATCCACTCTCAGAATAAGTCCTCATTACATTTATTAACACACTATTTAACAGAATAGTGAGGACTACTAATACTATCATCTGGACCGTCACTCCATTCCCCGACTAGTCCTGGCTACGTTCTCATTTCAAGAAGAGAACAGTGAAAGAAAGGGTGAGCACAACTAGCCTAGTAAGAAATATTATGACTAAAATAATGCAGAATAAATTATCATTAGTTTTCAATAATGTTAAACTGATAAAAGATAATAGACATCAAGTTTAACTGCAGCGGAACATGCAATCCATTAAAAGAGTCAAGTAGAGAATAAAATCATCTTTTATGATTTAAAAGGTTTTCATCACGTTTATCGCTGGGACTCAGCTTAATAAATAATCCACATCATCCCTGCACTACGACCAAGGATATTCATTAGTATCACAACCACAATTTATCCATGCACTACGGGCCAATGATATTTGTGTATTTATTAATGGTCATGATTATGCCAACAACTGTCCATCAATGCACTACGGGCCAATGAGGACTTTTACCGCATCATTTGTAACATTACTGATAAGATTACACCGAATAATCCCTCGGTCATAATCATACCAAGTCCATCTATGCACTACAGGCCACATATGACTTTCAACAAAATATAAATATGAGGATGATGACAATGATATAAGAATTCAATAAAACAAGTTCAAGAATTAATTTATTCAGGAACTAATAACGTCCAAATTGTCAACATGATACTTCTTTGTAGAGTAAAATTCAAGAATGCTCCGAAGAATATTTCCATGAAAAGATACTGGATGAAGCGCAAATATCAAGGACATTCCACTAATTTCATGGAGTATAAAAGTCAAAACTTTAACCAACTGAGTATAATAAAGAATTGAATAACAAAAGAAATCACCATGCATGCGGTATTTGCATGGATGATTATTCCAACGTAATAATAAATAATCGGAACCAGTCGAAGCGTAATACGACCGGCTGTGATATTCCAATGTAATAATAAAGAATGGAATAACAATGAAATCACCATGCATGCGGTACTTTGTGATGCATGATTATTCCAACAGAATAATAAATAATGGAATCGGTCCGGTAGAAAACGCATGCATGTGATATTCCAAAGCAGAATAATAAAGATTGGAATAACAATGTAATTTCACCATGTATGCGGTGCCAGATATAAATTGTTATTCCAAAGAAGAATAATAAATAATGGAATAATGTAAGAATTTCACCAAGTATAGGGTAGATCACGTATATAGGTTATTCCAATGTAATAATAAAGAATGGAATAATGTAAGTTCTCTTCATGAATATGAAAAATAATACCCCTTACCTTATAAAAGAAGAGTACTCACACTGGTAGTAGGCGGGGATATACTTTGAAGAAACTTGCACTTCTGCTCAAAGCTTTCTTAAACGCTAAAGAAATACGCTTAAGATAGAAGAATAATTCTCTCTACGCTTTCTCTCTAGAGTTTCAGTGAATTCGTAAGAAATAATGAAGGAATGAGCTTCTATTTATAGAAGAATGGACTGAATAGTAACCAATCCATGAATGGTCCAGATCGATTTACTTTAAACGGACGGTCCAAATTGGTTTATAATAAAATATAATATATTCTATTTATAATCTAATAAAACGAATAACTTTTAAAAATATTTTACTATGCAAACACTATACATGCACTATAAAAACACCATGCGTAATAAAATATAATATATTCTAATTATTGTCTAATAAAACGAATAACTTTATAAAAGTATTACGCTTTATATAAAAAGATTTTACTATTAGCCTAATAAAACGAATAACTTTATAAAAGTATTCATTTTTTATATAAAAAGCTTTTTCTGCTTTTATTACATTAATAATACTAATAAAACAAAACTTCATCATCATTATTATTATTAACACTATTAATCGACTGTGTCGCTCCCGGAAAGAGGGTCTTTCCAATAAGGATTTCTCCTATCATGCATGATTAGGTGACCAAACCTCTCCTTGGCGTAACTTTTAGACATCGTTAATATTGTAAATAATAATATTAATAACTTCGTCATCTCAATTATAAAATATCAACAATAATTGAATCAATTAACGTGAGATACTATGCAACAATTATCAAGCAATAATTGAACAAAATGAGTGACTTCTCACGTAAGCATCAATAATCAATACCGTAATAAACTATGCAACCACGCAGTATCCTCGTATTTTTTTAACACCGTGTTTCAACAGCTTAACGGTAAAACTTCCGCCGTTATTTTTATAAAGATATTTTTGTCGTTTTCTCAATCCAACAATAATTCCGTTGCCGGGTCCACCAATGATTGTGCAGTCGTACGAAAATTCCCCGACCAATCGAATATTATAAACAACTTGCGTACTTTGCAAACTTTCTAAATATTACCCACAACTATAACATTATATCAAATTTATTCCATAATATTTAAAAATGATAATTATAGAAAATTCATCTTTATTCATAAAAGTTGGGGTCTTACAGATGATAACCAGCAAGGAGGGAAAAATATGGACAAAAGCGGTAACCACTCGGGTGGTAATCGTGGTCATGACAATAGGAGAGATGAGTCAAGTGGAAATTTTAAAAAAGGAGATTCAACAATGACGGAAAGACATCAGTAGTAGCACCAACACCAACAACAAATTCTAGGGGAGGAGAACGACCGCCAGTCAGATGCTACAGATACGGAGAGGAGGGGCACATAAGTCCAAACGGTTCATGTGACGCCCCCAAAACAAGTATACATCACCCATCTTGAGTCACCAGATACATGGTACATAAATTTAAATACAACTTAATTATACAACAGTCGTGTAAAATACGACAAAACATAGCTGAGAGTTTAAACAAAAATATTGTCTTCTAGACAATATCCACTCTCAATGGTGTCCTCATTACAATTATTATCAAATTATTTCGTAGAATAGTGAGGACTACTAAAACAACCATCTGGACCGTCAATCCATTCCCCGACTCGTCTCAAATCCCATATTTCTCATTTCAAGAGAATAAAGAAAGAAAGGGTGAGCTCAACTAGCCCAGTAAGAAATATTATGACTAAGAGAATGCAGAATAAATTATCCTTAGTCTTCAACAATGTTAAACTGATAAAATATAATAGACAACAAGTTTTAGATCAACAACTTCAGCGGAATAAGCAATCCATTAGAAGAGTCAAGTAGAGCATAAAATCTACTATCTTCTATGTAACGACCCCAAAATTCATACAATTTAATTCTCGACTTTGGTCGTTAATAATACATTCAACCTCTAAGTTTACATCATTAAACAATAATACAACCATTGAAATTTGCGGAATAATTAAAATTTTATACATTTCCCTTCCGTATTGCCCTAAATCAAAACCTTTACAATACATTTCCTCGATTCAAATTTATATCATGAATCATTACAACAAAATAACTTTACAAAGTCTTATATCATAAATAGATATTTAATTACACCAGATAGCTCAACTTACAATTTAACAACATGTTACATAAAAAATATCAAATATATTTCTCGTAAAACATAGATAATCTTCATGAATATGGTTCTCTAAAATTCACTTAGCACATATCCTTACCTTGAATCTTTAACCTGCAAAAGTGGTTATTTGCAAGGTTGAGCTCGACAATCCAACAAAATCTAACAGTTTTTATGCATCACGTAGCACATAATAACATGCTCAACATATATCTCATAAACATTGAACTAACCTAAAATACATGCTACAGTTCATATTATAAGTATAAAAATTGAGTTCCTTACTCAATCAGCATGCTTTATTCAATCAACATAGTCATAAGTTGACTTTAACATTTCATACATTCACATATATATAACACATCATGCTTTTTATGATAAAACTTTAAAACAGTTAATCATCAAGTTCACATAACAAATAAGAATTGAAAGACTTGCCTTGATCGTTGTTTACCAATAACAGTTTAATAACTTACAGATATCTGCACTTCACGTGCCCTACACAATTATAGAATCATTCACATTAACTATTAGTCACATAGTAACGCATAGTAGTTGTAATGTAAACTTTACTCTACGACTTATAACCCTTCCTATCATAAATACACAATGTTCAATTTGATTGTGTTAACTTTCAACTTATATCTTTCATATTTGAAGTTCATTCAAATATTTAAGTCTTGCTAGGACTACTTATTGGTTTTATATTAACACTATTTAATATCTTATAATATTCATTTCATTTGATTTAAAACACTTTTTACGTTCATTATCACTAATCACGGTGTTTTGACGTTTATTCGTCACACGCCCAATTTGTCTCTCTTGTGTGTGCTTGGTATGCGTATACAACTTATCTAATACTTTATTTATTAATGTTAAGCATCTTTATACTTCATGATATTCATGTTCTATAACTTAGAACAACATTTTTTATCGTCAAGAGCACTACACTAGCATACGTGCATGCCCGACGCCCCCCGATTGCCTCCAAAAACACAACAGTCCTAAAAATGATCATTTTTACACTTTTTCCCGACCTCAACTTGAAAAACTTAAAGAATAAAGGTTGTAGGTCTATTCGTCCTCGTTCCAGATCATCTTGAATCTCCTCAATCGGAGTTCGTATGAAAAGGTTATGACCGTTTTACTAAAGCCGGTCAAAACAGTCACAGTCAGAACACATGGGGCGTGGCCGCGCCCCTTTTCCACGCGCCCGCGCGACTTGGCAGTACCCAGCTGCATGCCTGCGCTATTGGGATGCGCGGCCGCGCTTGGCTACGCCCAAATTACAGTGTTTTGCGATTTTTTGACCTTTTCTCCTACTAATCTTCATAACTTGAGTTATACACATCCAAATTAGTCCGTTTTAGATTCTATGGATTCGTAATTCATAGAACTTTAAAATTTAGCGAATTTGATCGCCACGGCTTCGTTTCTTAACCGATTAACATGATTTAAACTACGCCGCTTTCATTTTTTTAACATACTAACATATTCTAACATCAAATAAAAGATTATAACACATATTAAGCATGAAATTTTGTACTTTCTAATGCCATTTTTGAACAAAAACACTGTTATTTACTTTTTCTCCTTATAAACCTAAATTTTATTTATTTGAACACCAACATAGATTTATAGAGGATAACTACCAGATTTAGCAAGACAATACATACATATAAACAACATCTTCTACAACAATTCAACCAAAACCTAATTTTCAGAGAATAGAAAATTATAAGACTACAAATTAAAATTAGGGGTAGATTATACCTTAAACCCTTGATTGAATGCTAGCAAAAGATAGTATTAGGGCTTAGAAATTCTCCTTCTTCCTCCTGACAATCTTAGAAACTCACAATCACAATGTTTTCTCTCTTGCTTCCAAGTTCTTTTAATGCTCTTCACTGATAACTAGACTTAGGGAAAAATAAGACGATAATATAATCGGCCTCCCTAACCCAACCCACGCACTTATTACCACAATTATAAAAATAAAAAGTTTGCGTCCGCTTAAAATAAATCAAAAGTCATAAGGCTACGTTTGGTTACACACTAATTCCTATACTAGATTATTTAAATAATATTTATATTATATAGTTACACTTATCACACATGTAACCATTTTAATAAATTTATAATTTATAATTATAATAATTATATTCTTATTATAATTATGCTTATAATAAATAATTAATAATAATTATATATCTAATTTAATTAATAAATTAGAAACATCACTTTGTTTAATTTATTTATTTCCTTTAAATTAAATAATTCATTTAATTTAATTATCTTCTTAAATATTAAGCAATTGATTTAATTTAATTATTTCCTTAAATTAAATCCACCAAATAAAATTAACATTATTCGATTTAATTTACATTAATCAATTTAGTTACTAAATTAATTCACCACAATTTTATCAACCATTTATTTATCTCAATAAATAAATAAATTTAAAATATTTAGTTAATTCAATAAATATTTAAAATTAATTACTAAATTCATTTAATTCCTTCAATAGTTAACTCAACTATTAAACCTCACTTTCCCAATATATGAATATATATTTCTCTTCATATCAGATCATTTATTTCAACATATATAGCACACACACACACACACACACACACACACACACACACACACACACACACACACATATATATATATACTCAAACTCAAAACATCTCATAATAAGAATTTTAATTATTAAATTCTTATTTTAATAATTTATAAAAATTCGGGTTGTCACATCCTTCCCTCCTTATAAGGATTCTGTCCTCGGAATCACCGAAACCCTACCTTACACTAGTTTTCATCAAATCTCTTCGTTGAATAACTTCAACACATTACCTTAATATAGGTTTTATATTTCCTACTCCCACCATTCTTTATAATAAATTCTTGTAAGTTTTATTTCATAACCTTTACTTATACTCAATTATATACTTGAGTATTACATATTCTTTGACCCGTTCATTATCATTCTCTAAGGATCATTATCATGTACTAGATTCTCAAACTCTCGGGACATTACATTCACCCCTTCTTCTAAAAATTTCGTCCTCGAAATTTTGACTTACTAATATCTGTTCATTCCATTTATCAAAATAGATTTTATGTTAATGTTTATTTATTCATTAGGTTCTACAACCAAATTCTTTCTCTAAGGATCTTTCTAAGATCATCATATTCCTCACCTCTTCCTCTTCTAAGAGTTTCACATTTCTCTTCTTTCTGAAATTTTATTTCTTTCTTGAAATTATTATGTTTTGCATAATTTTCTCATCCTTTTCACTTTCACCTTTTAGAATAATAAGAATCTTCCACAATTGCTCAATAATTGGGAAGCGATATGAATAACAGGAATTTAAAAGATTCCAAATCGTGTTGAGGGGTCATAAGACCTTAAACTACGTCCCTAGGTTATCAAGTATCTCGACTTGAACCTTTAACAGTCATAAGACTATACGGACCTTGAACTCTTCTCCAGGTTTAATAGTGCATCACCACCATAAACCATCTTTAATAGAATGTTTAGCAATCACACAGACTGAAAACACTCTCTGCAAGTACTCTAGGTGATCAGCCTATCGTACCCCTACGTCGTGTACAACGTATTACATCTTAACATCGTAACGACTATATGCGTTACTTTCAGAACCATTGTCTCTGATAAAATGTCCCCTTTTATAGGGTTGTTCACCTCAGCTTTTCAACATCTGAATCCCCATCAAAACAATTTGGTTTGGCATAACTTCTCAAGAAACGCTTGAATTTCATGTATATCTTTCAATATTCGTCTAGCTGAACCAAATAACATAGACTTCTACAACAATTCGGACATCAATCAAAATATAAATATACATATATATATATATATATATTCTCATATCTTAAAGAAATCTCAAAAGTATTTTTATGACATCATGATACCGCACTGTATTTACAGTCCGTTTGAGGACTCTGTCATTTGGTGATTTTATCATACTACATCATATCATAGTGGGCTGACGATCCTTAGATCACATCCAACACTAAGTAATGATATCATCTCTGCACCAGGTTCCATGATACATTAATGATATAGAAATATATTTTGATATATTTCAAATCATTTTTGTCTAGCCGAAGCAATTAGCATAGACATACGAATAACGGTATTTTTTTTTTCAAAACTCATTGGTTTCATTATTTGATCCAATGTTTTTCAAGAAAATAGAAGTGCAAACATCAACACGAAATCAATAAATTTTGAAAATCTAGCAACGCTAGAAGATTTAGAATACCTAATTTTCTCCATCAATTTCAATCTTTACACTAAATATTCTTGTATTTTAACTTATAATCCTCCTATATACCCAGTATAGTTCATCAAACTTACCGCACATTGGAAGTTCAAGAACTTGCCACAAAAGTATGAGTTTAAGAACTTATCCTAGTCGGAACCATAAAGCGCCCATTCATTTGAGGGGTTCAAAACATACCATATTATTGTGAGTCACGAACTTACCATATGCATTAGTTTTAAGAACCACACCTAATCCTAATAATATCTGACTAATCTTAATTGTTTCTAACAATCAAATATACACATGAGAAAAGCATCACCTTTTCGCCACATATACATTGATAGCGCGACACCAACATTCCAATGATTATCAATATGATAAACTAAGTGCAAGCACAAAACCCTCGCCCATACAAAGATTTGTACAACTTAGCTATCACATGAGTCCTCAATTGAAATTCCACCTAACTCTATCTTACTCTTAACTTGCTCTTTGCTCGATACGAATTCCTCGTATCACATTATCTATAACTCCTCATGAGTTATCTCATACTATTTCATAGTACATCATCTTCATAGCATCAAGCTATAATTATTCAAACATTACAGACCATCTTTCCCTAATAACTTAAATAGATCACGTCGTGATCTTATTCCATAATCATCTCCCTTAAAATTCTTTTCTTAACTCGTGATCGTTTTGTTTTACGATCCTCTTTCTTTCCTTTTTTCATCATTTACGACATTATTCGTTATATTGGCTATTGGAGTTAGGCAACTCCCATTTCTTATCTTTATATCTCTTCAAGATTCTTCTTTGAATTTTCTTATTTATATAACCATTCTTACTTTAAGAATTTCTAGCTTCATTTACATTGCTCAACATTTTATTTGAGTTCTACATTTTCATCATACGCATCCATTTTCTACATTTGGTACACATCGAGTCTCTAATAGTTTCAATATAGTACACTGAGTGGTTTCCCATAAATAACCAACAAACTAGGTTCCGAGTTGCTAGTTCGTATATACCTCCGCTCTATGAAGGAATCTTTTAGCCCAGATACCATACATCAACCATTAAAGAGTACAATTGTACTATACTTTATAGACATTGTCTATTTATTATCACCTTACATCCTTATTATTGGAGTTGGGTAACCCCACATTCATACTCCTTATAACTCAACGAGATTCTTCTTTGAATCCTCTCACGCATGTTTTAATTCTTTCTTTATAAATTTCTTAAATTACTTCTTATTATTCAAACTCTACTTAAGCTTATTCTTTCATTATCTTCACATATCTTCTCTAAGGTTATAGCCTAAGGTACTCTTACCTAAGGTTTCTAACCTATCGGCTTTGATACCAACTGTAACGACCCCAAAATTTATACAATTTAATTCTCGACTTCGATCGTTAATAATACATTCAACCTCTAAGTTTACATCATTAAACAATAATACAACCATTGAAATTTGTGGAATAATTAAAATTTTATACATTTCCCTTCCGTATTGCCCTAAATCAAAACCTTTACAATACATTTCCTTGATTCAAATTTATATCATGAATCGTTACAACAAAATAACTTTACAAAGTCTTATATCATAAATAGATATCCAAATACACCAGATAGCTCAACTTACAATTTAACAACATGTTACATACAAAATATCAAATATATTTCTCGTAAAACATAGATAATCTTCATGAATATGGTTCTCTAAAATTCACTTAGCACATATCCTTACCTTGAATCTTTAACCTGCAAAAGTGGTTATTTGCAAGGTTGAGCTCGACAACCCGACAAAATCTAACAGTTTTCATGCATCACGTAGCACATAATAACATGCTCAACATATATCTCATAAACATTGAACTAACCTAAAATACATGCTACAGTTCATATTGCAAGTATAAAAATTGAGTTCCTTACTCAATCAGCATGCTTTATTCAATCAACATAGTCATAAGTTGACTTTAACATTTCATACATTCACATATATATAACACATCATGCTCTTTACAATAAAACTTTAAAACAGTTAATCATCAAGTTCACATAACCAATTGGAACTGAAAGACTTGCCTTGATCGTTGTTTACCAATAACAGTTTAACAGCTTACAGATATCTGCACTTCACGTGCCCTACACAATTATATAATCGTTCACATTAACTATTAGTCACACAAAAATGCATAGTAGTTGTAATGTAAACTTTACTCTACAACTCATAACCCTTCCTATCATAAATACACAATGTTCAATTTGATTGTGTTAACATTCAACTTATATCTTTCATATTTGAAGTTCATTCAAATGTTTAAGTCTTGCTTGGAATACTTATTGGTTTTATATTAACACTATTCAATATCTTATAATATTCATTTCATTTGATTTAAAATACTTTTTATGTTCATTATCACTTATCACGGCGTTTTGACGTTTATTCGTCACACGCCCAATTTGTCTCTCTTGTGTGTGCTTAGTATGCGCATACAACTTATCTAATACATCATTTATTAATGTTAAACATCATTATACTTCATAATCTTTATGTTCTATAACTTAGAATAACATCTTTTATCGTCAAGAGCACTACACTAGCATACGTGCATGCCCGACGCCCCCCGATTGCCTCCGAAAACACAATAGTCCTAAAAATGACCATTTTGACCCCTGTTCCCGACCTCAAATTGAAAATATTAAAGAATAAAAGTTGTAGGTCTATTCTTCCTCGTTTCGGATCATCTTGAATCACCTCAATTGGAGTTCGTATGAAAACGTTATGACCGTTTTCCCAAAGTAGGTCAAAACAATCACAGTCAGAACACATGGGGCGCGGCCGCGCCCCTTTTCCGCGCGTCCGCACAACTTGGCAGTGTCCAGCTGCGCGCCCGCACTCTTGGGACACACAGCCGCACTTGGCTACGCCCAGATTACAGTGTTTTGCGATTTTTTGACCTTTTCTCCTACTAATCTTCATAACTTGAGTTATACACATCCAAATTAGTCCGTTTTTGATTCTATGGATTCGTAATTCATAGAACTACAACATACTAGAATTCTAACAATTTATAAAAACATTAACCATCCTAAAATTTGACCCAAAACACATGTTCATACTCTATTTTCATGTTTTAAACACATTTAGTGAATTTGATCGCCACAGCTTCGTTTCTTAACCGATTAACATGATTTAAACTACGCCGCTTTCTTTTTTTTTTAACATACTAACATATTCTAACATCAAATAACAGATTATAACACATATTAAGCATGAAATTTTGTACTTTCTAACGCCATTTTTGAACAAAAACACTGTTATTTACTTTTTCTCCTTATAAACCCAAATTTCATTTATTTGAACACCAACATAGACTTATAGAGGATAACTAACAGATTTAGCAAGAGAATACATACATATAAACAACATCTTCTACAACAATTCAACCAAAACCTAATTTTTAGAGAATAGAAAATTATAAGACTACAAATTAAAATTAGGGGTAGATTATACCTTAAACCCTTGATTGAATGCTAGCAAAAGATAGTATTAGGGCTTAGAAATTCTCCTTCTTCCTCCTGACAATCTTAGAAACTCACAATCACAATGTTTTCTCTCTTGCTTCCAAGTTCTTTCTATGCTCTTCACTGATAACTAGACTTAGGGAAAAATAAGACGCATAATATAACTGGCCTCCCACTAACCCACACACACTACAGTTATAAAAATAAATAATTTGAGTCAGTTAAAATAAACCAAAAGCCATAAGGCTACATTTGGTTACACACTAATTCCCCATACTAGATTATTTAAATAATATTTATATTATATAGTTACACTTATCACACATGTAACCATTTTAATAACTTATAATTTATAATTATAATAATTATATTCTTATTATAATTATGCTTATAATAAATAATTAAATAATTATATATCTAATTTAATTAATAAATTAGAAACATCACTTTGTTTAATTTATTTACTTCCTTTAAATTAAACAATTCATTTAATTTAATTATCTTCTTAAATATTAAGCAATTGATTTAATTTAATTATTTCCTTAAATTAAATCCATCAAATAAAATTACCATTATTCAATTTAATTTACATTAATCAATTTAGTTACTAAATTAATTCACCACAATTTTATCAACCATTTATTTATCTCAATAAATAAATAAATTTAAAATATTTATTTAATTCAATAAATATTTAAAATTAATTACTAAATTCATTTAATTCCTTCAATAGTTAACTCAACTATTAAACCTCACTTTCCCAATATATGAATATATATTTCTCTTCACATCGATCATATATTTCAACATATATATAGACGTATATATACATATATACTCAAACTCAAAACAACTCATAATAAGAATTTTAATTATTAAATTCTTATTTTAATAATTTATAAAAATTCGGGTTGTCACATTCTATGATTTAAAAAGTTTTTCATCAACTTTATCGTTGAGACTCAGCTTAACAAATAAAATCGAATCATCCCTGCATCACGGCCAAGGATATTCATGTAATCATCAATGGTCATGATTATATCAATAATCCCAATCATAATCATACCAACAACCGTCCATCAATGAACTACGCACCAATGAGGACTTTCACCACATCATTCGTTACATTACTATTAAGATTATACCGAATAATCCTTGGTCATAATCATACCAAGTCCATCTATGCACGTAAGCCAAAGATGACTTTCATCACAATATAAGCATGAGGATGATGACAATGACATAATAATTCAATAAAACAAGTTTAAGGATAAATTTTAAAGATTTATAATTTAATTTATCCAGAAATCAATAACGTCCAAATTGTCAACATTATACTGCTTTGTAGAGTAAAATTCAAGAATAATATTCATGTACCAAAAATAATTTGGACAGAAAAGAATATATTTTTTGGGTAAATAGTACCCTGTGAATAGTACTTCGGGAATAGTACCCCGTGAATAGTACCTCAACACGAAAAGTGTCCCGAATACCCGAGTGAATGATACTAGAGTGAATAGTAATTGGGTGAATAGTAACCTGTGAATAGTAACTCGTGAATAGTACTCCAGCACGAAAAGTACCCCAAATACCCGAGTAAATAATACTAGAGTGAATAGTAATCGGGTGAATAGTAACCCACGAATAGTAACTCGTAACAAAAAAATACCAAAAAAAATGATATTTTATGACGAGTACAAAAGAAATGATATCCTAGATAAGTATAATAGAATATACGAAACTGCAAATGGATTTTCACCCGTCATGCGGTAATCCACATAGACAGATCATTTCTACAATTTAATAAAGAAAGAATACAAAGGATTATTCACCATGCATGCGGTAATTCACATAGATAGGTTATTCCAACAGAATAATAAAGAATGGAATAACAGAAGAATTCACCATGCATGCGATAGACCGCATGTATAGTTTATTCACAATGTAATAATAAAAGAATGGAACCAGTCATACGTAATCCGCTTTTACGGGATATTCCAATGTAATAATAAAGAATGGAACCAGTCATGTGTAATCCGCATGCATGTGATATATCCAACGAATAATAAAGAATGGAATAACAACAAAATTCACCGGGCATGTGATAGATCAAGCATGCAGACAAGGTTATTCCAATGAATAATAAAGAATGGAATAACGTAAGAATTTCACCATGTATGCGATACTTAAGATGTAGGGAGTTATTCCAACATAATAATAAAGAATGGAATAACAACCCTTACGAGTATTGAAAGAAAATAACTCTCTTCATGATTACGAAAGAATAATACCCCTTACCTCAGAAGAAAACTGGATACTGGAATAGTGAGTTAGCAAACTTTTCTTCTTCTTTCTCTCTATAATTTTTCTCTATAATAATTACTCTATAGCTTTAGTGAATTGGTGAAAAATAATAAAGGAATGAGCTTCTATTTATAAGAAAATATAATTTTGAAAATTACACATTTTGGGGCTCGAAATATTACAGTATAATACCCTAATAGTAAATGAATGTGAATCAGTAGTACACACATGTGAACAAATAGTTATAATCATGTGAATCAATAGCAATTAATTGCTCATTTATCCGGTTAATTACCCGATTGGTCAATATAACCTCCAGACATCAATTATTATCGAAATAAATGTCGATGTTCACTAACACTAATAATTCCAACACAATGGAACTATCAATTTCATCTTTAATAAATACGAACGTATTCATCATTAATATTATAATTCACAATATTTAATAACCAAGTCGTTCCCAGGAAAGAAGGGGCTTTCCAATAAGGATTTCTCCCTATTAGCGCGCAATTAGGTGACCAAACCTCTCCTTGACAGAACTTCTAGACATTGTCAATATTGCAAATAATAATATGAATGACTTTTTCGTCTCAATTATTGATTTAATAATATAACATATTATACAGATGATGCTGTGACAATAATTGAATCAATAATATGAGAGATATGATGAAACAATTCTTTGTAGCAATAATTGAGTATAACCGGTGACTTCTTACGTAAGCATCCATAATCAATACCGGTAATGCTACTATGCAACCACGCGTGTATTCTTGTATTTTTTTACTACCGGTAGTTCAACGGTTTTAACGGTAACACTTTCGCGGTTATTTTTTATAAAAGATAATTACGTGGCTTTTTCTTTACTACGAAAATACTTCCGTTGCGGGGTCCACCAATGATTGTGCCGTCGCACGGATATTCCTCGACAAAAAGAATATTCCCCGACCAAACGAATATTTTATAACAACTTGCATACTTTGCAAAAAATTTCACATATCACCCTTAACTTTAACCTTTTATCAATTTAACCATTTACAAAATAAAATAATAATTATAAGAAAATTGAATACTTTCATTTTATAAAATTCGGGGTCTTACAATCTCCCCTCCTTATGAAATTTCGCCCTCGAAAATTTACGTACGTACCTGGTATGCCGAAGAGGTGAGGATACCTTGACTTCATTTCAGATTCTAACTCTTGAGGTATAACCTTTGAGTGTTGAATACGATCCTTCTTATCCAAGATTTTAACACGTATCTCCTCATACGTTAAATCTTCTGCTATCTCATCTAGTTTTAATTCAATAACGTGGTTTGGGTCATCCACATATTTACGTAACATCGATACGTAAAAAATGTTATGAACACGCGACATACTTAGCGGTAAAACGAGTCTATAGGCCACAGTTCCTACTCAATCAAGGATTTCAAATGGGCCAATAAAATCGAGGGTTGAGATTTCTTCTCTTTATCGATTCTTGCTTCTAGAATAACGCCCTCTTGAACCTTCTTCTTCACATTCATCAGCTCTGAGTATGTAGCTTGCACGACTTTAACTTTATCGATTAAAGTCGATTCTACTCGTATATTTGATATCACCACGTGGGTCCTTAGAGTCTTTAACTCTATCTTCATCATTTTTAAGTTATAAGAAATGAGTTTTTGTGTTAACAACATCACACTCGTAAACGCATACGATCTTCTACTCAACGCGTCAACTACCACGTTCTCTCTTCCATAATAATATTGAATGGTATGATCATAATCTTCAACAGCTCGAGCCAACGTCTTTGGCGCATGTTACGTTCATTTTAGTTAAAAAAATATTTGAGGGTTTTAGAAATGGGTTTTGTACTAGGGTCAATACAAAATTCGATTTCCCGCTCTAGGAGTAAGCTAAGAAGTCATCAAGAATACGTCAGGAAATTTATTAACAATAGAAATATAATTCAAAACTATGACTCTCACTACAAGAAAAAGGTCTATCAATGATCGCTTTCGATCATGAGAGATAGATATCTCATGACCGAAAAGCGCGTCGTTGATAATCGTCGTCATATAAAATCTGGTCATTGGGATGCACATCAGCGACCACTATTAGCGATCGAGATATCTACGACCGCTATGAGCGACCGAAAATGACAAATCCGGTTGATTGAGTGAAATCAAGATGGTCCAGGGCCAAAGCTGACGTGGTCCACGTGTCAGCGACCATTATCGCCGGCGGTCGGTCACCGACATCGCGTCGCTAATAATAACGTTCAAATGATCGCATCGCGATCACGATATATGGAAAAAAATTACAGCCAGATTTTTGCTGTTTTGCAGAATTCCCAAAAACCTGTACCTGTTTTCTACCTGCTTTATCCCAACACACATACACACCAAGATAAACAACATACAAAACAATATAAACATCCATCGTCCACCAACACATACACCAAACTAGTATATAAACCTTTAAAAACCAATATGATTTGAATAAATATAATAACATTTCAAAACTTGTTTAAGTAACATACAAACATCCAAATAATGAATATACAAGTACAAGGTTATGTCAAGCGTCATCGCCTCCTTGATCACCCTGTAATTAACAAAATAATAAAACAAGTTACAAATATAATAAATATGTTGATACTGGTATATATTACGACAATACATACAACAAATTGATTTTATACCTCGTCGTCATCCCCATGCTGTCCTGCTGCTGCTGCCGCCATTCTTTGCAAATTTAACTCCTCAAGATCAAGAGCCCCGTGCCTTGAAAGATCTTTAGAAGATTTCGATCTTGACATATAGCTCTCACACAACAAATAGGAGTATGAATAAATTTGGATGACTCGATGATCGTGAAGACTGGGGTAGCGAGTTGCTCGAGCCATCAAGGATGGGCGTCGTCATTGTCCTTGACCTTTAATGTAGTTCTTCTTCACAATGCATTTCCTCTCCCACAACTCTTGATCAATAAAGGGACGTGGAGTGCCTTCGGATAACGCCATTCAATAAACGCTTATAAGTATCCCGTCATCATGTTAACACTTAAATAGTTAAAAATAATATTTTGTAAGTATTAATAAACAAGATCGGGTTGTTAAAACTTATTACCGCTATCCGGATAGCCTCAAGCGCACCATCACGGTGGCCCGCGTACACACATCCAAACCAATAGATAGGGTGACCTTGAGACCGAGACTCCTATACAAAAAAACCTGATATTACTAAGTAAAATGGGATATTTTCTACAATTCATGATTGTAAACATATTAAAACTTGTAAATACGCATGCAGGCGTTGAGGATATGTCAGAATCGTGAAATCTGCCGCCTTGTATGTTCCTTTAGCCTTTTTCGCCATCGGATACACCCGAGGCTCTATTGGTGGCGTAATCTTTCGCCTTTTCACCCAGCTCTCAACTCTCCATTGGGCACACATCTCAGCCCATATGGACTGGGTGCACCACCAAGGGCTATGCTCGTGCATATAATCCTCTCCCTGGCCTGGATGGTCGATCTCGGCATTGTGAATGGCTTTTTGTCGTTCTTTATTCAAGTTGTCCTTGGTGCGAACCGCGCACTTTTGCCAGAATAATGTCTGAATCATCAAGCTTCTGCTTACAAAATAAAAACAATAATAACATTACTAAATAATTATCCTTTGAATATTATATTAATATTATTTGTCATAATTAAAAAAATATACCGAAATTACGCCCAAACAAAGATCCTTGTGGGCGATAGGTGTGCTTTGCCCATGTAATCACGGTGTAGGCCAATTCTCAGTAAACACACAATATATGATATGCACTTGACGATCTTATTATCCTAAAAATCACTATAATATACAACATCAATTAGCATATATTAAAGCAATTTACATCTAAGTTATAATATTTGTGAACATTTTCAAACTTATACTTATAATACTTAAAAAAAAATTCGCCATAGTCTCCCTATAATATAGACTAGCCACATATGCACGACGGCATGCATATATGGACATTTCTAGGCACCCAAGACACAAACCAAGAGAAACATACAAATTTTCAATACAATAAGACCAAAACAAAACATTACCAATATAATATCAATCAAAACATTACCAATATACAATAAATGGAATCTTAAATGCTTTTATATAAATGATATATGCGGACGACGTCGTCGTCTTTATTAGGAGGGCGAATCAATAAGAATCCGATCATCGGGATTAGTAGGGGCCTTGGGCACATTATTAGGCCCCCTACCCAAGCCGCGCTTTTTTCGCTACCGCTTGAGCCATCCAGATATTACAAATTTCAAGATGTTATTAGGAGTCATATTTGATTACATGTATATATGACAATAAACATGATAGTGATATAAACATGTATATATATGAATATAAAATGACAATAAACAAAAGTTGCATTTAAATAGTTTAGTACATAAACATGATAAAGGATATAAACATGTATATATATGAATATAAAATGACAATAAACAAAAGTTGCATTTAAATAGTTTAGTACATAAACATGATGATTGATATAAACATGTATATATATGAATATAAAATGACAATAAACAAAATTTGCATTTAAATAGTTTAGTACATAAACATGACAATGATATAAAAAACATGTATTGCTAAACATACATTTCATGAGTTCAAGTGTCAATGTCTGATTCAGAATCATCTTGTATACGTGTTGTAGATTCATAACCATCATCTGCTTCAGATTCTGTGTCAGATTCAGTCAATAACTCTTCCTCTTCAGTATCAATGTCATCTGATTCAAGTATTGACTCAGGATCTAATTCATGTGGTTCATCTCCACCATCTAACTGGATTACTTCATTGTTGTCCTCTACATTTATTATAGTCTGACTATGAAGCATCTGCTCTTGGTAAATCTCCCCATCAACTAATTCTACACGACTACACGCGGGAGTATAAATTACAACTTGCCAATCAGAAGGCGCCTATCCCTTTTCCTAACAGGACTAGGAGTGTAGTATACTTGTCTTGTTTGAGTTGGTAAAACAAACGGTTCGTTGGAGTACGCAGACCTATGGAGGTCAATATCGACGATTCCATGTCCACAACACGTATCCCTTTTTCGAATCAATCCAACGGACTTGAACAAGTGAATATGACCCCGTCAGACGCGTTCCTTGCAGACGACGACTCTACGATTTCCTCCAACTCCCCATAAAAGGCACGACCAAGCTCATTGTAATAATCTCCTTGGACACACACTCTAGAGTTTGTTGTTCTTTTACCGCTCCATATGCCTTTGTGTGAAATTCACAACCATTTATTTTGTAACCATTCAAGTACCGACTTGATCCTTATGCGGTCCCATAGCTAGGACTTGTACATTAGCCTAATCGTTGATCCCTCATCAAAAGCCTACAAAAAAACTCCATCTTATTAAATGAAGTCATAGTTAACATATGGAGTATATATTATATATATATATATATATATATATATATATATATATACTACGTGCTTAAAATTGAACTTACTTTGTCCTTTAACCAAAGTGCAAAGTTTTTATCCCGATTGATTTGAATATCTTTATCGCTTATGTAAGCATGCTTCACTTTTAACTCGTCATCGTACAATCTATACCATGTTATAAACATTAACATATTGGAATAAATTTTCAACTTAAAAGATAAAATATCAAGTTTACATGTTCTTCCTCACAAATTCGCCAATCTCCTCATGAATTGAGAAGAATGTAAGTATATGCGGCATGTAATTCTTGCTCGAGAGAGAATATCGCTTCCCTTTTCCATAAGCGGCGGCCGATAGACCAAATCTACAGAGAGCCACCATTTAGTTCAACATTTCCCCATCATCATGTCTCGATACTCGATTGGCCTTTGTCAAGACTTCGTCCTAAAAATAGTGCGAGACAAACATAGATATCTCATCAAAATCGTATGCCTCGCATATCGACCCCTCGACATAAGCTCTATTCTTCACCTTCCTCTTAAGGTTTCCCATCACCCTCTCGAAAGGGTACATCCATCTATATTGAATCGACCTCAACACGAGCTTCATAGGGAAGATGGATTTGCAAATGCTCCATGGAGTCAAAAAAACCAGTGGGAATATTTTTCCGGTTTACACGTGATCTCTATGATGTTCTTCTCAAGTACAAACATGTCCTTCTCATTCAATGATTTTGAACACAAGTCTTTGAAGAAACGACTAAGATCCGTCAAAGCATCCCATATTGGTTTATCAAGCGGATCCCGAAATGCTATAGGCATGAGTCTCTCCATGAACACACGATATCATGACTCTTCATCCCTTGTAATTTCCACCCATAACACACCTTGCAATGTTTGACGCATATCCATCTGGTAGTTTCAGAGACTTAACCCATGTGCAAACATCTTCAACTTGCTTTTTGGACAATGTGTACCTTGCATGCAGTTTGACAATCTTACCATTAGGAGATTCATAAAGTTCTAATCCAGGACGCTTACAAATATCTTTCATGTCCAAACGTGCCTTATCTTTATCTTTTGTCTTCCCCGTAACATTCATCACAGTGTTAAACACATTGTCAAACACATTCTTCTCAATATGCATCACATCTAGATTATGATGAATTAAATTTGTAAACAAATAAGGCAATTCCCAAAAGATGCTTCTCTGAACCCAGTTATGAGATTCACCAAACCCATTGATTATGTTTGTCGCATCAACCTTACCAAATGGGATAACCGACAATCTCATCACACGATCTCGCATCTCCGTTCCCGACAATCGCGGTGCAGGCATATCATTATCTACTTTCCTTTCTGAAGTGTTCTCTATTTCTTGAAACGGGTGATCTACCTAGAAGAACCGAGCGATGACAATCAAACCAACAAGGCTTTCAACCTTTTGATAGATTAAACGACTTTGTATGCTCCATACAATACGGACAAAGCCAACTTCCGTGTGTACTCCATCCAAATTAACATACCATAAGTTTGGAAGTCACTTATAGTCCACATAACCGCCGCCTAAGGTTGAAATTTGTTTTCGTTGCAACATCCCAAGTCCATATTCCATCCTCCCACAATACCTTTAACTCGCCTATAAGAGGTCTCAAGTAAACATCTAAGTTCTTTCCGGGACTCTTAGGACCGTGAATCACGAGTGAAAGAAATAAGTATGGGCATTGTTTCATACACATCCAAGGAGGCAAGTTGTGCGGAGTAAAAATCACGAGCCCAACATGAGTACGGAACAATTTGAGTGGCCAAACGGATCGAAACCATCGGTGGACAATCCAAGCCTCACATTTTTAGGTTCCAATACAAATTCGGGATGTGCTAAGTTGAAATCTTTCCAAGCACCTTGCATCATGGGGATGATTTAGTTCTCCATCTTTAGTCGGAGATTTCGCATGCCAACTCATATGTTCAAATTTGATCTTGAAGACATGTACAATCTTTTTAGCCGATGTGTTATTGGAAAATACCTTAGAATCTTAAATGGTATACTTGATTTTTTTGTAGTCACACCCTCTTTATTAGGCCTAAACCGATCATGACTGCAAAACGTGCACCTTGTCATCTGTTCATTTTCCTTATAAAACAACATGCAGTCGTTGGGACATGAATCGATCTTTTGGTATCCAAGACCCAACTTCTTCACCATTTTCTTACAAAAGTAATAGTTACCAGGTAATTTCTCACCGTTAGGCAACATACTCTTAATTGCCTTCAAGAGCGACTCAAAACACTCATGGCTCATGTTATGCTGACTCATTATCGCGCTCTAATAACTGAGCCCTATTCACAACATCTCAATATAAATAAAGTTTGTGGGAAATGAGGTATTGACATATATCAGGTTTCAAACCTCTTAGAAACATTCGCGTCATTCGCTCTTCATTATCGACCAAATGTGTGAGATCATAAATTTTATGAAATAAAAGTATTCAATTTTTCTTATTTTGGTAAATAGTTAAATTGATAAAAGTTTAAAGTTAAGGGTGATATGTGAACATTTTTCAAAGTAAGCAAGTTGTCATAAAATAACCGATAGTAAAAGTATAGTAATACGCGTGGTTGCATAGTAGCACACGGTATTGATTATTGATGCTTATATGAGAACTCAATCAGATATACTCAATTATTGCTACAGTAATTGTTGCATCATATCTCTCATATTATTGATTCAGTTATTGTCACAGTATCATCTGCATAATATGTTATATTATTAAATCAATAATTGAGACGATAAAGTTATTCATATTATTAAATTATAATATTTACAATGTCTAGAAGTTCTGTCAAGGAGAGGTTTGGTCATCTAATTGCTCGCCAATAAGGAGAAATCCTTATCGGAAAGCCCCCTCTTTCCTGGGAACGACTTGGTTGTTAAATATTGTGAGTTATAATATTAATGATGAATGTTATTAAAAATCGAATTTGAGTTCGGAGTTTAATTTGGAGACGCGGACGTGATATTTGAGTCCGGAACAATGAAATTAGTAGAAATAGACTATAAACACAAAATTTCTCGGGGTTGACTTTTGGTCAAAAAAGTCAACAGTTGACTTTTTAGAAAAAGTCAAACTTCAAAATTTCAAAAATGAAATTTTTGAGAAAAATATTTCTATTGCGTTGGGATTGTTAGTGTTAGTGGAAATCGACATTTATTTCGATAATAATTGATGTCTGGAGGTTATATTGACCAATCGGGTAATTAATCGAATAAATGAGCAATTAATTGCTATTAATTCACATAATTATAACTATTTATTCACATGTGTGTACTATTGATTCACATTCTTGTACAATTATGGGAGTTGGTGTAAGATTGATAATACTTGCATGACTAAGTTAAAAATGGAGGTATAGATGGAGGTACAATACTGTAATTCGTATTTTCACATGATTATAACTATTGATTCACATTATTTACTATTAGGGGAGGTGGTGCAAGTTTGATAATACTTGCAGGACTAAATTAAAAATAAAAGAAAAGTTGAAGGTATTGTATTGTAATATTTTGATCCCAAAAACGTTCAATTATTGAAACTATATTTTTCTATAAATAGAATCTCATTCTTCCTTCATTTCTCACCAATTCACTAAAGCTATAGAGCAATTATTATAGAGAGAAATTATAGAGAGAAAGAAGAAGAGAAGTATGCTACCTCACTATTCCAGTATACAATCTTCTTTTGAGGTAAGGGGTATTACTTCTTTCGTATTCATGAAGAGAGCTATTGTTATTACATTTCTTATTATTCTGTTGGAATAACCTGTATACGCAGACTACCGTATACATGGTGAAATTATTCTGTTATTCCATTCTTTATTATTATGTTGGAATATCTTGTCTGTGCGGATTACGCATGACCTGGTTACATTCTTTATTATTCATTGGAATAACTCGTCTGCATGCGCCTATCGCATGCCTGGTGAATTCTATTATTATTCCATTCTTTATTATTCTGTCGGAATATCCTCATGCATGCATGATTTACGCACGACTGTTCCATTCTTTATTATTCATTGGGAATAACTCATATGCATGCGGTCTCTGCATGCATGCATGGTGAATTCTTTTGTTATTCCATTCTTTATTATTCTGTTGGAATAACCTGTCTATGTGGACTACCGCATGCATGGTGAATGATCCTTCGTATTCATTCCTTATTAAATTGTAGAAATGATCTATCTACGTGGATTACCGCATGGCAGGTGAAAATTCATTTGCCGTTTCGTAATTTTTCTGACCCTAAAAAATTCTGGAAAAATTTAAAATGATAATTTGATGAGTTTTCTATATTGTGTCCAAAAATGGCGATTTTTGGATGTATAGATTAAGAGTTATGGATTTTATAGAAAAAGACTATTTTAAAAGTAAACCCTTATAACTCCCTATGGTTAACTCTAAAATTGGTGAAATTTTTATTGTGAGTACATGTATATAACAGGAGTATACCCTGTAAATTTCAGAATTTTTGGACAAAAGTATAATTTATGATAAATGTCTAAATATTCGACAGTTTTGGCCATATGAAAAATAGTAAATGAATTTTAAAAATTCTGAAAAAAATATATGTTCAATATGGGAGTATATTCTGTTAAATCCCAGAAAAGAAATATTTTTGGGACTGATTTGGTATTTTTCATGAAAATGAACTAGTTATGAGTAAATGAATTAAATATGTTATGTGAAGTAACAAAATAGGAAAATAGGATTTTATGGCTTGGGAATCCTATATAGGGTATATGCAGATTTTTGATGAGGGATTTGATCATTGGTGATGAAATATTATGAGTATGGCATTTTTAAATGATTAAATGCATTATTTGGTAAAGTGTAAACAATTGAAATAAATTGTTTATAAGTTTAAGAAGTGATTAAAATATTGTTATAATATTAATAATATTAGATTATGAGTTTATTAAGTGATTGATAATATTTGGATAAATTTAATGTCTTTAATATTTATCCTTGTTTTCGTTTGATTAATGCTTATATCATTGTCATCATCCTCATGCTTATATTATGATGAAAGTCATATTTGACTTACGTACAAAGATGGACTGTTAATTATTGGTTTTACAGTTGAATATCTTTGGCTTACGTGCAAAGATGGACTGTTGATTATTGGTTTTACAGTTGTATATCTTTGGCTTCGTGTAAAGATGAATTATTTATTGATGAGTATCTTTGGCTTATGTCCATAGATGAACTATTTATTGGTATGATTATGACCAGGGATCATTCGGTATAATCATGACCCGTAATGTTATAGATGATATGGTAAAAGTCCTCATTGACCCATAGTGCATTGATGGACAGTTATTGGTATGATTATAACCAGGGATTATTAAGTATAATCATGACCATTGATGATTGCATGAATATTCTTGGTTGTAGTGCAGGGATGATTCGATGATGTGGATTATTTATTAAAATCGAGTCTCAAATGATAAAATATTGATTATACACTTTTAATTCGTAAAAGATAGTAGATATCATGCTCTACTTGACTCTTCTAAAATACAGTTGTATGTCTTTGGCCTGTAGTGCAAAGAATAAATTATTAATGAATATCTTCGGCCGTAGTGCAAAGATGAATTTATTAGTATGATTATGAGCAGAAATTATGATTTGGTATAACCATGATTTTTGATGTTTCAGGTGAAGATAGGTGATGAAAATTATCTTCGTCCTGGGTGCGAAGAGGAATTTAGAATCATAATTATGATTATGAGTTATTCATATGATTGTGGACATGAATTGTTGATTGATGTTACAGGGATAAAATATTATTGGTGAACTTTTAACATGGAGAAGATAATAGACCTGATGGTCTATTTGACTCTTCTAATGGATTGCTCGTTCTGCTGCAACTATGGTTGAAAAGTTTTATCATCTACCATATGTTCTAAATCTCTGATTTATTATTGACGAAGCCTATTGATAATTTAATTATCTTTAGTCATGATATTCTTTACTGAGATATTTGTGCTCACCCTTTGCTTCACAATTCCTTTCAGGTAATAAGAGTGTAACTGGGTCGAGCAGGGATAACAGAAAAATTGTGTGATGGTCCGAGACTGTCAAAGTTTCTCAATACATTATAAAACGACATGACATGTAACAGATAATTGTATTGAGGACCTAAGATGTGTGTGTCGTATTTTATACATCACTTAATAATTGATTTTGGCGAACAACAATAGGGTGATGAAAACCCGACTTTGAAAGCGTCAAAAGTGCACCTCATTAGAATGAATATAATAGTAATCTTCTCGTTCTTCTTTGGGGTCTTAAAATATTTGCTGCTGTATTTTATATGGCATTGTAAAAATTTGAGTTTGGATACTGTCTACGAGACAATATTGTATTAAAACTCACGACTTATCTATTATCGCATCTTTCACAGACGAGCCTCAACAATTAGATAAATGAAGTTTGTATTTAATTTTTATAGAGTGATATCTGGCAACTCAGAATGGGTCGTGTGGACCTATTTTGGGGGCGTCACAAAATGGGATGCAAACCAGGATAACTCCGCAAATTTAGCCTCGTATTGCGACACGGTCATATTATTTTTCTCCAACTTGATGAACTCCACCTCCTTCATGTGACGAATACTTTCGGGAAAGTACTTGTTGTTGAATAACTCTTGGAACTTCTCCCAAGACATATTGAGTGCGTCAGGCTGGGTACGCTTTACAGATTCCCACCAATAATCTGCCTCTTCACGCAACATAAAGGTGGCAAAGGGAACCTTTTGCTCCTCGGAGCATCCCAAGACATCAAATATCTTGGTGATCTGCTTTAACCACGTCTCCGCCTTAAGTGGTTCTGGTTTTCCCAAAAACTCCGGTGGTCCCAGCTCCTTGAACTTCTTAACGGTGACCGACCGTGGGTTACCATTATTTCCACCTATATTTTGAACAGGAGTCTCTCTTACCTGAGGATTATTGTCTTCTTGTTGCACATTATCATGGGTATTGATCGTTGGTGACTCAACGGCCTCATGTGCTTCATTGCTAATCTCAACATTTTCAGATGCCATTTTTAAACACTGTCACAAAACAAGGGTTAATTAACATATCACATATTATCCCTATACTCTGACCGACCAATTAAATACCAAATAAACTTAGGTAGGTCATACTAGCGAAGCAATTCCCCGTCTCTCCCCTCCTAGTTCTTGTCTCACATCTCAGCCAGGGATCATACCCCTAAGTTTGATACCAACTGTGACGCCCCCAAAATAGGTATACATCACCCATCTTGAGTCGCCAGGATACATGGTACATAAATTCAAATACAACTTAATTATACAACAATCGTGTAAAATACGACAAAACATAGTGAGAGTTTAAACAAGAATATTGCCTTCTAGACAATATCCACTCTCAATGGTGTCCTCATTACAATTATTATCACATTATTCCGTAGAATAGTGAGGACTACTAAAATAACCATCTGGACCGTCAATCCGTTCCCCAACTCGTCCCCAAATATATTCTCATTTCACAAGAGAACAAAGGTGAAAGAAAGGGTGAGCTCAACTAGCCCAAGAAGAAATATTATGACAAAGATAATGCAGAATAAATTATCCTTAGCCTTCAACAGGATAACAACTGATAGAATATAATAGACAACAAGTTTTTGATCAACAACTACAGCGGAATAAGCAATCCATTAGAAGAGTCAAGTAGAGCATAAAATCTATTATCTTCCATGATTTAAAAAGTTTTTCATCAACTTTATCGCTGAGACTCAACTTAACAAATAAAATTGAATCATACCTGCATCACGGCCAAGGATATTCATGTAATTATCAATGGTCATGATTATACCAAATAATCCCTGGTCATAATCATACCAACAGCTGTCCATCAATGAACTACAGGCTAATGAGGACTTTCACCACATCATTCGTTACATTACGGTCATGATTATACTGAATAATTTCTGGTGATAATCATACCAAGTCCATCTATGCACGTAAGCCAAAGATGACTTTCATCATAATATAAGCATGAGGATGATGACAATGACATAATAATTCAATAAAATAAGTTTAAGGATAAATTTTAAAGATTTATAATTTAATTTATCCAGAAATCAATAACGTCCAAATTGTCAACATTATACTACTTTATAGAGTAAAATTCAAGAATAATATTCATGTACCAAAAATAATTTGGACATAAAAGAATATATTTTTCGGGTAAATAGTACCCCGTGAATAATACTTCGGGAATAGTACCCCGACATGAAAAGTATCCCGAATACCCGAGTGAATGGTACTAGAGTGAATAGTAATTAGGTGAATAGTAACCCAAGAATAGTAACTCGTGAATAGTATTCTGGCACGAAAAGTACCCCGAATACCCGAAAGAATAATACTAGAGTGAATAGTAATGTGAGTGAATAGTAACTGTGAATAGTAACTCGTAATGTAAAAAAATACCAAAGAAAATGATATTTTATGATTTAGTACAAAAGAAATGATATCCCGTATGAGTATAATAGAATATACTGAAACTATGAAATGGATTTTCACCCGTCGTGCGGTAATCCACGTAGATGCATCATTTCCACAATTTAATAAAGAATAAATACAATGGATCATTCACCATGCATGCGGTAATCCACATGACAGGTTTATTCCAATGTAATAATAAAGAATGGAATAACGAAAGAATTCACCACGCGCGATAATCCGATCGCATGATGAGTTATTCCCAAATGTAATAATAAAGAATGGAACTAGGTCATGCGTAATCCTCACAAATAGGATATTCCAAAAGAATAATAAAGAATGGAATAACAACAGAATTCACTGGTGCATGCGATAGATCAAGATGCATAAAGTTATTCCAAATGTAATAATAAAGAATGGAATAATGTAAGAATTTTACCATGTATGCGATACTTGGATAGACAAAGTTATTCCAACATAATAATAAAGAATGGAATAACAACCCGCATTTAGTATTGAAAGAAAATAACTCTCTTCGTGAATAATGAAAGAATAATACCCTTACCTCGTAAGAAAAGCTGGATACCGGAATAGTGAGGTAGCATACTTCTTTCTTCTTCTTTCTCTCTATAATTTCTCTCTATAATAATTGCTCTATAGCTTTAGTGAATTGGTGAAAAATAATGAAGGAATGAGCTTCTATTTATAGGAAAATATAGTTTCGATAATTGCACATTTTGGGGCTCGAAATATTACAGTATAATACCTTCCCCTTTTTCTTCATTTTTAATTTTGTCCTGCAAGTATTATCAAACTTGCACCACCTCCCCTAATAGTAAATCATGTGAATCAATAGTAAATCATGTGAATCAATAGTTCTAGACATGAGAAAATATGAATAACAAAGATAAGACTTCCATCTATACCTCCATTTTTAACTTAGTCATGCAAGTATTATCAATCTTGCACCAACTCCCCTAATAGTAAATGAATGTGAATCAATAGTACACACATGTGAACAAATGGTTATAATCATGTGAATTAATAGCAATTAATTACTCATTTATCCGGTTAATTACCCGATTGGTCAATATAACCTCCAGACATCAATTATTATCGAAATAAATATCGATTTTCACTAACACTAATAATTTCAACACAATGGAACTATCAATTTCATCTTTAATCAACACAAACTTATTCATCATTAATATTATAATTCACAATATTTAACAACCGTGTCGCTCCCGTGAAAGAGGGGCTTTCGAATAAGGATTTCTCCCTATCATGCGCCGCAATTAGGTGACCAAACCTCTCCTCGATGTAAACTTCTAGACATTGTCAATATTGCAAATAATAATATGAATGACTTTGTCGTCTCAATTATTGATTTAATAATATAACATATTATACATATGATACTATGATAATAATTGAATCAATAATATGAGAGATATGATGCAACAATTACTGTAGCAATAATTGAGTATAACTGAGTGACTTCTTACGTAAGCATCAATAATCAATACCGTGTGCTACTATGCAACCACACATATTACTGTACTTATACTATCGAGTAGTTCAACAGTTTTAACGGTAACACTTTCGCCGTTATTTTCATAAAAAGATAATTTTGTCATTTTCTTACTACGACAATACTTCCGTTGTGGGGTCTACCAATGATTGTGCCGTCCCACGGATATTCCATGACAAAAAGAATATTCCCTGACCAAACGAATATTTTATAACAACTTACATACTTTGCAAAAAATTTCATATATCACCCTTAACTTTAACCTTTTATTAATTTAACCATTTACAAAATAAAATAATAATTATAAGAAAATTAAATACTTTCATTTCATAAAATTTGGGGTCTTACAGTTCACAGCCTTCCAAGGTGTGTTTCAGTTGTGTAAAAGACGGTCATATAAATTTTGATTTTGTCCTAGAGCGAAAGTCAAGTCCAAATGTGGGGCAGCGACACCAAAGGCGACTATGGACAAAACAAAGTCGATGGTTCAAGGGAGGGCGTTTATCGTGATTGGCCAAAACGTGAGAAACCCGAACGAGGTGATCACGGGTAAGCTAATCTTAAACTCTTGCGAAGTTTATATCTTGCTAGATACCGGTTCTACCCATTCTTTTATCTCTCCTACTTGTGCTCAACGTTTAAACTTGACTCCGGAGAAATTGGACTTTAACTTATCTGTTGAAACTCCGTTGGGTGAAACCTTCGTTACATCTACAGTTTATAAATCTTGCTTGATCCAAGTTGGCACCATCATATTACCTGTTGATCTTATCTCTTTAAAGATACTTGCATTTGATGTTATTTTAGGGATTGATTGGTTAACTACTCATCATGCCAAAATTGATTGTTTTCGTAAGGTTGATAGTTTTCATATTCATAACCAACCTGTTATACGAATTCAAGCAACTAAACCACTAAAACCAGTCACTGTCATATCAAGCCATAAAGCTATTCGTTTATTGAAAAATGGATGTCCAGCTTTCTTAGCCCATGTTATGGACTTGAACAAAAACACGTCAGATTTGAATAATATTCTTGTTGTTAATGAATTTCCTAACGTATTTCCTGAAGAAATTCCTGGTCTAGCCCCAGAGCGTGAAGTTGAATTCCTTATTGATCTTGAACCGGGTACAAAGCCCATTTCTAAAACCACATATCTAATGGCTCCTATTGAACTTCAGGAGTTAAAATTCCAACTACAGGAATTGTTAGACATTGGTTTCATTCGTCCTAGTACATCTCCTTGGGGTGCTCCTATTTTATTTGTAAAGAAGAAAGACGGGAGTATGCGACTTTGTATTGACTACCAGGAATTAAATCATGTCACCATCAAGAATAGATATCCACTACCTTGCATTGATGACCTGTTTGACCAGTTGCAAGGAGCACAATTCTTTTCAAAGATCGATCTTTGTTCTGGATATCATCAGCTGAAGATTAAAACTGAGGATATTCCAAAGATCGCCTTCGAACCCTTGAGACGAGCATTATGAATTCTTAGTCATGTCTTTTGGATTGTCTAATGCTCCTGCTGCTTTCATGGATATGATGAACCGTGTATTCAAGGATATTTGGATCAGTTCATTGTTGTCTTTATTTATAACATCCTCATCTATTCCAAAAGTCGTGAAGATCATGAGCACCATTTGAAGCTGGTACTTCAAAGACTTCGTGACAACAAGCTATATGCCAAGCTGAAGAAATACGAGTTCTGGCTTAAGGAAGTAGCATTCCTTGGGCACGCGGTGTCAAAACATGGAGTATCTGTTGACCCGACGAAGATTGAAGCAATACAAAGTTGGGAGCAATCAAAGTCGGCGACTAAAGTGCGTAGCTTCCTGGGCTTAGCTGGTTATTATCGGAGATTCGTGGAAGGATTTTCTCGAATCGCTACTCCGTTAACTCAGTTGACTCAGAAAGATGCAAAATTCATATGGAGCGAGGAATTCGAGAAGAGTTTCCAAGAGCTCAAGAGAAGACACATTTTGGCACCTGTTCTGACAATACCATCTGGTTCGAATGTATTTGTTGTCTACAGCGATGCTTCAGGAAAAGGGTTAGGATGTGTTCTCATGCAACATGAGAAAGTCATAGCCTATGCCTCACGACAACTCAAAGAATATAAGAGGAATTATCTTACTCATGATCTGGAGTTGGCAACCATCATTTTTGCGTTAAAAATATGGAGACACTACCTGTATGGGGAGAAAGTGGAGATTTATACGGACCATAAAAGCCTTAAATATTTCTTCACCCAAAACGAACTCAACATAAGGCAACGACGTTGGCTTGAGCTGTTGAAAGATTACGACCATAACATTCAATATCATCCTGGAAAAGCAAATGTTGTAGTTGACGCATTGAGTAGAAGATCGTATGCGGGTACGAATGCGATGTTGTTAACGCAAAGACCCATTTTATATGACTTACAAAGGATGGATATAGAGTTAAAGACTCTAGGGACCCACGTGATGATGGCAAATATATGAGTAGAACCGACTTTAATTGATAAAGTTAAAGCTGCTCAAGCTACAGACCTGGAGCTGATGCGTATAAAAAAGAAAGTGCAAGAAGGTGCTATTCCGGAAGCAAGAATCGATGAAAAAGGAATACTTCGAGTCAACTCCAGACTTTGTGTTCCTAACGATTCTGACTTGAAGCATATAATTATAATGGAGGCACACAACACACCATTTACAATCCATCCTGGGAGTACCAAAATGTATCATGATCTTTGACATACATTTTGGTAGAGCAATATGAAGAAAGAGATTGCAGAGTTTATCTCGAGGTGTTTAACTTGTCAACGTGTAAAGGTAGAGCATCAAGTGCCAAAGGGTCCAGTGCAACCACTTGAGATTCCGAAATGGAAGTGGGAACACATTACAATGGATTTCGTTACGGGTCTTCCCAAGGTTTCTCAAGGTATAGATGCGATTTGGGTTATATTGTTGATAGATTAACCAAGTCGGCTCATTTCTTGCCTATACGTGAGACTTATTCCCTTGAACGTCTTGCTAGTATGTACGTAAATGAGATTGTGAGATTGCATGGCATGCTAGTATCCATAGTTTTGGATCGTGACCCAAGATTCACTTCACGATTTTGGGTTAGCTTGCAAAAAGCTATGGGAACGGATTTACGATTCAGTTCGGCATACCATCCTCAAATGGACGGGCAATTGGAAAGGACTATACAAACCCTTGAAGATCTATTAAGACTCTGTGTCCTAGATTTCAAAGGAAGTTGGGATAAGTACTTGTCATTGGTGGAATTCTCCTACAATAACAGTTATCAAGCAAGTATAGGCATGGCTCCATTCGAGGCGTTGTATGGACGAAAATATCATTCTCCAGTATGCTGAGACGAGGTGGGTGAAGCAATGTTGTTGGAACCGAAATTAGTACGCATGACTACAGAAAAGATTCAAATGATTCGGCAACGTATAAAGACCTCACAAGATCGAAAAAATAGTTATGCCGATCTTCATCGAAAGGACGTGGAATTTAATATTAGAGATCATGTACTGTTACGTATTGCTCCATGGAAGGGAGTTACAAGATTCGGGAAGAGAGGAAAGCTCAATCCACGATTTGTTGGTCCATTTGAGATTCTTGACCGAATAGGAAATGTGGCCTATAGACTCGCGTTACCTCCAAGCATGTCTCGTGTTCATAATGTTTTTCATATATCTATGCTTCGTAAATATGTGAAAGACCCAAACCACATTATTAACGTTATGACCAGCATTTAGATAGTCAAGATTTAACGTATGAGGAGGTACCTGTCAAGATATTGGATAGGAAAGAGCATATCCTACGAACATAGGTTATACCACAAGTCAAGGTTTTGTGGAGGAACCATGCTATTGAGGAAATGACATGGGAGTTGGAATCAAAAATGAAAGTGAGGTACCCTCACCTTTTCGAAACACCAGGTACGTACATCAATTTCGAGGACGAAATTTCATAAGGAGGGGAGGTTGTAAGACCCCAACTTATTATAAATAAAATTGAATTTCCTTTATTCATTATCTTGAGATGATAAGGAGTTAATTTGATATAATGCTTTGGTTATGGGTGAAATGTGCAAATTTTGCAAAATAAGCAAGTGGTTATAAAATATTCATTTTATCGGGGAATATTCGTTTGGTCGTGGAATATTCTTTTTGTCGAGAATATCCGTACAACGGCGCAATCATTTGTGGGCCCATAACAGAATAACGGTCAGGTGAAGAAAATGACAAGTTTGAGTCTTTATAAATAACTGCGTAATTGCTACCGTTAACACTGTTGGATTACTTAGTGGTTAAAATAAAGTAATACGCATGGTTGCATAGTAGTACACGGTATTACACAGTATTTTTAAATTATTGATTCTTACGAAAGAAGGCACTACTCAATAATTGTTACAGTAATTACTGTTCAATATTTTATTTTATTAATTCAATAATTACTGCGTTGATATTTTATATTATTGTTGTTTCAATAATTATCACTGCACAGTGTTTCCCATTATCAGATCAATAATTCATATTATTTGAATAATATTATTAGATAGAATTATTGGCAATGTCTAGAAAGTTCTGTCTAAGGAGAGGTTTGGTCACCTAATTGCGCGCCAGTAAGGAGAAATTCTTATCGGAAAGCCCCCTCTTTCCTGGGAACGGCTTGGTTGTCATAATTGTGATTCTGTAATATTATTTGTGAATAATTAATTATTGATTTATATGATAAGAAATATTTATTTTATGTGGATATAAATGAAGGATAGGGAAATATTTATTTTATGTGATTATAAATGAAGGAATTAATGTTGATGTGTTTTATCAGTATTTTGTCGGAATGGAGGTATTGAAAATCATTCATTTGTGGATTTCAAAGATTTTCGGTTTGAAATTTGGAAAAACTTAAATCTACAAAGTTGTAGAGAATTCGATTTCGTATGGAACGGACATAAAATTTATATTTTTCTGATAAAAGAGCAATTTATTATAAATTGTTGAAGTTTCTAATTATTGTTTAAAATGATAAAAAATTTTGGAAATTTCTAAAATTGGTGGGCCCCACTTTTGGTTGGTGAGAAATGTGCTCAAATTTTATTTTAAATATGGTAGGTGGCAATAGTAGCAGGTAAAGCCATCAGGTAGCACGTCAAGTCTGCTTCGGTGTGCTAGCATTTTCCTATAAATAGGTGCTTAGGTTAGAATTAAAAATCACACCAGAAACATAAGCTTTCTCTCTCTATATTATCGAGCGTATTTTGTGAGTATTTAGATACTTTGATAGTTGTTATTCAGTACAAGTTTCATTCAGCATCATATCCGATATTCTATTCCAAAGTATTGTTTTTTTGAGTTAAGGGATGTTATTTTCTTCTTAAATGATATTACTTTCTTCAATATCATTATGCCGAATTATTGATATGAGTTTAATTGTGGAATTTCTACCTTTTTGTGTCGGGGTTACTATTCACGTATACGACACTATTCACAAATACAACACTATTCACCGAAAAATAAAATTTTCTCTTTTTCGTCCCAGATGTCTATTATGGCTACTATCTTTGATTGTATTCATGTTTTGATCTTTATTTTTGAATTCTACTTCAAAATTGGTTATTATGGATTATTATTGAATTTGGATAAACTGAAATACGAATCCCTAATATTTGTCCTTCTGTCTCACTGGATTCGTTTTCTCTAAAATGTTTTTCATTATCCTCAGTCCTTAATGGTGATACTTGATGAATATCTTTGGCCTGTAGTGCAAAGATGTATGATTACCTGATGATTATCTTTGGCCCGTAGTGTAAAGATGAACAGGTGTTGAGATGAACATGACCAACTGGTGATACAAATGAATATCTTTGGCCCATAGTGCAAAGATGAATATTTGATGCAAGATGTATATTGATTGATGTAACAGGGATAAAATATTGATGATGGACTTTTAAATTCATAGATGATAGTAGAATTCATTATCTACTTAACTCTTCTAATGAATTGTTATTTCCGCTGCAGTTGTTGATCTAAAACTTGTTGTCTATTATATTCTATCAGATTTTTTGCTGTTGAAGACTAAGGATAATTTGTTGTATATTATCTTAGTCATAATATTCTATTGGGCTAATTGAGCTCACCCTTTTCCTTTTTATTCTATTTTTCTTCTCAGGAAGCGAGAACATAGCAGGAACCAGTCGGGGTATAGAGTGATGGTCCTAGACAGTTGTTTTAGCAGTCCTCACAATTTTTGTAAAATAGTGCATCAATAATTGTAATGAGAACTTTATTTGGGTGTGGATATTCTCTAGAAGACAATATTGTATTTAAACTCACAGTACGTGTTGTCGTATTTTTACGACAATTGTATTAATAAAGTTGTAGTTGTTTTCTGTACCATGTATTTGGCGAATCAGAATGGGTGATGTATACCTATTTTGGGGGCGTCACAAAACCTATCCTTGACAGAACTTCTAAACATCGTCAATATTGTAAATAATAATATTAATAACTTTGTCGTCTCAATTATTGATTTAATAATATATAAAATATCGATAATAATTGAATCAAATAACGTGAGATACTATGCAACAATTACTGTAGCAATAATTAAACAAAACTGAGTGACTTCTCACGTAAGCATCAATACCGTGTGCTACTATGCAACCACGCATATTACTCTACTTTTAACACCGGGTGTTTCAACAGTTAAAGGTAAAACTTTCGCCGTTATTTTTATAAAAAAATATTTTTGTCTTTTTCTCATTCCGACAATAATTCCGTTGTGGAGTCCACCAATGATTGTCTGGTCGTCATTTAATATTCCTGTTAAAACGAATATTCCCCGACCAATCAAATATTATATAACAACTTGCGTACTTTGCAAAATTTATAAATATTACCTACAACTATAACATTATATCAAATTCACTCCATAATATTCAAAAATGATATTTATAGAAAATTCATCTTTATTCATAAAAGTTGGGGTCTTACGAACTCCCCTTCTTATGAAATTTTGCCCTCGAAATTAGGGTACGTACCTGATATGTTGAAGAGGTGAGGATACCTTGATTTCATTTCAGATTCTAACTCCCAGGTCATTTCCTCAACATCGTGATTTCTCCACAAAACTTTGACTTGAGGTATAACCTTGGAGCGTAGAATATGTTCCTTCTTATCCAAGATTTTAACAGGAACCTCCTCATACGTTAAATCTTCTGATATTTCATCCGGTTCTAACTCAATAATGTGGTTCGGCTCTTCCACATATTTACGTAACTTGGATATGTGAAAAACGTTATGAACACGAGACATACTTGGCAGTAAGGCGACTCTATAAGCCACAGCTCTTACTCGATCGAGGATTAAAAATGGGCCAATGAATTAAGGATTAAGCTTTCCACTCTTTTCAAATCTCGTAACTCCTTTCCATGGAACAACACGTAACAACACATGATCTCTAATATTGAATTCCACGTCCTTTCGATGAAGATCAGCATAACTCTTTTGTCGATCTTGTGAGTTTTTTATACGTTGTCGTATCGTTTGAATCTTTTCCGTAGTCATACGTACCAACTCCGGTCCCAACAACGTTTCTTCACCTACCTCATCCCAGCATACTAGAGAACGACACTTTCTTCCATACAACGCCTCAAATGGCGCCATGCCGATACTTGCTTGATAACTGTTGCTGTAAGAAAACTCCACCAATGGTAAGAACTTGTCCTAACTTCCTTTGAAGTCAAGGACACAGAGTCTTAATAAATCTTCAAGAGTTTGAATAGTCCTTTGTGACTGCCCGTCCGTTTGAGGATGATAAACCAAACTAAATCGTAAATCCGTGCCCATAGCTTCTTGCAAACTAACCCAAAATCTTGAAGTAAATCTTGGGTCTCGATCAGAAACTATGGATACCGGCATACCATGCAATCTTACAACCTCGTTTATGTACATACGAAAGAAGACGTTCAAGTGTATAAGTTTCTCGTATAGGTAAGAAATGAGCGGAACTTGGTCAATCTATCAATAATGACCCAAACCGCATCTATGCCTTGAGAAACACAGGGAAGACCATGAATGAAATCCATAGTAATGTGCTCCCACTTCCATTCTGGAATTTCAAGTGGTTGCAATGGACCTTTTCGCACTTGATGCTCCGCCTTGACTCGTTGACAAGTTAGACACCTTGAGATAAACCCCGCTATCTCTTCATATTGCTCCACCAAATGTATGTCGAAGATTATGATATATTTTGGTACTCCCAGGATGGATTGCAAATGGTGTGTTGTGCGCCTCCATCATGATTTTATACTTCAAGTCAGAATCGTTAGGAACACAAAGTCTGGAGTTGACTCGAAGTATTCCTTCTTCATCGATTCTTGCTTCTGGAATAACACCTTCTTGCATTTTCTTCCTCATACACATTAGCTCCAGGTCTGTAGCTTGAGCAGCTTTAACTTTATAGATTAAAGTCGGTTCTACTCGTATATTCGCCATCATCACATGGGTCCCTGGAGTCTTTTACTCTTTCTCCGTCCTTTGTAAGTCATACAAAATGGGCTTTTGCGTTGACAATATTGCAATCGTACCCGCATATGATCTTCTACTCAATGCCTCAGCTACTACGTTCACTTTTTCAGGATGGTATTGGATGGTATGATCATAATCTTTCAATAGCTCAAGCGATCTTCGTTTCCGCATGTTGAGCTCCTTTTGAGTGAAGAAATATTTGAGGCTTTTATGATCCGTATAGATCTCCACTTTCTCCCCATACAGGTAATGCCTCCAAATTTTAAGTGCGAAGACAACATCTGCCAACTCTAGATCATGAGTAGGATAATTCCTCTCATATTCTTTGAGTTGTCGAGAGGCATAGGCTATGACTTTCCCATGTTGCATGAGAACAAATCCTAACCCTTTTCCCGAAGCATCACTGTAGATGACAAATCCCTCCGAGCCAGATGGTATTGTCAGAACATGTGCTGAAATGAGTCTTCTCTTGAGTTCTTGAAAACTCTTCTCACATTCTTCGCTCTAACCGAATTTTGTATCTTTTCGAGTTAGCTAAGTTAATGGAGTAGCGATTTGAGAAAATTCTTCAACGAATCTCCGATAATAACCAGCTAAGCCGAGAAAGCTACGTACTTCGGTCACTGACTTAGGTTGCTCCCAGCTTTGAATTGCTTCAATCTTTGCCGGGTCAACAGATATTCTGTGATTTGATATCACGTGCCCAAGGAATGCAACTTCCTCAAGCCAGAACTCGCATTTCTTCAACTTGGCATATAACTTGTTCTCACGAAGCTTTTGGAGTATCAGCCTTAAGTGTTGCTCATGATCTTCACGGCTTTTGGAATAAATGAGGATGTCATCAACAAAGACGACCACAAAGTGATCCAAGTATTCCTTGAATACTCGGTTCATCATATCCATGAAGGCAGCAGGAGCATTAGTTAATCCAAAAGACATGACTAGGAATTCATAATGCAAGTACCGAGTTCTGAAAGTCGTCTTTGGAATGTCATCGGTTTTAATCTTCAATTGGTGATATCCGGAACGAAGATCAATCTTTGAAAAGAATTTGGCGCCTTGCAAATGGTCAAACAGGTCATCAATACGTGGCAATGGGTACCTATTTTTGATGGTGACACGATTCAACTCCCGATAATCAATACAAAGTCACATACTCCCATCTTTCTTCTTCACGAATAGAACAGGAGCACCCCAAGGAGACGTACTAGGACGAATAACGCCAATGTCTAACAATTCCTGCAGTTGAGTCTTTAACTCTTGAAGTTCAATAGGAGTCATTCGATATGGAGCTTTGGAAATGGGTTTTGTACCGAGTTCAATGTCAATACACAATTCAATTTCACGCTCTGGGGGTAGGCAAGGAAGTTCTTCAGGGAATAAGTCAGGAAATTTATTAACAATAGAAATATCATTCAAAACTGACGTATTTTTATTTAAATCCGTGACATGAGCTAAGAAAGCTTGACATCCGTTTTTCAATAAACGAATAGCTTTATGGCTTAAGATGACAGTGATTGATTTTAATGGTTTGGTTGTTTGAATTCGCATAATAGGTTGGTTAGGAGTATGAAAGCTAACAACCTTATGAAAATAATCAATTTTTGCATGATGAGTAGTTAACCAATCAATCCCTAGAATTACATCAAATGCAAGTATTTTCAATGAAATAAGATCGACAGGTAATGTTAGGGGTACTGATTTGAAACAAACAAGACTTATAAACAGTGGATGTACTGAAGGTTTCTCCCAACGGAGTTTCAACAGATAAGTCAAAGTCTAATTCCTCCGGAGTCAAATTTAAACGTTGAGCGCAAGTAGGAGAAATAAAAATGACCGGGTAGAACCTATTAAATAAGGTATAGACTTAAGCTAGAGTTTATGATAAGCTTACCCGTTATAACCTCGTTTGGGTTCCTTGCTTTACGGGAGGTTACGATAAACGCCT
The DNA here is from genome assembly GCA_020205615.1 of Panax quinquefolius. NCBI lineage: Eukaryota > Viridiplantae > Streptophyta > Magnoliopsida > Apiales > Araliaceae > Panax > Panax quinquefolius. Next base: position 87,417,139 of record CM035168.1, read on the forward strand.
CCTTTGAACTCTTGGTTTTGACTTTTTCGGAACGGCTTTTGGTGTCTCCATCCCAATAGACTTGGCTTTCTGAATGACAAAATCGAAGCTAGGTTGTGGCGCCCCAAAATAGGTACATATCACCCATCTTGGGTCGCCGATACAAGTCAATCAATACAAATACAAACTAATTATACAACAATCGTGTAAAATACGACAAAAACATAAATTGAGAGTTTTAATAAGAATATTGTCATCTGAGACAATATCCACACTCAAAGGAGTCCTCAATACATTTATTGTCACACTATTTAATGAATAGTGAGGACTACTAATACTATCATCTGGACCGATCACTCCGCTTCCCCGACTAGTCCCTTTACGTTCTTATTTCACAAAGAACGGTGAAAGAAAGGGGTGAGCTCAACTAGCCCAAGAAGAAATATTATGACTAAGATAATGCAGAATAAATTATCATTAGTCTTCAACAATGTTAAACTGATAAAATACAATAGACATCAAGTTTAACTGCAGTGGAATAAGCAATCCATTAGAAGAGTCAAGTAGAGTATGATATCTACTATCTTCTATGATTTAAAATGTTTTCATCAATTTTTATCGTTGAGACTCAGCTTAATAAATAAACCACGTCATCAAGTCATCCTTGCTTTACGGGCCAAGGATATTCATTAAATTATCAATGGTCATGACTATACCGAATAATTCCTGGTCATAATCATACAAAAAATTGTCTGTCAATACACTATAGGCCAGTGAGGACTTTTACCACATCATTTATAACATTACAGGTTATGATTATACAGAATAATCCCTGGTCATAATCATACCAAGTCCATCTATGCACATCAGCCAAAGATGACTTTCATCACAATATAAGCATGAGGATGATGACAATGACATAATAATTCAATAAAACAAGTTCAAGAATAAATTTTAAAGATTTATAAATTAATTTATCCTGAACTTAATAATGTCCAAATTGTCAACATGATACTGCTTTGTGGAGTAAAATTCAAGAATTCCCAGAAGAATATTTTCATGAAAAGATACTGGATGAAACGCAAATATCAAGGATATTTCACTAATTTCATGGAGTATAGAAGCCAAAATTTTAACCAAATGAGTATCATAGAATATATGAAACTGCATTGGATTTTCACCCGCCATGCGGTAATCCACGTAGACAGATCATTTCTACAATTTAATAAGAAATGAATATGAAGGGTCATTCACCATGCATGTGGTAATCCACATGACGCAGTTATTCCAATGCGAGAATAATAAAGAATGGAATAACGTAAGAATTCACCATGCATGCGATAGAATCCGCATGCATGTGTTATTCCAATGAATAATGAATAATGGAACCAATTAAATGCGTAAACGCACGCATGATGATATTCTAACAGAATAATAATAATGGAACCAGGTCATGCGTAAACGCACAGATAGGATATTCCAACAAAATAATAAAGAATGAAATAACAAAAGACTTCACCAGTATGCGATAATCGCATAAAACAAAGTTATTATTCATAAAATAATAAATAATGAAACCAGTCATTAAATAATATGCACGCAGACGTGATATTCCAACAGAATAATAAAGAATGGAATAATGTAAGAATTTCACCATGTATGCGGTACTTGCGATATACAGTTATTCCAACATAATAATAAAGAATGGAATAACGGAAGAATTTTACCATGTATGCGGTATTTAGCATATCACAAAGTTATTCCAATGAATAATAAGGAATGGAATAACAGAAGTTCTCTTTATGAATATGAAAGAAATAATACCCTTTATCTTATAAAGAAGAGTGCTCCGATGGGTAGGGCGGGGATATACTTGAAGAAAACTTGCACTACGCTCAAAGCTTCTTAAAATTCTAAAGAAATATGCTCAAGATTATAGAAGAGAATTCTCTGAATTTCTGGTGTGATTTCAATTCTAACTAAGCATCCTATTTATAGGAAAATAGAAAGGATACTATGCAATAAAATATAATATAATATATATATATATTTTATATAAAATATATATATATATATATATTTTATATAAAATCTAATAAAATAATTAACTTTATAAAAGTATTCTATTTTATATAAAAAGATTTTACTATGCAAATACTATCGAATCTTATACAAACACTATGCATAATAAAATATATTATATTCTAATTATTGTCTAATAAAACAAATAACTTTATAAAAGTATTACATTTTTATATAAAAGGTTTTTGCTTTTATTACATTAATAATACTAACAAAATAAAATTTATATATATAATATATATATATATAAATTTCCGTGACTTCATAAAAAAACACCTCAATATATTTAACAACATTTATCATCATTATTATAATTCACAATATTAATCGACCAGGTCGTTCCCAGGAAAGAGGGGGCTTTCTAATAAGGATTTCTCCCTATTAGCGCGCAATTAGGTGACCAAACCTCTCCTTGGCAGAACTTCTAGACATCGTTAATATTGCAAATAATAATATTAATAACTTTGTTATCTCAATTAATTATTGATTTAATAATATATAAAATATCGACAATAATTGAATCAAATAACGTGAGATACTATGTAACAATTACTGTAGCAATAATTGAACAAAACTGAGTGACTTCTCACGTAAGTATCAATAATCAATACCGTGTGCTACTATGCAACCATGCGTATTACTGTACTTTTAACACCGAGTGTTTCAACAGTTAATGGTAAAACTTCCGTCGTTATTTTTATAAAAATATTTTTGTCATTTTCTCAATCTGACAATAATTCCGTTGTGGGGTCCACCAATGATTGTGTCGTCGTACGAATATTCCCTGTTAAAACGAATATTCCCCGACCAATCGAATATTATATAACAACTTGCATACTTTTTAAAATTTCTAAATATTACCCACAACTATAACATTATATCAAATTTACTCCATAATATTCAAAAATGATATTTATTGAAAATTAATCCTTATTCATAAAAGTTGGGGTCTTACATAGGTGACCTTCTCTTCCACAATTGTAACACGTTTTGAACTGCTGCGTACAGTTTGGACTGATATGTCCCTCCCCTCCGCATTTGAAGCATAGGTGGTCGTTCTCCTTCCTTAACAACGGGTGCTGATGCTGACGTCTTTCCATCATTGTTGAATCTGCTCTTCTTGAAATGTCCATTCTTATTATCTTGGCCATGATTACCACCGAAGTGGTTACCACTTTTGGCATATTGATTCCCTCCACGTTTGTTGTCACCGCTTGATGGATCACGCTACCACTTTGTATTATCATTTCTTGCGGTACCGTTCTCTCTTAGTTGGGTTAACTCATTATCGCGTTCCAATAACTGAGCCCTATTCACAACATCTGAATACAAGCAAAGTATTTGAGAGATAAGGTATTGACGTATCTCGGGTTTCAAACCTCTTAGAAACAACCACGCCATTCTCTCCTCATTATCAACTAAGTGAGATGCAAACCGGGACAACTCGGTAAACTTGGCTTCATACTGCGACACGGTCATGTTGTTTTTCTCCAGTTTAATGAACTCTACCTTTTTCATGTGACGAATACTTTTGGGAAAGTACTTGTCGTTGAACAGTTCTTGGAACTTCTCCTAAGACATCTTCAGTGCGGCATGTTAAGTACGCTTTACAGATTCCCACCAGTAATCTGCCTCTGCTTGCAACATGAAGGTGGCAAAGGGAACCTTTTGCTCCTCGGAGCATCCCAAGACATCAAATATCTTGCAGATCTGCTTTATCCACGTCTCTGCTTTAAGTGGTTTTGGCTCTCCAAAAAACACCGGTGGTCCCAACTCCTTGATCTGTTTAGCGGTGACCGTCTGAGAGTTGTCAGTGTTTCCACCTGCATTTTGGACAGGAGCCGCTCTCGCCTGATGTCGCATGAATTGCATAAAGCCTTTGAACATTCCATCGTTCATCATTTGATCGATGTTATTTACCTACGGATTATTGTCTTCCTGTTGCACATTATCCTGAGTATTCATCTGTGGTGACTCAACAGTCTCTAGTGCTCCATTGTTATTCTCAATATTCTCGGATGTCATTTCCAAATACTGCCACAAAATAAGGGTTAATTGACATGTCACATATTATCCCTATACTCTGACCAACCAATTAAATACCAAATAAACTTAGGTATGTCATACTAGCGAAGGAATTCCCCGTCTCTCCCCTCCTAGTTCCTGTTTCACATCTCGGCCATGGATCATATCCCTAAGCTTTGATACCAACTGTGATGCCCCCAAAATAGGTATACATCACCCATCTTGAGTCGCCAAATTCATGGTACAAAATTCAAATACAACTTAATAATACAACTGTCGTGTAAAATACGACAAAACATAAACTGAGAGTTTTAATACGAATATTATCTTCTAGACAGTATTCAACTCAAATGGAGTCCTCAATACATTTATTATCACACTATTTCATAGAATAGTGAGGACTACTAATGCTATCATCTGGACCGTCATTCCGTTCCCTGACTAGTCCCGGCTACGTTCTCATTTCTTGAAGAGAACAATGAAAGCAAAAGGGTGAGCTCAACTAGTCCAGTAAAAAATATTATGACTAAGATAATGCAAAATAATTTATCGTTAGCCTTCAACAGTGTTAAACTGATAAAATATAATAAATATCAAGTTTAACTGCAGCGGAATAAATAATCCATTAGAAGAGTCAAGTAGAGTATAAAATCTACTATCTTCTATGAAAAAAGGTTTTTCATCACTTTTTTCACTGAGACTCAGCTTAATAAATAATCCACATCATCGAATTACCCCTGCACTATGGCCAAGGATATTCTTTAGTATCACGACCATAAATTATCCATGCACTACGGGCCAAGGATATTCGTGTATTCATCAATGGTTATGATTATGCCAACAACTGTCCATCAATGCACTACGGGTCAATGAAGACTTTTACCACATCATTTGTAACATTACGGTCATGATTATACCGAATAATCATTGGTCATAATTATACCATGTCCATCTATGCACTACAAGCCACATATGACTTTCAACATAATATAAACATGAGGATGATGACAATGATATAAGAATTCAATAAAACAAGTTCAAGGATAAATTTTTAAAGATTTATAATTTAATTTATCCAGAAATCAATAACGTCCAAATTGTCAACATGATACTGCTTTGTAGAGTAAAATTCAAGAATAATATTGTACCAAAAATAATTTGGACCAAAAACGAATCAATTTTTATCATGAATAGTACCCCGGGTGAATAGTACTCGAGTGAATAGTACCCCGTGAATAGTAATTCGGGAATAGTAACCCGTGAATAGTATTCCGGCATGAAAAAGTTAAAACTTATCAAAAATGTTTAGAATAATATTTCCATGAAAAGATACTGGATGAAGCGCAAATATCAAGGATATTCTACTAATTTCATGGAGTATAGAAGCTAAAACTCTAACAAAACGAGTATAGAATTCAAAATCTGAAACTAAATAATATTACTTACATACTACAGAGTATGGAAGAAAATATTATTTCAAGCGAATATTGAACAAAAATAACATCCCTTACCTTGAAAAGAAGAGTATTCTAACTGGTATAGCGGGGATATTCTTGAAGAAAACTTTTACTGTTTTCTACGCTCAAAGCTTTCTAAAACTCTAAAGAAATACGCTCAATATTATAGAAGAAGAATTCTCTGATTCTGGTGTGATTTTCAATTCTAACTAAGCATCCTATTTATAGGAGAATGGAAGGGTACTGTGCAAGAAAAAATCACGGATGCAATAGATGTGCAACTCACGGATGAAAACTTTGAGAATCACAAATGCTAATTTTCAATCAACCATCCAATAAAAAAAACAAAAAAAATAAATAATATATATATATATATATATATAAACACATGCTTTCAATTTATATATATATATATATATATCAATATTATATATACACCACTTGGTTTTATCATACTTACTTACATACCGCCTACCATGACCAACATCAATCCCCACCCCCAAAGTCACTTTCATCATATATATATATATATATATATATATATATAAAACAAAAACTGAAATAACTTTCTCTTGACTATTTTGAAAAATGGGTAAGTGCGGATCCCAATAATAAGCAAAAATTACATCAAATACTTTATAAAAATCCTCTCAATATTTTTAACAATATTTATCATCATTATTATAATTCGCAATATTTAACAACCAGGTCGTTCCCAGGAAAGAGGGGGTTTTCTAATAAGGATTTCTCCCTATTCACGCAATTAGGTGACCAAACCTCTCTGTGACAGAACTTCTAGACATTGTCAATATTGCAAATAATAATATTAATAACTCTGTCATCTCAATTATTGATTTAATAATATATAAAATATCGACAATAATTGAATCGAATAACGTGAGATACTATGCAACAATTCTTCAGTGGCGATAATTGAACAAAACTAAGTTACTTCTCACGTAAGCATCAATAATCAATCTGGTGTACTACTATGAAACCACGCCAGACATTCTTTTACTTTAACACCGGGTGTTTCAACAGTTAACGGTAAAACTTTCAGTAGTTATTTTTATAAAAGATATTTTTGTCGTTTTCTCAATCCGATGAATAATTACATTATAGGGGTCCACCAATGATTGTCTTGTCATACGAATATTTTCTCGTTAAAACGAATATTCCCAGGCCAATCGAATATTATATAACAACTTACGATTTTGCAAAATTTATAAATATTACCCACAACTATAACATTATATCAAATTCACTCCATAATATTTAAAAATGATATTTATAGAAAATTCATCTTTATTCATAAAAGTTGGGGTCTTACAATTATTTTAACTTAAAATCATTACTTTTCTAATATTATACCATTCATAATTATACCATACATTATATCATACATGTATGATATAATATTATAATACACGTATATAACAAAATCACTACCTATCTAAACTGTATGGATATTATCATTACTAATTTAATTATATTACATCATAATATTATACCATTTATAATATATTACAAGATAATATTATATAGTTTAAAACATTAAAAAAATATTAAAGTAACAAATAATATCAATCACAACTTACTATGTTAATTTTATAATCTCCTAAATCACTACATTTTCAATCTAAACGGTTTTTATATTATCGTTACTTAATTACTATCTCCTAAAATCACTACTTTTTAATCCCACATTAATATTTTGACTTTACCTATCTCATTATTTAGATAACGACTAGATAGGATTTTATTGATGACATCATCCCTGTCAAAGAGACGTGGAAGATTAAATTCAGGATAACTCGACTCTGGAATATGCCAAGCTTCAACAAAGTAGACTACAAGCGAGTATCAAAAGGTCACTTTTTACTAAATTTCAAACAACAGTCAAGGAACAAATTTTTTTTATAATCACCAATTTCGTTGTCAGTTAGAACGATGGTTCTTTCAAAGATACTCAACATCCATATAAGATTTATTTTCTGTATTTCACCTCACTGCGAGAGTTAGATGAATCTCTCATTTATACATATGGATTTTAATTCACTTCATACGATCAAATACATCAATATCGATTGATGATTCATACTTAGTTGGTATATTTAACAATAATTACTCTTTCAAGTTTTTACCTACCGAGTTTTTTATTTACTTACATAATTTTGTTGACATATATTATTGGACAACTAACTGCGATAGGGAGTTTGAGACGAGCTGCCTGCATTAGGCCACAGGATGAACAATTAGAATATATACCATTTAATCCGAACCCCTAAAAGATCATATTGCTAAACCCACCTCTGCCAACTTGAATAGGTTATCAACAGTTGCACATTATAATCCAACAATACCCCATTATTCTCGCTGATAAAACATATCCAAAAACCAACAAAAACAAAATTATTAATTTTTAGTAAATCTTTTATAGTCCATAACTTTGTGAAATACTTAGTAAATCATTGACTTGCAGCGCTCAGTATCATTCATTCATCAATCAGCGTAAATGCTTCTTTTTAACGTCATCAGCGTGATTCTGTGCATGAAAATTCATGGTTCGAATCAATTATATATATACACTATTTCACTCATTCAACTACTAACCAATTTATGCTAAGAATGAAATATATATATATATATATATATATATATATATATATATATATATCGGATCGATCAGTCATACCCTTATCTTACTCACCGTACTCACCCCCCTTTAGCGACGGACGGACGACGACGATTTGGTCATCATGACCGTCGCTACATACTTTTAGCGACGCTATATATTGTCCGTCGCTAAAAGTATAGATGACGGTTGTATATGACCAAAATCATCACGTCCGCTACTAAAGGGGGTGAGCACGTGAGTAAGAAAAGAGGTATGATTGATCTTGCTATATATATATATATATATATATATATATATATATATATATATATATATATATATATAATGTGTTACCTTCAAGTCCTTCCATGGCTGTGTGTCACATATTAATTAGGGTGGACGAAGCCATCTGCAAACAATTTCAAATGTTAATTATAACCCCAGGTTTGCTGAAAATCAACAAAGTTCTTTTTGGTAAATAATAGCAAAGTTGAAAATAAGAATTCTATTAATGAACAATAAAAAATATATAAATGATTTAAGAGAATTTATTAATTGAAAATGGTTGTCAAAGTAAGAAACATACTCCCTCCCTCCCATAATATATAACGTTTTAGATAATTTTATTTTTCCCAAATTATTTATCGTTTTATTGAATTGGAGTCAGTGCAGATTAATGACCAGAATGCAGTCCCAAGGTTTTGTTTTTTTTTTGTTTTTTTTAACCACAATTATAAGAATTTAAGAGTATTTTAGACAATTAATATTATATTTAATGTTATATAATTATTTTCTTAATTCTTGTGCAGAACTCTAAAATATCATATATTATGAGACGGAATGAGTATTTATTAAAGATGGAAAAGCAAACCTGCAGAATTGAATTTGATCACTTTTACATATGGAGATTGGAGAGAATGTTGATGCAACGGGGCTCGAGTTGTGTTTTTTTACCCGGATCCAGACCACTGAACGGGGTCAATTTTTTAAAAATAAAAATTTACAAAGAAATAAAATGCAAGAAAATAAAGGCAATAAATGATGTGAGAGATATTGCAAATAATTAGGGATAAATACATTTTTGGTACCTGTACTAGGACCCGACTTATAAGTTGGTACCCAAAGTGAAAAAACTTACAAAATGGTTATTGTACTCGAAAATTATTCAGATCTGGTGCTTGTACTTTACAATTTTGAAATAATCGTTAAAATTGACTAACGTAGTAGATGAAAAATACTGATGTGGCTTCCTCGGTAGCGTGGATAATAATATGTATATGGCCTTAGACACATCGATATTGAGGGAATAATACTTCTCACGTGACATAAGGGTTAGGGAGAAAGATTAAACGCGAGAGATATCTGAGAGAGAAAAGAGCTTGAAGTCGATCTCATCCAGAGATTCAGAGATTCAAGCCTTACAGTCGATTCGGCCAGATTTATATATCCCCAAATTTGTTCGACAACAAAAAGTTAGCACTCAAACCCTTATTTTTGATTCTATGTGTTCCATTTTAAGTAAGCACCCAAACCCTTATTTCGAGTGTTAAAAGATTTGTTCCGTGCCCTAGATTTTGAACTTAATCTTTGTTTATGCTTACTTTATGTGGTTAATGCCCACCTTGTTGGATGTTTGTGGTCGTTTTCCCCAAAATTAATTCTCTTGGTGTTGAATTAATGATGTGTTGAATCTACAAATAAGAACACCTCTTGTGCTCTTGTGCTCTGTATCACTGTTCATTGCTTAGTCTATGTTATTTTTTGTTTTTTTTACAGTGACAGATATGATTTCATTAATTGTGCACTATGGTGGAGAGTTTGTCACTGAGCCCACAGAACACTATGTAGGAGGGTTGAAAAAGGTTGTCCCTAGTGATCCTGATTTCTTGTGCACTACACGTATAAATGAACAAATGGCTCATATGTTAAGGTACCATACTACTGCTACGGTTTTCTTTAAATATGGTGAAGGGTTTAGATTAATTCATGATGATGATTCGATTAGAGATTTAATTAAAGCTTCTGCAAAAGATATGACTGTAGAAGTTTTTGTGGATCATAAACTTGACGAGGATCACCCTGATTATCTGAAGAACCTTGATCTACTTAGTAAGCTCGAAGAAAATGAAAATGAGGAGAACAATGGGGTGAATCCTGAGGGGAACAATGTTGTGGATGGTGACTTCACTAGTGATGAAAGTTCTGAGGACTCTGATGCTGACTTGACTGGTGATGATGAACAATTAAGCAGTGATGAAGAGTACCAAAATGCAAGATCAAAATTTAAGGAGTATACTAAACAAATGAAAGAGGTTGGAGATCCTGATGATGCTGGTGGTATTGAGTTGCAAGAGGTGGGAGAAAAGGAGGCTGAAAATGAGACTAATGTACAGACAAGTACACAGGAAGATGAGACTTATCTACACTCAGGTACACAGGACAATGTTCAAGAACAACAACGGTCGCAAATTCGATGATGATGGAAGAGATCTGATATGATCTTGATAAGGAGTGGTCACCTAGTGAATATGAAGATTCGGATCGGTTGAGGTCTATGGATGAAGAGAGTGAAGATCTTTGAAGAAGTAGATCAACCGATAGGCTAAGTAGGAAAAGAATGTGGAAAGAGTAATGATAACATTTGACCCCTGACCAAGAGGAAAGATATTGACTTACGTGTTGGAATGATGTTTAGTGGACCTCGTGAATTCGAGAGAGGCTATTAGAGGATATTGTTTGGGAAAAGGAAAAGATGTAAGGTACCTTAGAAATCTTGGGAAAAAGTTTGACTCAAGTGTAAAAACCCCAAAATGTCATTGGAAGTTGTTTGTAAGCGCAAATAGATGGCTCCTCCGAGACACTACAAAGTTAAGACATACCGGAAAAAAATATACTTATGGCAGGGCTTTCAAAAACAGGAAGGGATCACTCAAATTCATGGCTGAGTTTTATGGCAATAGAATTAGAAAAAATCCTCAGTGGAAGTTAAAAGACATGCAAGATGAGATCAAGAGGAAGTTTCAGTTGGACATTACTCTTTGCAAATGTTCTAGGATTAGAAGCAGGGCTTTAAGCAATGTATGGGATTTACTAGTGGAACACTATGAAAAAATTTGGGATTATGCCACTGAATTGATCAAGTCCAACAAGAACAATACAATTGATGTTCTTCCACATAGAAAGCAATCCTACTGGATCAGCACTTTACTTACGGCAGAGGTTTTATGTATGTCTTCATGCTTTGAAAAGGGGTTGGCTTGAGGGATGTAGACCCATAATTGGCCTAGATGGATGTTTCCTTAAGACTGCTGTTGGGGGACAACTGATCTCAGCCGTGGGTAGAGATGAGAACAATCAAATGTATCCTATTGCATGGGCTATTGTGGAGGCCCAAAAACACCGATAGTTGGAGATGGTTTCTAAAATTATTGGTTAAAGACACGGAGGAGGTGATGGAGTGCAGGTGGGCAAAGGGTCGTTGATCAACAAAAAGGGTTAAAAGTTGCTATCGATGAACTTCTTCCTTTTGCTGAACATAGGAATTGTTCAAGACACATATACGCAAATTTCAGAAAAAAGTTCTCATCCTTAGCATTAAGGAAGGCTTTTTGGGCAGCATCATTGTCAACATATGAAGCCGAGTTCAAGAGAAACATGAAAGAGGTGAATAGACTCAACAAGGATGCACATGATAAACTTCAAGAACTAAATCCTAAGGTATGGAGCAAGGCTTTTTTTAAGACTGTATGCAAATCAGATGTGGTGGAGAATAACATATCAGAATGCTTTAACGCTTGGATTGTGAAAGCAAGATGGATGAATTGTATTGATATGTTAGAAGAAATAAGGAGCCAAGTTATGATTAGGCTCAACACTAAAAGGGATGCAATGAAGAAGTCAGGTGATAGTATATGTCCTAGGATCAGAAAAAAGCTTGATAAAGTTATTATTGAGTCTGGGAATTGTTCAGCTACATGGGGTGGGGGGAATCAGTTTCAGGTTAAGATGAGAGGAGACACATATGTTGTTAACATTGACCAGAAGACATGCACTTGTTGCAGAAAGTGGGATTTGACAGGGATTCCATGTGCTCATGCAATTTCAGCAATATATTTCAGGGAGGAAGAACCTGAAACTTATCTTGCTCATTGGTACAAGAAGGAAACATACCTAAAAGCCTACACACACATGTTAGAGGTTATAAGCAGTTTTTGGGGTGAAACAAGTTTTCAGAAGATGTTACCTCCTCCAATATGCAATAAAGTCAAGGGAAGACCTAAGAACATGAGAAGGAAAGAAGGATGGGAGAATCCAAAAAATCCTACAAGGATAACAAGGAAGGGAAGGAAAATGCATTGCTCAAAATGTGTAGCATGATTGTGGGGAACACAATAAGGGTAAGCATCCCGCCATCAATGTGAACAGATGAACTTCAGTCAAGCAATGTAAGTATTATAGCATGTTACATTATTTTTACTTCCACAGTTTTGTTTACCTGAGTTAAATATTATTGTTTCTCTTTGTCAGGCAAGTAGGCGGCAGTTCAAGAGGAAAAGTTGCACTGCATCAGTTTTTCCAAAAAATAATTGTAACAATGACATGGTGCAGTCTGGTAATTCAAACAAGGTATTGTTATATCAATCAATTTCAGTTATCTTGACACTTCTCAATCAATTCACTAAACTCTAATTGACACTTCTCTTTCTTTACTTCTCAACCAAAGTTGCAAGTTAAGAGGATAAAGACCCGCGCTAAAGTACATATAAAATCGATATGTCAAGCACCAAACACCACATTTGTTTTACACCGAAAAGGAAGAGATAAAAACACGGTCTAAAACAGGATCTTCTCGATCGTGTTCAGTGTTCACTAGAAGTGGAGCATAACCATTTTTGTTGATCTAGTTTTGAACAACCACTCAACATTACAAGACTTCTACTTAAAACTCTAGAACTATGTTTGTTTGCAAATATTATAATCCATGAGATTATAATCCCAAGACTATTAAGACATTTTATAATCCCTAGGCTAATAATCCCAAATCTAAATTTGAAAACAAACAAGACACTTGAGATTAATATTCCTATCTCAAGTATAATCCTTTCAAACAAATATAGCATAGTCCACATATGACTATGTTTGTTTGCAAGGTATATAATCCGCAAAGGATTATAATTCAGGTATTATAATCCTAAGACTATTAACCCTAGGATTATAACTAGATTAATAGTTCCAAGTCTAAATTTAAAAACAAACAAGACACTTGTGATTAATATTCATATCCCAAATATAGCCTAGTAGTTTATTCAATCCCAATCTTTACAATATCTTTTATATAGGCATGTTCAGAAAAGTAGATATCAACACTGTGAAACTCATTGAACATGCATGTTTCAATCATTTATGGTCCACTATTAGTCATGGTATGTAGTAAAGCTGCCAATTCTTGCTCCTCGGCTAGGTAGCATGTCCACCGCAGTCAACACTTCAGGTATTGATGGTATATACTAAAGAAAAAATGTTTCTTTTAATTCATCAGGGTGAAGATATATTACTACTATTCATAATCTGTGTTACCTAACAAGCATATCTCACATCAAGATTTCATGAATTGTTAATCTAATACCTCACTGACATTAGACTTGAATGAGAATAATGAGCTATTATTCTCTTGTAGTTGTAATTAATGCTTAGTTGTAATTAATGCTTGAAATTGGAAAGTATTAGTGATTAAAGGTACTTACCAATAACATTGACTCCTAGATGATCATATATTGATTGGAGAGAAGATATCCATGAAATTCATGAAAGCCCAAGTGATGTAGAATATTGTAACAGCTATCTATTGGAAATAAAATGACACTCCAAACAAGAATTTTCATCAAATGGGTGCCAAACTATCCATCAGATGTTTGCATTGAGTGCATCTGATCACGAGGACAAACGTAAACATGAACAAAGTAGCTGAACAGTGAGAAAAAAGTACTACAATATATAATCCATCGCTTAGACATATATATGAAGTTCTTATGGAAAAAGATAAAATTCCACAATCCTATTGAACAACAATTTTAAAGCTCATATAGATCGAATACGTACAGACTATCATAAGATAGCTATTATTCTGTTTTTCCTTTTTATTAATATGAACCGTACAACTGTTGCTCTCACATTAAAAATAATTAAAGAGTAAAAACATTTTACAGTAGCGGAAACATGAAGTACAGTGCCCATTATATATATATATATATATAGGGAATAAAGAATGCATGTATCTAGTTTACTTTGTGGGATAAAATAAGACGATATTTATGGACAGCACTCCAATAAACTCCTTGATGAAGTGGAAGAAAATACAATATATGAAAAAACTCAGAACATAGGGTTTCATATGCTGAAAACGATGATAATTGTTCTGCATAAGCTTTCTACATATTTGGAAGGAAATAGAGTTAAACATGGATTAATCAAATAAATCATAGGCAGAGAGAATCTTACCATCCTGACATTAGCTTTTTTGTGGTCCAGCTGTGGAGAAATTTTAAAAATGCCTACAAAAGACGAACAAATTCTTTTACTACAATCCTTTCAAAAAAACTTGTTCAAAGAAGTAAACTTGAAACTGTTGGGGAACCATTATGGGTTGAGGTGCATTATTTTTTAGCAAATCGTACTGCAAAATGACTTAGAATGGTGTGCACGAAAAGAAAAGTCTTGACTATCAATTAAACCTTAAAGTTTGCCTTGTTTAAGACTTTCGATCTTAAACCTTTTTATTATTTTTGGTACACATTGGTTCCTGAACTAATTAACTTAGTAGGGGCATGTATGATACACACCAATTTGCATCAAACATATTGTTTACAACCCTATTTACTATAACGCTTTAAGGAAGGTTCTTTCAAATGAAATTAGTTACTTCAAAATCCTATGCTTACCCCAAAAGAAAAGAGCTTAATAAAGCTAAAACAGGGTAAACTTTAGGGTTTACGTGACACCATTGAACTCCTTTACAAAATTCAGCTAGGCCCTTTTATTTCTAAATATTCAAAAAGAAAATAACCAAAAGAAATTGAAAAATTAGCTAGATATATGTTTTCAAACTATCAATGATCTCTCCTCATTACCACCAAGCATTGTTTCGGATGGTATCATCATGTCTTTGCTTTGCTAAGGACGTGGGTTTAAATCCCCTCCACGTTGTAATAGAGTAATGTTGTAATTCTATATAGTAGCCAAAAAAAAAATCATCATGCATTATATAAAAGTTTGAGCTTCCGTCGATTAAGCCGAATAATCAAATAAATAATGGAGCAGAAAAAATTAAAAATACACCGGTTAAAATTTTCCAATGTATCATACTTTTTTATAATTGAGAATGAAAGTAAAGAAAGGGAAACAAATAACTAAGACGACCTCTTTGCCGGGCTGACGGTGGAAATTAGAAGAAGCGCCCGGAGCAGGAGTAGAAGAAATAGCCAAATAGGGCCCAACTAGAGCCGTTGATGATACTCAGGACAGAAAATGAAGACAGAGACCTTTTTCAAAATAAAAATGGTTAAATTCAGATGACCACCTGGGGTTTGGACGATTTTTTACTTAACTACCTGTAATCCGTAAACTTATATTTAAACTCTCCATCTTTTGAGTTGAAGTGAAAAAGTCACATTTTCCATCCAAATTAACTGTGCGTGTACGTCAGACGCCTAAAACGCGTGAGGAGGGGCCTGTAACGGTCAGAAACAAAGGGTAAATGTCTAAAATAGGTCTTCTTCTTCCTCGTTACTTTTAAGAGAGCAGATCTACCAAATTTCTCAGCTATTTCAGCTCCATCTTCTACGAAATTGAAAGCTACTTCTGGACTAAAGTTACATAAACCGTTTTTGCAAAACTCCATCTTCTACGAAATTGAATTTTGCAACAACCATTTGCAATTTTTGAAGGTAAGTTTTCCAATCCCCTTCCATTCCTTTTTCATTCCATCCTTGTTAAGAAAATGACTTTCAGTACCTACACGGTTTGTCTTTTTAGTTGCTATGTTGCTGCGTGTAGATTTAGTTCACTGGTATGCTACTGTTATGTATGAAAATTAGGCACAAGGAGATAGGTTGGGCTGTGGAGTAATAAGTATGTTGTTATGGGTTGTTATTGTAAACAATGGCTATGAAATTATTAACCTAAAACTATGCCTATCAGTTGTTTGATAAAAGTTCTAAAAGAACTATTTTGACTAAAACTATATATTAGACCAAAGTAAAGCTTGGGCTTGACTTGTTTATCATATGTGGTGTTATCTAATCTTTGATATTAATCATCGTGTTGTTTATGTGAACAGGAGTCATGTCTTCGTCAAGCAATGATGTAGGAAGGATGAATGGTGACTTGTGCTACATACCGAGACTATGTAAATGTGAAAAAAAAGCAAGTGTAAGAATTGTTGACTCGAACAAACCATCGAAGGGGAGGTTATATTTTGTATGCGATGAGTGTGACTTTTAGGCATGGTGCTTGCCTTCTACAACAAGCTCAAGTGGAATAGTCAGTGGCCCCAATGAAGACAATGACAGAATGGGGACATTGGTGAGTGGAACAAAATGCAAGTGTTCGTGTGAGCAAAAAGACATACCAAGTAGGATGATAGTTGTTGAAAGTAATATTAAGATGATAATTGTTGTTGGAATTGTGTTGTATTTCGGAATAGTCATGATGTATTTTATTAATAACAAATGAATGTACAAACTAAATGAATGTATTTTAGGAGACCAATGGTAGCAAGCTTTTGTCTGCGTTAGACTTTATGTTATGGATCCATGGAACATAACTTGTTGGATTTTGTTGTATATATCTTCTTTGAACATAACTTGTTGGATTTATGTTAGATTTCATTCAACATTAAATGTAGCACATACTCAACTAGACAATCAACATTACACCAACTATAAAACATTGTCCATTCAAAAATGTAAAACATACTCAACTGTGAAATATTGCAAGCTGATTAATTATAAGACATACTTTTGCTAATTATATTGCAACTGTTAAACAAGGTACATGCTTTGCCTATTCCAAAATGCAACAGTAACTCCTATTAATTATACCAACTATAAAACATTGTCCAAAAACTATACACAATCAACATAGTCAAAAACAGTTACAAGACATCAATCATGATCCAAAAACTACCCATTCTAAAGCCTTAATCCCCCCAGTCCTCCCTTCTTTGGTGATTTGCCTATCTTGCTCTTTATGGCTCCCTTCTTTATGTTCTTCCTCATAGGTTGTGAGCTTGAAATAGGCTGATTACTCCACATAGTAGATAAACTTGGTGTGGGATTAGGTTGAGGGCTTGAAGTTGTTGTAGCAGTAGTAGTCCCTTGACTTGACTGTATTGTAGTCTACAGCTTTGGTGGCCTGGGATTTGGCTGAAAAGGTAATCATTCATGGTTATCACACACAACCATTCCAGTTATCCAAATGCATTCCAATTAAACCCAATAATCTATTATACTGCACCTTAACAGGAATCTGCTGCACATTAGTTGCAGTCCCTTCAGTGGACTGATGTGGTCTGGTAGGAATGTCATTTGTGCAGTCCTTCTTGATTGATCGTGCAATTGGTGATGTTGTTTGTTAGTTGTCTGAAAATGAAAACATGTTAAACTGTTATAAACCATGTGTTAAAAAATACAATTGATAGTATGAAATGACAACATAAAGTATATACCTTGTTCATTCTTGATTTAGGATGAAAAGGCAATGTACATGCCCTGCTGTTATGCCCTAGTGTTAAACACCTTGCACATGTGACAGTGCCATCTTTTCTTGTTGCTTTATGTTGGTTTTTTGGTTCATCTGGAGCCTTTCTTCTGAGTTTCCTTGGTCTGCCAGTGGGCTTATGATAGGTTGGAGGTTGAATCTTTGCAAAATTGGAGTGAACCCATTCATGGTGACTTGGCACAAGCTTTATGATGTGGTTATATGTGTTCAAGTACACATCCTTGCTATAGCACTAATGGCAATAGGCCTCTGGATGCTCCCTATTTACCCATATTGCAGATATAACATGTCTGCAAGGAATCCCACTAAGCTGCCACATTTTACAACCACAAGTCCACTCATTCAAATTCACAACCCATGTTCTATCATCAACTTCTACTTCAAATTCTCCACACCCAGACTTCAAAGCAGTGCATCCCCTACAAGATTTATTAATAATCTCCAATTTTTTTTTGAATTCTGGGCCCAAGTGACCCTTCATACTTGTCCATGGCTTCCCTTTTTACTTGAAACCTAACCATTAATTTCTTTCTTATCCGCTCTAGCATGTTTATTATACCTTTATCCCTTGCCTCCAGGATGTAATTATTCCATGACTCATTCAAGTTGTTCACCACTACATCACACTTACAGTGGGGTGAAAAATGAGACCTGACCCAAAATTTCGGCCCAACAGCCGTTAACCACTTTCCAACTTTTAGTTCAGCTTTGTGCACCTCACTCATGGCTGCCTCAAATGAGAACATGTCACCACAACTGGCTGCATTCTAGAACAAATCCCTAAGCAGCTTCCCCCTAAACTTAATCTTGAAGTTGTTGTACAAATGCTTTAAACAAAATCTATGTTCATTGTTGGGTAACATTGTATTGAAGACCTCTACTAGACTTGATGAGTGAGTTTAATACACATGAATTGGATACATTCGGGCTTAATTTATTGTTGTTCTCAAGCCTTTTAGGATGTTTTTAAGTGTTTATGTCTATTCAAGCTTGTTTTATATTGTTTTTTAGGAATTGGGACAAAAGTTACATGGATCGACGTTCGGGGTGGCTAGATTCGTATTTTCGGCTTGCCATTTACACAGCAGTCACTTCAGAGCCAATTTGACTATAGCTCCGGACATTATTTCGAAACAATCAAAACTGAAAGTTGTAGATCTACTTCTCCTCTTTCCGGAACATCTTGAATCATCAAAATCGGAGTTCGGACGAAGAAGTTATGGCCATTTTCCCAAAGGACGTCGGAGCGCGAAAATGTCGAACTTTATAATGACGTCGAGGCGCTATTCTTAGTTCATTTTCCAGCGCCGGGCGCTATAAAACAATTCTCAAGATCGTGAACAGTCTTTGGGGCACCGGGAAGAGGTTTGAGTGCGGCTGGGACGCGTTTTTGGGCGAATTTTGACACCTTTTTGACTCCAAATTAGATTGGGTTTGTTCCTAAACTAAAAATTGGACTTGTAACCTATAAATACATGATGTAAAGCATAAATAAGAGGAGATTACATAGATTAGACTAGATTAAACACTCATTTAGATTAGAACATAACCCTAGTTCTTATTAGTTTTGGAGATTGAAGCAACTTGGAGACCATTGAAGATCAAGAGCAAGAGCAAGAGCAAGAGGGGAGCATCAGATTTGCTGACAACAGATTCTATTCTCTTCTCTCATCTTACTTTTATCTTTTAATGTCTATTCAATTGTGGATTCTTGATTTTAATTCATTAATTATGAACTAACTCTTTCATTAAAATTTCAATTGAACTTTTTATGATTATGAATTGATTATTTAATTTATTCCAATTATTTATGTTGAAGTGAATTGTTCATCTTGCTTTGAGCTTATTGATTAATTATCTGATCAGTAATTACCTTGTTACTCTAGAAGGAATTGAAAAAGGAATTCTAGGGTTAGAAGCTGGCATGGTGACATGTGACTTAGTTATTTGCACAAAGGAATAAGTAGGTTTGTGAATAGAATGAGAATATCTATTTGCGCATGTAACACATAAGGAATTGGGATTATAATGAGTTTAATTCAATTATTTTGCATAGAGATATAGCAAAATTAATCTGGGTTAAATAGAAGGCAATTGATCACTCGAGAGAGGGCTTTTGGCATTTGAGAATTCTCATTAACAATTGATGAGACATAATAATTGGGATAATTGGATAATTGGTTTATAGTTCATAATTGGGATATTGGAGTCTTAGCCTTTATTTATTTGAATTCATTTATAAAGTAACCTAGTTTTTAATTTAGTTTTATTAATTAGAAAATCACGATTTGAGATTGTTTAAATAAAATTAGTTTGGTTAAGAATTAGTAATTGGTAATTTTTATCAAATAATTCCTCGTAGAACGATACTCTACTTTCACTTTATTACTTGTTGATAGTGTATACTTGCACGTATTCATTGATTAATCGATCAACAAGTTTTTAAGGCGCCGTTCTTGGGAATTAATTTAATAATTTTTACCAATATTAATTTCAATCAAATTAGTCTTAATTTAAACATTTTTATTTTATTTTAATTCTCTTCTATATTTCTCTCTTTTCGGTACCATGGATGAGTTTGAGTATCAATGGCCATACACAAACATGACTCAACCAATGGAAACATGGCATCCACAATCCACACAATGCAGTAGCGATGGTTTGTGAAAGTTGTCTTTGGAAATCATATGAGTCATCAATATGCCATCGGGTTTGAAATGGTACAATATAGTGGGCCAATACAAATTGAGGCAACTTCAAAGACATTGGAGGTTATCGCAACCCAACAGAGTCGAAGGATAGCAAGAATGACTTCGACCAAGGGGCGAGATTGATGACTCGAGGCATTTTCTGCATTATCGTCAAGACATTTGAGAAACTTTCGAGGATGTTTGAAGCTTTTAAAGCTCAACGTCGTCAAAGTGTGGCGATTACTTGTGATTATTGTCTTTGGAAATCATATGAGTCATCAATGCGCCATCGATTTCAAGCCGATGCAGTATGGTGGTGATTACCCCAACAATTATGTCTATCCCATAACTATTATCAAGATTGGGGTATCACCGGATTTTCATGGAGCCATACTCATCAAGATCAATTTTATGCTCCAAGTCCAACATACCAACCGGATTTCTCGTGTCCACCTCCACTACTGACAGGAAGAACATTCAAATTTGGAGGAAACTTTGTCCAAGTACATAGCTTCATGTGAGGAGAGGGGATTAATCAAGAGATATTTAGTCAAAATTTCTGAACCAAACAGAACAACTAACCAATGCCTCAAACATCTCATCCTCAATACCCTTGGCTCTATGACATGAATTACGAGGCCGATGGTGAGCCCGAGCCAAATCTACAATTTGGATGAGCCACGAGATGAAAAAGAGGAGACAAGTGGGGATAATGACAACAAGGTCGGTGAAGAACTAATTGTGAGAACCAATGATGATGAGCCAATGTTATTTATGCCTCAAGTGCCTTCTCCTCCACAGTTCAAGAGTCCGGTTAGATTTGCAAAACCTTGTCCGATTGGTAGTCATGTCGTCGGCAATACTCTCTGTGATGTAAAAGCAAGTACACCTTCGAAACCATGGTGCGATGAGTTGGAGAAGATAGAAGAAGAAATTGTTGTGTCGACAAGCCTCGATGCGAAATATATTCATGAGACACAATGGAGAAACCACCTAGATCTTTGGGCGTTCTTGAATGTGATCTTATCTAAAGAAAGCATGCTAGGTGACTTTAATACAATGGCTATTACAAATGGGAACCTACCAAAAGCTATATTATTTCCGATGGATGGAGGGTTTCTCAACTTTCGAAGAGGAATTGGATAGCATTGACCAGACAAAGTCAGGCTGAAAGACTGTAAAACAAGCGCTTATTGGGAGGCAACCCAAGTTTAATTTTTATTTTTAGTTTTTATTAAGTTTTATATTAGTAGTTTTGAATTTGCATTTATTTAGGATTTAATAAAATTGCTTCTATCATGGTTTTACAGGTTATTCAAGTCAAATTCAAGTGTGGTGCCCAATTTGTTCCATGTGTTTAGCCTATTCTCCAAACTTAGCGGGCAAGGAGGAAGATTGCTATATTTTCAAGGAAGTCCTCTGCTTTAATTTTTTATTTATTTCATTGAGGACAATGTCTAGTTTAAGTTTGGGGGCATTTTAGTGTCGTATTGCATATAGTTAGTTATTTACATTGTAGTTCGTTATGTTTTCGGGTTATTTACATTTAGTTTTTGCATTCAGTTTTTTGTTTAAAAAAAAAATTAAAAAAAAAATCGCAAAAATAGTAGTTAGTTTACTATGTTTGTTGCGGTTAGTTTATATTTGCATGATTCCAACTATTAGATAATAAAAGTCTATTTTGGCGATGATGAGGCCGGAGTTAAGTAGATAAGTATAGTATTGAATATTAGGGCTTTGATGTGATTTCTTGTTATGAATTGAATCTTTTCTGTTTTGAAATCGGTATAATTAAGGTTATACGTTAATAACACTATGTTGGTGATTAAGTTCAAATTGATACATAATGGATTTCTTAAGGATAATACTAGTGTGAAGGAATGAAAGACATGAATAAAGAGATGGCTAAATTTTGATAAAAACTTAAGTTTGGGGGAAAATTTGGGATATATAAGCTTCGCTAAAAAAGAAAAAAAAAAAATTTTTTACTGTAGCTAGTTTTGTTTGGGGCCTTTGTTACTTGAGTAAATGCGCTGAAGAAGGTATCTTAAAACCTAAGCGCCCTAAGGTCTTATATGGTGCAGGAGTCGTTGGTGGCTTCGCTAAGGGGTGACATTTATTAGCCTAATGGAATGAGACATTACACGCATCATGGTTAAAAAAAAGTAAAAAAAAAAAACAATAAAAAAGCGGGAAAAGAGCAAAAAGCCCCGTAATGAAAAGTAAAGCATAAGTATCCGGATTGGACTCTTGAACTTGGTGGATGTTTGACTTTAGTTGGATCTAGCTTGTTAAGTGAATTTTGTGAGTTTTCCTGTATGATGCCTTTAAAGAGACCTATTATGTGTTAAATTTGATTTTATATCGATTAACATTGTTGTGGAGCACACACGCACTATATCGATGATAACGATCTAAGATTTGATGATTGATTGGGAAATTCTTGATTTGTTTTAATATGATGTATTATCATGTTTACTTGATTTCACTAAGGCGGTTGAATAGACTTGTTTACATGTCATTCTTTGTTGGAGTCGTGAGGCATATGGGTTAGTTTCATTACATTTCATTGCATAACATTTTGTGTTTTTTGCTTGAGGACAAGCAAAAGGTTTAAGTTTGGGGGTATTTGATGAGTGAGTTTTATACACATGAATTGGATACATTCGGGCTTAATTTATTGTTGTTCTCAAGTCTTTTAGGATGTTTTTAAGTGTTTATGTCTATTCAAGCATGTTTTATGTTGTTTTGTAGGAATTGGGACAAAAGTTACATGGATCGACGTTCGGGGTGGCTAGATTCGCGTTTTTGGCTTGCTATTTACATAACAGTCACTTCAGAGCCAATTTGACTATAGCTCCGGACATTATTTTGAAACAATCAAAGAGTGAAAGTTGTAGATCTACTTCTCCTCTTTCCGGAACATCTTGAATCATCAAAATCGGAGTTCGGACGAAGAAGTTATGGCCATTTTCCCAAAGGACGTCGGAGCGAGAAAATGTCGAACTTGTAATGACATTAGGGCGCTATTCTTAATTCATTTTCCAGCGCCGGGCTATATAAGGAAGATTCTCGTTGTCGTGAACAGTCTTTGGGGCCGGGGGAAGAGGTTTGGTGCGGCTGGGGCGTGTTTTGGGCGAAATTTGACACCTTTTGACTCCAATTGGATTGGGTTTGTTCCTAAACTAAAAATTGGACTTGTAACCTATAAATACATGATGTAAGGCATAAAAAATAAGAGGAGATTACATAGATTAGACTAGATTAAACACTCATTTAGATTAGAACATAATCCTAGTTCTTATTAGTTTTGGAGATTGAAGCAACTTGGAGACCATTGAAGATCGAAGCGCAAGAGCGAGAGCGAGGGGAGCATCAGTTTCTTGACAATGATTCTATTCTCTTCTCTTCTCTTACTTTTATCTTTTAATGTCTATTCAATTGTGGATTCTTAATTTTAATTCATTAATTATGAACTAACTCTTTCATTAAGATTTCAATTGAACTTTTTATGATTATGAATTGATTATTTAATTTATTCCAATTATTTATGTTGAAGTGAATTGTTCATCTTCCTTTGAGCTTATTGATTAATTATCTGATCAGTAATTACCTTGTTACTCTAGAAGGAATTGAGAAAGGAATTCTAGGGTTAGAACTGGGCATGGTGACATGTGACTTAGTTATTTGCACAGTGAATAAGTAGGTTTGTGAATAGAATGAGAATATCTATTTACCGCATGTAACACATAAAGAATTGAGATTGTAACGAGTTTAATTCAATTGTTTTCCATAGAGATATAGCAAAATTAATCTGGGTTAAATAGAAGGCAATTGATCACTCGAGAGAGGGCTTTTGGCATTTGAGAATTCCTGTTAACAATTCAGTAGACATAATAATTGGGATAATTGGATAATTGGTTTATAGTTCATAATTGGGGATATTGGAGTCTTAGCCTTTATTTATTTGAATTCATTTATAAAGTAACCTAGTTTTAATTTAGTTTTATTAATTAGAAAAATCACGATTTGAGATTGTTTAAATAAAATTTGTTTGGTTAAGAATTAGTAATTGGTAATTTTTATTAAATAATTCCTCGTGGGAACGATACTCTACTTTCACTTTATTACTTGTTGACCGTATATACTTGCACGTATTCATTGATTGCAAAATCGATCAACAAGACCCTTCTACCTATCATAAATGAAAACATACCTTTTTGTTTCATTTTCACCTATGTCATCTAGAAGTTATGTAAGAAACCACTGCCAACTATCTTTACATTCAATTTCAACAACAGCAACTGCAATGGGAAATATGTTGTCATTAGCATCTCTTCCTATAGCACTTAGTAGCTGCCCTCCAAAAACCCCCTTTAAAAAACACCCATTTAATCCTATAATAGGTCTACACCCAACTAGGAAACCATGTTTGGAAGTAGCAAGCCTCATATAAAGCCTCTGAAAGACAGGTAGTGAACCAGGTCTTTCATCTAGACCCTCACTACAAAACTTGAAGATTGTTCCAGGGTTGAACTGTTTGACAGTCTCCACATAATCCATCAGCCTTATATACTGCTCTCCTACATCACCCTGCATATGTTTTAAAGCCTTTCTTTTAGCTCTATATAGGGATGATTTACTTAGACTAGAGTTATATTCTTTTTGTGCCTTCTTCTTCCATGCCTGCAAATCCCACTTAGGATTATCTCTCAAGTCATGCATATATTTTTTGGCCAAGTATCTACTGTCAACAAGATGATTCTTATCCTGTCCAGCACATGCATGGTCCCCCCCCCCCCCCAAAGATTTTATCTTAAAAGTTTGTTCACCCTATTTGACTGATGCATGAATCCTCCATTTACAGTTGTCACCCTTACACTTAGCAATTATTCTTTATTTTGTCATTTTGAATATACTTTATGTCAAACCCCCCTTTAACAGAAAATTCAACTAATGCTTGTCTAAATATTTCATGATTTAAAAATTCCATTCCAATCTCAAATTCTATCTTACCCATATCAGTTGCCTCATTAAACTACATACATCTATCCCTTTCTAAATTATCCTCATCATCTGACAGTACAAACTTCCTCCTTAATGCATCTTTCATTTCTCCATCATCACCATCACTCCACCAATACTCTACAAAGACATCATTCATGTTCACCTTTGGTTCATCTATTTTTTTTCCTTCTTCGAATATATCATCTTCCCCAGGCCCCTCTAGATCCTCTTCCATCCATGGTGGATGCTCTGCTTCTTCCCCAATATCATTATCCCCCTGTTTTTTAATTTTTTCCTTTGTATGTTTTGTTTGATTTTTAGGCATTTCAGTTTGTTTTTCTTTTCCTTTGTCTATTTCTTTCTGCTGCCCTTTATCTGTTTTGTTTTGCTTCCCTTTATCAGTTGCCCCACTTTGGTTAATGTTATCAGTTGTTTTACTTTGTACACCAAAGTCTTTTTCATTTTCACTTTGGTTCATGTTATTAGTTGTTAAACCACAAATATACAAAATGTTATCATTTTCAACTTCTTCTGGCCTAACAACTTTTATGGGACCCTTCATTTCTTGTCCATATATATGCACCTCCTCACTCTCTGCATTAACTAAGAAATCAATCATATCAATGACATCTTTGTCATTTTGCATCAATAATGCCCCATCCTCCCAAATTTTATATCCCGGTACAAGGTAATAAATATTCAAATTTGAAACTGGACATAAAGTAGAGTAGTATTCATGTATACTAAGCAAAGAAAGGTAATCCAACCCAACATTCTCTACTATTTGTTCACTACCCCCAACATATTTATGTACTGGATCTTGAACAAACTTCCCACCATAATGAAAAATAATTCTGATAGACATTCTGCATTAAACAAAACATATGATATCTATCAGACACTGGGGACCAAATTCAGTGGCAATACATATGATATACAAAACAAGTATCACAAAAAGGGGACCAAATTCAGTGGCAGACACTGGGGGACAATAATAATAATAAAGAAAGGGGGGGGGGCATAGTACTCAGTATAATTTATCAGGACCAAATATACTAACTAATTCCACAAAAAAATGGACCAAATTCAGTGGCAAACATGCATGCATATACAACAAACAACTCATTAAATTAACAAATTACATATGATATCTATCAGACA
The DNA here is from genome assembly GCA_020205615.1 of Panax quinquefolius. Lineage (NCBI taxonomy): Eukaryota > Viridiplantae > Streptophyta > Magnoliopsida > Apiales > Araliaceae > Panax > Panax quinquefolius. Next base: position 87,443,934 of record CM035168.1, read on the forward strand.
AGGAGAAATTTACCTTAATCGGCACCAAATTAAGTATCACAGACCCCAATCGAAGGTGGGAACCCAGTAAATCACGAAGATCTAAAACGAACACACTCACCCACACCCTATTTCTCTCGCCTCTCTAGCTCAAGATATCACCACGATCGCTCGCTTCTCTAGCCCTCGATATCAGACTGAAATGAAATGAAACAAAACCCTTATGACATCTGTCATTTTCAATATATATATGAAGGGTAAATAAGTCATTAGCCAACTGAAGTAACGGAGTGAAGACGGAAAGCACTTTTTCACTTCAACTCAAAAGGTTGAGAGTTTAAATGTAGGTTTCTGGACTACAGGTGGTTAAGTGAGAAATCGCCCAAACCCCAGGTGGTCATCTGAATTTAACCCAAATAAAAATCAATAAAAAGTATAAGTTATATTTAAAAAAGTGCATTTTCGGAGCTTTAACTATTAACATAATAGTTCGACTACAACAAAATATATGAGAATACATTTATTGAAATATACTTCTTCTAATATTTTTAGAGTCAAAATCTTCAATCAAAAATTCAAAATCATATATATATATATATATATATATATATATATATATATATATATTATATCGATCGGATCCCATCCCGACTCCGAACAGTGTTTAAAATTCAGACCTTTTTTTTTTTTTGCTTTTTTTTAAAACTACTAACAGACATGTTTTGTTGTATGTATCTAAATCACACCAAAAATACTGTTTTATGTAAAAAAAAAATAGTTCCATAATTTTTTTTTAGTTGTTTAAAAAAAAAAGCAAAAAAAAATAATAATAATGGGGTCCGGATTTGATCAAGTCCGGGAGTCCGAATTTGATCAAGTCCGGAGTCCTGGACTTGATCAAATCTGATATATATATATATATATATATATATATATATATATATATATATTAGGTGTCTTTAATCTGAGCACGTTCAATACCTCCTTCATGCTTGGAACGGTTCTGGGCCTAAGGACTTGGTTTCTATTATGAGAAAAACTAAGAGAAAGAAAATAGAGTAGAGATAGAAAACTTATATTACTTTAATAATTTCTCCAGTTACACCATTCGTCCCCTCTTATAACACTCTCAAACTAATTCATCTTTGATTTACAATAATATTGAAAGTAGTATGCACACAAGCCAATCATGTTTGATGATAAATCATATACTTTATAACAATCTTATTCATTTATTAATAAAAAGTATTAATTTATTATAGGCTTTTAATTATTTACATGATGTTGTTTTATAATATGTGATAAACCCATAATATTAAGCAATACTTTTAGAATAATGATGATGATCATTCTAATGAGATCTAAATTCTTAGAAAGCTTAAAAGTAAAATAGTTCCCAATCGTTGGATTACTAAATTGGGGATTAGTAAATCCGGATAGATTGGTACATACGTTCTTGCTTTTCATCGTGAGGATAATTGATCTCATGATCATTTGTGTGGAGACACTAGAAGCAAGTATGTAGGTGCTTATTAGAGAATAAGTTCAATTGAACATGGCTCGCTAAGGAATACCTAATGGAGTTTTACTTGTTTGCCAATAGGAATTCCTCAGTGATAATAGTACTACTAAGTGATCCTTGGACTTGAGATCATCATAGTATCTTATGTATGATGAGTTATACTTTAACTTATTCCTTAAGACCCTTAGGGTATATTAAAGGGTATGCTTGGGTATAATAAATTAAATACATGGAGATAATGTATGATCAATAAAGAATCTACCACTTCTAGTAAAAGAAGAGAAATGTCCTATGTGATTCGATAAATGACAACTCAAGTAGTCCTTGGCCAATGCGTAATGAAATTAGAAAGGAGTTTCTAATTTATATTATTTGAGTTGTGCATTTAAGAGTCGAAATACATATAATTAAATAAAATAAGACTTGACAATGAATTCCATGTCTTATATTTAATTGGGACATTGTATGGTGGAAGGATTGAATTGTCATTTATAACTATTTACTCAAAGGTTCTTTTATGATTAATGTTGAAATCTATATTATCCGGAAAGTCGTTGATCGTTAGGGAGGCTTATCCTTATTGTAGAATAAATATTATTTATTTAAATAAATTAATAATTTAATTTATTTATTTAAATAAGATTAGAATTGTTCTAATTGATTTATTCACAACCTATTTAATATGGAGAACCTAAAGGGTCACACCATAAAAGGAAGAATAATTATTTAAGAAGTTAATGGCATAATCGTAATAATAAGTTAAGTATATTTAATTTAATCTATGGTGATAGAATAAATTAAATAGCTTAATATTTATTATTTAATATTTTGGAAATATTAAATATAAATTAATAAGAGGAGTCTTATTATTATTATTACTATTATTATTATTTAATTTCTAAAGAAGTTTGGGAATTAATTAATAAAAGTACTCTCATATATTCCTAATAAGATTAGGAGGTTAAATTAATTAAAAGAGTTTAATTAATTATCCATAATAAGATTAGGGAGCTTAATTAATTAAAAAAATTTAATTAATTAAATAATATCCTATTTTCTAATTAGATTAGAAGGGTTAACTAATATCTTTATAAGAGGAGTCTTATATTAGATATCATGATACGTGATTCCAATTGTTGAAGAGTACGTTCTTTTTCTATGAGAGATAGAAAAACTAGGGTTTTGCCAAACACTTATCTTCTTGAATCTTTCTTCTTCCTTGGTGGATCACCTGTAGAGGCCAAACATTTGGGTGGCTAACGTTGATCAAAGGAAAGAACCAAACACGGTGGATTCAAGTTGAACGCGAAAGGATTTGTAGGTGAACTTATACCTGAGGAAGCTCGAATCTTCAAGGGTATGATTTTTGTTCTTTATCTTTTCGTTTAATTAATAATTTTGCATAAAGGATGATCCATGTATATGGTTTGTAAAATTTTAAACTCTGATTTTCCATGCTTCCGCTTATTTTGTGCAATTTGATTGCGTTCATGAATATTATAAACCTAACAGTGGTATCATAGCCAAACCTTTATGCGAATTATTAATTGTTTTAATTTGATATGTATATTGATATGTGTTTAGAATAATTTAATTGGGCATAATTTTATTTTATAATTTTTTTTTAAAAAAAAACGCGAACGGTTTTGTTTTTTTCTTCTATTGTCCTTTTTCCGTGATTCACGGTTTTGTTTATATGAGTATTATATATATATATATATATATATATGGTGGCGTATAAACATTGTTTTTCCCCGAGGCCATGTAATCATATAAGTATTATCACATGAATCTGACTCACGTGATTGCATGAAAAGTATGATTACTTATATATATATATATATATATATATATATATATATATAAGTTTTTAATTATTTTAGAATTAAAATAAAAGTTTATTTTATAATTAAAATAAAAATTTATTTTAATTTTAAAATTGGATTTCATGCTAACTAATTAGAGTTGGAATTGGATTCTATGATAGCTAATTGGAGTTGAAATTGGATTCCATGTTTTCTTAAATAAAGGAATTTATTTAGATATGAAATAAGATTTCATATTATTCAAAATAAAAGAGTTTATTTGTGAATAGGAAATAAGGAAAGAGAATACGTATTTTCTTAAATAAAGAGTTTATTTAGATATGGAATAAGATTTCATATTATTCAAAATAAAAGAAGTTTATTTAGGAATAGGAAAGAGAATTAAATGTTTCCTTTAATAAATGAGTTTTTTTACTTGGAATTGGATTCCATAATTAATTAAAATAAATGAGTTTATTTTGATTAAAATAAAATAGTTTATTTTACTCAAAATTTGATAAATTAAAATAAAAGAGGTTTATTTTGATTTAAATTTGGATTAAAATAAATGAGTTTATTTTGATTCAAAATTAGATTTTATGCTAACTAATTTTGCTCATTAAATGATATCAATATATATATTGAATGTTTATTATTCATGAGATGAATGTTATTTATTGATGCATATGATGATGTGTATGATAATGTGATTGATTATGGACTATTGACCAATGTGATTGAATTTTATTTTAGTTGGATGCATGAATGTATGAGTTTTATTAAATGGGGTCTGCGTATCTCTCGTCTTCTCTAATTTTTCTTAATGTAAATTCTAACTCCCTCCTATGTACTTCCCCTTGACTGCTGATCAAAGTTTCTATTTATTTTAAATAGTTTTGTAATATGAATAGTTAGAATTAATTTTGAAGAATTGAATATCAACGAGCAAGGAGCGCTTGAACACCCGTTTGTAATGGAGCCCGTGTTTAAATATAATAGTTATATTTAAATATTAATTCTTGCACCCCTAGGGTTTTACCTTTTGGTTCACTTGGTGGCTCTAGTGAACCAAACTAGAATAAAAGTCCATAATCAATCCGGGTAGAATATAGTATTCTATATGTGCATGCTTATACTATATATATTATATATTATGCAAACATGCTTCGCATGTTAATTAATATGACGCGTATTTTATATATATATGTGCATGCGCTAAACAAGATGAGACAAATTAATAACAAACCCCTCAAACTTTTTATATTAAGTCTTAAGCGTTCAAAGATATTTGGAATATCGAACGTCGCCTTCTAGCATGATAAAATTAATAGAGTATTAAATATTTAATATGAGTTTGTTGTGTCACCACAAGGCAAGTATTAAGTATTTAAGATGTTAATTTATCACATTTGATGCTTATAAAGAAAATTGAACAATATTGTTTTGTTGTGTCACCACAAGGACAATATTTTTTCTTTTTTGAATATATGGAGTGCTAGGTTAGACTTAACTTAAATAATTTTAGTTCGGATGTGCACACACTTGACCATTATGATCTAAGAGGCAAAATACAAGGAGTTACATGATGATGTAATTGACAAGAGTTGTCTACCTATTTATTTATATATAGTTTGTTGTGTCACCACAAGACTATATACATTTGAAATGGAATCCTTATTCTCACTAGCAAATCTTTAATTAGATTTTGCCGAACTATATAAGTGAGGGTAATATAGTTTGATGAAAATAGTGAGAGATACCAATTTAAAATGAGACCTAATTTATTTTGGTAATTAATAAAAGAATGTATGCTAAAATGTTGTTAATTACAAATTCATTTATAGAATTTTATAATGTCTAAAATTACTATCACTGCGTAGCATATTAGATGCTAAATTAATCGGACCGAATTACTCGGATTGGTTAAGGAGTTTGAGAATAGTTCTCATGGCTGAAAAGCTATCTTATGTCCTTAATACGTCTTTCCTGCAATGGTTGCAGACAATGCCTCTAAGAAAGATATTTCTACTTTTAGAAAGTGGAAAAATGATGCACAGTTGGCTCAATGCATCATGCTCGCATCCATGAGTAATGAGCTTCAGCGCCAGCATGAAACTATGGATGCTCCTACTATATTCCTTCATATCAAGTAGTTGATGGTAAGGACAGTAGGACTGATAAATATCAGATATCTAAGGAGCTCTTTCGATCTAGAATGACCGATGACACTACAGTACAGACACATATCCTAAACATGATCAATTTGATTGAACAATTAGGACAACATGTTTTGTCATTGATGGACAGTTGAGCCAAGATTTGATCTTACATTCACTCCCGGATTCCTTTCACAATTGTTGTGAATTTTTTATATGAACAAGCTAGATATCAGCCTCGCTAATTTGCTTAACATGTTGAAAAATATTGAGAGTCACTTTCCAACCAAGAAAGACCAAGTCTTATTGGTAGGGCCAAAGGATCTTCTGAAAAGAAGAACGATTCAAAGAAGGTAAATAGAAAGGCAAAAACAAAGGATAATAAGAACAAAACTGATATGGATAGCAAAGGAGTTTGTTTCCACTGCAATAAGCCAGCACACTGGAAAAGAAACTGCGAGAAGCATCTTGCAGAGCTAACCAGAAGAAGCTTAGTGAAGTTTTGGTTACAATACAGTTTTGTTCATGATTTTAAATAAATTTTTCTTTAAGTCAAGGTTCTACTTGGGTATTGGATACCGACTTTGGTTATGATAAATATAGATTTATGAAGGGACTAAGTAGAAGTAGAAAGCTAAGCAAAGATAAGTAATCCTATGTGTGGAAAATGAAGCAAAGGTTGCTGCATTAGCCATAAAAACTTATAGTTTAGCATTGCCTACTGGCAAATTTATTAAGTCAATAAGTTGTTATTGTATTCCAGTTTTCGTTGGAAACATTATTTCCATTTTATTTTTAGACAATAAAATTTTTGGTATTATATTTAAGAACAATTATTGTTCTATTTATAATAATAATATTTTGTATAGAACTGAAATATTACATAATGGATTTTGTGTACTTGACTTACGTGAAAAAATATTTTGCAAATTGAACAAACTAGTATAAAAAAAAGGAGATGATCATTCAAAAAGTTGAATGTGTGTATTTGCTGAAATACAATTGTGAATTATTTGAAATGTTAAAAGAATTCAGAAATGAAACTTATTTGAAAAGTATTAATTTTCTTTGATTAGATCAAGGAATAAATATTCATGTAATAAGTTTCTAGATCATCTCAAATGGTTTTCTCACAATGGACGCCTCCTGATATGCAATAATTGATTGATGTTATTACGCCCCCAAAACAGGTATACATCACCCATCTTGAGTCGCCAAATACATGGTACAAAATTCAAATACAACTTAATAATACAACTGTCGTGTAAAATACGACAAAACATAAACTGAGAGTTTTAATAAGAATATTGCCTTCTAGACAATATCCACTCTCAAATAGAGTCCTCATTACATTTATTGTCACACTAATTAACAGAATAGTGAGGACTACTAATACTATCATCTAGACCGTCACTCCATTCCCCGACTCGTCCCAGCTATATTCTCATTTCCTGAAGAGAACAGTGAAAGAAAGGGTGAGCTCAACTAGCCCAGTAAGAAATATTATGACTAAGATAATGCAGAATAAATTATCCTTAGCCTTCAACAGTATAACAACTGATAGAATATAATAGACAACAAGTTTTAGATCAACAACTGTAGCGGAATAAGCAATCCATTAGAAGAGTCAAGTAGAGCATAAAATCTACTATCTTCTATGATTTAAAAAGTTTTTCATCAACTTTATCACTGAGACTCAGCTTAATAAATAAAATCAAATCATCCCTACACCACGGCCAAGGATATTCATGTAATCATCAATGGTCATGATTATACCGAATAATTCCTGGTCATAATCATACCAACAACTGTCCATCAATGAACTACAGGCCAATGAGGACTTTCACCACATCATTCATCATATTACGGTCATGATTATACCGAATAATCCCTGATCATAATCATACCAAGTCCATCTATGCAAGTAAGCCAAAGATGACTTTCATCACAATATAAGCATGAGGATGATGACAATGACAATGACATAATAATTCAATAAAACAAGTTCAAGGATAAATTTTAAAGATTTATAAATTAATTTATCCAGGAACCAATAACGTCCAAATTGTCAACACGATACTGCTTTGTGGAGTAAAATTCAAGAATGCTCAGAAGAATGTTTTCATGAAAAGATACTGGATGAAGCGCTAATATCCAGGATATTCTACTAATTTCAAGGAGTATAGAAGCCAAAACTTTAACCAACTGAGTATAATAGAATATATGAAATTGCAAATGAATTTTCGCCCGCCATGCGATAATCCACATAGACAGATCATTTCCACAATTTAATAAGAAATGAATACGAAGGATCATTCACCATGCGTGCGGTAATCCACATAGACATATTATTCCAACAGAATAATAAAGAATGGAATAACAGAAGAATTCACCATGCATGCGATAGACCGCATGACGGTGTTATTCCCAATAGAATAATAAAGAATGGAACCGAATTCAATGCGTAATCCGCATGCATGGGATACTCCAACGAAGAATAATAAAGAATGGAACTAGGTCATGCGTAATCGCATGCATGATATATTCAATGTAATAATAAAAATGGAATAACAACAGAATTCACCGAGCATGCAATGAGGCAAGATGCATGTGTTATTCCAACAGAATAAAAAAGAATGGAATAACAGAAGAATTTCACCATGTATGCGGTGTTAGGTTTGTAATATTCATGAATGCAATCAAATTGCAAAAATAAGCGGAAACGTGTAAAAATCAGAGTTTAAAAAAATTTACAAACCATATACCTGGATCACCCTTTATGCACAATTATTAATTAAACGAAAAAGAAAGAATAAGAGTCATACCCTTGAATATTCGAGCTTCCTCAGGTACAAGTTCACCTCCAATCCTTTTCGCGTTCAAATTGAATCCATCGGGTTTGGTTCCTTCCTTTGATCAACGTTAGCCACCCAAGTGTTTGGCCTCTAGAGGTGATTCACCAAGAAAGAAGAAGGATTCAAGAAGATGGGTATTTGGCAAAACCCTAGTTTTTCTATTTCTCATAGAAAAAGAGCGTACTCTCTAATAATTGGAATTACTAGAATTATGTCTGTTGTAAAAAGTCAACAACCACATCACCCATAATAAGACTCCTCTTATTTATACCCTCCTTAACAATTAAGGAATTGAGTTTTATTTTAATTAATTAAAATCCTTTAATTAATTAAGGTCCCTAATCTTATTAGGGATAATTAATTAAACTCTTTTAATTAATTTAACCTGCTAATCTTATTAGGAATAAATGAGAGTACTTTTATTAATTAATTCCCAAACTCCTTTAGAAATTAAATAATAATAATAGTAATAATAATAATAAGACTCTCTTATTAATTTATATTTAATATTTCTAAAATATTAAATAATAAATATTAAGCTATTTAATTTATTCTATCACCATAGATTAAATTAAATATACTTAACTTATTATTACGATTATGCCATTTGCTTCTTAAATAATTATTTTTCCTTTTATGGTGTGACCCTTTAGGTTCTCCATATTAAACCGGTTGTGAATAAATCAATTAGAACAATTCTAATCTTATTTAAATAAATAAATTAAAATATTAATTTATTTAAATAAATAATATTTATTCTACAATAGGGATAAGCCTCCCTAGCGATCAACGACTTTCCAGATAATATAGATTTCAACATTAATCATAAAAGAACCTTTGAGTAAATAGTTATCGTACAATTCAATCCTTCCACCATACAATGTCCCAATTAAATATAAGACATGAAATTATCACAAGTCTTATTTTATTTAATCATATGTATTTCGACTCTTAAATGCACAACTCCAAATAATGCAAATTAGAAACTCTTTTCTAATTTCATTACGCCTTAACCAAGGACTACTTGGGTTGTCATTTATCGAATCACATAGACATTTCTCTTTTTTACTAGAAGTGGTAGATTCTTTATTGATCATATATTATCTCCATGTACAACTTATTATACCCAAGCACACCCTTTGATATACCCTAAGGGTCTTAAGGAATAAGTCAAAGTATAACTCATCATACACAAGATACTATGATGATCTCAAGTCCAAGGATCACTTGTCTTTACTATCACTACATGAATTCCTATTGACAAAAAAGTAAAACTCCATTAGGTATTCCTTAGCGAGCCACGTTCGGTGAACTTATTCTCTAATAAGCACCTACGTATTTGCTTTAGTGTCTCCACATAAATGATCATGAGATCAATCATCCTCATCCAATGAGCAAAAATATACGTATGTACCAATCTATCCGGATTTACTAATCCCCAATTTAGTAATCCAACGATTGGGAACTATTTTTGTTTTAAGCTTTCTAAGAATTTAGATCTCATTAGAATGATCATCATCATTATTCTAAAAGAATTTCTTAAAACTATGGGTTTATCACATATTATAAAACAACATCATGTAGATAATTAAAAGCCTTTAATAAATAAATACTTTTTATTAATAAATGAATAAGATTGTTACAAAGTATATGCTTTATCATCAAACATGATTGGTTTGTGTGCATACTACTTTCAATCTCCCACTTGAACTAAAGCCAATCGCCATGGTATCTCATACCCTTCTTCTCTAAGTGACGATTATCCTGTTGTTGGATAAGCTTTAGTTAATGGATATGTAATGTTGTTCGTGAGAGTTCACTATCTCTATAGTGATTTCCCATCTTTCAATGATTTCTATAATCAAATGAAAGTGCCACAACACATGTTTAGATCCAAGATGAGACTTATGAACTATTCCTAGTTCTGTAATGAACTTTTCATCCAAATAATCAACTTGCAGCTTCATTTATAGTTATATACTTTGTCTTTATCACTAAACCAGCAACTCTTTTCTGTTTGGAACCTTTCCAATTCATTGCACAGTGATCTTCTCTAGAATATGACTGATCAACATCAGGTCTTGTATATTTCATTGCATACATGATAGTTACTCATGCGATCTCTCTTTTTGGAGTCTTTGGGGACTATTAAGAGAGATACACTTCATGGCTCATCAAATGAGACGTCTCTTGGAGTTTGCCATGCTAAACGACTTTAGCATCAAATGAATATATGTTCCTTGGGTTAAGCTGAGCATCCTTTTAAATCTATCTATATAGATTTGTATCCCCAATTATGATACTCTTCCCAAATCATTCATGGAGGAATGTTTAGACAACTTTATCTTTACTGATTGTAGCATTGGTATGTCATTCCTTATCCGTAGTATATCAACATATAATACTAGGAATGTCACGATGCTCCTACTGACCCTTTGTACACACTAGGTTCATTCTTATTTTTGAAAAAATCAAACTCTTTTGATTATTTCATTAAAACGAATGTTCCATTTTTGAGAAGCTTGCTTCAATCTATTTCTCTGAGTTTTTACAACTCTTACCTCATCGTATGTAACTGGATCATCATATTCTATGATGTGTACCTCATCATCATCATCTATGATGAATCCATACCTCCAGTGTATCTTCTATTACTATTCCGATTTACTGATTAGGTTGTGTGTACAATAGGTCCATCTACAGGTTCCTCTTATTTGACTTATATTGTTTTGTGGTTCTTGAACTCTTCAATATTCTATTATCCTCCCACTAGCCCTTTCAATGATAAACACCTTTATCTTAGAAGGCAGCGTGTTTCGCAATAAACACCTTTTGCTAAGTAGGATTATAGAACATATACCCTAAACTTACTTTAGGATGTCCCACAAATCTGTATTTGTCAAATCTTGTCCCAAGATTATCCTTTGAAACCTTTTCACATAAGTTGGACAACCCTTATCTTAACATACTTAAGATTAGGAATCGTCCCTGTCTATAACTTTTATGGAGTCTTGGGGCTGGATTTTAAGGTTACCTTTTTCATAGATATACAGCCATTTCTAGGGCATGACCCTAGAAGGATACTGAAATGTCGGTAAAATTATTATGGACCGTACCATGTCCAACAAGGTACGATTTTTCCTTTCAAATACATCAATCAATTATTGCGTATCAAGAGGCGTCCATTGTGAGAAAACCATTTAAGATGATCTAGAAACTTATTGAACAAGTATTTATTCCTTGATCTAATCAAAGAATCTTAATACTTTGCCAATTTGTTTCACTTCTGAATTCTTTGAATCTTTCAAATAATTCACACTTGTATTTCAGCAAATACATACATTCAACTCTTTGAATGATCATCTCCTTTTCATATACTAGTTTGTTCAATTTACAAAATTATTTTCACGCAAGTCAAGTATACAAAATCCATTAAGTAATATTCCAGTTCTATACAAAATATTATTATTATAAATAGAACAACAATTGTTCTTAATTATAATACCAAATTTCATTGTCCAACAACAAAATGAAAATAATGTTTCTAACAAGAACTGGAATACAATAACAACTTATTGACTTAATAGATTTGCCCGTAGGCATTGCTAAACTATAAGTTTCTATGGCTAATGTGGCAACCTTTGCTTCATTTCCCACACATAGGATTTCTTATATTTGTTTAGCTTTGTACTTCTGCTTGGTCCTTTCATAAATCTAAATTTATGATAACCAAAGTTGGTATCCAATACCTAAGTAGAACCTTGACTTAAAGAAAAATTTATTTTAAATCATGAAAAAATTTGTATTTATAACCAAAACTTCACTAAGATTCTTTTGGTTAGCCTCTGCAAGATGCTTCTTGCAGTTTCTTTCCAGTGTCTAGGCTTATTGCAGTGGAAGCAAACTCCTTTGCTATCCGTATCAGTTTTGTTCTTATTATCCTTTATTTTTGCCTTTCTATTTACCTTCTTTGAATCGTTCTTCTTTTCAGAAGATCCTTTGGCCCCTACCAGTAAGACATGGTCGTTGGAAAGTAACTCTCAACATTTTTCAACATGTTAAACAAATCAGCTAGGCTAATATCTAGCTTGTTCATATGAAAAATTCACATTAATTATGAAAGGAGTCCGGGAATGAGTGCAAGATCAAATCTTGGCTCAACTCTCCATCCATGACAAAACCTGTTGTCCTAATTAATCAATCAAATTGATTATGTTAAGGACTTGTGTCTGTACTGTAGTGTCATCGGTTATTCTAGATCGAAAGAGCTCCTTAGATATCTGATATCTATTAGTCCTACTTTCCTTACCATCAACTACTTGATGTGCAGGAATATAGTAAGAGCATCCATAGTTTCATGCTGACGCTGAAGCTCGTTACTCATGGATGCGAGCATGATGCATTGAGCCAACTATGCATCATCTTGCCACTTTCTAAAAGAAGCAATCTCTACCTCAGAGGTATTGTCTGCAACCATTGCAGGGATCGGCGTATTAAGGATATAAGATAGCTTTTCAGCCATGAGAACGTTTCACAATTCCTTAACCAATTCGTTTAATTCGGTCCGGTTAAATAGCATCTAATATGCTTCGCAGTGATAGTGATTTAGACATTGTAAAATTCTGTTAATGAATTTGTAATTAACAACATTTTAACATACATTCTTTTATTAATTACCAAAATAATTTAGGTCTTGTTTTAAATTGGTATCTCCCACTATTTTCTTCAAACTATATTACCCTCACTTATATAGTTCGGCAAAATCTAATTAAAGATTTGCTAGTGAGAATAAGGATATCATTTCAAATGTATATAGCCTTGTGGTGACACAACAAACTATATATAAATAAATAGGAAGACAACTCTTGTCAATTACATCAACTATGCAACTCCTTTTCTTTTGCCTCTTAGATTATTTTGATCAAGTGGTGGCACATCCGAATCAAAATTATCCAAGTTAAGTCCAACCTAGCACTCCATATATTCAAAAAAGAAAAATATTGTCCTTGTGGTGACATAACAAAATAATATTGTTCAATTTTCTTTATAAGCATCAAATGTGATAAATTAACATCTTAAATACTTAATACTTGCCTTATGGTGACACAACAAACTCATATTAAATATTTAATACTCTATTAATTTTTATCATGCTAGAAGGCGACGTTCGATATTCCAAATATCTTTGAACGCTTAGGACTTAATATAAAAAATTTGAGGGGTTTGCATGTAATTTGTCTCATCTTGTTTAGCGCGCATGCACATATATATATAAAATACGCGTCATATTAATTAACATGCGAAACATGTTTGCATAATATATAATATATATAGTATAAGCATGCACATATAGAATACTATATTCTACCCGGATTAATTATGGACTTTTATTCTAGTTTGGTTCACTAGAGCCACTAAGTGAACCAAAAAAGTCAAACCCTAGGGGTGTAAGAATTTATATTTAAATATAACTATTACATTTAAACTCGGGCTCCATTACAAACGGGTCTTCACGCGCTCCTTGCTCCTTGATCTCTAATTCTTCAAAATTAATTCTAACTATTCCTATTACAAAACTATTTAAAATAAACAGAAACCTTGATCAGCAGTCAAGGGGAAGTACATAGCAGGGAAATATAATTTACATTAAGAAAAATTAGAGAAGACGAGGTACGCAAACCCCATTTGATAAAACCCATTCATTCATGCATCCAACTAAAATAAAATCCAATCACATTGGTTAATAGTCTATAATCAATCCCATTTATTATCATACACGTCACCATATGCATCAATAAATAACATTCATCTCATGAATAATAAACATTCAATATATATATTGATATCATTTAATGGGCAAATTTAGTTAGTATAAAATCTAATTTTGAATCAAAATAAACTCCTTTATTTTAATCCAAATTTAAATCAAAATAAACCTCTTTTATTGTAATTTATCCAATTTTGAATAAAATAAACTATTTTATTTTAATCAAAATCTTTAATCAAAATAAACTCCTTTATTTTAATTAATTATGGAATCCAATTCCATGTAAAAAAACTCCTTTATTAAAGGAAACACGATTCTCTTTCCTATTCACAAATAAACTCCTTTATTTTGAATAATATGAAATCTTATTTCATATCTAAATAAACTCCTTTATTTAAGGAAAGATGGATTCATTTTCCTATTCACAAATAAACTCTTTTATTTTGAATAATATGAAATCTTATTTCATATCTAAATAAACTCCTTTATTCAAGGAAACATGGAATCCAATTTTAACTCCATTATCATGGAATCCAATTCCATCTCTAATTAGTTAGCATGAAATCTAATTTTAAAATTAAAATAAACTTTTTATTTTAAGATTAAAGTAAACTTTTATTTTAATTATAATATATATATATATATATATATATCCATACGTTTTTAAAAAAAAATTGAAATCACGTGAATCAGGTTAATTATGAATCCCTTTTATGTATATGTATTATATGAAATCCGTGACATTATCACGTTAAAACTTAATATTAAGTAATCATATAAAAGCTACAGGAATCATACTTCAGCATATTTATAAACAGAAGCATGAATTTCCTTTACATGGGCCACGTGATCATATATTATCATATGAAAAGATTCCTAACACTTTACATCACGTGAATTAAGCGAAATCACGTATTTCGCGTTATTTTTTTTAATTTTATACAACAAAATTATGTCTAATTAAATTGTTCTAAACATATATCAATATATATATCAAATTAAAATAATTAATAATTTGCATAAAAGTTTGGCTTTAATACCACTGTTAAGTTTGTAGTATTCATGAACGCAATCAAATTGCAAAAATAAGCGAAAACGTATAAAAATTAGAGTTTAAATTTTTTTTACAAATCATATACCCGGATTACCCTTTATGCACAATTATTAATTAAACAAAAAAGAAAGAATAAGAATCATACCCTTGAAGATTCGAGCTTCCTCAGGTACAAGTTCACCTCCAATCCTTTTCGTGTTCAAATTGAATCCATCGGGTTTGGTTCCTTCCTTTGATCAACGTTAGCCACCCAAGTGTTTGGCATCTAGAGGTGATCCACCAAGAAAGAAGAAGGATTCAAGAAGATGGGTGTTTGACAAAACCCTAGTTTTTCTATCTCTCATAGAAAAAGAGCGTACTCTCTAATAATTGGAATTACTAGAATTATGTCTGTTGTAAAAAATCAACAACCACATCACCCATAATAAGACTCCTCTTATTTATAGATGTTGGCAACCCTCCTTAACAATTAAGGAATTGGATTTTATTTTAATTAATTAAAATATTTTAATTAATTAAGCTCCCTAATCTTATTAGGGATAATTAATTAGACTCTTTTAATTAATTTAACATCTTAATCTTATTAGGAATAAATGAGAGTACTTTTATTAATTAATTTCCAAACTCCTTTAGAAATTAAATAATAATAATAGTAATAATAATAATAAGACTCCTCTTATTAATTTATATTTAATATTTCCAAAATATTAAATAATAAATATTAAGCTATTTAATTTATTCTATCACCAT
Source organism: Panax quinquefolius (assembly GCA_020205615.1). Lineage (NCBI taxonomy): Eukaryota > Viridiplantae > Streptophyta > Magnoliopsida > Apiales > Araliaceae > Panax > Panax quinquefolius. Next base: position 87,459,822 of record CM035168.1, read on the forward strand.
AGATTAAATTAAATATATTTAACTTATTATTACGATTATGTCATTTGCTTCTTAAATAATTATTCTTCCTTTTATAGTGTGACCCTTTAAGTTCTCCATATTAAACCTAGTTGTGAATAAATCAATTAGAACAATTCTAATCTTATTTAAATAAATAAATTAAAATATTTATTTATTTAAATAAATAATATTTATTCTACAATAGGGATAAGCCTCTCTAGCGATCAACGACTTTTCAGATAATATTGATTTCAACATTAATCATAAAAGAACCTTTGAGTAAATAGTTACCGTACAATTCAATCCTTTCACCATACAATGTCCCAATTAAATATAAGACATGAAATTACTATCAAGTCTTATTTTATTTAATTATATGTATTTCGACTCTTAAATGCACAACTCCAAATAATGTAAATTAGAAACTCCTTTCTAATTTCATTCTGCCTTGACCAAGGACTACTGGGTTGTCATTTATCGAATCACATAGGACATTTCTCTTCTTTTACTAGAAGTGGTAGATTCTTTATTGATCATATATTATTTCCATGTACAACTTATTATACCCAAGCATACCCTTTGATATACCCTAAGGGTCTTAAGGAATAAGTCAAAGTATAACTCATCATACACAAGATACTATGATGATCTCAAGTCCAAGGATCATTTGTGCTACTATTACTACAGGAATTCCTATTGACAGGCAAGTAAAACTCCATTAGGTATTCCTTAGCGAACCACGTTCAGTGAACTTATTCTCTAATAAGCACCTACATACTTGCTTTTTAGTGTCTCCACATAAATGATCATGAGATCAATCATCCTCATCCAATGAAGCAAGAACGACGTATGTACCAATCTATCCGGATTTACTAATCCCCAATTTAGTAATCCAACGATTGGGAACTATTTTAGTTTTAAGCTTTCTAAGAATTTAGATCTCATTAGAATGATCATCATCATTATTCTAAAAGCATTGCTTAAAACTATGAGGTTATCATATATTATAAAACAACATCATGTAGATAATTAAAAGCCTTTAATAAATAAATACTTTTTATTAATAAATGAATAAGATTGTTACAAAGTATATGCCTTATCATCAAACATGATTGGCTTGTGTGCATACTACTTTCATGCGGTACTTCGCATAGACAGGTTTTTCCAACATAATAATAAAGAATGGAATAACAACCCTTACTAGTATTGAAAGAAAATAACTCTCTTCATGAATACGAAAGAATAATACCCCTTACCTTAGAAAAAATTGGATACTAGAATAGTGAGGTAGCAGACTTCTCTTCTTCTTTCTCTCTATAATTTCTCTCTATAATAATTGCTCTATAGCTTTATTGAATTGGTGAGAAATGAAGGAAGAATGAGCTTCTATTTATAGGAAAATATAGTTTTGATAATTGCACGTTTTGGGGCTCAAAATATTACAGAATAATACCGTCCTCTTTTTCTTTATTTTTAATTTAGTCCTGTAAGTATTATCAAACTTGCACCACCTCCCCTAATAGTAAATCATGTGAATCAATAGTAAATCATGTGAATCAATAGATCTAGACATGTGAAAATACGAATTACAGTATAGTACCTCCATCTATACTTCCGTTTTTAACTTAGTCATGCAAGTATTATCAATCTTGCACCACCTCCCCTAATAGTACAAGAATGTGAATCAATAGTACACACATGTGAACAAATAGTTATAATCATGTGAATTAATAGCAATTAATTCCTTATTTATCCGATTAATTACCTGATTGGTCAATATAACCTCCAGACATCAATTATTATCGAAATAAATGTCGATTTTTACTAACACTAATAATTCCAACATAATGGAACTATCAATTTCATCTTTAATCAACACGAACTTATTCATCATTAATATTATAATTCACAATATTTAACAACTAGGTAGTTCCCAGGAAAGAGGGGGCTTTCCAATAAGGATTTCTCCCTATTGGCGCGCAATTAGATGACTAAACCTCTCCTTGACAGAACTTCTAGACATTGTCAATATTGCAAATAATAATATGAATAACTTTCGTCTCAATTATTGATTTAATAATATAACATATTATGCAGATGACACTGTGACAATAATTGAATTAATAATATAAAAGATATGATGCAACAATTACTGTAGCAATAATTGAGTATAACTGAGTGACTTCTTACGTAAGCATCAATAACCAATACCGTGTGCTACTATGAAACCACGCCAGACATCTTGTACTTTTACTACCGGGTAGTTCAACAGTTTTAACGGTAACACTTCCGCCGTTATTTTTATAAAAAGATAATTCTGTCATTTTCTTACTACGACAATACTTTCGTTGTGGGGTCCACCAATGATTGTGTCGTCGTACGAATATTCCCTGTTAAAACGAATATTTCCCTACCAATCGAATATTATATAACCACTTGCTTACTTTACAAAATTTGTAACTATTACCCACAACTATAATATTATATCAAATCCATACCATAATATTCAAAAAGATATATTTCGAGAAAATTATTCTTTATTCATAAAAGTTGGGGTCTTAGAACCTCCCCTTCTTATGAAATTTCGTCCTCGAAATTAGGGTACTTACCTGGTATATCGAAGAGGTGAGGATATCTTGACTTCATCTCAGATTCTAACTCCCAGGTCATTTCCTCCACATCGTGGTTTCTCCACAAAACTTTGACTTGAGGTATAACCTTGGAGCGTAGAATATGATCCTTCTTGTCCAAGATTTTAACAGGTAACTCTTCATATGTTAAATCTTCCTCTATCTCGTCTAGTTCTAGTTCAATAATGTGGTTCGGGTCTTTCATATATTTACGTAACATAGATATGTAAAAAATGTTATAAATACGAGACATACTTGGCGGTAAGGCGAGTCTATAGGCCACAGTTCCTACTCGATCGAGGATTAAAAATGGGCCAATAAATCAAGGATTGAGCTTTCCTCTCTTTCCAAATCTCGTAACTCCTTTCCATAGAGCAACACGTAACAACATATGATCTCTAATATTGAATTCCACGTCCTTTCGATGAAGATCAGCATAACTCTTTTTTTGATCTTGTGAGGTTTTTATATGTTGTCGGATCGTTTGAATCTTTTTTGTAGTCATACGTACCAAATCCGATCCCAACAACGTTGCTTCACCCACCTCATCCTAGCATACTGGAGAACGACACTTTCTTCCATACTACGCCTCAAATGGAGTCATGCCAATACTTGTTTGATAACAATTGTTGTAGGAAAACTCCACCAATGGTAAGAACTTGTCCCAACTTCTCTCGAATTCAAGGACACAAAGTCTTAATAAATCTTTAAGAGTTTTAATAGTCCTTTCCGACTGCCCATCCGTTAGAAGATGATATGCCAAACTAAATCGTAAATCCGTGCCCATAACTTTTTTGCAAACTAACCCAAAATCTTGAAGTAAATCTTGGGTCTCGATCAGAAACTATGGATACTGGCATACCATGCAATCTTACAATCTCGTTTATGTTCATACTAGCAAGACGTTCAAGTTTATAAGTTTCTCGTATCGGTAAGAAATGAGCAGACTTGGTCAATCTATCAACAATGACCCATATCGCATCTATGCCTTGAGAAACCTTGGGAAGACCAGTAACAAAATCCATGGTAATGTGCTCCCACTTTCATTCTAGAATTTCAACTGGCTGCAATGGACCTTTTGGCACTTGATGCTCCGCCTTGACTCGTTGACAAGTTAGACACCTTAAGATAAACCCCGCTATCTCTCTCTTCATATTTCTCCACCAAAATGTATGTCGAAGATCATGATACATTTTGGTACTCCCAGGATGGATTGCAAATGGTGTGTTGTGCGCCTCCATCATGATTTTATACTTCAAGTCAGAATCGTTATGAATACAAAGTCTGGAGTTGAATCAAAGTATTCCTTCTTCATCGATTCTTGCTTCCGGAATAGCACCTTCTTACACTTTCTTCTTTATACGCATCAGCTCCAGGTCCGTAAGTTGAGCAGCTTTAACTTTATCAAATAAATTCGGTTCTACTCGTATATTCGCTATCATCACATGGGTCCCTAGAGTCTTTAACTCTATTTCCATCCTTTCCAAGTCATACAAAATGGGCCTTTGCATTGACAATATTGCACTTGTGTGCATATGATCTTCTACTTAGTGCGTCAGCTACTACGTTCGCTTTTCTAGGATGATATTGGATGGTATGATTATAATCTTTCAACGACTCAAGCCATTGTCGTTGCCGCATGTTGAGTTCCTTTTGAGTGAAGAAATATTTGAGGCTTTTATGATCTGTATAGATATCCACCTTCTCTCCATACAGGTAATGCCTCCAAATCTTAAGCGCAAAAACGACTGCTGCTAACTCTAGATCATGAGTAGAATAATTCCTCTCATATTCTTTGAGTTGTCGTGAGGCATAGGCTATGACTTTCCCATGTTACATGAGAACACATCCTAACCCTTTTCCTGAAGCATCACTGTAGATGACAAATCCCTCAAGAGCCGATAGTATTGTCGAGCAGTCTTTGAAATGAGTCTTCTCTTGAGTTCTTGAAAACTCTTCTCACATTCCTCGCTCCAACCGAACTTTGTATCTTTTCGAGTCAGTTGAGTTAGTGGAGTAGAGATTCGAGAAAATCCTTCCACGAATCTCCGATAATAACTAGCTAAGCCGAGAAAGCTACGTACTTCGGTCACTGACTTTGGTTGCTCCCAGCTTTGAATTGCTTCAATCTTTGTCGGGTCAACAGATATTCCATGATTTGATATCACGTGCCCAAGGAATGTAACTTCCTCAAGCCAGAACTCACATTTCTTCAACTTGGCATAAAGCTTGTTTTCACGAAGCTTTTGAAGTATCAGCCTCAAGTGTTGCTCATGATCTTCACGACTTTTGGAGTATATGAGGATGTCATCAATAAAGATGACCACAAAGTTATCCAAATATTCCTTGAATACTCGGTTCATCATGTCCATGAATGGAGCAGGAGCATTAGTCAATCCAAAAGACATGACTAGGAATTCATAATGCACGTACCGAGTTCTGAAAGTAGTCTTTGGAATGTCATCAGTTTTAATCTTCAATTGATGATATCCGGAATGAAGATCAATCTTTGAAAAGAATTTGGCTCCTTACAACTGGTCAAATAGGTCATCAATGCGAGGTAATGGTACCAATTTTTGACGGTGACATGATTCAACTCCCGATAATCAATACAAAGTCGCATATTTCCATCTTTCTCCTTCACGAATAGAACAGGAGCACCCCAAGGAGACGTACTAGGACGAATGAAACCGATGTCTAACAATTCTTGTAGTTGGGTTTTTAACTCCTGAAGTTCAATAGGAGCCATTCGATATGGGGCTTTGGAAATGGGTTTTGTACCGGATTCAAGGTCGATACAAAATTCAATTTCACGCTCTGGGGGTAGGCCAGGAAGTTCTTCAGGGAATACGTCAGGAAATTTATTAGCAATAGAAATATCATTCAAATCTGACGTAATTTTTATTTAAATCCGTGACATGGGCTAAGAAAGCTTGATATCTGTTTTTGAATAAATGAATAGCTTTATGGCTTGATATGACAGTGATTGATTTTAGTGGTTTGGTTGCTTGAATTCGCATAATAGGTTGGTTATGAATATGAAAGCTAACAAGCTTACGAAAACAATCGATTTTAGCATGATGAGTAGTTAACCAATCAATCCCTAAAATCACATCAAATGCAAGTATTTTCAAAGAAATAAGATCGACAGGTAACGTGCGGTTACCGATTTGAATCAAACAAGAATTATAAATAGTGGATGTAATGAAGGTTTCTCTCAACGGAGTTTCAATAGATAAGTCAAAGTATAATTTCTCTGGAGTCAAATTTAAACATTGAGCGCAAGTAGGAGAAATGAAAGAATGGGTAGAACCAGTATCAAATAAAGTATAAACTTCGCTAGAGTTTATGATTAGCTTACCCGTGATCACCTCTTTCGGATTCCTCACTTTTTGGGAGGTTACGACAAACGCTCTCCCTTGAACTACCGATTTTGTCGTGTTTGGAACACCCTTTGATGCCTCAATCCCAACTGGACTTGACTTTGGTGCACGACAAAATCAGGCTAGGTGGCCTTCTTTTCCATAATTGTAACACGCTTTAGACTGCATCACACAGTTTGGACTGATATATCCCTCCCCTTCGCATTTGTAACATACGATCGGCGGTCGTTCTCCTTCCTTAACAACAGGTGCTGACGTCTTTCCATCATTGTTGAATCTCCTCTTCTTGAAATGTCCACTCTTATTGTCATGACCATGATTACCACCGAAGTGATTATCATTTTTGGCATGTTGATTCCCTCCACGCTTGTTTTCACCACTTCGATGACTGCTACCACTGGTATTATAATTTTGCCGGTTGCTCTCTTTTGGTTGGGTTGACTCATTATCGCGTTCCAATAATTGAGCCCTATTCACAACATCTGAATACAAGCAAAGTTTGTGAGAGATAAGGTATTGACGTATCTCGGGTTTCAAACCTCTTAGAAACATCCGCGTCATTCTCTCCTCATTATCAACCAAGTGGGACGCAAACTGAGATAACTCGGCAAACTTAGCTTCGAACTGCGCCACGGTCATATTATTTTGCTCAAGCTTGATGAACTCTACCTCCTTCATGTGACGAATACTTTCAGGAAAGTACTTGTCGTTGAACAGCTCTTGGAACTTCTCCCAAGACATCTTCATGTCTGGCGAGTTGAGTACACTTTCTGATTCCCACCAAGAATGTCACCTTTTGCTCGCAAACATGAAGGTGGCAAAGGAACCTTTTGCTCCTCGGAGCATCCCAAGATATCAAATATCTTGTTGATCCGCTTTATCCACGCTTCCGCTTTTAAGTGGTTTTGGCTCTCCAAAAACTCGGTGGTCCCAGCTCCTTGAACTGCTTAGCGGTGACCGTTCGAGAGTTATCAGTGTTTCCACCTGCATTTTGGACAGGAGCCGCCCTCGCCTGATGTTGCATGAATTTCATAAAACCTCTGAACATCCCATCGTTCATCATTTGATCGTTGTTGTTTACCTGAGGATTATTGTCTTCCTGTTGCACATTATCTTGGGTATTAATCTGTGGTGACTCAACGGTCTCATGTGCTTCATTGCTTATCTCAACATTTTCGGATGCCATTTTCAAATACTGCCACAAAACAAGGGTTAATTAACATATCACATATTATCCCTATACTCTGACCGACCAATTAAATACCAAATAAACTTAGGTAGGTCAAACTAGCGAAGGAATTCCCCGTCTCTCTCCTCCTAGTTCACATCTCAGCCAGGGATCATATCCCTAAGCTTTGATACCAACTGTGACTCCCCCAAAACAAGTATACATCACCCATATTGAGTCACCAAATACATGGTACAAAATTCAAATACAACTTAATAATATAACTGTCGTGTAAAATACGACAAAACATAAACTGAGAATTTTAATAAGAATATTGTCATCTAGACAATATCCACACTCAATGGAGTCCTCATTACATTTATTGTCACACTATTTAATAGAATAGTGAGGACTACTAATGCTATCATCTGGACCGTCACTCCATTCCCCGACTCGTCCCAGCTATATTCTCATTTCCTGAAGAGAACAGTGAAAGAAAGAGTGAGCTCAACTAGCCCAATAAGAAATATTATGACTAAGATAATGCAGGATAAATTATCCTTAGCCTTCAACAGTATAACAACTGATAGAATATAATAGACAACAAGTTTTAGATCAACAACTGTAGCTAAATAAGCAATCCATTAGAAGAGTTAAATAGAGCATAAAATCTACTATCTTCTATGATTTAAAAAGTTTTTCATCAACTTTATCAACGAGACTCGACAATAAATCAAATCAAATCATCCTCACACTACGTACCAAGGATATTCATGTAATCATCAATTGTCATCATTATACTGAATAATCCCTGGTCATAATCATACCAACAACTGTCCATCAATGAACTACAAGCCAATGATGACTTTCACCACATCATTCATCACATTACAGTCATAATTATACCGAATAATCCCTGGTCATAATCATACCAAGTCCATCTATGCACGTAAGCCAAAGATGACTTTAATCACAATATAAACATGAGGATGATGACAATGACATAATAATTCAATAAAATAAGTTCAAGGATAAATTTTAAAGATTTATAAATTAATTTATCCAGGAACCAATAACGTCCAAATTGTCAACATGATACTGCTTTGTGGAGTAAAATTCAAGAATGCTCAGAAGAATGTTTCCATGAAAAGATACTGGATGAAGCGCAAATATCTAGGATATTCTACTAATTTCATGGAGTATAGAAGCCAAAGCTTTAACCAACTGAGTATAATAGAATATATGAAACTACAAATGGATTTTCGCCCGCCATGCGGTAATCCACGCAGACAAATCATTTCCATAATTTAATATGGAATGAATACGAAGGATCATTCACCATGCATGCGATAATCCACATAGACAGGTTATTCCAACATAATAATAAAGAATGGAATAACAACAAAATTCACCAGGCATGCGATAGATCATATTGCATGACAGTTATTCCAATGTAATAATAAAGAATGGAATAATGTAAGAATTTCACCATGTATGTGGTACTTTGGCATAGGCGAGTTATTCTAACATAATAATAAAGAATGGAATAACAACCCTTACGAGTATTGAAAGAAAATAACTCTCTTCATGAATACGAAAGAATAATACCCCTTACCTTAGAAAAAACTGGATACTGGAATAGTGAGGTAGCAGACTTCTCTTCTTCTTTTTCTCTATAATAATTTACTACAACAAAAAGGCTTATTTCTGACGGAATGTTCCGTCGGTACTAAGACTATTCCGTCGAGGGTAACCTCATCTCCAACGGAATATTCGGTCAGAAATTCGGTCGTATATAAGCACGTCGAAAATAAGTCCGTCGATTCTTCGGTCGGGAATACTTAAAACCGACGGACCTATTTGCGACCGAACATTCCGTCGGCATTAATCTATCCCCGACTGAAATGTGTCTGTCGAGGATATTCGGTCGATGATAATCATGCCACGTGGCACCCTAACAAAAATGAGACATCACCTTAAGAGCGACGGAATTCCGTCGATTTTATAACGCGTCTGTCGAGGATAGTCGGTCGAGGATATTCGGTCGAGGCTATGCATGCCACGTGGCACTATCCCGAAAGTGGAAAAAAACTTAACCTCGACGGTTTTCCGTTGAGAATACCATTATTCCGTCGAGGTTACTGTTTCTTTTTTTAATTTTTTTTTGTTTTTGCAATATCCAGGGATTTAACCCACATCTTGTACTTGTACCTGTACCTGTACCTGTTTTCCCAACATCACATACACAAGCTAAATTAAGCTAAATGTCAAAAACATCCCATTACTACGACTAGCATAACCGCAACAAACCAAAGTAATGAAATGTAAAACCGCATTAATCAAAGTAAATTAAACTAATGTAAATTACAAAAGATCCCACATCCCATTAAACTAAGTGTCAAACCACAACAAAACCAAAGTAATTAATGCTAAGGTACTTTAAACTACAATATGTACGTCAAAAGTTATGTAAAATTAATACAAAAGAATTTAAACTACAAAAGAATGTAAACTAAGTCAAGCTAGTAGAGCCCCCGGTGTGAGAAGGATCATCGGGCGGGCGTCGACGCTGCTCTGGAGTATGAAAATCGTCATCCCGCTCGTCAGTCCTCTCGTCACCCTGTTGATACAATATAATGTAACTCATTAGTCCATATATATGATTCAGTTAAAGATAACTAAATGAAAATTAAATAACATGCAGAATATATATTTGTATTTAAAATGAAATATACCTAAGCAGTCGAGCGCTGACTCAACATTGGCCCAAACGCGTCCTTGACTAAGGTAACCACCATCCGAACAATCTCGTCAGATCGCGCCCATCGCTTTCCTGAGGAATACCACTCTTCTTAGCGGTGGCCCCAACAAACGTCTCCGCGTAAGTCGATGGAGGCTAGAACAGTACAAGGGGTCTGACGATGGAACATCGGATCGATCTCAAACCTCTCCGACACCGCATCCATAACACGCTGGAACAAAGCATCATCTAAGCTAGCGCCCGTATGTGATGGTCCCATGGGGGCTCTCGGACGCAGACGATGGCTAGAGCCTACAAAAATAAATATAACATGAATAATATTACAAGTTTACTTTATTCATAAACACGAAATAAACACCAATATTATACCTCCTGGCAGTTTATAGTCAGGTATCCTCAGAAACCCAAAGACTCGACATCGGCGAAGAGTACTAGTGGGAGTATCCTGAGACGCGACCCAAAGAGCCTTCTCCTCGTCTTGAGATAAACTAATCTCGGGCGGAGGGACGGTGGAATCTAACGTCTCAAGATCGCCCTAGCGACTTTCTTGACTAACTGCTATATCTGGCCGGCGGGAGCTTCTCAAACCGCTCCTGTAATTTGATATACAAGTGAGTTATCTTGGTATCATCATATAAATTACGTAATATTATCCTAATAATATCTATTATAGTAAATGTATTACCCGTATAGCTTGTGCTGCTGGAGATATCGTCGACCCCGAAGTAGAGCCCTTCGGCGTATGGACTCTATCCCAGAACTCGATCAAAGTAGGATGTCGGCCCAAACTACTCCGCATGGCCTAGATCATATACATTAAATAAGATCACCTTAATTTACTATAGTTACAATATAAGAATAAACTAAACTAAAGAGAAATACATACCGACTTAACCTCTTGAAAAGACTGCGAGCCAGAAGTATGTACAACTCGCAGCTTGCCGCGATTCTTCTTCATCTGCTCTGACTTGGTCTTGAATGCAACATCATCCCAGTACACACACATCGCAGCCCATGCACCATCTGATACTACTGACGGCTGATGATCTCGCAAAGTAGTCCCGGGCGTTTCTTCTATCGCCCGAACTGCCCTCTATCGCATCTCATACAACTAGCCGGCACAATTCTTCGAGATGTGGGCAATGATAACGACGTCACCATCCACCTCAGTGATGCCGGCCTCGTATCTGTAGTATCTCTATCAAACAGACATGACATACGTATAATTTATTATTTGAACAATATGTAAATAACATGCATGGACCTTGATTTAATATATATGTAAGTTGACTTATGTGAAACTCCCGCAACACCATTCACCATGAAAGTCGGCATCGTAGCCGCGTCTTCGACTAAATCGCATGCGTACCAGTAGGGGAGATGTGCTAGGCGATGATGGTACTGTCTGCTTTAGCTTTAGCGACGGGATCCATAATAATAGAATACAAAATTTATTAATCACATTTTAATTGATTAATCACATGATAATATCATTCTAATTGAACATAAGTGATATATTAGAGTTGAAACCTACACAGACGAGCCGACATCAACTAGAACTGTGTCAGGCACTGCCGGTGGACGACCTAATCGATCGAGGTTAGGCCCTCGCCAACGCCGACGTCTAGCATCTGTATGTTAATATATATAGTTATGACATTGTCCAAAAATAGTAAATGAATGTATAATATAATTATGAAAATAATGTTACTGAGCCAAAAAAGAATGAAACTCACTAGCATCTGAAGACGACCCTCCCTGGGAGACGTCACCCGATCCGGAGCGGTCGCCACCACGGCTACCTCCACCGCTATGTCGAGGCATATATAGCTATACTACTAAAATAACAGACATAGATACGATGAACGATCAAATGGCCATCCTATGTGTGGGAAATATATATATATATATAATGATTGATTTTAGTTGTATAGTATTTACAAAACACCAATTAGTGAAGAAGTAGTACGTCGTCAAACCCGTCAGAGTCAAAATCATTTTCATCCTCTAATTCTGTCTCTTCCTCTTCTGTATCAATTTCATCCTCAATATCATCTTCTACCATCACATACGGACTAACAACCACATCTTTCTCCACTTTGTCAACATCGAGTACATCAACGACATCATCACCCAACACATCGTCATCATATACCACAACGTGGCTGGGATTGCTAACTTATTCTTGCAACGGGTCATCCGTTCCAGACAAATTAGTACCATCAAATGGCCGAGTCTTCGTTGTCACAACTGTATACTAGGGGATTCTACTGTGAACGACATTAGGGGCGTAGTACACTTGAGTTGCTTGGTGGCTAACACAAATACATCATCGATCAGAAATGTATTTTATATCTATCATTATGATTCTATTACGATCAACTTTAACACCCTTTGCGAGATCAAACCAAAGAACACTTAAATGTAACGACCTTTTTAGCCCTCGGATAATTGAGCACAACCACTTCCTTTAATCTTCCATAGTAATTGGATTCAGAATCTCCATAAAAAATTCCCAACACGACAACGCCGGAGTTGACTGATGTCAATTCATTCAAGTCATCAAACTTGAATCTATACCCATTCATGATACAACCTGGAAATGAACTAACAAGTTTGTACGGGCCTAAAATGACATCTCTAAAACGATCATACGCGTTCTCTTCTTCGACCTTTCTCTTAAACCACTGGTGAAAATTTACATTAGTGAATGCTTCCATCTGTGATTCTGTGAACCCCGGGTTAGAAGCATGCGCTTCCAATTCGAATGAACTGCGTACAATAATATGGCAATTTATTAATTTTTGATTACGAATAGATAAATCATTTTCAACTTGTAATAATACATACTTGATGTACGACGATACTCTAGGCATATTTAGAAGCACGTATGTAGACACAATCTTTAAATCTTTATTGGTTAGGTAAGTCTTTGTCTCATGTCCAAATGGTTTAGCTGGATAAGTAAATACAACCAACTCATCATCTGCATGACCAGACGGATCCCCGACCTCATTCTGACTTAGACGGTTATGCTTCGTTACGACTACATCGTCAAAGTACAACGAGCAGAAGTTGACAAGCTCTTCCTCCATATAACGTTCAACATATAAACCCTATCTGCGCCGCTTTGTTTTTAACTTTCTGCTTTAATCGACGCATATACCTGTCACATGAAAGTATGTGATATATATTACCTGATAAGTTAAATATAAAGATAACGAATATTTCACAATGTATGTGATATTACCTCTCAAATGGATACATCCATCGATATTGCACAATGTATGTGATATTACCTCTGTCTTTCTGTTGAATTGTGTAGACATCTTTCTATAACTGTGTTTCAAGCAGTAAGAATCTACGAAGCGCCCAAAGAAACTAGTTTTCCGGCCATGATGTAGTTGAGTGCCTTGCACATCCCCCATGCAGACTGGACATGACAACTTGCCATGAGTCGACCAACCACTAATCATCCCAAGTGCCGAAAAGTCAGTGATAGTCCACAACAAGGCTACATTCATCACAAAATTCTCGAATCGATGATTTATCAAAAGTCCGAACACCTGCTTCCCCACAAAGATCTTAAGTTCATCGACTAACTACCGAGGTACACGTTAATGTCTTTTGTAGGACTCTTATTCCCCAAGATAAGTAAGGTCAAGAAAAGATACTGGATCCCTCATGCACATTGACGGTGGAAGATTATAAGCTACCATAATCACCGCCAAATGTAATAAGGTCGACTAAAATTATTAAATGGACAGAATCCATCCAGCCATCCCAAGCCCGAAATTCCGTTTCTTCTTGACAAATTATGGAAAATTGGCATCAAAATTCTTCCATTCATCTCCATCTGCTGGGTGAGTCAGCTGACCAGGCACGACATCCCTTGTTCTATGCCAACTCATATCTTTGAAAAAGCAGCGCAGACATGAATAGCCACTCCAACCTCGGCGCAAGAGGAAAATACCGTAAAATCTTCTTTGGAACATGTTTCTCCTTCCCTCCACGTTTTGTGATCTTGTACCTTGGCGAGTTACAGATATCATACTGCACCTTATCTTTGTCCTCCCCATAATATAATATGCAATCCTGCTCACAAACATCGATCTTCTCATACTCGAGATTCAACCCCTTAACCATCTTCTTCATCTCATAGTAATTCGCGGGCAACGTATTATCCCTGGGTAAGAACTCGCTGAGAATATCAAGCAAATCATTGAATCCTCTCTCACTGCAGTCATTCCCATTCTTGAAATATAAAAGCTTCGTAACTGCAGAAAGCCTGGTGTGCTTGTCATTTCCAGGATACAATGGAACACCCGATTCAGATAGCAACTTGTAGAAAGCAGCCATCAATCATTCATTTTTGCCGAGAACCGCTGACGATGCTCGTTTTCAGCCCACTCAATATTAGTAGGGCCATACGCATCAACCAATATCTGCACGACGTTATAGTTATCTGCTTGCGAATCCCCGTGATCCGACTGGTCTAGAGTACTATATGTTCGTTCTCTAAACTCAGCTGATTCCCCGTGATGAATCCATACCGAATACCCATCCACAAACCCACGTGAATATAAGTCAAATTTAACTTCACTCCAGCTTTTTCCATATCATGTTCTTACACTTGGAACATGGGCATCTCATCTTTCCGCTCGGATCATCAACATGTTCTATTTCTTTGTTCATAAATTGACACCCCTTCACTAGACGCATCAACTAATCCCCTACCATCAATTGGTATCCTACGGTACATCCAACTCCTATCCTACCGACACATCTTTAATTGAAGAAAATACCCAATTAGAATATATATGCATGTATTTAGTTTACCTAGTATATATCTCCACTTGTTGGGGTTAGGCTTTATCCTGCTCTCGATGCGTCTCTCATTAAGTGCCATTCATAAGGTGCGTGTTTATAATATTTTAAGAAAATTTCAAAGATCACCTCCCCATGGTCTTCAAGTGCACTTAATAGACCAAGACAACTTAGTCTAAGTATGCACTCAAAGAACATATATAGAGACACCAGCTGAAAAATCCTCAAAAATTTATAAACACGTACGCACCTTGTGAATTAGCACCGACCTAAGTGAGAGACATAACATCCAGTAATAGTCCCAAACTGGGGACTATTCGGCATTCACTCCTACTGAGTGAATGTCAAACGGGTTTCTAAGTTTCAAAGTATATTATATATATATATATATATTTATGAGTGTATTGAAGAGCAAAGGGAGAGTATCATTGAGTTTATTGAAAATTATGGAAAACTAAGCAAATGCTACTTAGTTTATTAGTTGCAAATCAAAGTTTCATATTAGTTGCAGTTGCAGCTAATAGTACTCCAACCAGCCAAGGGCGGTAATTGATTAAAAAAAGGGTCGATGTAGTTCTGTTTGTGTCCTATACTTTATTAATAAAGTTAATTGAATTATCATGACATTCCTCATCATTCCACCATAAATGTATGATAACATCCCGAAGGAGTTCCATTAAGCTATTGAACAAAGTTCCAAGTTAAGCAACCCTCTAGATGAATGAACGATTACTTCTCTACTATGAATGAATTATTGCCTGATATGGGTTCAATCCATGCCATAGAAAGCTTCTCACCAGTCCAAATACCCATCTGAGGAATTTGGAGTGGTGATAAGCTGTTTATGTCATGGATTGGACCCATATCAGGCAATGCTTCATTCCTAGTAGAGAAGTGATCGTCATCATCTGTAGGGTTGCTTAACCTATAACTTTGTTCAATAACTTAATGGAACCCTTCCATATGTTGGCATCTCATTGTGATGGAACAAATGAGGAATGTCTTCAATAATTCAATTAACTTTATTATTCGAGTATAAGACACAAACAGAAACTACGACCCTTTTTTTTAATTGTTGTCGAGAAACCGGTTGGAGTACTATTAGCTGCAACTGCTACGTCGAATCCTGCATACAAGGAAGTGCTTCATTTAATTTATATGTTATTATATTTGAAAATTGGGATAAACTAAGCAATTATGGTATTTGATTTATTTTACCAATGAAAAACTAGGTAAATGTTACCCAGTTAACATGTATTTTATTTTATTTATTGAATATGTAGACAACTTATTATTCAAATATTTTTAATTGTAGAAAACTAAGCAAATTCTACTTAGTTTATTATTTTATTCAAGCCATTTTAGCTTTTTATATAATGAAAAACTAAGCAAATGCTACTTAGTTTAAGATAATTATTGTATTTTATTTTATTTAACTATATTTATTTTATATATTATTTATTTTTTATTATAATATATTATTTAAATTAACTAATTTTAATATATTCTAGTTTATTATTAAATTTATTTTAAAATTAATTTATTATTATACTTTTATTTATTTATGTATTTTAATTTATTTTATTTTATTTCTATATATGTTTTACTTTAATTTAATTTAGTTAAATTAAATTAAATTTATTTATTTATTTAGATTTATTTTATTTTATTTTAAAGTTTATTATAATATATTATATTATATTATATTATATAATTTATTAAAGTTATTTAAAGTTCCTAGTATTTTTTTGTATTAATTTATTAATTTATATAAATATTTATTTATTATATTATAATATATTGTCTTTTATATAGTTAATTAAATATTTATTTATTACCATCTATAACTTCCACGTAAATTACCTTTAAATTCATTTAATTAATACTTAACACCAAAATAAGAGAAGTCTTCAATTGATTCACAAACTGGAAAAGGCAGAAATCAGAACACTGCAAATTAAGTTTATCACACTGCATTATAACTACTCAATATACACATTATATAACTGGTTGGGCACAAATTAAACACCAATACAGTAAACCAATATTAGTAAACCAATATCAGTCACCGAGCATTAGCAACATCTCAGTCTCAAAATCAGTTTCATACCAAGCGGAATTTAGCAAACTATCACAGAAAATCCCAATTTCAACAACACTGAGTCAGAAATTTAGGGTTTAAATGTACATTTCAATAGAATATTTGAACACTTTCAACAACATTTAAACAGAAAATTTAGGGTTCAAAGTACTTATACCCAAATTCATGCATAATCATATACATATCTGAAAATTAAGGGTTCTAAATTTAAAATTAATTGAAAAAACTAACCTTAAATTGAGAGAGAAGGAGGAGCAGAGAGGGACTAGAGAGAGAGAGAGCACCGGAGGGAGCCGAGGTTTGGCACGCCATGAGGACGAGGAGAGGTGCATGACCTGAGAGATGGGGTTGGTGACGAGGAGAGGTGTGGCTGCCGGCGAGGAGAGGGACGGGAGGAGGGACAGAGAGAGAAAGCTGCAGAGTAGAGAGAGAAAAGAGAGAGAAAAGTGGAAAAAGAAATGAGGAGAAGTTGAAGTGAGGCTCACGTCTGTTAGTATTTTAAGGACTATTTCTGACGGAACTCAGTCGGTATTACTTCAGTCGATGATAAAGTATCCTCGACGGACACTCAGTCGATATTAATAGTTCTTCTGTCGAGGTTGTTTTTGGCACTAGAGGGAAACTTTCGTGCCACAGGCATGGTATAGGATCGACATAATTCAGTCGAAGTAGTATTATTATCGAGAGAATTATGAACGACTGAATATTCCGTCGACACTAAGTTAATCCCGAGCGACGCCATTCATACGACCTTTATTCCGTCGTAAATAGTCCTATTTATTGTAGTGATTGCTCTATAACTCTAGTGAATCGGTGAGAAATGAAGGAAGAATGAGCTTCTATTTATAGGAAAATATAGTTTTGATAATTGCAGGTTTTGGGGCTCGAAATATTACAGAATAATACCTTCCTCTTTTCTTTTATTTTTAATTTAGTCCTGCAAGTATTATCAAACTTGCACCACCTCCCCTAATAGTAAATCATGTGAATCAATAGTAAATCATGTGAATCAATAGTTCTAGTCATGTGAAAATACGAATTACAATATAGTACCTCCATCTATACTTCCGTTTTTAACTTAGTCATGCAAGTATTATCAATCTTGCACCACCTCCCCTAATAGTACAAGAATGTGAATCAATAGTACACACATGTGAACAAATAGTTATAATCATGTGAATTAATAGCAATTAATTCCTTATTTATCCGATTAATTACCCGATTGGTCAATATAACCTCCAGACATCAATTATTATCGAAATAAATGTCGATTTTCACTAACACTAATAATTTCAACACAATGGAACTATCAATTTCATCTTTAATCAACACGAACTTATTCATCATTGATATTATAATTCACAATATTTAACAACTAGGTCGTTCCCAGGAAAGAGGGGGCTTTCCAATAAGGATTTCTCCCTACCGGCGCGCAATTAGATGACCAAACCTCTCCTTGATAGAACTTCTAGACATTGTCAATATTGCAAATAATAATATGAATAACTTTGCCGTCTCAATTATTGATTTAATAATATAACATATTATGCAGATGATATTGTGACAATAATTGAATTAATAATACGAGAGATATGATGCAAAGAATCATCGTAGCAATAATTGAGTATAACTGAGTGACTTCTCACGTAAGCATCAATAACCAATACCGTGTGCTACTATGCAACCACGTGGTATTATTGTATTTTTACTACCGGTAGTTCAACAGTTTTTAACGGTAACACTTCCGCCGTTATTTTTATAAAAGATAATTCTCGCGCTTTTTATTACGACAATACTTCCGCTAGGGGGTCCACCAATGATTGTCTTTGTCGTATTTAATATTCCCTGACAAAAAGAATATTCCCCAAAAAAATGAATATTTTATAACAATTTGCATACTTTGCAAAATTTATAAATATTACCCACAACTATAACATTATATCAAATCCACACCATAATATTCAAAAAGATATATTTCGAGAAAATTATTCTTTATTCATAAAGTTAGGGTCTTACAGATGTATCTGAATGGAAAAATCGTACCTTGTTGGACATGGTACGGTCCATAATGATTTTACCGACATTCCAGTATCCCTCTGGGGTCATGCCCTAGAAATGGCTGCATATCTACGAAAAGGTAACCTCAAAATCTAGCCCCAAGACTCTATAAAAGTTATGGACATGGAGGATTCCTAATCTTAAGTATGTTAAGATAAGGGGTTGTCCAACTTATGTGAAAAAGGTTTCAAAGGGATAAGCTTGGGACAAGATTTGACAAGTACAGATTTGTGGGACATCCTAAAGTAAGTTTAGGGTATATGTTCTATAATCCTACTTAGCAAAAGGTGTTTATTACGAAATACGCTACCTTCTAAGATAAAGGTGTTTATCATTGAAGGAGCTAGTGGGAGGATAATAGATCTTAAAGAGTTCAAGAACCACAAATCACTATAAGTCAAATAAGAGGAACCTGTAGATGTAACCTATTGCATTACAAATCAATCATAACCGAATAATACCGAAGATACCTAGGAGGTATGGATTCATCATAGATGATGATGATGAGGTACACATCGTAGAAGATGATGATCTAGTTACATACGATGAGGTAAGAGTTGTAGACACTCAGAGAAATGGATTGAAGCAAGCTTATCAAATATGGATCATTCGTTTTGATGAGACAATCAAAAGAGTTTGATTTTTATCAAAAACAAGAATGAACCTAGTGTGTACAAAGGGTCAGTGGGAGCGTCGTGACATTCCTAGTATTATATGTTGATATACTACGGATATGGAATGACGTGCCAATACTACAATTAGTAAAGATAAAGTTGTCTAAACATTCCTCCACGAATGATTTGGGAAGAGTATCGTAATTGGGGATAAAATCTATATAGATAGATTTAAGAGGATGCTCGACTTAACCCAAGGAACGTATATTCATTTGATTCTAAAGATGTTTAGCATGGAAAACTCCATGGGATGTCTCATGTTGATGAGCCATGGAGTGTATCTCTTTTAATAGTCCCCATAGACTTATAAAAAGAGAGATCGCATGTGTAACTATCATGTATTCAATGAAATATACGAGACCTGATATTGATCAATCATATTCTAAAGAAGATCACTGTAAGACAATAAAAAATATCTTAAAGTACTTAACCGGCACTAAGGATGTGATTAAAATTTATGGTGTGTCTAAATTAAAACTAGAGAGTTTGACAGACTCAAATTTTTTAGACAGACCAAGACGACAGAAAATCCACTTTAAGGTAAAGCGTTACCTTGAACGGTGGTGCAGTGAATTGGAAAGGTTTCAAACAGCAAAGAGTTGCTGGTTTAGTGATAAAGACAAGGTATATAGCTATAAATGAAACCGCAAGTTGATTGTTTGGATGAAAAGTTCATTACAAAACTAGGAATAGCTCCTAAGTCTCATCTTGGATCTAAACATGTGTTGTGGCACTTTCATTTGATTATAGGAATCATTGAAAGATGGGAAATCACAATAGAGATAGTGAACTCTCAAGAATAACATTACATATCCATTAACTAAAGCTTATCCAACAGCAGGATAATCGTCACTTAGAGAAGAAGGGTATGAGATACCATGGTGATTGACTTTAGTGCAAGTGGGAGATTGAAAGTAGTATGCACACAAGCCAATCATGTTTGATGATAAAGCATATACTTTGTAACAATCTTATTCATTTATTAATAAAAAGTATTAATTTATTAAAGGTTTTTAATTATCTACATGATGCTATTTTATAATATGTGATAAACCTATAGTTTTAAGCAATGCTTTTAGAATAATGATGATGATCATTCTAATGAGATCTAAATTCTTAGAAAGCTTAAAACTAAAATAGTTCCCAATCGTTGGATTACTAAATTGGGGATTAGTAAATCCGGATAGATTGGTACATACGTTGCTTGCTCATTAGATGAGGATGATTGATCTCATGATCATTTGTGTGGAGACACTAAAGCAAGTATATAGGTGCTTATTAGAGAATAAGTTCAATTTGAGCGCTGGCTCATTAAGGAATACCTAATGGAGTTTTATTTGCATATCAATAGGAATTCCTGTAGTGATAGTAGTACAAGTGATCCTTGGACTTGATATCATCATAGTATCTTGTGTATGATGAGTTATAATTTGACTTATTCCTTAAGACCCTTAGGGTATATCAAAGGGTATGCTTGGGTATAATAAGTCGTATATAGAGATAATGTATGATCAATAAAGAATCTACCACTTCTAGTAAAAAAAGAGAAATGTCCTATGTGATTCGATAAATGACAACCCAAAGAGTCATTGGCAAAGCGTAATAAAATTAGAAAGGAGTTTCTAATTTGCATTATTTGAGTTGTGCATTTAAGAGTCGAAATACATATAATTAAATAAAATAAGACTTGACAAAGAATTCCATGTCTTATATTTAATTGGGACATTGTATAGTGGAATGATTGAATTGTACGGTAACTATTTACTCAAAAGTTCTTTTAAGATTAATGTTGAAATCTATATTATCTAAAAAGTCGTTGATCGCTAGGGAGGCTTATCCCTATTGTAGAATAAATATTATTTATTTAAATAAATTAATAATTTAATTTATTTATTTAAATAAGATTAGAATTGTTCTAATTGATTTATTCACAATTCGGCTTAATATGGAGAACCTAAAGGGTCACACCATAAAAGGAAGAATAATTATTTAAGAAGTTAATGGCATAATCGTAATAATAAGTTAAGTATATTTAATTTAATCTATGGTGATAGAATAAATTAAATAGCTTAATATTTATTATTTATAATTTTGAAAATATTAAATATAAATTAATAAGAGGAGTCTTATTATTATTATTACTATTATTATTATTTAATTCCTAAAGGAGTTTGAGAATTAATTAATAAAAGTACTCTCATATATTCCTAATAAGATTAGGAGGTTAAATTAATTAAAAGAGTCAAATTAATTATCCCTAATAAGATTAGGGAGCTTAATTAATTAAAAAAATTTAATTAATTAAATAATACCCTATTTTCTAGTTAGATTAGAAGGGTTAACTGATATCTTTATAAGAGGAGTCTTATATTAGATATCATGAGACGTGATTCCAATTGTTGGAGAGTATGCTCTTTTTCTATGAGAGATAGAAAAATTAGGGTTTTGCCAAACACCCATCTTCTTGAATCTTTCTTCTTCCTTGGTGGATCACGTCTAGAGGCCAAACAATTGGGTGGCTAACGTTGATCAAAGAAAGGAACTAAACCCGGTGGATTCAAGTTGAAAGCGAAAGGATTTGGAGGTGAACTTGTACCTGAGGAAGCTCGAATCTTCAAGGGTATGATTCTTGTTCTTTATCTTTTCGTTTAATTAATAATTATGCATAAAGGATGATCCGGGTATATGGTTTGTAAAATTTTAAACTCTGATTTTCCATGCTTCCGCTTATTTTGTGCAATTTGATTGCATTCATGAATATTACAAACCTAACAAATATCCCTGTTTGAGTTTTTCTAATGTCACATATACCTGTTACTCACAGTTACTGTTACAACATTGCCTCCTATGAGATCCTTGACAAGGATCAAAAATTGAATGGAATTGATATTTTCAAGAGTAAATTTGATAGTTCTACAAATTTTATCTAACATGAATAGTAAAGAAGATCTTGTGGAACTAACACTTTCAATTGTGAAAATATCAATTTTTAAATTTAATTAGAACATAAGTACATTTAACAACCAACTGAAACTAGGAAAGAGCTACATTAATGTCAATAACATTTAACCTGAAAGAAAAATTGAAAACTTTAAAATTGGAAAGTTAAAAATTTCTTTTTAATCTTAGTCGCATCCTCCCACGTAGAATCTTTCGGAGCTGAAGAAATTCATTGCACCAATACCTGTACCACAACTTTGGTACCTCTCCTAACCATTCTCCTTTCTAGGATTTTCTTAGGTTTCATCCTCAATTTCCCTTCCTCCCCAACTAGTGGTAAAATAGTTTGAGGAACTATGGTGTTTCCCAATTTCTTTTTCAAAACATGGAACACAAGTGAATTTTTGAAGTATGAGGTAGCTCCAGTTTATAGGCTACTGAACCAATCTTTTCAATAATTGGAAAAGTTTATAGCCTCAGATATACCTAGTCTCCTGCTTAAAAAATTCTTTCTGATAACTTTTTATTTGCATATTGTTTCATCCCCTGCTAAGCAATGTGTGAATTTTCTTCGAGTAGTTTCAACATATCCTCATGAGTTTTCAAGAAAGCAACTATTGCTGCATCATTTTAAATAGCTCTTTCCAAAAATTATTTAAGAAAAAATTGTCCCTATCGATTACAATAGAAGTTGGGCTCCCATGAAGTTTGTACACTTGTTTAAAAAACTTGTGTGCTACTGTTTGAGCTGAATAAGGGTGTGTGAAGGAAATGAAATGACAATATTTTGATAACCTATCAACAACCACCAAAATAATTTATTTTCCCTCTAATTTAGGCAACCACTCAATGAAATCCATAGCTATATCAATCCATATCTGAGTTAGAATTTGCAAAGGTTGTAACAAACCTGGAGAAGCAACTGATTCACTCTTCATCTGTTGACAAATATGGCATTGCCTAATATACTCCTTGAATTGTGTCGTCACATTTGGCTAATAAAATAATTGTTGCAATTTCTTAAGATTTACATTGATTCATGATTGTCCTCCATTGGCTGAAGTATGAACCTCAGTAATTAGTCTTTTCTAAAATTTGTAATTCACCTTTTTCTCCCACAGAAAGTACCTCAATAAACCTCAATACCTCCTAATTATAACTATTGATCTTGTTGCCTAGATCCAATAGGCATTGTGTTATCAACTGTTGAGCTTTAACATCTCCATCATAAATGTTTGACAGGTTCACCATCTATGTAGGAATAGCAACTGAAATCACAGAACAATTTGCATCATTATATCCATACCAACTCTTGAAAGTGCATCTGTTGCAATGTTTTCCTTGCCCCTCCTATATTCAATAACATAGTCCAATCCCAAGAGTTTGTGAAGGGTTTTTAATACGCATGCTATTCATATTTACACATAATTAGGAGAATCAAAGGCATACCTCTTGAAGTGTGATTAAGCCTTTGATGCGGAAAACCTCCCGCCGTTCCTTTAACCCAATAGCGTCTTCGAACTACGACCGAGAACGTAGCACTGATTCATGGTAAGTAACAATTAGAGTTTGGTCTCTGTATATTTGGACAACTGAAATAATATTGCGCGTATTTTTGATCGACTGAGGGATATGGGTATTTAATACGTACGTGAGTGGTTAAACCACTCCCCAGCATTTCTTCCACGTTCAGTCAATCCCACGTTCACATTAATGAACTGTAATTGACCTTGTCAATTGGGAACTCAGTTAATGTAACTGGGTCGGACCCTCCATGGGTGACCCATTTGGATACCTAAGATCCAGCATCTCCCACTCGCCCATGGCAGGGACGATGTAATCCTCATATATGCAAAAAAAAAAAACTTAAACAAAAACATGTAAACCTCTAACTGCTGAACTGTGCGATCGCTGAGTTCACCTGCAATGTGGGAGCTCTATATCAAACCTGTTAGGGCCAACATAGAGACATCTACCCTTTCAAAGAAATAATACGGGAGCTCTCACGTCGAACTTAATTAGTTTACGTAGAGGCTACAACCCATAAACTCAGAGTACCCCAGATACATTTGAATTTTCACTAGTACTTTAAGTATCTCTAACCCCTCAAAGAGCCTTACTTAACCACCTTTGGGCCCAAGTAAGGTTGTAAACGAGCCAACACAGTTCGGGCTCGATTCGAGCTCGACTCAAAAAAATACGAGCGAGACTCAGATTCGTTAATAATATGATCCAAATCTGAGCATTAAAAATAGCTCGAATAAAAATATGAGTAGAATCTGAGCAAGGTTATAATCGACTCGTGTAAGATTTAAACTACTCGAATTTTTGATTGTGATTCGATACATACTCGGTTAATACATATTCGATTAGATGTTTGATACGTTCTCTTATAATATATACA
This sequence comes from Panax quinquefolius, assembly GCA_020205615.1. Lineage (NCBI taxonomy): Eukaryota > Viridiplantae > Streptophyta > Magnoliopsida > Apiales > Araliaceae > Panax > Panax quinquefolius. The sequence goes on from CM035168.1 coordinate 87,484,768, forward strand.
AATTTAAATCAAATTAGGATAATTAGTTATTATTTTGTTTTATTTTTAATTTTAATTGTGATTTTATTGTAAAGTGTAATAATAAATATATTTTCTCATTTTTAAGTAAAATAACAAATTTAATTTATAATTATATTTATTATAAAACTAGTTATTATGTGGAGATTCAAATTCGAGCTTGAATTTGAAGCTCGCGATTAGTTTAAATAAATATTCGAGTCGAGTCAGATCGAATTCGAGTAATAAATATTTGAGTTGAGTCGAATCTGAGTAGGAATTTTCAAATATATTTCGAATTCGAGCCGAATTCGAGTACGAATTTATCATTTTGAGTCGAATTCAAGTAGCTTTCTGTTCGCTCTGGTTCGACTCGTTTACACCCTTAGGCCGAAGTCCATTTTGTATCTCACTTATTACTATGTCGCTATCAAAGTGTTATAGTTGTCGACAATAAGTGTAGAACGAGGTGAAATCAAATTGTCTTCCCTTTGCCCTAATACTACTCAAAAATGAATCAACTGTTTTCCCAGAATCGGTCTTTATAATCTCATTAATCCTGACCTTAGGAATCAAAACCAAAGTAGTAACATTAATCCATGTCTTTGAAGTATAGTCAAAGATCACAAAGAGCACTTGGCGTAGGAACAAAACTTGTCCTACATGACTCGCTCACAACATCCTATTCTATAGACTTATTGTGCGGACCTTAGAACATTTCAAATTGCTCGCTTTTCTAAGTGCCATATTTGAAACTTCTCATCCGGTTATCATGTTATGACAAATAATCTCATTTATATGAGCATATGTCCTATGGTTGTGTTGTACGGATCTTAGTTCAGTCGTTTCATAAGCGCCTAACTTGAATTTTTCAGATTGCTCGCTTTCCAAGCGCCAAACCTAAAATTTTTTATCCGGCTATTAGTACAAGCTAATATAGATGGCGAGGCATACTATATTTGGTTAATCCAAGTTAACCTCATCTTGTCTCATGCCAAGGCGACATCATGTTCATTTTACTCGCTACTAAGCGGAAATTGATTGCTATCAAAAGTATTAACAACTCGCTACTCAAAGTGCCAATAAATGAACTATCTCAACCTTGCTCGCTTTTTAAAGCGCTAAAGGTGATTGCTCGTGTGAGTGAGCCAATTAACCTGTTAACATATATTTAGTGTGTGCATATCCAGTATGCATAATAAACTCTTTGAACATCTAAAATTTATCATATGCGCTAAAATAACTAAACACAAGTGGAAATAAATGAAACTCACATAAATGATAAATATCTCGAAATAACAATGAATAGCTCTAATACAAGCCAAATAATGAGTGATATACAAGGAAATAATAAAAAGTACATCAAATCCTACGAAGCCCTAATGAACTAACATGCCTACAAAAAGCATATTTAGGAATTGGCTTCGTCAAAGGATCAGCTACCATAAAACCAGTGGGCATGTACTCCAATATCACCTCATTATTTTCTATGATATCTCTGATGAAGTTCATCCTCAAGTCGATGTGCTTCGTCCTGCCGTGATACTTGGGGTCCTTAGTGTAATCTAGGGCCGCCGTGCTATCACATTAAACAGTCACAGGATCTGAAGCATGCGAGACAACACCAAGATCCTCGAAGAATCTCCTCAGCCGCATGGCTTCCTGAACAGCTGACGTACAATCCACAAACTCCGACTCCATCGTAGAAAGAGCAAAAAAAGTCTGTTTCTTGCTACACCAAGTGATGACACCGCCATGTAACAAGAATGCATATCCTGAGGTCGACTTGCACATCCCCTGGTTACCTCCCCAACTAGCATCGGAGTAACCAATTAATCGCGGGTCCGGTTCTCTATAGCATAACATGTAGTTCAAAGTATCTTTCAAATATTGCAAGATCCTCTTGATTGCCTTCCAATGAGCAATCCCAGGGTTTGACTAATGCCGACCGAGATAACTGACTGCATATGCTATATCAGGCCGAGTACACACAACTGCATAGATTAGCTTTCCTTTAGCATTGACATATGAATAATGGGACATCTTCTTAATTTTCTCGGGAGAAGTAGGGTATTGTTCAGGTCCAATGGCATCGCCTTTAGCGATAGGAGTGTCTATGGGTTAAGATAATGAATTTATCTTTGGACCGTTTGATATATACACAATGGTCTTCCTCAATCATAGTAAAACCATCACTAATGATGGCTTATTGGAATCTCAGATACCATTGTCTGGACGCCCGTTTCAACCCATAGATAGAACGTTTGAGCTTGCATACTTTGCACTCTTGTCCTTCCATGACGAAACCCTCTGGTTAATCCATGTATATCTCCTCAACTAAATCTCCATTGAGAAAAGTTGTCTTTCCCTCTTGTTGGGTGTAGCCTTTGGCTACAAGACGATCTTTGTACCTTTTAATGGAACCATCCGCCTTGCGTTTGACTTTAAGAACCCACTTATTACCAATAACCTTTTTGCCTGGGTGGAAGGTCAACCAAGTCTCAGACTTAATTAGTCCTCATGGACTCCATCTCTTCTTCCATTGCAATTATCCATTTATCTTTCATAGCAGATGATAGAGCAGCTCGATAAGAGTGAGGTTCCTCATCATTCTGTGCATCAGCCATAAAGGCATTTCCCTTAATCTCAAAGAGACGACGTGGAATTTTACCTCTTTGACTTCTACGTATTTGAGGAACAAGGGACTCTTCATTTGATGGATGAGAACTGCTCGAAGGCATGTCACTCCCACTTTTTATAGGAACCTGAGGAATAACCTCTTCAGCTTCTACTATATGAGTTGGGGCCCCTAAATCTTCCTCCATCTCATAAAGGTTCATCTCCTTTCTCACATCACCTTTGTTAGGGAAATCTATCTCAAGGAAATCTGTATCTCGTGACTCTATCTCAGATACAGTCCCATCAGTTTGCTATCCTACAAACACATAGCCTTTGGAGTGTTCAGAATATCTTACAAAAATACACTTTTTACCCCTCGGGCCTAACTTCCAATGCTGATGAGAAGTGTTGTGCACGTAAGCAGTCGATCCTCAAAGTCGCATTCCGCCCAATTCGGGCTTTCTGCCGGTCCACATTTCATATGGGGTGGACTGGACTGATTTTGAAGGCACATGATTAAGTATGTATGTCATAGTCAACAATGCATCACCCCAATAGGAGATAAGAAAATTTGCTTGCGCCATCATAGACCTAACTATGTCTAATAATGTCTGATTCCTCCTCTCCGCCACACCATTTTGTTGTGGAGTTCTAGGGATTATCAGTTGCCTGATTATCCCTTTTTCCTCACAAAGTTCTTTAAATTGATCAGACATATACTCACGACCTCGGTCAGTTAAAAGTGCCTTAACACTTTTATCTAACTGATTCTCGACCTCAATCAAATAACGTCTAAAGCAATCTAATGCCTCAGACTTATGAGAGATCAAGAAAGTGTACCCGAAGCGCGTATAGTGATCATCTATCATTGTGAGAAAAGAGGAACGTCCATGCCTTTCTTTCACATTTATAGGGCCACAAATATCTGAGTGTATAAGTTGCAATTGTGTTTCTGCCCTTGTGGCTTTACCGAATGATTTTCTAGTTGATTTCTCTGCCAAACAATGTTCACATATGGGTAGATTGACCTTAGGGAGTGGGCCTAAAAGACCAGCTCGAGTTAACCTGGTCATTCTATCTTGTCCAATATGGCCTAATCTAATATGTCATTGAATTGAACCATCATGATCATTTTTAACAAGTAAGGAATAATAATCACTACTATTACTGCTAGAATCAATAATATCCAAAATCATAAAACCATGTCCAAAAACATTCATCCCATGCGAAATTATTACAGAATTATTCTCAAAACTAACAGAATTGCCTAAACGAAGTACTGATAAAATAGAAAATATATTCTGCCAGACATCTGGAGCATAAAGTACATCATAAAAGATCAATGCTGAGCATCCTCGCGTTTCCAGTTTGTAAGTGCCAATGCCTAGCACGTCCACACTAGAATCGTTTCCCATATATACTTTTCTGCCAGCCGAAACTTGATGGTATTCCACGTATCCAATCCGATCTCTAGCTATGTGGTCCATTGCTCCGGAGTCTACAATCCACATGTGGAGAGAATGAGCAACAAAAACAATACTTAATATTAAGCACATAGATAGATTAGGACTAAGAATTACCTTCTTCGGCTCAGTGCACTCACGAGCGAAGTGTCCCGCCTTGCCACAGTTGTAGCATGTCATCTTGGTTTTGTCCTTTTTACCAGAACCTCGTTTGCCTCTCTTACACTTGACAACACCCCCACTCGCAACCCCTTTAGGCGCAGCAGGATGAGCAGGTTTCTTCCTCTTCTTAGGCTTGAACCCTCTACGAGAGTTTGATTCAGCCACATATGCCCTGGAGATCTTGACAACATCAAGGCGCTCAGCCTCGAGCTCCAGGTGGCGGTGAATATCATCAAAGGTCTTTATATTCTCGTTATGAGTCATGTTGACCTGCATATGTTCCCAATTATCGGGAAGGGAGTGAACCACCCCTGAAATCTTTTGTTCGTCTGATAACTGAGTATATCCGGATTTCAACTCCCGAATCATATTAGCCATGATTCGAAGGTGTTGTTTCATAGTGGGGTTATCTTTCTTTTTGTAACCATCGAAACTTATGGCTAATTCCCTCATCCTTGTCAACGAGGTGCCACCAAACTTAATTTTGAGAGCCTCCCACATATCGTGTGAAGTATAGTATTGTTTATACTCAAACAGAAAGTCATTGTTCATGCAGCACAACAACGTTATGCGAGAGATACAATCCTTTTTGCACCAACTTTCCAAGGAAACAACCTTGATCGGATCCTTTGCATTTTCACCCTCTAGTTTAGCCATTTTGGACAGTAGGGTTTCTTCAACCTCTTGCTCCTCCAAAACTGTGATGCCCCCAAAATAGGTATACATCACCCATCTTGAGTCGCCAAATACAAGGTACAAAATACAAATAAAAACTTAATTATACAACTATCGTGTAAAATACGACAAAACATATGCTGTGAGTTTTAATTCAAATATTGTCATCTAGACAATATCCACACTCAATGGAGTCCTCATTACATTTATTATCACACTATTTTATAGAATAGTGAGGACTACTATGACCCCATCTTGGACCATCACTCCGTTCCCCGACTAGTCCCGGCTACGTTCTCATTTCCTGATAAGAACAATGAAAGCAAAAGGGTGAGCTCAACTAGCCCAGTAAGAAATATTATGACTAAGATAATGCATGATAAATTATCATTAGCCTTCAACAATGTTAAACTGATAAAATACAATAGACATCAAGTTTAACTGCAGCGGAATAAGCAATCCATTAGAAGAGTCAAGTAGAGCATGATATCTACTATCTTCTATAATTTAAAATGTTTTCATCAATTTTTATCGCTGAGACTCAGCTAAATAAATAAACCACATCATCGAATCATCCCTGCACTACGGGCCAAGGATATTCATTAAATCATCAATGGTCATGACTATACCGAATAATCCCTGGTCATAATCATACCAAAAACTGTCCATCAATGCACTACAGGCCACTGAGGACTTTTACCACATCGTTTATAACATTACATGTCATGATTATACCGAATGATCCCTGATCATAATCATACCAAGTACATCTCTGCACGTAAGCCAAAGATATACAACTATAAAACCAATAATCAACAATCCATCTTTGCACGTAAGCCAAAGATATACAATTCAATAATCAACAGTCCATCTTTGCACGTAAGCCAAAGATAACTTTCATCACCATATAAGCATGAGGACGATGACAATGATATAAGCAATAATCAAACGAAAATAAGGATAAATATTAAAAACTTTAAATTTATCCAAATATTATCAACTACTTAATAAACTCATAATCGAATATTATTAATATTATAACAATATTTTAATCACTTCTTAAACTTATAAACAATTTATTTCAATTATTTACACTTTACCAAATAATGCATTTAATCATTCAAAATGCCATACTCATAAGATTTCATCACCAATGATCAAATCCTCATCAAAATCAGATATACCCTATATAGGATTCCCAAGCCATAAAATCCTATTTTCCAATTTTGTTACTTCACATAACATATTTAATTCATTTACTCATAACTAGTTCATTTTCATGAAAAATACCAAATCAGTCCCAAAAATATTTCTTTTCTGGGATTTAGCAGAATATATTCCCATATTGAACATATATTTTTCTCGAAATTTTTAAAATTCATTTACTATTTTTCATATGGACAAAACCGCAGAATATTTAGACATTTATCATAAATTGTACCTTTGTCTAAAAATTCTGAAATTTACAGGGTATACTCCTGTTATATACACGTACTTCCAATAAAGATTTCACCAATTTTGGAGTTAACTACAAAGAGTTATAAGAATTTACTTTTAAAATAGTATTTTCCCATAAAATCCATAACTCTTAATCTATACATCCAAAAATTGCCATCTTTGGACACAATATAGAAAACTCATCAAATTATCATTTTAAATTTTTCCAGAATTTTTGAGGGTCAGAAAAATTACGAAACTGCAAATGGATTTTCACCCGCCATGCGGTAATCCACGTAGACATATCATTTCCACAATTTAATAAGGAATGAATACAAAAGATCATTCACCATGCATGTGGTAATCCACATAGACAGGTTATTCCAACAGAATAATAAAGAATGAAATAACAGAAGAATTCACCATGCATGCGATAGACCGCACAGATAGGTTATTCCCAACATAATAATAAATAATGGAACCAGGTCATGCGTAAACGCATAGACATGATATTCCGACATAATAATAAAGAATGGAACCAGGTCATGCGTAAACTGCATAGACAGGATATTCCAATAGAATAATAAAGAATGGAATAACAACAAAATTCACCATGCATACTTATCCTGCTTCATCTTATGGCTCAGAATCAACTGAGGCATATGTTGGCCATCAGCCTCCCGATCTCATTTTTGATGTGTGCGTGCTCGAGACTAACTGTCATCGACACGACTATGGGAACAGTCATCATTTTATGGATTGAGCTAGTATCGAACCCGTGGCATGTTTACCAGGTCCAAGTTCTTCTTTAGCCAAACCCCTTACTTGCATCGTTGGATTGGTTAAAGATCTTTCCATATTCGAGGTCGTTTTTCCCTTACTCGCCATAAATTTTACCGAATATATGGGTGGCGGGGATTAATCAGATGTAGGGGAATTTTTAGAACACTGTTGTTACTATCATGTTACTAACTACTCTAAAAGCTTTAGAATGAGGAGTCATATATTAAAATCATGCTTTAACACTCCCCCTCACGTGCAAACCGTACTTGCATGCCAAGGTGCATCATTAATGCACAAACAAAACATAGTGCATTTACACTAACATATAATAGGGAACAAATTGCAAGGAGGAGGACTTGAACCCAAACCTATATATCCATAGCTTAGAAACCATGTTACACAACTGCACTAAAGCTAGTTTTAAGAGTTAAAATTAATTTTTAAAAGTTTTGTCTATTTTAGTATAAAATCAGTTTTAAACCATTGCATTTGTTTATTATAAATACATTGTTAACTAAACGAAATTAGTTTTAGATTGTTCTTGAATTAATTAAGTACATGAATAGGTAATATGCATGTATGTACATGAATATATTTAAGTGTTAGGTTTATGTATTTGATCATTATTAATGTGGCTCTAGAAGTATCCTAGGAGTCCTATAAATAGTTATGTACTTTGTTCATTTGAAGCAAGTGAAATCAAAGTGTTCTTGTGTTATCAAAAATTATATTTCACTTCCTCTATAATTTATCATTTTCCATAATTTTCCAACAAGTGGTATCAGAGCTTAGGTTAATTTCATAGTTTAGAAAAGGTTAAGCTAAATTGAAGTAAAGGCAGACGACCTAAGAGAGGTGATTTGTTGCTATCGAAGTGTTTCGTTGGGCGAGTGCAAAATTGTGCGCGTAAGATCTCCGGACTACAACCTAGCAAAGGTGCTAGTTGAGAAGAAATTTTAAAAAAAAGTTTGTGAGTTGAAGCACGTCTCAAAGGTCATCATATTAATAGTGTTTTGGTGAGGTAAATTATAGAAAAATGATGTTTCCTAGGTTTGGTGCCAAATTAGTGGTCACAAATTACAATGTTTAGAGTATAAGGATTCGAGTATTTCTTGGAGAATGCAATTTATAGCAAAATGTCATTGCAAATCTAGAAAAGTATATTTCAGAAAAAGTTCAAGAAATGAAAGAAAAAAGAACAAAGAAGATTTTGCAAGGAGTAATGCATGAAGAAGTTTGGATGTGTGTTGCAAGTTTTGATTCTCTACCTCAGTTATGGATTGAACTTGAATTTGTTTGCAATAATTATAAAGGTCCATCGTTACCTAAAGAGTCTTGGTTTTTGGAAGATGATGAGAAACTAGTAGAAGAAATTGATGAAGTTAAAGAAAAAGAAAGTAAAAATGAAGACTTTGAAACATATGTCGATAAGCAAAATAAATAGTTCATAACGAAAAATAAAGAATTTGAAGACACCATAATTGAATCAATATTTGATAAATAAGAAGAAAAAGAGAGCGTTGAAGAAATTGTCAAAATTAAAAAAATAGAAGAAATTGTTGGCGAAAGGGATGAAAAGAAAGAGTTCGAAAATTTGGATGAGCATGAGAAAAATATTTTGAGTATCAAAATTAGTGATTTGATATTTAAAGTGATGAATTTTGTGGAGATCAAAAATAATAGGCTGAGGAAGAAACTGATTAAAGAATGTGAAGGATGGGAACCTCCCGACTTTGGTGATGAAGTTAAAGTTCATTATGTGGGTACTTTGCTTGATGGAACCCAGTCTGATTCGAACCGTGACCGTGAGACACCATTTAAGTTCAAGCTCGGTCAAGGTCAAATAATAAAAAGATGAAATGAAGTTAATGTTAGTAGAAATGAATCAATTAAACTAAATTGCAGAAAAAGATTTGTCAAGGCTAGTACTTGATACTATGTCCTTAAGATAATTATGCCCTCCTTACGGTGCTCAGAGTTGATAACACTTGTCTCCTAAAATACAATGACAACTTATGCTAAAGTAACACTCCAAATAGCATACATAACGAACCAAAAAGAAATGCTCTAGACTCTCACTCTATATAAACTATAAACTGCTTATTAAATAAAGAAGAAGAATACTTATAATACGTAATGCATGAATAAATTGAATGATTTGAATGGCAGCCCTGTTAGTCTATTTAGATGGGGCACAACCCTTTCAAAAGACACCTTAAGCAAATATTGACATAGTTTTTGGCTTTAGCAGAAAGGGTGCGTCCGCTCGGAATAAAAACAACGTAAATTTAGTCTTAGAAGAATAAAAACGACGTAGTTTTAGACTTAACAAAAAAAGGCATGTCCATTCGGCAAAAACGACGTAGTTTTGGGGCATCCATTCAAGTAGATAGCGTTTCCCAAAATGACACAGTATTGACATGTTCGTTCAACGACACAATTTTGATAATAAATAATATTTATCAAAACGACATATATTTTGTAACGCCCCCAAAATAGGTATACATCACCCATTCTTAGTCGCCAAATACATGGTACAAAACTTAAATACAAATTTCTTTTATATAATACGACAAAACGTAGCTGATATTTTTGACACGAATATTGTCTTTTAGAAAATATTCAAACTCAAATGGAGTCCTCATTACAATTATTATCACATTATTTCAAAGAATAGTGAGGACTACTATAGCCACCAACTCGGACCATCACTCCGTTCCCCGACTAGTTCCAGCTACGTTCTCATTTCCTGAAGAGAACAATGAAAGAAAAAGGGTGAGCTCAACTAGCCCAATAAGAAATATTATGACAAAGATAATGCAAAATAAATTATCATTAGCATTTAATAGTGTTAAATTGATAGAATATAATAAACAACAAGTTTAACTGCAGCGGAACAAGTAATCCATTAGAAGAGTCAAGTAGAGCATGATATCTGCTATCTTTTATGATTTAAAAAGTTTATCATCAATTTTATCGCTAAGACTCAACTCAATAAATAATCCATATCACTGAATTATCCATGCACTACGGGCCAAGGATATTCATTAGTATCATGTCCACGAATTATCTATGCACTACGGGCAAAGGATAATCGTGTAATCACCAACGATCATGATCATGCCAACAACTGTCCATCAACGCACTACGTCCAATGAGGACTTTTATCACATCATTTGTAACATTACAGGTCATGATTATACCGAATAATTCCTGGTCATAATCATACCAATCAACAGTCCATCTATGCTCTAAGGGCCAAAGATGACTTTCATAACAATATAAGCATGATGATGATGACAATGATATAAGAATTCAATTAAATGAAAGCAAATGAAAAATTTTAAAGATTTATAATTCAATTTATCCAGAATTCAATAATGTCCAAATTGTCAACATGATACTGCTTTGTGGAGTAAAATTCAAGAATAATAATGTATCAAAAATGATTTGGACCGAAAAGAAATCAATTTTTGTCATGAATAGTACCCCAGGTGAATTGTAACCGAGTGAATAGTACCCCGTGAATAGTACTTCGGGAATAGTACCTCATGAATAGTACTTCATGAATAGTACCATACATATAAATAGTGTAGTACGTATGAATAGTGTCGTACGTAATAGTGCCATATAAATAAATAGTACCCATGAGTAGTACTCTGGCATAAAAAGCTTAAAATTTAACAAGAATGTTCAGAAAAATATCCTTATGAAGCGATACTAGATAAAGCTCAAATTTCCAGGATATTCTACTAATTTCACGGGGTATAGAAGCAATACTTTAACAAAATGAGTGTAGAACTAGGAATACGAAAGGAAATAATATTATTTACATACTATAGAGTATGGAAGAAAATATTATTTCTTACGAATATTGAACAAAAATAATATTCCTACGAATATTGACCGAAGATAATATTCCTTATGAATATTGATCGAAAATAATATTCCTTTACGAATATTGAACGAAAATAAAATTTCTTACGAATACGAAAAATAATATCGTAAGCGAATATGAAATAAATAATATTCCTTACAACTGTTGAACGAAAATAATATTTCTACGAATATTGAATGAAGATAATATTCCTTACGATATTGAAGAAAATAATAATCTTTACGAATATTGAACGAAAATAAAATTTCTTACGAATATGAAATAAATAATACCCCTTACCTTAGTAGAAGACTGAATACTGCAATAGTGAAGTAGCAGAATACTCTTCTTCTTCTTCTCTATAGTTTCTCTCTCTATAGTTGATCTTGTGAGTCTTAGTGAATTGGTGAGAATGAAAGAAGAAATGAGCTTCTATTTATAGGAAAACATAGTGTCGATAATTGCAAATTTAGGGACTCGAATTATTACAGTTTAGTACCTTTATCTTTGCCTCTATTTTTAATTTAGTCCTTCAAGTATTATCAATCTTGCACAACCTCCCCTAATAGTACATGCATGTGAACAAATAGTTATTTGCATGTGAACTAATAGCAATTAATTTCTCATGTATCCGATTAATTACCCGTTTGGTCAATAATAATAAAATCAGTCAATCACAGAATTACCTCCTTTGAGGGTAATTGGGTCACGAAAGTATTAAAGAAAACTAAATGAACAAATATCTTTCACTCATCAATTATTATTCTTATCTTTAATCAACACGAACTTATTCATCATTAATATTATAACTCACAATATTAACAACTAGATCATTCCCAGGAAAGAGGGGGCTTCCGATAAGGATTTCTCCCTATTGGCGTGCAATTAGGTGACCAAACCCCTTTCCACGATAGAACTTTCTAGACATCTTCAATAATACAAATAATAATATGAATAACTTTGTCGTCTCAATTATTGATTTAATAATATAAATAGTGTGCAGATGATACTGTGACAATAATTGAATCAATAATATGAGAGATACTATGCAGCAATTATTGTGGCAATAATTGTAAAATTGAGTGACTTCTCACGCAAGCATCAATAATCAAAGATATTATACAATACCGTGTGCTACTATGCAATCACGCGTATTACTGTACTTTTATCACCGGGTATTTCAATAGTTAACGGTAAAACTTTCGCCGTTATTTTTATAAAAGTTATTTATGTCGTTTTCTCACTCCGACAGTAAATTCGTTGTGGGGTCCACTAATGATTGTGACGTCATACGAATATTCCCTGATAAAACGAATATTCCCCGACCAATCGAATATTTTATAACAACTTGCTTACTTTGCAAAATTTATAAATAATACCCACAACTATAACATTATATCAAATCCACACCATATTATTCAAAAAGATATTTGGAGAAAATTAAATCTTTATTCATAAAAGTTGGGGTCTTATATAGGTAGTTTATTAAATAACCACAACCAACACAACGCATCCAAGTATAACAAAGAAAACTAATTACCACATTTCAAATCATACTATACAAATACATATTGCCCATATGTTAAACAACTCATACACAACCATAAACCAAACCATAAAAGAAATAACACTATTTGTAGTGTTGTAGTGCAGTCACATGTTGCTTTATGTTATTGCTTTATGGGGTGGTTTGAAATAAATTGTTGCTTAATGTAGTTGTGAAAAGTTGCATGTTGGCTGTTGCTATTTGGCTCTGGTAGAAAGCTTTTGTGTAATGTTACCTCTTGCTCCATGTTATTTGCTTTATGTAGATCCTAGGTTAAATATATGCTACTGCTTTTTGTTGCTAGTTCGTACTACTATTATTGTATATAAAAACATATATTTTAATATTTATCATAAATTTAAATTTAAATATATTTATAAATAGTATATATATATATATATATATATATTATAATAACCATGAGTTTTAAGTCACTATATATGTATGTATATTATTGATATTTAAAACTTTATGTTATATAGTGATTTAATATGTGACAACATATGTGAAGTGGTGCATGAATCAATAAACATATATACTATAGTTATGGATATATACATTTATAGATTTCATTAAAAATGAAAGCTTCGTAACCTAATTATACATTAGGTGAGATAATTAAATAACCTAAGGGTTATGGTAATAAGGAAAGGTTAGTATTTAATATGTATACTAACTTAAGTGGATAATCTTATTATTTCAAGTGACTAATAATTTTAAACCTATTTCTAGTAAACCTAATTAGGTTATGAGCTAAAGTCACATGTATAAGTAATTAAATTTCATAAGATTGGGAATGAAAACCCTAAATAAACAATTTGGGTAACATATATTAAAATTGTTAGACTATGTTTATTACATGGCCCAAAACAATTAAAGGAGAATCTTAAAAGAAATAAAATGCAAACCAATACTTAGCCCACTTGATTAAAGGTATTTTAGGATTTTGATTAATCAAATTTGTGCTTTAAAATAAATGAAAAATGGAGGAGATATTGGGGCAAGGGGGACCGGCCATATTAGGCCATTTAAGGCAACAAAATTATGCTAATCAAGTTCCTTAATTAGTAACTCTTACATCAAGTACAAGTGTGTCCATCTCCCATTGGTTGAAAATCTACTTAGCACCCTTAATCACATGATTAGGCTTAATTGGATGAGATAAGGTGAAGCCTTTTATCCAAGAGACAACAAAAGTATGGGGATATTAGTTAAATCACCCATTTCAATTGCTAGACTTTTTCATTTCTCTTATTCTCCTTCTTCTATTTTTCTCCCAAGCTATCAAAATACTAAGAGAGAAAAGAGAGAGAGTTGTTCGGTTTTTGGAAGAGTATGAGAGGAGTGTGCTAGCTTGTGTAATGCACCCTAAGATTATATACTACTTTTGTAAATCAAGGAAGGTTGCTACTAGATCAAGGTATAACCTAATCTTCATCTTCTTCTTCTATTTTGTGTTATAGCTTGATTTGTTGGGGTTTTGAACTAATACTCTGTTAGGTTTGTAATATTCAAGAACGCAATCAAATTGCAAAAATAATGCGGAAGCGTGTAAAATTAGAGTTTAAAAAAAAAAATTTACAAACCATATACCCGGATCACCCTTTATGCACAATTATTAATTAAGCGAAAAGATATGAAGAACAAACATACCCTTGAAGATTCGAGCTTCCTCAGGTACAAGTTCACCTCCAATCCTTTTCGCTCAACTTGAATCCACCGGTTTAGGTTCCTTCCTTTGATCAACGCCACCACCCAAGTGTTTGGCCTCTGAGGTGATCCACCAAGGAATAATAAGGATTCAAGAAGAAGGGTGTTATGGCTCAAACCCTAGTTTTTCTATCTCAGATGAAAAAGGCATACTCTCCAACAAATTGAATTATTACGTCGTCACAAAGTCAATATCCACCCATATAAGACTCTCTTATAAAGATATCGTGCAACCCACCTTTAATTAAAATAATATATATTATTTAATTAAACTCTTTTAATTAAATAAACTCCCTAATCTTATTAGGGATAATTAATTAAACTCCTTTAACTAATTTTCCTCCTAATCCTATTAGGAATAAATGAGAGTACTTATATTAAATTAATTCCAAAACTCTTTTAGAAATTAAAATAATAATAATTGTAATAATATTAATAAGACTCCTCTTATTAATTTATATTTAATATTTCTAAAATATTAAATAATAATATTAAGCTATTTAATTTATTCTATCACCATAGATTAAATTAAATATACTTAACATATTATTACGATTATGCCATTAACTTCTTAAATAATTATTCTTCCTTTTATGGTGTGACCCTTTAGGTTCTCCATATTAAACCTATTGTGAATAAATCAATTAGAATAATTCTAATCTTATTTAAATAAATAAATTAAACAATTAATTTATTTAAATAAATAATATTTATTCTACAATAGGGATAAGCCTCCTAAATGATCAACGACTTTCCATATAATATAGATTTCAACATTAATCATTAAAGAACCTTTGAGTAAATAGTTACCGCATAATTCAATCCTTCCACCATACAATGTCCCAATTAAATATAAGACATGGAATTACTTGCCAAGTCTTATTTTATTTAATTATATGTATTTCGATCCTTAAATGCACAACTCCAAATAATGCAAATTAGAAACTCCTTTCTAATTTCATTCTCGCCGCCAAGGACTCACTGGGTTGTCATTTATCGAATCACATAGACATTTCTCTTCTTTATTAGAAGTGGTAGATTTTTATCGATCATACATTATCTCCATGTACAACTTATTATACCCAAGCATACCCTTTGATATACCCTAAGGGTCTTAAGGAATAAGTCAAAGTATAACTCATCATACACAAGATACTATGATGATCTCAAGTCCAAGGATTACTTGTACTACTATCACTACAGAAATTCCTATTGACAGCAAATAAAACTCCATTAGGTATTCCTTAGCGAGCCAATGCTCAAAGAACTTATTCTCTAATAAGCACCTACATACTTGCTTTTTAGTGTCTCCACACAAATGATCATGAGATCAATCATCCTCATCCAATGAGCAAGCAAACGATGTACCAATCTATCCTGGATTCACTAATCCCCAATTTAGTAATCCAATGATTGGGAACTATTTTAGTTTTAAGCTTTCTAAGAATTTAGATCTCATTAGAATGATCATCATCATTATTCTAAAAGCATTGCTTAAAACTACGGGTTTATCACATATTATAAAACAACATCATGTAGATAATTAAAAGCCTTTAATAAATTAATACTTTTTTAATAAATGAATAAGATTGTTACAAAGTATATGCTTTATCATCAAACATGATTGGCTTGTGTGCATACTACTTTCAATCTCCCACTTGCACTAAAGCCAATCGTCATGGTATCTTATACTCTTCTTCTCTAAGTGACGATTATCCTGCCATTGGATAAGCTTTAGTTAATGGATATGTAATGTTGTTCATGAGAGTCCACTATCTCTATAGTGATTTCCATCTTTCAATGATTCTAATAATCAAATAAAAGTGCCACAACACATGTTTAGATCCAAGATGAGACTTAGAACTATTCCTAGTTCTCAGAATGAACTTTAATCCAAACAATCAACTTGCAGCTTTATTTATAGCTATTTACTTTGTCTTTATCACTAAACCAGCAACTCTTTGCTGTTTGGAACCTTTCCAATTCACTGCACCACTGTTCAAGATAATGCTTTACCTTAAAGTTGATTTTCTCGTCATCTTGTCTCGCCTAAAAACTTGAGTCCTGTTAAGCCCTCTAGTTTTAATTTAGACCCACCATGAATATGATCACATCCTTAGTGCCTAAGTTAAGAACTTTAAGATGTTTTTCACCGACTCATAGTGAACTTCTCCGCATTATGACCGATCATCATCAGTCTCGTACATTTCATTGCATACATGATTGTCACTCATGCGACCTCTCTTTCGTGAGTCTATGGGGACTATTAAGAGAGATACACCCATGGCTCATCGACATGAGACATCTCTTGAGTTTGCCATGCCAAACGACTTTAGCATCAAATGAATATATCGCCTCGGGTTAAGTCGAGCATCCTCTTAAATCTATCTATATAGATTTTATCCCCAATTAAGATACTCTTCCCAAATCATTCATGGAGGAATGTTTAGACAACTTTATCATTACTTGATTGTAGCATTGGTATGTCATTCCTTATCCGTAGTATATCAACATATAATATTAGGAATGTCACGACGCTCCCCAATCGTCCCTTTTGTACACACTAGAACTCTTACCTCATCAGATATAATCGGATCATCATCTTCTATGATGTGTACCTCATCATCATCATCCATGATGAATCCATACCTCCTAGGTATCTTCTGACTATTCCGATTTATTTCATTTATTGTGGTACAATAGGTCTATCTACAGTTCCTCTTATTCGACTTATAGTGTTTTGTGGTTCTTTAACTTTTCAAGATCTATTATCCTCCCACTAGCCCCTTTTAATGATAAACACCTTTATCTTAGAAGACAACGTGTTTCGTAAATAAACACCTTTTGCTAAGTAGAATTATAGAACATATACCCTAAACTTACTTTTAGGATGTCCCACAAATCGACACTTATAAAATCTTGTCCCAAGCTTATCCTTTGAAACCTTTTTTCACATAAGTTGACAACCCCTTATCTTAACATACTTAAGATTAGAATCCTCCCGTCCATAACTTTTATGGAGTCTTGGGGCCGGATTTTGAAGTTACCATTTTCAGTAGATATGCAGCCCATTTCTAGGACATGACCCTGTAAGAATACTCGAATGTCGATAAAATCATTATGGACCGCACACCATGTTCAACAAGGTATGATTTTTCCTTTCGTATACATCAATCAATTATTATGTATCGATGTGTCCATTATGAGAAAAACCATTTGAGATGATCTAGAAACTTATCAGACAAGTATTTATTCCTCGATCTAATCAAAGAATCTTAATACTTTGCCAATTTGTTTCACTTCTCAATTTTTCACCTTTCAAATAATTCAAACTTGTATTTCAACAAATACACACATTCAACTCTTTGAATGATCATCTCCTTTTCTTATACTAATTTGTTCAATTTACAAAATTATTTTCACGTAAGTCAAGTATACAAAATCCATTAAGTAATATTTCAGCCTATACAAAACATTATTATTATAAATAGAACAACAATTGTTCTTAATTATAATACCAAAGATTTCATCATCCAACAATAAAATGGAAATAATATTTTAAAAGAAGAACCGAATACAATAACAACTTATTAACTTAATAGATTTACCCGTAGGCATTGCTAAACTATAAGTTTCTAATGCTAATATGGCAACCTTTGCTTCATTTTCCGCATATAGATTACTTATATTTGTTTAGCTTTCTACTTTTTCTTGTCCTTCATAAATCTATATTTATGATAACCAAAGTCGGTATCCAATACCCAAGTAGAACCTCGACTTAAAGAAAAATTTATTTCAATCATGAACAAAAATCGTATTGTAAACCAAACTTCACTAAGCTTCTTTGTTAGCCTCTCAAGATGCTTCTCGCAGCTTTCTTTCCAAAGGTCCGTGCTTATTGCAAAGGAAGCAAACCCTTTGCTATCCATATCGCTTTTGTTCTTATTATCCTTTGTTTACGCCTTTCTATTTACCTTCTTTGAATCGCTCTTCTTTCGTAAGATCCTTTGGCCCCTACCAAGAAGACATGGTCTTTCTTGGTTGGAAAGTGACTCTCAACATTTTTCAACATGTTAAGCAAATCAACAGAGTCGATATCTAGCTTGTTTATATGAAAATTCACAACAATTGTGAAAAGAGTCCGGGAGTGAGTGCAAGATCAAATCTTGCTCAACTCTCCATCCATGACAAAACCAAATTGTCTTAATTGATCAATCAAATTGATTATGTTAAGAACTTTTTCTGCATTTATTATAGTGTCATTGGCCATTCTAGATCGGAAGAGCTCCTTAGATATCCGATATCTATCGGCCCCACTTTCCTCACCATCAACTACTTGATGTGCAGGAATATAGTAGAGCATCCATAGTTTCATGCCGACGCTAAGCTCATTACTCATGGATGCGAGCATGATGCATCGAGCCAATCAGCATCATTTTGCCACTTTCTAAAAGTAGCAATCTCTTCCTCGTAGGCATTGTTCGCAACCATTGCAGGGATAGGCGATTAAGACATAAGATAGCTTTTCAAATATGAGAACTATTCTCAAATTCCTTAACCAATCCGCTTAATTCTATTCCATTTAATTTAGCATCTAATATGCTTCGCAAAGGATAGTAATTTTAGACATTGTAAAATTCAGTAAATGAATTTGTAATTAACAACATTTTAACATACATTCTTTTATTAATTACCAAAATAATTTAGGTCTTGTTTTAAATTGGTATCTCCCACTATTTTCTTCAAACTATATTACCCTCACTTATATAGTTCGCAAAAATCTAATTAAAGATTTGCTAGTGAGAATAAGGATCCCATTTCAAATGTATATAGCCTTGTGGTGACAACAAACAAACTATATATAAATAAATAGGTAGACAACTTTTGTCAATTACATCAACTATGCAACTCCTTTTCTTTTGCCTCTTAGATTATTTTGATCAAGTGGTGGCACATCCGAATCAAAATTATCCAAGTTAAGTCCGACCTAGCACTCCATATATTCAAAAAGAAAAATATCATCCTTGTGGTGACACAACAAAACAATATTGTTCAATTTTCTTTATAAGCATCAAATGTGATAAATTAACATCTTAAATACTTAATACTTGCCTTATGGTGACACAACAAACTCATATTAAATATTTAATACTCTATTAATTTTATCATGCTAGAAGGCTTACGCTCGATATTCCAAATATCTTTGAACGCTAGACTTAATATAAAAAAAATCGAGGGTTTTGTTATTAATTTGTCTCATCTTGTTTAGCTGCATTTATATATATATATATAAAATACGCTATTATATTAATTAACATGCGAAGCATGTTTGCATAATATATAATATATATAGTATAAGCATGCATATATAGAATACTATATTCTACCCGAATTGATTATGGACTTTATTCTAGTTTGTTCACTAGAGCCACCAAGTGAACCAAAAGGTCAAACCCTAGGGGTGCAAGAAATAATATTTAAATATAACTATTACATTTAAACCCTGCTCCATTACAAACGAGTCTTCAAGTGCTTGCTCCTTGATCTCCAATTTTTCAAAATTAATTCTAACTATTCCTATTACAAAACTATTTAAAATAAATAGAAACCTTGATCGCCAAATAAGGGAAGTACATAGAGGGAGATAGAATTTACATTAAGAAAAAATTAGAGAAGACGAGGTACGCAGAAATCCCATTTAATAAAACCTATACATTCATGCATCCAACTAAAATAAAATCCAATCACATCGGTCAATAATCCATAATCAATCCCATTTATTATCATACACATCATCATATGCATCAATAAATAACATTCATCTTATGAATAATAAACATTTAATATATATATTGATATCATTTAATGGGCAAATTTAGTTAGTATAAAATCTATTTTTGAATCAAAATAAATTCCTTTATTTTAATCCAAATTTAAATCAAAATAAAACTATTTTATTTTAATTTATCCAATTTTGAATAAAATAAACTATTTTATTTTAATCAAAATTTTTAATCAAAATAAACTCCTTTATTTTAATTAATTATGGAATCCAATTCCATAAAAAAAATAATTAAAAAAACTTATTAAAGAAAATTACGAATTCAATTCTATGTAAAAAAAAATTCTTTATTTTGGATTATCTAATATTCAAATCAAAATTTCCTTTATTTTGAATAATATGAAATCTTATTTCATATTTAAATAAACTCCTTTATTTAAGGAAACATGGATTCTCTTTCCTATTCACAAATAAACTCTTTTATTTTGAATAATATGAAATCTTATTTCATATCTAAACAAACTCCTTTATTTAAGGAAAGATGGATTTACTTCCCTATTCACAAAATAAACTCTTTTATTTTAGGAAAAATAAAATCCAATTTCAATTCCAATTAGTTATCATGGAATCCAATTCCAACTCTAATTAGTTAGCATAAAATTAATTTTTTAAAATTAAAATAAAACTTTATTTTAAAATTAAAATAAACTTTTATTTTAAGATTAAAATAAATATTTTATTTTAATTATAAAATTATTATATATATATATATATATATATATATTACGTTAATATATATATATATATATATATATATATATATATATATATATCCTATAATTCCGCATCATCGACTTGTTATCCACGAAAAAAATGGGGACCACCTTTTTTTTTAAATTTTAACATGGGTCATTGATTAAAATAATTTTAAAGCAAATCCTTTAAAAAAATCCTCATTACAATTTTGTTCTATTATTTTGCCTTTTTTTTCTCACGAGTTTAGTCCACCGGAAAATTTCGAGCATTTCCTTTTATTTCCACGCAAGCATTTTTTTTTTTCAAAAAACCGAAACAAATCTCCTTGTTTTTCTTTTTCCACGTTATCATGCTTATTTTTAATTGTTCTTAATTAAGCAACACGGAATTTTGCATTTTTTTTTTTTTTTTAAATAAATTTTATAAAATAAAATTATGCCCAATTAAATTGTTCTAAACACATATCAATATACATATCAAATTAAAACAATTAATAATTTGCATAAAGGTTTGGCTCGATGCCACCGTTAGGTTTGTAATATTCAATGAACGCAATCAAATTGCAAAAATAATGCTAAGCGTGTAAAATCGAGTTTAAAAAAATTTACAAACCATATACCCGGATCACCCTTTATGCATAATTATTAATTAAACGAAAAAGATAAAGAATAAAAACATACCCTCAAGATCCGAGCTTCCTCGTATATAAGTTCACCTCCAACTTTTCGCTCAACTTGAATCCACCGGTTTGGTTCCTTCCTTTGATCAACGCCACCACCCAAGTGTTTGGCCTCTGAGGTGATCCACCAAGGAATAATAAAATTTCAAGAAGATGGGTATTGGCTCAAACCCTAGTTTTCTTCTCTATAGAAAAGGCATACTCCCAACAAATTGAATTATTACGTCATTCATTAAAAGTCAACATCTTCACCCATATAAGACTCTCTTATAAAGATATCGTGCAACCCATTTAATAATTAAGGAATTGGTATTTATTTAATTAAACTCTTTTAATTAAATAAGCTCCTAATCTTATTAGGGATAATTAATTAAACTCCTTTAACTAATTTTCCCTCCTAATCCTATTAGGAATAAATGAGAGTACTTATATTAAATTAATTCCAAAACTCTTTTAGAAATTAAAATAATAATAATTGTAATAATATTAATAAGACTCTCTTATTAATTTATATTTAATATTTCTAAAATATTAAATAATAATATTAAGCTATTTAATTTATTCTATCACCATAGATTAAATTAAATATACTTAACATATTATTACGATTATGCCATTAACTTCTTAAATAATTATTCTTCCTTTTATGGTGTGACCCTTTAGGTTCTCCATATTAAACCTATTGTGAATAAATCAATTAGAATAATTCTAATCTTATTTAAATAAATAAATTAAACAATTAATTTATTTAAATAAATAATATTTATTCTACAATAGGATAAGCCTCCCTAATGATCAACGACTTTCCGTATAATATAGATTTCAACATTAATCATTAAAGAACCTTTGAGTAAATAGTTACCGTGACAATTCAATCCTTCCACCATACAATGTCCCAATTAAATATAAGATATGGAATTACCGCCAAGTCTTATTTTATTTAATTATATGTATTTCGATTCTTAAATGCACAACTCCAAATAATGCAAATTAGAAACTCCTTTCTAATTTCATTCTCGCTTCGCCAAGGACTACTGGGTTGTCATTTATCGAATCACATAGACATTTCTCTTTATTAGAAGTGGTAGATTCTTTATCGATCATACATTATCTCCATGTACAACTTATTATACCCAAGCATACCCTTTGATATACCCTAAGGGTCTTAAAGAATAAGTCAAAGTATAACTCATCATACACAAGATACTATGATGATCTCAAGTCCAAGGATTACTTGTACTACTATCACTACAGAATTCCTATCGACAGCAAATAAAACTCCATTAGGTATTCCTTAGCGAGCCAATGCTCAAAGAACTTATTCTCTAATAAGCACCTACATACTTGCTTTAGTGTTCCACACAAATGATCATGAGATCAATCATCCTCATCCAATGAGCAAGCAAACGATGTACCAATCTATCCTGGATTCACTAATCCCCAATTTAGTAATCCAATGATTGGGAACTATTTTAGTTTTAAGCTTTCTAAGAATTTAGATCTCATTAGAATGATCATCATCATTATTCTAAAAGCATTGCTTAAAACTATGGGTTTATCACATATTATAAAACAAAGATCATGTAGATAATTAAAAGCCTTTAATAAATTAATACTTTTTATTAATAAATGAATAAGATTGTTACAAAGTATATGCTTTATCATCAAACATGATTGGCTTGTGTGCATACTACTTTCGATAATATAGATCAAGATACCCTAGTTCTACATATCATCATCTCTATGGAACTAAGTATCTTGAGTGTTAGATCAAAGGTTTAGAGGAAGAAAATGAGCATATGTTCTCCTAGGGTTAAACCTTTCTTTTTTTTTTTTTTTTCTTCCACTAAATCTTGTGTAACTCAAGTTTTACAACTTGGATTTGTGATCCGGTATGGATTTAGGGGGGTGCTAGATCTCCAAGGTGAAACTGAGTTATCTAGCAAATTCAAACTGGTAGAATCACAAATCTACAGCAAAGTATTAGAAAACCCAAGTCACAAATCTAGGAAGGTTGTTTTTCTTCAAAATAGTCCACATAGTGTATTAAGGTTTTAAAACCCTAAAAAGTTATCATTCCCATTTTAGGGAGGTTGTTTTTGATAGTTTTCATATCTTTTAAAATCTGGGAAAAATCACAGAGGTACCTTAAGAAGTTATCTACGTGTAGGAAAAAGAACGGACAAGTTTCAATTTATAGGTTGTGCGTAATGGCTATTTCCGTAAAGGACTCCTAAATATTAACACCCGAATTTCTCATAGTGTATACATGGGAAAAATCTGAACTTTTTACAGTATGTTCATATATGTTATGAGAGTATACCCTGATAATTTTAGAATTTTCTGAGCAAAACTCGATTTATGAAAAATGAAGCAAGATCCGAGTGTTTTTTTTGGGCACTTTAAAATTAATAAATCATTTTCTAAAATTCCAGAAAAATTTGGTTATCATTGTTGGGTCATATACTGTCCAAATCCAGAAAAGACGAATTTTTGGAATCAGTTTGGTATTTTCCTAAAAATGATGAAGTTATGAATAAAAGAAAATAAATAGTTAAATGATGTCTTAAATAAGAAAAATGTAATTTTAATGCTTGAATACTTCTAATATATAATATTAAGACTATTTTAGGGCATTTTGGTAATTTATAATGAAAAATATTATTTATGACCTTTTATGGTTATTAAATAAAAGGTTTTATAAAGGGTGAACAATTAGAAAATAAATTGTTTATTGATCTAATAAATTATTAAAATATTATTATGATATTAATAATATTAGAATATAATATTGTTAAGTAAATAAAAATATTAAGATTAAAACTTCATTAAAATATTATTAAATGGTTAATAATATTTGATTTAAGCATTAATAAATGATTAAAGTATTATTAAATGATTAATAATATTTGATTAAAATATTAATCTTAGATTAAAATATTATTAAAGGATTAATAATATTAAATTAAAGTATTATTGATGATTAAAATATTATTAAGTAAATAATAATATTCGAGATTAAATAAAATGTTATTAAAAATATAATAACATTAGTAAATGAATAAAATATTATTAAATGATTAATAATATTAGTAAATGAATAAAATATTAATACTATTGGTAAATGATTAAAAGTATTATTAATTGATTAATGATACTAAAGCATAAGTAATATATTATTAAAGTAATAATGTTAATGTGATGATTAAAATATTATTAAGAGGATTAATAATATTAGTAAAGTATTAAAATATTATTAAGATGTTAATAATATTAGTAAGCGAATAAAAGTATTATTAGTGAACTAATAATACTAAGAGGTGAATTAAATATTATCAAGATTAATAATATTAAGTGAAATAAAGGTAGTTGTTATTTAATAGTAACATTATCGAAGCAGGATAATATTTCTAAGAACTAAATGTAATATATAATAACTATGTGATTACATGATCTAATGTTATGCTATGGCTAATTGAAAGATTAACTATAGGTCTCTTAAAGGAAGATAATTAAACTACCTAGCGGATAGAATTTAATTGTGTAGTCGTAACCTACAAACGAGGCAAGTTTCCTAACTCAAACTTGAGTTATTATTTTCAAAGAATGTTAGTGAATAATTATTGATGATTATTCACATCTATAATGATTATTGAAATTCGCACTTTGTGCAATTGAATTCTCGCTTCTATTATTATCGAATCTGTGAATTAAATTAAAGTTCTTTCATTCATGAATCTGCTTATGAGATAGATCTATGCTAATTGTATCAACTAGATCAAACATGTTTAAATTTGTTAAATCAAATGTGTTTTAAAAAGTCGTTTTTATTAAATTGATATGATAAGAACTCTTGATCGAGAAAAGGACGAATTTGATTAAGGCATGATATCGATGTCGGATTATTAAGTGTTTATGCATAAATCATGGGTATGAAAGGTTGTTCCCTCAATACCAAAACTTATTAAGAGGTCCATTTTTAAATGATCGAGAACCTCGGCAAATGTTCATGGTTATTTCAAAACCACTCAAAGACATCGTTATTCAATTATTCAATATTCAATTGTTGATTATTAATTCATGTTCTTTCAAATCTTATACTATTGTTGAACCTTGAAAGCGCAAATTTCTTTCTAGTCATGATATATCTCCTCAGTATTTAAACTTGCTAAGCAAATTAGTTGCTTACCCTTGCTATATCATGACATTTATTTTAGTTAAGCCTGAAGGATCCAATGCGAAAGACAAAGGCAAGGGCAAGATCCAAGAATAGTTTAGAATGAATTTTAGTTATTATTATCTGATGGAATTTCTTATGTAAACCTTTTGTAATATGAATGGTGTGTTTAAGTTAAGGTTAAGAAGACCTTGGGACCATGTTATGAAACTTTATTATAATGAACAATGTATGTTTATTATTCCATAATAGTTATAGAATGCTGATGATGATGATGATAGATCGTGAGCACCGAATCTGAGGTTAGAGAACCTGGATTTGGGGGCGTCACAGTTTGGTATCAAAGCTATAGGTTATAAACATTAGGAATGTGAAACCTAGGTTATAACCTTAGTAGAAAACTCATATAGAGTGTGTAGATGATGGGTTAAGGAGATCCATCGAGTTTCAGTTGTACTTAATTAAATATCATTTTATTTTATCAATGAATATATTTTATTGTGGTACTGATGTTGGTTTTATTTATGGTGTTTGTAGGATGTCCGAAGAACACTGTGTGGTAGCTCGGGAGCAAGCAGAGCCCATTGAGCACGAGGTCACTGGAAGAAGCCCCTCATGGTCCTCCGATAGGGATTTGTTGAGGAGAATCAATCAATTAGAAGGTAGAGCGTGGGAGAACTAGAGGTTGAAAACCACATACCTCTAGTTCATGTAAGGTCAATATAAGGATGCGCTTATCGCCCCGGATGGAGGTAGTCGAATAAAAGGAAAAGTTGGATGAGTCGAGTTGCAAGTTGGGATGTCGAGGGTGCAACTGAGCAGCAGAAAAGGCATTCTGAGAGTCGAGCTTGAGGTGGAAAGGACGGAGAGGACTAGGATGGATGAAGGCATTTTATAATGCAAATAAGAGGGTTGACCACTGAAGGTGAGCTACAAGCAAAAGATACTAGGATAGAGACACTAGGGCTAGCGATTGATGCAGCCTTCCAGAGCTAGAAGGGACTGAGTGTTAGGCCTCGCGTGGAGATAGGGGAGTCGAGTTGATCTGTTCGGCGTAGAGTTATGGAGGGGTTGTTTCCCCAGGAGCCTGTTCAGGTGACCCAGCAGGGCCACCAATAATGATTATGCTATGGACCAGTTGTAGATAGATGCATTAGTACCCCTTTTGTGTAATAGGGTTTTATGTTGATGTAAACGTCAGCAGGTGTGAGGTAGTAGGTAGTATCCCTATTTGTGTTTGTAGGGGAGTATCATTTTGAGTTAATCCCATCTTTTGTATTTAAAATGGGATAATAACATTTATAAAAATATACCTGTATTGAATATGTGAGACATCGAAGATTGGTATATGAATATAAATGCATTATTATGATATGTGTTGGAAAATTTAAATAGTAAATTGTCTATTTAATGTTATGTGAATCCAGTAGACTGATTTGGAATTTTTTTTTTTAACAAACTTAACCCACTAATCAGGGAGAAAGACATCCAAATCTTGGTAATTTAAAACTCTCACATAATGTTCATCTGATTGTTTGAATACAGTAGCGTGTTACATGCTAAGTATTTATATGATAATAAAACCCGAGTAACATGTTAAAATTTTGTTTCACTAGATAATGCCGCCTTGACGTAACTAAGGAACCAAGAGATCAAGAGTCGCTTAATAATGCAATGGAGCTCAACCAAACCCAATGCAAGACTTTATCAACATGATGGTCAAGCTATGAGGAATCAAGCTCAACTCGCAGAAATCAAAGTGAAACCAATTAGTCAACTTTAAGGACTTTAAGGTAGTAGGACCGCCGGAGTTTAGAGGAACAGCAGACCCGATAGAGGCCCAGACGTGGATAAAGGAGATTGAGAAGGCTTTCATTATTGTTAGAGTAGCAGAAGAGCAGAAAATTTTTTTTGCTACCTACTTAATGAAGGGTGAGGCTAACTACTGGTGGGAGGCCAACCAGAACAAAGCCGGGACTAGAATCGTGACTTGGGAAGCGTTCAAGACGTTGTTCTTGGGAACTACTTCCCTGAGAGTACACAAGTGAGAATGGAGATCAAGTTTTTGGAATTGAAACATGAGAATATGTTAGTGTCAGAGTACGCTGCGAAGTTCAATGAATTGGCCAGATTCGCTCCACATCAGGTGGACACGGAGGTGAGGAAAACAAGAAGGTTCGAAAATGGACTAAAGCCGTGGATTTATAGTATGGTAGCAGTTTTACAAATCACGTCATTTTCAACTCTGTTGGAGAAAGCTCTCATAGCGAATGGTGGAAGCGAAGCGGTCTCAAAGTACAATCGGGAGAAGAACAAGAAGAAAGTAGAAGGTGGGAATCAGAATGTTAGCAATGGCGGTAGCAACAACAAAAAGTAAAAATGGAGCAGTGGGGGTAGTAATTTGGAGAGTCAGCAAGGTAGTGTGCAACAAAAGAAGCCGGTGTGTGGAAAATGTGGAAAAGGTCACTCGAGAGAGTGCTTGAAGGAAAAACGGTATGTTATACCTGTGGACAAGAAGGGCATACCTCACCCAATTGTCCTAATATGAAGAAGGGAGGTTGTTTTAACTGTGGTGAAGCAGGACATCAGATCAAGGATTGCCCGAGGAAGAAAAGCACGGATGGCGGAAACGGCAACGGGGGCAATAACACTAGGACAGCCAGTGGAGGACCAGCCCAGCCAAACAAGCTGACAACGAGGACATTCAATATGACAGTGCAAGATGTCGTGGCATCCAGGGAGGTGGTGTCAGGTATAATTCCGATCAACGATATAAATGCCTATGTGTTATTCGATTCGGGATCTTTATGTTCTTTCGTATCTGATGAATTTTCTCAAAGTTTAAGTTTACCTCGTGAACTATTAGAACACCCAATGAATGTAGAAGTAGCAAACAAAGAAATTATCCTTGTAGACTACATCCATAGGAACTGTTGTGCTGATGTAAGAGGGTTTAAGCTTAACGTGGATTTGATACCGATTTATCTTGGAGAGTTTGATGTAATCCTCAGGATGGATTGGTTATCAAGTCACGGAGCGGTCATTGACTGTAAGAAAAAGTGCGTACACCTAAAGACTTCGAATAAGTCAAAGGTGGTATTTCATGGTAGTAAATCCCCGAGACAATCTTGTTGTCTGAGGATGATGCAAGAAAAGAAGTTGCTTAGGAAGGGTTGTATAGGTTATTTGGCTCACGTTGTGGATACCCACAGAGTCGAGGGTGAACTGGGTCAGATACCTATTATAAGGGAATTCGTTGATGTCTTCCCAGATGAGATTTTGGGAATACCGCCAGATAGAGAGGTAGAGTTTGTTATCGATTTGGCACCAGGGACATCACCGGTATCCAAAGCGTCGTATTGTATGGCTCCAGTAGAAATGAAGGAACTGATGGTTAAACTACAAGAATTGTTAGATAAGGGATACATTCGATCGAGCGTATCACCGTGGGGAGCACGAGTCTTATTCGTAAAGAAGGAGGATGGGTCATTAAGGCTTTGTATCGACTACCGAGAGTTGAACAAGGTCACCATTAAGAACAAGTACCCGTTGCCTAGGATCGACGATTTGTTTGATCAGTTGAAAGGGGCGAAATACTTTTCAAATATCGACTTGAGGACTGGTTATCACCAACTGAAGGTGAGGCAAGAGGATGTTCCAAAGACGGCATTCAGAACTCGGTGTGGACACTTTGAGTTTCTGGTAATGTCTTTTGATCGATTTAATGCGCTTCAAAGAAGATTCATGGACTTGATGAACAGTGTTTAAACAATTATTTGGATAAGTTTGTTATCATGTTCATCGATGACATTCTCGTATATTCAGAGAGACGAAGGAAGAGCACGCCAACATCTAAGGATAGTGTTGGAGACGTTAAGGAGGGAGAAGTTGTATGCAAAGTTCTCCAAGTGTGAGTTTGGGTTGTAGAGAGTGCAGTTTTTGGGTCACGTTATCGACAAGGATGGTGTTTCGGTGGATCCAACAAAAGTAGAAGCGATTATCAACTGGGAACAGCCAAAGACGCCGATAAAAATTTGGAGTTTCTTGGGATTAGTAGGATATTATCGGAGATTCATCCAAGATTTTTCAAAGATAGCATCGCTGTTGATCAACATTACTAGAAAGACGGTGAAGTTCGTTTGGACGGAGAAATGTGAAGAGAGTTTCATGGAATTGAAGAAGAGGCTCAGTCAAGCACCTAGGTTGGCTTTACCAGACAACACGGGAGGATTTATAGTGTATAGTGATGCGTCACATAAGGGTCTTGGCTGTGTACTGATGCAGTATGGCAAGGTCATTGCATACGCTTCACGTTAGCTGAAGGACTATAAGAAGGGTTATCCGACTCCTGACCTGGAGTTAGCAGCAGTAGTTTTTGCCTTGAAGATTTGGAGGCTCTATTTGTATGGCAAGAAGTGTGAGATATATACGGATCTTAAGAGTCTAAAGTATATCTTTACGCAGAAGGAGCTAAATATGAGGCAACGCCGATGGCTAGAATTGATCAAGGATTATGATTGTGAGATTCTGTACCATCCAGGTAAAGCAAATGTAGTGGCAGATGCCCTGAGCAGAAAAGGCAGAGAGAAGTTACTGAAGTTGACCATTCAAGAGGAATTGGTGAAAGATTTCGAACGACTTGACTTAGAGGTTAAGTATCCGATGGGGACCCATGAGAAATTATTTACAGTGGCAGCGAGCCCGACTTTATTAGATAAGGTTAAAGAGGCTCAAGAGAAGGATGAAGATTGCGACAACATCAAGAAGCGGTTAGCTAAAGGGGATGAATTGAAATACAAGATTGATGGCACCGGACTGCTGAGATTCGAAGGACGAATTTGGGTATCGTTAGTACCAGAACTAAGAGAAGAGATTTTGCAAGAAGCGCATAGTACAAGGTACTCGATACACCCAGGAAGCACAAAGATGTATCAAGATTTACGTCAACACTTTTGGTGGCCAAACATGAAAAGAGAGGTTGCAGAATCCGTCAGCAGATGTCTAACTTATCAGAGAGTCAAGGCGGAGCATTAACGACCGAGTGGATTACTACAGCCTTTAGAGATTCCAGAGTGGAAATGGGAGCACATCACGATGGATTTTGTGGTGGGACTTCCAACAACGCAAAAATGACACGATGCCATATGGGTGATTGTAGATCGTCTTACGAAGTCGGCTCACTTTTTGCTGATCAAGATCAGGTATAGTTTGGACCAGCTAGCCAAATTATATATCAAAGAAATTATCTCGAGATATGGCGTACCAGTATCTATTGTATCAAATAGAGATCCGCGATTCACATCAAACTTCTGGAAGAGTTTTCAATAAAGAATGGGGATGCAGCTACGGATGAGCACTGCGTATCATCCGCAGACTGATGGACAAAGTGAGAGAACGATTCAAACGCTTGAAGACATGCTCAGAGCTTGTGTGATGGACTTCAAGGGTAGCTGGGAGGATCATCTTACATTAGTAGAGTTCGCATACAACAATAGATAACACTCCAGCATCGGAATGCCGCCAGATTTAAGCACTATATGGGAGGAAATGTAGAACGCCTTTTCTTTGGGATGAAGTGGGTGAACGCCGATTTGTTGGGACCAGAATCAAAAGCAGATCAGAGATCATCAAGGTGATAAGAGCTCTACCGGTAGCAGCTCAAGATCGCCAGAAGAAGTATGCAGACTTGCATTGCCAGAAGAGAGATTTTGAAGTGGGAAGCTATGCATTTTTGAAAGTATCTCCCTGGAAAGGGAAGATAAGGTTTGGAAAGAAAGGCAAACGGAGTCCGAGATTTATTGGACCCTTCAAGATCTTGAAAAAGATAGGTGAAGTGGCGTACGAGGCAGCTCTACCTCCTGAACTGGAACATATTCATAATGTGTTTCATGTGTCAGTGCTATGACCATATAAGCCTAATTACAAGCACGTGATATCGTACGAGCCAATTTAGGTCAAAAAGGATTTGTCGTAAGAGGAAATTCCAGTTGAAATTTTAGATAGAAAAGAGCAGAAATTGCGAAATAAGGTTATACATTCTGTAAAAGTTCTTTGGAGGAACCACACTGCTGAAGAAGCTACGTGGGAACTCGAAGAAAGGATAAGGGAAAATTATCCACATCTTTTTGAGTAACCCTATATGTAATTCCGGGGACGGAATTCTTATAAGGGAGGGTGGATGTAATAACCGTGAATTTTAAGTCACTATATATGTATGTACATTATTGATATTTAAAACTTTATGTTATATAGTGATTTAATATGTGACAACATATGTGAAGTGGTGCATGAATTAATAAACATATATACTATATTTATGGATATATACATTTATAGATTTCATTAAAAATGAATGCTTCGTAACCTAATTATACATTAGGTGAGACAATTAAATAACCTAAGGGTTATGGTAATAAGGAAAGGTTAGTATTTAATATGTATACTAACATAAGTGGATAATCTTATTATTTCAAGTGACTAATAATTTTAAACCTATTTCTAGTAAACCTAATTAGGTTATGAGCTAAAGTCACATGTATAAGTAATTAAATTTCATAAGATTGGGAATGGAAACCCTAAATAAACAATTTGGGTAACATATATTAAAATTGTTAGACTATATTTATTACATGGCCCAAAACAATTAAAGGAGAAGCCCAAAAGAAATAAAATGCAAACCAATATTTAGCCCACTTGATTATGTGACTCCCCCAAAATAGGTATACATCACCTATTCTGAGTCGCCAGATATCACTTTATAAAAATCAAATACAAACTTCATTTATACAACTGTTGAACTGTCGTATAGAATACGACCACAGTTAACTGTGAGTTTTAATACAAATGTATGTAACTCTCATGGTGCCTCGACCACAACCTTACAATGATACTTTACATAAAAGTATAGTCAAAAACTGTTTTAGAAATTAAAATCTTTGGAAAGTAATCAAGGAAACCTTCGTACATGGGAGGCCATGCGTTTAGGTTATGATAGATATCATATGTCCACAAAATTATCCTTGGTTGACCCAATAGACCCCAAAGAAAATAAACGAGAAGATTACTATCATCTTCTTTCCAATGGTGCGTCTTCTCTTGACATATAACTATCTCCAAGTGAAAATTATATTTCAAATAAACTCCAAGATCATATAGGTAGTGCTCGTAGATATACCCAGTAAGTGGATGTGCATAACCCTATCTTATGATAACACGAGGTTTTATGTCAATAGACATCTTGTTTGATAGTGGCAAAACACCCTTCCAAAGTTGGGTTCACCTCACCCTATTCGGTTCACCAAAATTAAATATCAAATGACGTATACAATACGACACACTTATCTATAGTTCTCAATAAATTTATTTCCATACTATTTAGGAGAACCTCAACAAATATAGACCACCGTTCTCTATTCCCTCATTATCCCCACTCGACCCAAATACACTCTTATTACCCGAAAGAAATTGTGAAGCAAAAAAGGGTGAGCATAACTAGCCCAAAGAAAGAATATCATGACTAAAGATAATTTACATCATCAATAAAGCTTTCATCGAAATAAATCGTAGATTTAGAACATATGGTAGATGATAAAACTTTTCAACCATAGTTGCAGCGGAATGAGAAATCCATTAGAAGAGTCAAATAGACCATCAGATCTATTATCTTCTCTATGTTAAAAGTCCACCGATAATGTTTTATCCCTATAACATCAATCAACAATTCCTGTCCACAATCATATGAATAACTTATAATCATAATTGTGATTCTAAATTCCTCTTCGCACCCAGGACGAAGATAATTTTCATCACCTATTTTGTAAGACCCCAACTTTTATGAATAAAGATGAAATTTTTATAATTATCATTTTTAAATATTATGGAATGAATTTAATATAATGTTATAGTTGTGGGTAATATTTAGAAATTTTGCAAAGTACGTAAGTTGTTTATAATATTCGATTGGTCGAGGAATATTCGTACGACGACACAATCATTGGTGGACCCCA
Source organism: Panax quinquefolius (assembly GCA_020205615.1). Lineage (NCBI taxonomy): Eukaryota > Viridiplantae > Streptophyta > Magnoliopsida > Apiales > Araliaceae > Panax > Panax quinquefolius. The sequence goes on from CM035168.1 coordinate 87,518,437, forward strand.
CAACGGAATTATTGCGGATTGAGAAAACGACAAAAATATTTTTATGAAAATAACGGCGGAAGTTTTACCGTTAACTGTTGAAACACCCAGTGTTAAAAGTACAGGAATACGCGTGGTTGAATAGTAGCACACGGTATTGATTATTGATGCTTACATGAGAAGTCACTCAGTTTTGTTCAATTATTGCTTCAGTAATTGTTGCATAGTATCTCATGTTATTTGATTCAATTATTGTCAATATTTTTTTATTATTAAATCAATAATTGAGATAACAGAGTTATTAATATTATTATTTTCAATATTAACGATGTCTAGAAGTTCTGCTAAGGAGAGGTTTGGTCACCTAATTGTGCGCCAATAGAGAGAAATCCTTATTGGAAAACACCCTCTTTCCTGGGAACGACCTGGTCGATTAATAGTGTGAATAATAATAATGATGATGAAGTTTTGTTTTATTAGTATTATTAATGTAATAAAACAGAAAAACTTTTTATATAAAAAAGAATACTTTTATAAAGTTATTTATTTTATTAGGCTAATAGTAAAATTTTTTTATATAAAACAGAATACTTTTATAAAGTTATTCATTTTATTAGACAATAATTAGAATATATTATATTTTATTATGCATAGTATTTGCATAAAGGCTCGCATAGTGTTTGTATAGTAAAATCTTTTTAAAATTTATTCGTTTTATTAGATTATAAATAGAATATATTATATTTTATTGTAAACCAATCTGGACCGTCCGTTTAAAGTAAATCGATATGGACCGTTCATGGATTGGTTATTATTCAGTCCATTCTTTTATAAATAGAAGCTCATTCCTTCATTATTTCTTACGAATTCACTGAAACTCTAGAGAGAGAAACTGTAGAGAGAATTATTCTTCTATCTTGAGCGTATTTCTTTAGCGTTTAAGAAAGCTTTGAGCGTAGTGCAAGTTTTTTCAAGTATATCTCCGCCCTACCGTCGGAGTACTCTTCTTTATAAGGTAAGGGTATTTTTTTTTCATATTCATTAAGAGAACTTCTGTTATTCCATTCTTTATTATTCATTGGAATAACTCAGATACGCTGTGCTCTACCATATACTTGGTGAAATTCTTCTATTATTCTATTATTTATTATTCTCATTGAATAACCCGCCTTTATGCATCAATACCGCTTACATGGTGAAATTCTCGTTGTTATTCCATTCTTTATTTTTCTCGTTGAATATCCTATTCACATGCGTTTTATGCCGGGACTTCGGTTCCGCCTCTTTATTATTTTGTTGGAATATCCTCGTCTGCATGCATTTTATGCCGGACCGGTTCCGTTATTTATTATTCATTAGAATAACTTGTCTATGCAAGTACCACATGCATGGTGATTTCGTTGTTATTCCATTCTTTATTATTCTCATTGGAATATCCCGCCGGTGTATATTACGCCTTGACCGGTTTCGTTATTTATTATTCTATTGAATATCCTCTACTGCGGCACCGCATGCATGGTGATTTCTTTTGTTATTCCATTCTTTATTATACTCAAATGGTTAAAGTTTTGACTTTCTATACTCCATGAAATTAGTGGAATATCCTTGATATTTACGCTTCATCCAGTATCTTTTCATGAAAATATTCTTCTGAGCATTCTTAAATTTTACTCTACAAAGAAGTATCATGTTGACAATTTGGATGTTATTAGTTCCTGAATAAATTAATTCTTGAACTTGTTTTAGTGAACCCTTATATCATTGTCATCATCCTCATGTTTATTTTTTTTTGAAAGTCATCTGTGGCTTGTAGTGCATAGATGGACTTGGTATAATTATGGCCAGGGATTATTCGGTGTAATCATGACCGTAATGTTACAAATGATGTGGTAAAACTCCTCATTGGCCCGTAGTGCATTGATGGACAGTTGTTGGCATGATCATGACCATTGATGAATACATGAATATCCTTGGCCCGTAGTGCATGGATAATTTGTGATTGTGATACTAATGAATATCCTTGGTAGTAGAGTGTGGGGATGATGTGGATTATTTATTGTCGAGTCTCAAATGATAAAAGTGATGAAAAACCTTTTAAATCATAAAAGATAGTAGATTTTATTCTCTACTGACTCTTTTAATGGATCAGATGTTCCACTACTGATTAAACTTGATGTCTATTGTATTTTATCGGTTTAACATTGTTGAAGACTAATGATAATTTATTCTCGCATTATCTTAGTCATAATATTTCTTCTTCGGGCTAGTTGAGCTCACCCTTTCTTTCACTGCTTCTCTTCGTGAAATGAGAACGTGGCAGGGACTAGTCGGGAACGGAGTGACTGGCCAGATGATAGTATTAATAGTCCTCACCATTCTGTTAAATAGTGTGTTAATAAATGTAATGAGGACTTATTCTGAGAGTGGATATTACCTAGAAGACAATGTTTGTATTAAAACTCACAGCTCTCTTGTTGTATATTTAATATTGTATTTGTATTCTGTACCATGTATTTGGCGTCTCAGAATAGGTGATGTATACCTATTTTGGGGGCGTCATAGTTGGTATCAAAGCTTAGGGATATGATCCCTGGCTGAGATGTGAGACAAGAACTAGGAGGGGAAAGACGGGGAATTCCTTTGCTACTATGACCTACCTAAGTTTATTTGATATTTAATTGGTCGGTTAGAGTATAGGGATAATATGTGATATGTTAATTAACCCTTGTTTTGTGGCAATATTTGAAAATGGCATCCGAGAATGTTGAGAACATCAATGGAGCACAGGAGACCGTTAAGTCTCCATAGATCAATAATCAGGACAATGTGAATCAGGAAGGCAACAATCCACATGCAAACAACAACACTGACCAAATGATGAACGATGGAATGTTCAGAGGCTTTTTGCAATGCATGCACCATCAGGCAAAAGGGACTCCTGTCTAAAATGCAGGTGGAAACACTGCAAACTCTCGGACGGTCACCGCTAAACAGTTCAAGGAGCTGGGACCAGCGGAGTTTTTTGGAGAGTCAAAACCACTTAAGGCGGAGACGTGGATAAAGTAGATCAACAAGATATTTGAAGTCTTGGGATGCTCCGAGGAGCAAAAGGTTCCCTTTGCCACCTTCATGTTGCAGCGCGAGACAGACATCGGTGGGAATCAGAAAGCGTACTCAACCTGCCGCACTAAAGATGTCTTAGGAGAAGTTCCAAGAACTGTTCAACGACAAGTACTTTCCCAAAAGTATTCGTCACATGAAAGAGTTAGAGTTCATTAAACTCGAATAAAACAACATGACCGTGTCGCAGTACGAAGCCAAGTTTGCTGAGTTGTCCCAGTTTGCGTCCCATTTGGTTGATAATGAGGAGAGAATGACGTGAATGTTTCTAAGAGGTTTGAAACCCGAGATACGTCAATATCTTATCTCTCATAAACTGTGTTTGTATTCAGATGTTGTTAATAGGGCTCAGTTATTGGAGCGCGATAATGAGTCAACCCAACCAAAAGAGAGCAGTCGGCAAAATAATAATACCAGTGATAACAGTTATCGAAGCGGTGACAATAAGCATGGAGGGAATCAATAAGCCAGAAATGGTAACCACTTCGATAGTAATCATGGCCAAAACATTAAGAATGGACATTTCAAGAAGAGGAGATTCAACAAATGGAAAGACGTCAGCACTAGCACCCGTGGTTAAGGAAGGAGAACGACCACCTATCATATGCTTCAAATGCGGAGGGGAAGGACACATCAGTCCAAACTGCACGATGCCGTCCAAAGCATGTTATAATTGTGGAAGAGAAGGTCACCTAGCCTAATTTTATCATTCACCAAAGACAAGTTCAGCTAGGATGGAGGCACCAAAGAACGTCCCAGAAAAGTCAAAACTAGTAGTGCAAGGGGGAGCATTTGTCGTGACCTCCCAGAAAGCAAGGAACCCGAACGAGGTCATCACGGGTAAGCTTATCATAAACTCTAGCAAAGTATATACCTTATTTGATACCGGGTCTACCCATTCTTTTATTTCTCCTACTTGCGCTCAATGTTTAAATTTGAATACGGAGAAATTAGACTTTGACTTATCTATTGAAACTCCATTGGGAGAAACCTTCATTACATCCACTGTTTATAAGTCTTGTTTGGTTCAAATTGGTACCCTCACATTACCTGTCGATCTTATTTCATTGAAAATACTTGCATTTGACGTAATTCTAGGGATTGATTGGTTAACTACTCATCATGCAAAAATTGATTGTTTTCGTAAGGTTGTTAGCTTTCATATTCCTAACCAAACTATTATGCGAATTCAAGCAACCAAACCATTAAAATCAATCACTGTCATCTCAAGCCATAAAGCTATTTGTTTATTGAAAAACGGATGTCAAGCTTTCTTAGCTCATGTCACGGATCTAAACAAAAATACGTCAGTTTTGAGTGATATTTCTATTGTTAATGAATTTCTTGACGTATTCCCTGAAGAAACTTCCCGCCTACCCCGAGAACGAAAATGAATTTTGTATCGACCTTGAACCCAGACAAAACCCATTTCCAAAGCCCCATATCGAATGACTCCTATTGAACTTCGTGAGTTAAAGACCCAATTGCAGGAATTGTCGACATCGGGCTTTATTCGTCCCCAGTACTTCTCCTTGGGGTGCTCCTGTTCTATTCGTGAAGAAGAAAGATGGGAGTATGCGACTTTGTATTGATTATCGGGAGTTGAACCATGTCACTATCAAAAATAGATATCCATTGCCTCGCATTGATGACCTGTTTGACCAGTTGCAAGGTGCAAATTTTTTTTCAAAAATTAATCTTCGTTCTGGATATCACTAATTGAATATTAGAACCGATGACATTCCAAAGACGGCTTTCAAAACTCGGTACGGGCATTATGAATTCCTAGCCATGTCTTTTGGATTGACTAATGCTCCTGCTGCCTTCATGGATATGATGAACCGAGTATTCAAGGAATATTTGGATCACTTTGTGGTCGTCTTTATTGATGACATCCTTATTTATTCCAAAAGCCGTGAAGATCATGAGCAACACTTGAGGCTGATACTCCAAAAGCTTCTTGAATATAAGCTTTATGCCAAGTTGAAGAAATGCCAGTTCTAGCTTGAGGAAGTAGCATTCCTTGGGCACGTGGTATCAAGTCATGGAATATCTGCTGACCCAAAGAAAGATTAAAGCCATTCAAAGTCGGGAACAACCTAAATCAAGGCCATCAAGTATGTAGCTTTCTCTCGCTTAAATTGGTTATTATCGGAGATTCGTAGAAGGGTTTTCTCGAATCGCTACTCCATTAACTCAGCTGACTCGGAAAGATACAAAATTCAGTTGGAGTGAGGAATGTGAGAAGAGTTTTCAAGAACTTAAGAGAAGACTCTTTTCAGCACCTGTTTTGACAATACCATTTGGCTCAGAGGGATTTGTCATCTACAGTGATGCTTCATGCAAAGGGTTAGGATGTGTTCTCATGCAACATGGGAAAGTCATAGCCTATGCCTCTGGACAACTCAAAGAATATGAGAGGAATTATCCTACTCATGATCTAGAGTTGGCAGCTGTTGTCTTCGCACTTAAAATTTGGAGGCATTACTTGTATGGGGAGAAAGTGAAGATCTTTATGGATCATAAAAGCCTCAAATATTTCTTCACTCAAAAGGAACTCAACATGTGACAGTGATGTTGGCTTGAACTGTTGAAAGATTATGATCAAACCATCCAATATCATCCTGGAAAAGCAAACGCGGTAGCTGACACATTGAGTAGAAGATCATATGCGGGTATGAGTGCTATATTGTCAACGTAAAGGCCCATTTTGTATAACTTGCAAAGGATGGAGATAGAGATAAAAACTCCAGGGACCCACGTGATGATGGCGAATATACGAGTAGAACCGGCTTTAATCGATAAAGTTAAAGCTGCTCAAGCTACAGACCTGGAGCTGATGCGTATGAGGAAGAAAGTACAAGAAGGTGCTATGCCAGAAGCAAGAATCGATGAAGAAGGAATACTTCGAGTCAACTCCAGAATTTGTGTTCCTAACGACCCTGATTTAAAGTATAAAATCATGATGGAGGTGCACAACACACCGTTTGAAATCCATCCTGGGAGTTCCAAAATGTATCATGATCTTCGACATACATTTTGGTGGGGTAATATGAAGAGGGAGATAACGTTGTTTATCTCAAGGTGTTTAACTTGTCAACGAGTCAAGGCGGAACATCAAGTACCAAAAGGTCCATTGCAACCACTTGAAATTCCAGAATGGAAGTGGGAGCACATTACCATGGATTTCGTTACTAGTCTTCCCAAGGTTTCTCAAGGCATAGATGCAATTTGGGTCATTGTTGATAGATTGACCAAGTCTGCTCATTTCTTACCTATACGAGAAACTTATACACTTGAACGTCTTGCTTGTATGTACATAAACGAGGTTGTAAGATTGTATGGTATGCCAGTATCCATAGTTTCTGATCCAGACCCAAGATTCACTTCACGATTTTGGGTTAGTTTGCAAAAAGCTATGGGCACGGATTTACGATTTAGTTCGGCATATCATCCTCAAACGGACGGAAAATCAGAGAGGACTATTCAAACTCTTGAAGATTTATTAAGACTCTGTGTCCTTGACTTCAAGGGAAGTTGGGACAAGTTCTTACCATTGGTGGAGTTTTCTTATAACAACAGTTATCAAGCAAGTATTGGCGTGGCTCCATTCGAAGCATTGTATGGAAAAAAGTGTCGTTCTCCAGTATGCTGGGATGGGGTGGGTGAAACAACGTTGTTGGGACCAGAGTTAGTACGTTTGACAACGAAAAAGATACAAACGATCCGGCAACGTATAAAAACCTCCCAAGATCGACAAAAGAGTTATGTTGATCTTCATCGAAAGGACGTGGAATTCGATATTGGAGATCATGTGTTGTTACGTGTTGCTCCATGGAAAGGAGTTACGAGATTTGAAAAGAGAGGAAAACTAAATCCTTGATTCATTGGCCCATTTTTAATCCTCGATCGAGTAGGGACTGTAGCCTATAGACTCGCTTTACCGCCAAGTATGTCTCGTGTTCATAATGTTTTTCATATATCCATGTTACGTAAATATTTGAAAGACCCGAACCACATTATTGAGTTAGAACCAGACGAAATTGAGGAAGATTTAACGTATGAAGAGGTTCCTGTTCAAATCTTGGATAAGAAGGAACATATTCTACGCTCCAAGGTTATACCTCAAGTCAAAGTTTTATGGAGGAACCACGATGTTGAGGAAATGACCTGGGAGTTAAAATCTGAAATGAAATCAAGGTATCCTTACCTCTTCGACATACCAGGTACGTACCCTAATTTCGAGGGCGAAATTTCATAAGAAGGGGAGATTGTAAGACCCCAACTTTTATGAATAAAGATGAATTTTCTATAATTATCATTTTTAAATATTATGGAATGCATTTGATATAATGTTATAGTTGTGGGTAATATTTAGAAATTTTACAAAGTACGCAAGTTGTTTATAATATTCGATTGGTCGAGGAATATTCGTACGACGGCACAATCATTGATGGACCCCATAACGGAATTATTGTCGGATTGAGAAAATGACAAAAATATTTTTATAAAAATAACGACGAAAGTGTTACCATTAACTGTTGAAACACCCAGTGTTAAAAGTACAGGAATACGCGTGGTTGCATAGTAGCACACGGTATTGATTATTGATGCTTACGTGAGAAGTCACTCAGTTTTGTTCAATTATTGCTTCAGTAATTGTTGCATAGTATCTCACGTCATTTGATTCAATTATTGTTAATATTTTTTTATTATTAAATCAATAATTGAGATAACATAGTTATTAATATTATTATTTTCAATATTAACGATGTCTAGAAGTTCTGCCAAGGAGAGGTTTGGTCACCTAATTGCGCACTAATAGGGAGAAATCTATATTGGAAAGCCCCTCTTTCTGAAACGACACAGTCGATTAATAGTGTGAATAATAATAATGATGATGAAGTTTTGTTTTATTAGTATTATTAATGTAATAAAACAGAAAAGCTTTTTATATAAAACAGAATACTTTTATAAAGTTATTCGTTTTATTAGGCTAATAGTAAAATCTTTTTATATAAAACAGAATACTTTTATAAAGTTATTCATTTTATTAGATAATAATTACAATATATTATATTTTATTATGCATAGTGTTTGCATAGTGCATGCATAGTGTTTGTATAGTAAAATCTTTTTAAAATTTATTCGTTTTATTAGATTATAAATAGAATATATTATATTTTATTGTAAACCAATCTGGACCGTCCGTTTAAAGTAAATCGATCTGGACCGTTCATGGATTGGCTATTATTCAGACCATTCTTCTATAAATAAAAGCTCATTCCTTCATTATTTCTTACTAATTCACTGAAACTCTAGAGAGAGAAACTGTAGAGAGAATTATTCTTCTATCTTGAAAGCGTATTTCTTTAGCGTTTAAGAAAGCTTTGAAAGCGTAGTGCAAGTTTCTTCAAGTATATCCCCGCCTACCGTCGAAGTACTCTTCTTTATAGGTAAGGGGTATTTTTTTTCATATTCATGAAGAGAACTTCATTATTCCATTCTTTATTATTACATTGGAATAACTCAGATATCTGTGAACTACTACCCTATATTTGGTGAAATTCTTACATTATTCCATTATTTATTATTCTATTTGGAATAACTTTGGCTATCAAGTACCGTATACATGGTGAAATTCATTGTTATTCCATTATTTATTATTCGTTCTCAATATCCTGTCTCATGCGTTTCTACTTTAACTGGTTTCGCCTTTTTATTATTCTGTGGAATATCCTCGTCATGCGTTTTTATATGGGACTTTAATTTGTTCCGTTATTTATTATTCTCATTGGAATAACCTTTCTATGCCAAGCACCGCATGCATGGTGATTTTTTTTTTGTTATTTCATTCTTTATTATTCTATTGAATATCCCGCCAGTACGATACGCCTCGACCGTTCCCTTATTTATTATTCTCATTGGAATAACTCGCTCATGCAAAAGTACCGCATGCATGGTGATTTCTTTTGTTATTTCATTCTTTATTATACTCAGTTGGTTAAAGTTTTGACTTCTATACTCCATGAAATTAGTGGAATATCCTTGATATTTGCGCTTCATCCAGTATCTTTTCATGGAAATATTCTTCTGAGAATTCTTAAATTTTACTCTACAAAGAAGTATCATATTGACAATTTGAATGTTATTAGTTCATGAATAAATTAATTCTTGAACTTGTTTTATTGAACTCTTATATCATTGTCATCATCCTCATGTTTTTTTTTTAAAGTCATCTATGGCCTGTAGTGCATAGATGGACTTGGTATGATTATGACCGAGGATTATTCTTGTGTAATCATGGTAGTAATGTTACAAATGATGTGGTAAAATTCCTCATTGGCCCGTAGTGCATTGATGGACAATTGTTGGCATGATCATGACCATTGATGAATACACGAATATCCTTGGCCGTAGTGCATGAATAATTTGTGGTTGTGATACTAATGAATATCCTTGGTCAGTAGTGCGGGGATGATGTGGATTATTTATTAAAAATTTGAGTCCCAAATATAAAAGTGATGAAAAACCTTTTAAATCATAAAAGATAGTAGATTTTATTCTCTACTTGACTCTTTTAATGGATTGCATATTCCGCTGCAGTTAAACTTGATGTTTATTGTATTTTATCAGTTTAATATTGTTGAAGACTAATGATAATTTATTCTGCATTATCTTAGTCATAATATTTCTTACTGAGCTAGTTGAGCTCACCCTTTCTTTCACTGTTCTCTTCAGGAAATGAGAACGTAGCCGGGACTAGTCGGGGAATGGAGTGACGGTGCAGATGATAGTATTAGTTGTCCTCACTATTCAGTTAAATAATGTGTTAATAAATGTAATGAGAACTTATTCTGAGAGTGGATATTGTCTAGAAGACAATGTTTGTATTAAAACTCACAGCTCTCTTGTTGTATATTTAAGATTGTATTTGTATTTTGTACCATGTATTTGGCGACTCAGAATATGTGATATATACCTATTTTGGGGGCGTCACATATCTTCACCTGAAACTTCAAAAATCATGGTTATACCAAATCATAATTTCTGCTCATAATCATACTAATAAATTCATCTTTGCACTACGACCAAAGATATTCATTAACACTTCATCTTTGCACTACAGACCAAAGACATACAACTGTATTTTAAAAGAGTCAAGTAGAGCATGATATCTACTATTTTTTACGAATTAAAAGTTTATTATCAATATTTTATCGCTGAGACTTAGCTTAATAAATAATCCACATCATTGAATTACCCCTGCACTATGGTCAAGGATATTCGTTAATATCACATCCATGAATTAATATTTCATTGCTGAGACTCAGCTCAATAATTAATCCACATCATCGAATCATCCCTGCACTACAGGCCATGGATATTCGCTAATATCATGACCACGAATTATCTATGCACTACGGACCAAAGATAATCATGTTTTCATCAACGGTCCTGATTATGCCATAAAACAATTCATCTTTGCACCATTGGACGAAGAGAATCCATAGACATAATCATACCAAAAACTGTCCATCAATGCACTACGGGCCAATGAGGACTTTTACCACATCATTTGTAACATTACGGTCATGATTATACCAAATAATCCCTGGTCATAATCATACCACGTCCATCTATGCACTACAGGCCACAGATGACTTTCATCATAATATAAACATGAGAATAATGACAATGATATAAAGAATCAATCAAATGAGATAAATGATAAATAGTAAACATTTATAATACAATTTATGCAGCGTTCAATAATAACCAAATGTTATTAATCACTTAATAATCTCATAATCTAATATCATTAATATTATAACAATATTTTAATCATTTCTTAAACTTATAAACAATTTATTTCAATTGTTTACACATTATAAAATAATGCATTTAATAATTCAAAAATGTCATACTCATAAGATTTCATCATCAATGATCAAATCTCTCATCAAAAATCTGCATATACCCTATATAGGATTCCCAAGCCATAAAATCCTATTTTCTAATTTTATTACTTCATATAACATATTTAATTCATTTACTCATATCTAGTTCATTTTCATGAAAAATACCAAATCAGTCCCAAAAATATTTCTTTTCTGGGATTTTGCAGAATATAGTCCCATATTGAACATATATTTTTCTCAGAATTTTTAAAATTCATTTACTATTTTTCATATGGCTAAAACTGCCGAATATTTAGATATTTATCATAAATTGTACTTTTGTCCAAAAATTCTGAAATTTACAGGATATACTCCTGTTATATACATGTACTCCCAATAAAAATTTTACCAATTTTAGAGTTAACCACAAGGAGTTATAAGAGTTTATTTTTAAAATAGTCTTTTCTCATAAAATCCATAACTCTTAATCTATGCATCCAAAAATCGTCATCTTTGGACACAATATAGAAAACTCATCAAATTATCATTTTAAATTTTTTCAAAATTTTTGAGGGTCAGAAAAATTATGAAACTGCCCCTGGCAGAAACTCCTTTTTTGAATGAAAATACTATTCATATGAATACGAAGAATTATTCATAATGCATGCGGTAATCCACATAGACAGGTTATTCCAACAGAATAATAAAGAATGGAATAACAGAAGAATTCACCATGCATGTGATAGAAGCGTCATGATGCTTTTATTCCCAAATGAATAATAAAGAATGGAATAACAATGTAATTCACCATACATACGATAGGCCTCGCAGCATGCATAAAAGTATTCCAAGAATAATAAAGAATGGAACCAGGTCATGTGTAAACGCACAGACATGATATTCTGACAGAATAATAAAGAATGGAACTAGGTCATGTGCAAACGCACAAACAGGATATTCCGACAGAAATAAAGAATGGAATAACAGAGGAATTCACCATGCATGCGATAGACCGCACAGACAGGTTATTCCCAACAAAATAATAAAGAATGGAATAACAACGGAATTCACCATGCATGCGATAGACCACACAGATAGGTTATTCCAACAGAATAATAAAGAATGGAACCAGGTCATGCGTAAACGCACAGACAGGATATTCTGACAGAATAATAAAGAATGTAATAATAGAAGAATTTTACCATGTATACGGTAGTCCGCGTATACAGGTTATTCCAACAGAATAATAGATAATGGAATAACAGAAGCTCTCTTCATGAATACGAAAGAGATAATACCCCTTATGAGTACAACAAATAATATCCCTTGCCTTAGAAGAAACTGGATATAGGAGTAGTGAAGTAGCAGAATACTTTTCTTCTTTTTCACTATAGTTTCTCTCTCTAGAGTTTCAGTGAATTTGTAAGAAATAATGAAGGAATGAGCTTCTATTTATAGGAGAATGGACTGAATAGTAATTAATTCATGAATGGTCCAGATTGATTTACTTTTAAACGGACGGTCCATATTGATTTACTATGCAGTATTAATAAAATATTCTAATAAAACAAAATCTTATAAAAAAAATAAAATAAATTCTATTTATAATCTAATAAAATAAATAACTTTATAAAAGTATTATGTTTTATATAAAAAGATTTTACTATGCAAATACTATGCACGCACTATGCAAATACTATGCATAATAGAATATTATATATTCTATTTATAGTCTAATAAAACAAATAACTTTATAAAAGTATTCTGTTTTATATAAAAAGATTTTACTATGCAAACACTATGCAAGACACTATGCATAATAAAATATAATATATTCTATTTATAATCAAATAAAACAAAACTTTATAAAAAGTTTTCTGTTTTATATAAAAAGTTTTCTGTTTTATTACATTTATAATAATAATAATAAAACAAAACTTATCACCTTTATTATAATTCACAATATTAATCGACCAGGTCGTTCTCAGGAAAGAGGGGGCTTTCCAATAAGGATTTCTCCCTATTGGCGCGCAATTAGGTGAGCAAACCTATCCTTGGCAGAACTTCTAGACATCGTTAATATTGCAAATAATAATATTAATAACTTCGTCGTCTCAATTATTGATTTAATAATATATAAAATATCGACAATAATTGAATCAAATAACGTGAGATACTACGTCAGCAATTATTCTTGTGGCGATAATTGAACAAAACCGAGTGACTTCTCACGTAAGCATCAATAATCAATACCGCAGGTGCTACTACTTAACCACGCCAGACATCGTATTCTTTGTACTTTACTACCAAGTAGTAGTTCAACAGTTTTAACGGTAAAACTTCCGCCGTTATTTTCATAAAAATATTTTTGTTGTTTTCTCAATCCGACAATAATTTCGTTGTGGGGTCCACCAACGATTGTACCGTCGTACGGATATTCCCCGATAAAAAGAATATTTTATATCAACTTGCTTACTTTGCAAAATTTTCACATATTACCCTTAACTTTAAACTTTTATCAATTTAACTATTTACCAAAATAGAAAAATTGAATACTTTTATTTCATAAAATTCGGGGTCACACAGATTAAGGGTATTTTAGGCTTTTGATTAATCAAATTTGTGCATTAAAATAAATGCAAAATGGAGGAGATATTGGGGCAAGGGGGACCGGCCATATTAGGCCATTTAAGGCAACAAAATTATGCTAATCAAGTTCCTTAATTAGTAACTCTTACATCAAGTACAACTGTGTCCATCTCCCATTGGTTGGAAATCTACTTAGCACCCTTAATCACATGATTAGGCTTAATTGGATGAGATAAGGTGAAGCCTTTTATCTAAGAGACAACAAAAGTATGGGGGGTATTAGTTAAATCACCCATTTCAATTGCTAGACTTTTTCATTTCTCTTATTCTCCTTCTTCTATTTTTCTTCCAAGCTAGCAAAATACTAAGAAAGAAAAGAGAGAGAGAGGGGTTCGATTTTTGGAAGAGTAGGAGAGGAGTGTGCTAGCTTGTGTAACACACCCTAAGATTATATACTACTTTGGTAAATCAAGGAAGATTGCTACTAGATCAAGGTATAACCTAATCTTCATCTTCTTATTCTATTTTGTGTTATTGCTTGATTTGTTGGGGTTTTGAACTAATACTCAAGATACCATAGTTCTACATATCTTCATGTATGGAACTAAGTATCTTGAGTGTTAGATCAAAGGTTTAGAGGAAGAAAATGAGCATATGTTCTCATAGGGGTTAAACCCTTGTTTTTTTTGATTTTCTTCCACTAAATCTTGTGTAACTCAAATTTTACAACTTGGATTTGTGATCCGTCAATGGGGGGTGCTAGATACATGAGCTATCTAGCAAATCCAAGTGGTAGAACACAAATCTAGCAAGTATTAAAGTCATGGGGGTTGTTTTCCTCAAAATAGTCCACATAGTGTATTAAGGTTTTAAAACCCTAAATAGCTACTGTCCCCGTTTTTCTTAGGGCTGTTTCAGACATTTACATGTCTTTTAAAAATCTAGAAAAAATCACAGCGGTACCTTAAGAAGTTATCTACGTGTAGGAAAAAGAAAGGACACATTTCGATTTATAGGTTGTGCGTAATGCTATTTCCGTAAAGGACTCCTAAATATTAACACCCGAATTTCTCACAGTGTATACATGGAAAAATTCTGAAATTGTTACAGTATGTTCATATATGTTATAAGAGTATACCCTGAAAATTTCAGAATTTTCTGAGCAAAACTCGATTTATGAAAAATTAAGCAAGATTCGAGTGTTTTGGGCACTTTAAAATTAGTAAATCATTTTCTAAAATTCCAGAAAACTTTGGGGATCATTGTTGGGTCATATACTGTCCAAATCCAGAAAAGAAGAATTTTTGGAATTAGTTTGATATTTTTCCTTAAAATGATGAAGTTATGAATAAAAGGAAATAAATAGTTAAATGATGTCTTAAATAAGAAAAATGTAATTTTAATGCTTGAATACTCCTAATATATAATATTATGACTATTTTAGGGTATTTTGGTAATTTATAATGAGAAATATTATTTATGACCTTTTATGGATATTAAATAAAAGGTTTTATAAAGGGTGAACAATTAGAAAATAAATTGTTTATTGATCTAATAAATTATTAAAATATTATTATGATATTAATAATATTAGAATATGATATTGTTAAGTAAATAAAAATATTAAGATTAAAACTTCATTAAAATATTATTAAATGGTTAATAATATTTGATTTAAGCATTAATAAATGATTAATGTATTATTAAATGATTAATAATATTAGATTAAAATATTAATCTTAGATTAAAATATTATTAAAAGATTAATAATATTAAATTAAAGTATTATTGGATGATTAAAATATTATTAAGTAAGTAATAATATTCGAGATTAAATAAAATGTTATTAAAATGTAATAACATTAGTAAAGGAATAAAATATTATTAAATGATTAATAATATTAGTAAATGAATAAAATATTATTAAATGATTAATAATATTAGTAAATGAATAAAATATTAATACTATTGGTAAATGATTAAAAGTATTATTAATTGATTAATGATACTAAAAAAGCATAAGTAAGATATTATTAAAGTAATAATAATAATGCATGATTAAAATATTATTAAGAGGATTAATAATATTAGTAAAATATTAAAATATTATTAAGATGTTAATAATATTAGTAAAAGCGAATAAAAGTATTATTAGTGAACTAATAATACTAAGAGGTGAATTAAATATTATCAAGATTAATAATATTAAGTGAAATAAAGGTAGTTGTTATTTAATAGTAACATTATCGAAGCAGGATAATATTTCTAAGAACTAAATGTAATATATAATAACTATATGATTACATGATCTAATGTTATGCTATGGCTAATTGAAAGATTAACTATAGGTCTCTCAAAGGAAGATAATTAAAGCGCTGGCGGATAGAATTTAATTGCGTAGTAGTAACCTCTGAAAACGAGGCAAGTTTCCTAACTCAAACTTGAGTTATTATTTTCAAAGCATGTTAGTGAATAATTATTGATGATTATTCACATCTATAATGATTATTGAAATTCGCACTTTGTCCAATTGAATTCCTGTTCTATTATTATTGAACTGTGAATTAAATTAAAGTTCTTTCATTCATGAACTGTTTATGAGATAGATCTATGCTAATTGTATCAACTAGATCAAGCATGTTTAAATTTGTTAAATCAAATGTGTTTTAAAAAGTCATTATTAAATTGATATGATAAGAACTCTTGACTGAGAAAAAAGATGAATTTGATTAAGGCGTGATATCGATCTTGGATTATTAAGTGTTTATGCATAAATCATGGGGTATGAAAGGTTGATCCCTTGAATACCAAAACTTATTAAGAGGTCCGGTTTAAATGAGTAGAAACCTTGGCAAATGTTCATGGTTATTTCAAAACCTTTCGATTCATGTTATTCAATTATTCAAATATTCATTGTTGATTATTAATTCATGTTCCTTCACATCTTATATTATTGTTGAACATTGAAAGAAAACTTCTTTCTAGTCATGATATATCTCCTTGTATATAAACTTGCTAAGCAAATTAGTTGCTTACCCTTGCTATATCATGACATTTATTTCGATTAAGCTGAATGATCCATCTGAAAAGACAAAAGCGCGAGGGCAAGATCCAGAATAGTTTAGAATGAATTTTAGTTATTATTATCTGATGGAATTTCTTATGTAAACCTTTTGTAATATGAATAGTGTGTTTAAGTTAAGGTTAAGAAGACCTTGGGACCATGTTATGAAACTTTATTATAATGAACAATGTATGTTTATTATTCTATAATAGTTATAGAATGCTGATGATGATGATGATAGATCGTGAGCACCGAATCTGAGGTTAGAGAACCTAGATTTGGGGGCTTCACAGGTTGGTATCAAAGCTGTAGGTTATAAACATTAGGAATGTGAAACCTAGGTTAGAACCTTAGTAGAAAACTCATATAGAGTATGTAGATGATGGGTTAAGGAGATCCATCCAGTTTCAGTTGTACTAAATAAAATATCATTTCATTTTATCAATGAATATATTTTATTGTGGTACTGATGTTGGTTTTATTTATGGTGTTTGTAGGATGTCTGAAGAACACCAGGGTAGTCACTCAGTGGAGCAAGAGCCCATTGAGCACGAGGTCACGGAAGAAGCCCCTCATGGTCCTCCGATAGGGGATTTGTTGAGGAGAATCAATCAATTAGAAGGCAGAGTGGGAGAACTAGAGGTTGAAAACCACACACTCTAGTTCATAGAAGGTCAATATAAGGATGTGGCTTATCAAGCCCAGATGGAGGAAGTCGAATAAAAGGAAAAGTTGGATGAGTCAGAGTTGCAAGTTGGGATGCTGAGGGTGCAGCTTCAGGCCTTGATTGCTGACCTTGAGGTGGAAAGGCTGGAGAGGACTAGGATGGATGAAGCATGGTATAATGCAGCTAAGAGGGTTGACCAGTTGGAAGGTGAGCTACTGGTGAAAGATACTAGGATAGAGACACTAGGGCTAGCGATTGATGCAGCCTTCCAGAGCTAGAAGGGACTGAGTGTTAGGCCTCGCGTGGAGATAGAAGTCGAGTCGATCCATTTTGCGTGAGAGTTAGGAGGGTTGTTTCCCGGGAGCTGTTTCGGGTGACCAGCAAGGGGCCACCAATGATGATTATGCTATATGGACCAGTTGTAGATAGATGCATTAGTACCCCTTTTGTGTAATAGGGTTTTATGTTGATGTAAACCTCGGCGGGTGTGAGGTAGTAGGTAGTTAGGTAGTATCCCTATTTGTGTTTGTAGGGAGTATCATTTGAGTTAATCCCATCTTTTGTGTTTAAAATGGGATAGTAGCATTTATAAAAATATACATATTGAACATGTGAGACATCAAGATTGGTATATGAATATAAATGCATTATTATGATATGTGTTGGAAAATTTAAATAGTAAATTGTCTATTTAATGTTATGTGAATCCAGTAGACTGATTTGGAATTTTTTTTTTTAACAAACTTAACCCACTAATCAGGGAGAAAGACATCCAAATCTTGGTAATTTAAAACTCTCACATAATGTTCATCTGATTGTTTGAATACAGTAGCGTGTTACATGCTAAGTATTTATATGATAATAAAACCCGAGTAACATGTTAAAATTTTGTTTCACTAGATAATGCCGCCAAGACGTGTACTAAGGAACCAAGATATCGAAGAGTCAGTTAATAATGCAGCGGGAGCTCAACCAAACCCAATGCAAGACTTTATCAACATGATGGCTGAAGCTATGAGGAATCAAGCTCAACTGCGAAATCAAAGGAAACCAATTAGTCAACTTTAAGGACTTTAAAGGCGATGGGACCGCCAGAGTTTAGAGAAACAATGAGACCCGATAGAGGCCCAGGGCGTGGATAAAGGAGATTGAGAAGGCCTTCATTATTGCTAGAGTAGCGAAGAAGCGAAAAAAAAATTTTTGCTACCTACTTAATGAAGGGTGAGGCTAACTATTGGTGGGAGGCCAACCAGAACAAAGCTGGGACTAGAATCGTGACTTGGGAAGCGTTCAAGACGTTGTTCTTTGGGAACTACTTCCCTGAGAGTACACTAGCGAGAATGGAGATCAAGTTTCTGGAATTGAAATAGGAGAATATGTCAATGTTAGAGTACGCTGTGAAGTTCAATGAATTGGCAAGATTCGCTCCACATTAGGTGAACACGGAGTTGAGGAAAGCAAGAAGGTTCGAAAATGGACTAAAGCCGTGGATCTATAGTAAGGTAGCGATTTTACAAATTACGTCATTTTCAACTCTGTTGGAGAAAGCTCTCATAGCGAAAGGTGGAAGTGAAGCGATTTCAAAATATAATCGGGAAAAGAACAAGAAGAAAGTAGAAGGTGGGAATCGAAATGTTAGCAATGGCGGTAGCAACAACAAGAAGCGGAAATGGAGCAGTGGGGTAGTAATTTGGAGAGTCCACAAGGGAAGTGTGCAACAGAAGAAGTCGGTGTGTGGAAACTGTGGAAAGGGTCACTCGGGAGAGTGCATGAAGGGAAAAATGGTATGTTATACATGTGGACAAGAAGGGCATACCTCACCCAATTGTCCTAATGTGAAGAAGGGAGGTTGTTTTAACTGTGGTGAAGCGGGACATCGGATCAAGGATTGCCCGAGGAAGAAAAGCACGGATGGCGGAAACAGCAACAGGGGCAATAACACTAGGACAACCAGTGGAGGACCAGCCCAGCCAAACAAGTCGACAACGAGGACATTCAATATGACAGTGCAAGATGCCGTGGCATCTAGGGAGGTGGTGTCAGGTATAATTCCGATCAACGATATAAATGCCTATGTGTTATTCGATTCGGGAGCTTCATGTTCTTTAAATGTCGATGAATTTGCTCAAAGATTAAGTTTACCTCGTGAACTATTAGAACACCCAATGAATGTAGAAGTAGCAAACAAAGAAATTATCCTGTAGACTACATCCATAGGAATTGTTGTCTTTGATGTAAGAGGTTTAAGCTTAACGTGGATTTGATCTGGATTCATCTTGGAGAGTTTGATGTAATCCTCGGGATGGATTGATTATCAAGTCGTGAAGCGCCTCATTATTTGTAAGAAAAAAGTCGTACACCTAAAGACTCAAATAAGTCAAAGGTGGTATTTCATGGCGATAAATCGTAGAGACAATCTTGTTGTCTAACGATGATGCAAGCAAAGAAGTTGCTTAGGAAGGGTTGTATAGGTTATTTGGCTCACGTTGTGGATACCCGTAAAGTCGAGGGTGAACTGGGTCAGATACCTATTATAAGGGAATTCGTTGATGTCTTCCCAGATGAGATTCCGGGATTACCACCAGATAGAGAGGTAGAGTTTGTTATCAATTTGGCACCAGGGACATCACCGGTATCTAAAGCGTCGTATTGTATGGCTCCGGTAGAAATGAAGGAACTGATGGTTCAACTACAAGAATTGTTAGATAAGGGATACATTCGACCGAGTGTATCACCGTGGGGAGCACGAGTCTTATTCGTAAAGAAGAAGGATGGGTCATTAAGGCTTTGTATCGACTACCGAGAGTTGAACAAGGTCACCATTAAGAACAAGTACCCATTTCCCAGGATCGATGATTTGTTTGATCAGTTGAAGGAGGCAAAATACTTTTCAAAGATCGAATTGAGGACCGGTTATCACCAACTGAAGGTGAGGCAGGAGGATGTTCCAAAGATGGCATTCAGAACTCGGTATGGATACTTTGAGTTTCTGGTAATGTCTTTTGGATTGACTATTGCGCCAGCAGCATTCATGGACTTTATGAACAGAGTGTTTAAACAGTATTTGGATAAGTTTGTTATCGTGATCATCGATGACATTCTGGTATATTCAGAGACAGAGGAAGAGCACGTTGAACATCTAAGGATAGTGTTGGAGACGTTAAGGAGGGAGAAGTTGTATGCAAAGTTCTCCAAGTGTGAGTTTGGTTCGTAGAGTGCGGTTTTTGGGTCACGTTATCGACAAGGATGGTGTTTGATTGGATCCGGCCAAAAGTAGAAGCGGTTATCAATTGGGAACGACCAAAGACGCGTCGATAGAAATTTGGAGTTTCTTGGGATTAGCGAGGATCTTATCGAAGATTCATCCAAGATTTTTCAAAGATAGCATCGCCATGATCAATCAACCTTACTAGAAAGGCGGTGAAGTTCGTTTGGACGGAGAAATGTGAAGAGAGTTTCATGGAATTGAAGAAGAGGCTCGGTCGAAGCACCCGTGTTGGCTTTACCGCACAACAACACGGGAGGATTTATAGTGTATAGTGATGCGTCGCTGAAGGTCTTGGTACGTGTCTTGATGCTGACATGGCAAGGTCATTATGTCGCGCTTCACGTCACCAAGGACTATGAGAAGGGTTATCGACTCATGACACGGAGTTAGCGGCGATTGTTTTTTGCCTTGAAGATTTGGAGCACTATTTGTATGGCGAGAAGTGTGAGATATATCTGGATCATAAGAGTCTAAAGTATATCTTTACGCGAAGAAGGAGCTAAATATGAAGCGTGTAGATGGCTAGAATTGATCAAAGATTATGATTGTGAGATTATGTACCATCGAGCAAAAACAAATGTAGTGGCGAGATTCCTTGAAAGAAAAAAGCGGAGAGAGATTCTTGAAGTTGACCATTCAAGAGGAATTGGTGAAAGATTTCGAATGACTTGACTTAGACGTTAAGTATCCGATGGAGACCCATGAGAAATTATTTATAGTGGTAGCGAGCCCGACTTTATTAGATAAGGTTAAAGAGGCTCAAGAGAAGGACGAAGATTGCAACAACATCAAGAAACGGTTAGTTGAAGGGGATGAATTGAAATACAAGATTGATGGCACCGGACTGCTGAGATTCGAAGGACGAATTTGGGTATCGTTAGTACCAGAACTAAGAGAAGAGATTTTGCAAGAAGCGCACAGTACGAGGTACTCGATACACCCAGGAAGCACAAAGATGTATCAAAATTTATGTCAACACTTTTGGTGGCCAAACATGAAGAGAGAGGTTGCGAGAATCGTCGTCGAGATGTCTAACTTGTCGAGAGAGTCAAGGCGAGCATCAACGGCCAAGTGGATTACTCTGACCTTTAGAGATTCTAGAGTAGAAATGGGAGCACATCACGATGGATTTTGTTGTGGGACTTCCAGCAACATAAAAAGGACACGACGCCATATGGGTGATTGTAGATCGTCTGACGAAGTCGGCTCACTTTTTGCCGATCAAGATCAGGTATAGTTTGGACCAGCTAGCCAAATTATATATCAAAGAAATTATCTCGAGACATGGCGTACCAGTATCTATTGTATCAAATAGAGATCCGCGATTCACGTCAAACTTCTGGAAGAGTTTTCAAGAAAGAATGGGGATGCAGCTACGGATGAGCACTTCGTATCATCCGCAGACCGATGGACAAAGCGAGAGAACGATTCAAACGCTTGAAGACATGCTCAGAGCTTGTGTGATGGACTTCAAGGGTAGCTGGGAGGATCATCTTCCATTAGTAGAGTTCGCATACAACAATAGCTATCACTCCCGACATCGGAATGCTTTGCCGTCTGAAGCCTTTTATATGGGAGGAAATGTAGAACACCCTTATCTTTGGGATGAAGTGGGTGAACGTCATTATTGGGACTAGAAGCGGTGCGTGATTGTAGAGATCATCAAGGTGATAAGAGCACATTTGGTAGCGACTCAAGATCGCCGGAAAAGAAGTATCTGACTTACATCGCCGGAAAGAGAGATTTTGAAGTGGGAAGCTATGCATTTTTGAAAGTATCTCCTGAAAGGGAAGATAAGGTTTGGAAAGAAAGGTAAAGCGGTCAAGATTTATTGGACCCTTGAGATCTTGAGGAAGATAGGTGAAGTGGCGTCTGAGGTAGCTCTACCTCTGAATGAACATATTCATAATGTGTTTCATGTGTGTCGATTCTTTGACCATATAAGCACGATTACAAGCACGTGATATCGTCTGCGAGCCAATTTAGGTCAAAAAGGATTTGTCGTGCGAGGAAATTCAGTTTGAAATTTTAGATAGAAAAAGCGAAATTGCGAAATAAGGTTATACATTACATAAAAGTTCTTTGGAGGAACCACACTTCTTTGAAGAAGCTACGTGGGAACTTCGAAGAAAAAGATGAGGAAAATTATCCACATCTTTTTGAGTAACCTATATATGTAATTCCAGGGATGGAAATTCTTATAAGGGGGAGGATGTAATAACTTAGTGAATTTTAAGTCACTATATATATATGTACATTATTGATATTTAAAACTTTGTGTTATATAGTGATTTAATATGTGACAACATATGTGAAGTGGTGCGTGAATCAATAAACATATATATATATAGTTATGGATATATACATTTATAGATTTCATTAAAATGAAAGCTTAGTAACCTAATTATACATTAGGTGAGACAATTAAATAACCTAAGGGTTATGGTAATAAGGAAAGGTTAATATTTAATATGTATACTAACTTAAGTGGATAATCTTATTATTTCAAGTGACTAATAATTTTAAACCTATTTCTAGTAAACCTAATTAGGTTATGAGCTAAAGTCACATGTATAAGTAATTAAATTTCATAAGATTGGGAACGGAAACCCTAAATAAACAATTTGGGTAACATATATTAAAATTGTTAGACTATGTTTATTACATGGCCCAAAACAATTAAAGGAGAAGCCCAAAAGAAATAAAATGCAAACCAATACTTAGCCTACTTGATTAAGGGTATTTTAGGCATTTGATTAATCAAATTTGTGCATTAAAATAAATGCAAAATGGAGGAGATATTGGGGCAAGGGGGACCGGCCATATTAGGCCATTTAAGGCAACAAAATTATGCTAATCAAGTTCCTTCATTAGTAACTCTTACATCAAGTACATGTGTGTCCATCTCCCATTTGTTGGAAATCTACTTAGCACCCTTAATCACATGATTAGGCTTAATTGGATGAGATAAGGTGAAGCCTTTTATCCAAGAGACAACAAAAGTATGGGGATATTAGTTAAATCACCCATTTCAATTGCTAGACTTTTTCATTTCTCTTATTCTCCTTCTTCTATTTTTCTCCCAAACTAGCAAAATACTAAGATAGAAAAGAGAGAGAGGGGTTCGATTTTTGGAAGAGTAGGAGAGGAGTGTGCTAGCTTGTGTAATGCACCCTAAGATTATATACTACTTTGGTAAATCAAGGAAGGTTGCTACTAGATCAAGGTATAACCTAATCTTCATCTTCTTCTTCTATTTTGTGTTATAGCTTGATGTGTTGGGGTTTTGAACTAATACTCAAGATACCCTAGTTCTACATATCATCATGTATGGAACTAAGTATCTTGAGTGTTAAATCAAAGGTTTAGAGAAAGAAAATGAGCATATGTTCTCCTAGGGGTTAAACCCTTATTTTTTTTTGATTTTCTTCCACTAAATCTTGTGTAAGTCAAGTTTTACAACTTGGATTTGTGATCCATCAATGGGGGGTGCTAGATACATATGTTATCTAGTAAACCCAAGTGGTAGAACACAAATATAGCAAGTATTGAAGCCATTGGGGCTGTTTTCCCCAAAACAGTCCACATAGTGTATTAAGGTTTTAAAACCCTAAAAAGCTACTGTCCCCGTTTTTCTTAGGGTTGTGTCGGATAGTTTCATGTCTTTTAAAAATCCTAGAAAAATCACAAAGGTACCTTAAGAAGTTATCTACGTGTTGGAAAAAGAATAGACACATTTCGATTTATAGGTTGTGCGTAATGGCTATTTCCGGTAAGGACTCCTAAATATTAACACCCGAATTTCTCACAGTGTATACATGGGAAAAATCCGAAATTATTACAGTATGTTCATATATGTTATAAGAGTATACCCTGAAAATTTCAGAATTGTCTGAGCAAAACTCGATTTATGAAAAATGAAGCAAGATCTGAGTGTTTTGGGCACTTTAAAATTAGTAAATCATTTTCTAAAATTCCAGAAAAATTTGGGGATCATTGTTGGGTCATATACTATCCAAATCCAGAAAAGAAGAATTTTTGGAATTAGGTTGGTATTTTTCCTAAAAATGATGAAGTTATGAATAAAAAAAAATAAATAGTTAAATGATGTCTTAAATAAGAAAAATGTAATTTTAATACATGAATACTCCTAATATATAATATTATGACTATTTTAGGGCATTATGGTAATTTATAATGAGAAATATTATTTATGACCTTTTATGGTTATTAAATAAAAGGTTTTATAAAGGGTGAATAATTAGAAAATAAATTGTTTATTGATCTAATAAATTATTAAAATATTATTATGATATTAATAATATTAGAATATGATATTGTTAAGTAAATAAAATATTAAGATTAAAACTTCATTAAAATATTATTAAATGGTTAATAATATTTGATTTAAGCATTAATAAATGATTAATGTATTATTAGATGATTAATAATATTAGATTAAAATATTAATCTTAGATTAAAATATTATTAAAAGATTAATAATATTAAAGTAAAGTATTATTGGATGATTAAAATATTTTTACGTAAATAATAATATTCGAGATTAAATAAAATGTTATTAAAATGTAATAACATTAGTAAAGGAATAAATTATTATTAAATGAATAATAATATTAGTAAATGAATAAAATATTATTAAATGATTAATAATATTAGTAAATGAATAAAATATTAATACTATTGGTAAATGATTAAAAGTATTATTAATTGATTAATGATACTAAAGCATGAATAAGATATTATTAAAGTAATAATGTTAATGTGATGATTAAAATATTATTAAGAGGATTAATAATATTAGTAAAAGTATTAAAATATTATTAAGATGTTAATAATATTAGTAAGCGAATAAAAGTATTATTAGTGATCTAATAATACTAAGAGGCGAATTAAATATTATCAAGATTAATAATATTAAGTGAAATAAAGGTAGTTATTTAATAGTAACATTATCGAAGCAGGATAATATTTTTAAGAACTAAATGCAATATATAATAACTATGTGATTACATGATCTAATGTTATGCTATGGCTAATTGAAAGATTAACTATAGGTCTCTCAAAGGAAGATAATTAAACTGCCTAGCGGATATAATTTAATTGCATAGTCGTAACCTACAAATGTGGCAAGTTTCCTAACTCAAACTCGAGTTATTATTTTCAAAGCATGTTAGTGAATAATTATTGATGATTATTCACATCTATAATGATTATTGAAATTCGCACTTTGTGCAATTGAATTTATGATGCCCCCAAAATAGGTATACATCACCTATTTTGTGTCGCCAAATACATAGTACAAAATACAAATATAATCTTAAATATACAACATGAGCTATGAGTTTTAATATAAATATTGTCTTCTAGACAGTATTCAAACTCAAAATAAGTCATCAATACATTTATTAACACACTATTTCATAGAATAGTGAGGACTACTAATGTTATCCTCTGGACTGTCACTCCGTTCCCCGACTAGTCTCTGCTACATTCTCATTTCCTGAAGAGAACAATGAAAGCAAAAGGGTGAGCTCAACTAGCCCAGTAAGAAATATTAAGACTAAGATAATACAGAATAAATTATCCTTAGCCTTCAATAGTGTTAAACTGATACAATATAACAAACATCAAGTTTAACTGCAGCGGAATAAACAATCCATTAAAAGAGTCAAGTAGAGAATAAAATGTGACGTCCCCAAAATTAGGTATACATCACCCATCTTGGGTCACCACTTACATGGTACAGAATTTAAATACAACTTAATACATAAACTGTGAGTTTAAATACAAATATCGTCTACTAGATATTATACAAACTCAAAAAGGAGTCCTCATTACAATTATTATCACACTATTTCACGTAATAGTGAGGACTACTAATGCTATCTTCGGACCATCACTGCTTCCCAGACTCGTCCCAAATATATTCTCATTTCAAGAGAACAAAAGAAAGAAAGGGTGAGCTCAACAAGCCCGATGAGAAGAAATATTATGACTAAGATAATGCGAATAAATTATCAATAGTCTTCAACAATGTTAAACCGATAAAATACAATGAGACAACCAGTTTAATCTGCGGTGAATAAGCAATCCATTAAAAGAGTCAAGTAGAAAATAAAGTCTACTATCTTTTAGGTTTTAAAAGGTTTTTCATCATCTTATATAGAGACTCAAACTTTAATAAATATTCCACATCATCGAATCACCCCACTTTTTCTACGGCCAAGGATATTCTTTAGTATCACGACCACAATTATTCATGCACTACGGGCCAAGAATATTTGTGTATTCATTAATGGTCATGATCATGCCAACAATCATCCCCACCAATGCACTACTACCATCGAGGATTTTTATCACATCATTTGTAACATTACGGTCGTGATTACAAGAATAGTCTCTGCAGTCATAATCATACCAAGTCCATCTATGCACTACAGAGGCCATGTATGACTTTCAACATAATATAAACATGAGGATGATGACAATGATATAAGAATTCAATAAAACAAGTTCAAGAATTATTTTATCCGGGAAATTATTAACGTCCAAATTATCAAATGATATTTTGTTTTGTAGAGTAAAATTCAAGAATGATCGGAAGAATATTTCCATGAAAAGATACTGGATGAAACGCAAATATCAAGGATATTCCACTAATTTCATGGAGTATACAAGTCAAATTTTTTAACCAACTGGGAATAATAAAGAATAGAATAACAAAAGAAATCACCATGCATGCGATAGATAGATCAAGACAGGTGAAGTTATTCCAATGAGAATAATAAATAATTCGAATTCGGTCCGTAAAAAACGCATGCATGTGGATGTTCCAATGAATAATAAAGAATGGAACCAGTCCTGTGTAAAACACATGACGGGATGTTCCAACAGAATAATAATAAAGATTTTAACCAGTCCGGTGTAAAACACATGCATGTGATGTTCCAACAGAATAATAATAAAAACGGAACCAGGTCCGGTGTAAAACACACAGACAGGATGTTCCAACAGAATAATAATAAAGACGGAACCAGGTCAGGTGTAAAACACACAGACAGGATGTTCCAACAGAATAATAGAAGAATGTCACCAAGTATAGGGTAAACCACGTATACAGGTTATTCCAACAGAATAATAAGCAATGGAATAACAACAGTTCTCTTCTTCATGAATAAGAAAGAATAACACCCCCCTTACTTTTGGTAGGAGATTGAATCTTTATGAGCAGTAAGTAACAAAATACTCTTCTTCTTTCTCTCTTATTCTCTCTATACTTTCTCTCTATAGCTTGAATGAATTAAGTGAAAATAATGAAGCCCTAGGCCTCTATTTATAGAAGATTTCTAGCTTAAGCTTTTCTTAGTGTGAAGCGGCAAGTGGCTCGACGACTAATGATGTGAAAAGAAAAGTGGTTTGGCGCTTTTGTAATGTGAAATGACAAGTGGTTCGGCCTTTTGTAATGTGAAACGACAAGTGGTTCGACGTCTGGTAAAGGTAATTACTATTATTAACGAAGGTAAATACTATTGACGAAGGTAAATACTATTCACAAGGGTAATTACTATTGATGAAGGTAAATACTATTCACAAGGGTAATTACTATTGACGAAGGTAATTACTATTGATGAAGAGACTCTTAGATGATGACATATAGGCCCCCATAAAATAATCAAACTTACCACAAATCATTTTATTTTTCATCAACACATATTTAATCTTTCAACAATTATTAATCATTTATAACTTGTCGTCTCAATTATTGATTTAATACTATAACATATTATACGGATGATACTTGTGACAATAATTGAATCAATAATATAAGAGATATGATCAAAGCAATTCTCGTAGCAATAATTGAGCATAGTGAGTGACTTCTCACGTAAGTATCGATAATCAATCTGGTAGGTACTATGCAACCACGCCAGACATCGCATTACTTTACCACCGGGTAGTTCAACAGTTTTAACGGTAACACCTCCGTTTATTTTTATAAAATATTTTTGTCGTTTTCTCAATCCGACAATAATTACATTGTGGGGTCCACCAATGATTGAGCCATTATATCACGAATATTCCCTAACCAAAAGAATATTCCACGATCAAACGAATATTTTATAACAACTTGCATACTTTGCAAAATTTATAAATATTACCCACAACTATAACATTATATCAAATTTATTCCATAATATTCAAAAATAATATTTATAGAAAAATTCATCTTTATTTATAAAAGCTGGGGTCTTACATAAAATCTATTATCTTATACGTTTTAAAAGGTTTTCATCATTTTTATCGTTGAGACTCGACTTAAAAATAATCCACATCATCCACACATTTCTAACGACGAGGATATTCATTAGTATCACAACCACAAATTATGCATGCACTACGGGCGAGGATATTCGTGTATTCATCAATGGTCATGATCATGTCAATAACTGTCCATCAATGCACTACGGGCCAATGAGGACTTTTACCACATCATTTGTAACATTACGGTCATGATTATATCGATTAATCCCAAGTCATAATCATACCAAGTCCATCTATGCATTACAGGCCACAGATGACTTTCAATATAATATAAACATGAGGATGATGACAATAATATAAGAATTCAATAAAACAAGTTCAAGAAATAATTTATCCAGGAACCAATAACGTCCAAATTATCAACATGATACTTCTTTGTGGAGTAAAATTCAAGAATGATTAGAAGAATATTTCCATGAAAAGATACTGGATGAAGCGCAAATATCAAGGATATTCCACTAATTTCATGGAATATACAAGTCAAAGCTTTAACCAACTGAGTATAAGAGAATATATGAAATCGCAAATGGATTTTCGTCCATGCATGAGGTAATCCACTTAGGCATGATCATTTCCACAAATTAATAAGGAATGAATACAAAGGATCATTCACCATGCATGTGATAATTCACATGAGCGAAGTTATTCTAATGAATAATAAAGAATAGAACCAGTGTCATGCGTAATCACTTGCGCATGTAATGTTCCAACGAGAATAATAAAGAAGCGGAACCCGAGTCATGCGTAAATCGCATGCATGATGTTCCAATAGAATAATAAAGAATCGGAACTAGGTCATGCGTAAACACACGCGGGTGATGTTCCAATGAATAATAAAGAATGAGAATCGAGTCATGCGTAAACGCATAGACAAGATATTCCAAAAGAATAATAAATAATAGAATAATGTAAGAATTTCACCAAGTATAGGGTAGTCGCATATACTGAAGTTATTCCAACAAAATAATAAAGAATGGAATAACGAAGTTCTCTTCATGAAGACGAAAAGAAATAATACCCTTACCTTAAAAAAGAAGAGTAGTATGAACGGTAGGCGAGGATTTTCTTGAAGAAAACTTATACTGCTTTCTACACTCAAAGCTTCTTAAAACTCTAAAAAAATACGCTCAAGATTATAGAAGAAGAATTCTCTGAATTTCTGGTGTGGTTTTCAATTCTAACTAAGCATCCTATTTATAGGAGAATGGAAAGGATATTATGCAATAAAATATAATATATTCTATTTATAATATATATATATATATATATTTATATTTTATTTAAAATCTAATAAAACAAATAACTTTATAAAAGTATTCTGTTTTATATAAAAAGATTTTACTATGCAAATACTATGCAGACACTATGCAAACACTATGCATAATAGAATATTGTATATTCTATTTATAGTCTAATAAAACAAATAACTTTATAAAAGTATTACATTTTATATAAAAAAAATTCTGCTTTATTACATTTATAATAATAATAAAACAAAAATTATCACCTTTATTATAATTCACAATATTAATCGACCAGGTCGTTTCCAGGAAAGAAGGGGCTTTCCAATAAGAATTTCTCCCTATTTGCGCGCAATTAGGTGACCAAACCTCTCCTTGATAGAATTTTTAGACATCGTTAATATTGCAAATACTAATATTAATATGTCGTCTCAATTATTGATTTAATAATATATAAAATATTGACAATAATTGAATCAAATAACGTGAGATACTATGCGGCAATTCTTATCAGAGCAATAATTGAACAAAACCGGTGACTTCTCACGTAAACATCAATAATCAATCCGTGTGTGCTACTATGCAACCACAGCGTATTCTTCGTTCTTTACAACCGAAAGTAGTTCAACAGTTTTAACAGTAAAACTTTTCGTAGTTATTTTCATAAAATATTTTTATCATTTTCTAAATCCGACAATATTCTATTGTGGGGTCCACCAATGATTGTGTCGTTGTACGAATATTCCCCGACCAATCGAATATTATATAACAACTTGCGTACTTTGCAAAATTTATAAATATTACCCTCAACTATAACATTATATCAAATTCATTCCATAATATTCAAAAATGATATTTATAGAAAAATCATCTTTATTTATAAAAGTTGGGGTCTTACAACCTCTTCTTCTTATGAAATTTCGCCCTCGAAATTAGGCTACGTACCCGGTATGTCGAAGAGGTAAGGATACCTTGATTTCACTTCAGATTCTAACTCCCAGGTCATTTCCTCAACATCGTGGTTCCTCCACAAAACTTTGACTTGAGGTATAACCTTGGAGCGTAGAATATGCTCCTTCTTATCCAAGATTTTAACAAGAACCTCTTTATACGTTAAATCTTCCGCTATTTCATCAAGTTCTAACTCAATAATGTGGTTCGGGTCTTCCACATATTTACTTAACATCGATACATGAAAAACGTTATGAATACGCGACATACTTGGCGGTAGAACGAGTCTATAAGCCACAGTTCCTACTTAATCAAGGATTTCAAATAGACCAATTAAATCGAGGGTTGAGATTTCCTCTCTTCATCGATTCTTGCTTCTAGAATAACGCCCTCTTGAACCTTCTTCTGCACATTCATCAGCTTCGAGTGTGTAGTTTAAGCGGCTTTAACTTTATCGATTAAAGTCGATTCTACTCGTATATTCGTTATATTCACGTGGGTCTCTAGAGTCTTTAACTCTATCTTCATCATTTCTAAGTTATATGAAATGGGTTTTTGTGTTAACAACATCGCACTCGTAAACACATACGATCTTCTACTTAACGCGTCAGCTACCACGTTCGCTCTTCCACGATGATATTGAATGGTACGATCGTAATCTTTAACAGCTCGAGCCAACGTCTTTGGCGCATTATACGTTCATTTTGGTTGAAGAAATATTTAAGGGTTTTGTACTGGGGTCAATATAAAATTCAATTTTACGCTCTCGGGGTAGGCCAGGAAGTTCTTCAGGAAATACGTCAAGAAATTTATTAACAATAGAAATATCATTCAAAACTAACGTATTTTTGTTTAGATCTGTGACATGAGCTAAGAAAGCTTGACATCCGTTTTTCAATAAACGAATAGCTTTATGGCTTGAGATGAAAGTGATTGATTTTAATGGTTTGGTTACTTGAATTCGCATAATAGGTTGGTTAGGAATATGAAAGCTAACAACCTTACGAAAACAATCAATTTTTGCATGATGAGTAGTTAACCAATCAATCCCTAGAATCACATCAAATGCAAGTATTTTCAAAGAAATAAGATCGACAGGTAACGTGCGGGTGCCGAGTTGAACTAAACAAGACTTATAAATAGTGGATGTAATGAAGGTTTCTCCCAACGGAGTTTCAACAGATAAGTCGAAGTCTAATTTCTCCGGATTCAAATTTAAACGTTGAGTGCAAGCAAGAGAGATAAAAGAAAGGGTAGAATCGGTATCTAATAAGGTGTAGACTTCGCAAGAATTTATAATTAACTAACCCGTGATAACTTCATTTGGGTTCCTCACTTGTTGGGAAGTCATGACAACCGCTCTCCCTTGAACTACCCGTCTTTGACTTGTGTGGGGTAGCATTTGGTGTCATCACTACCGTTGAAATTGACTATTCTATAGGGCATATTCCACCCTCAACTGCTTTATCGTACTCCTGTTTCATGATCTGAATCATTAATCTTTGATCCATATCAAATTGGGGTTGACCGCAATGTATCGGGTAATTCAAAACTAGATGTTGGGTTCTCTCAATTGTTGTCCAAAAAGAGAAATATATATAATCTATTTTAGCCTTCTTAGATCAGACATCTCTTTCCACAATATCAACGCGTCGTGCGACTTTTACCCATGCATCACTCATTCTCACTCGTTCAGTTGTTTCTTCTTTTCTTTCGATTCCAAATTTTATCATCTTATACTCTGCCAAAGAGTGCTTATGTTCAAGAATCACATATCGGGTAACACAAGCTTGAATTATTGCATCCTTTTGTTCCACGACCACCTGCCGTTCTTCAGCCTGCTCTTCTAACTCATGAACACGATTTTGCAATTCTAAATTTCGATCATAAAATTCTTCTAATAAATTCTCCTCAGGTTCCTCTTCTTCCTCTTCGTCCTCACTCTCAGCTGCTACCTCTGCGACTATCTCGGGTGCAACTATCAATTTTTCACTCACCACATGGATATCTCTAATTCATTCTTCGCCTGACATCACATTATCCTGGTTGGTGATTAAAGGTGTCTCCACGATCTCATTCACTCCATTGTTAACATTTTCAGCTGCCATTTTCAAATACTACCACAAAACAAGGGTTAATTAATATATCACATATTATCCCTATACTCTGACCGACCAATTAAATACCAATTAAACTTAGGTAGGTCATACTAGCGAAGGAATTCCCCGTCTCTCCCCTCCTAGTTCTTGTCTCACATCTCAGCCAGGGATCATATCCTTAAGCTTTGATACCAACTGTGACGCCCCCAAAATAGGTATACATCACCTATTCGAATTCGCCAAATACATAGTCTGATGAATACAAATACAATCTTAAATATACAACATGAAATGTGAGTTGTAATATAAATATTATCTACGCTGATGAGATTCAAACTCAAAATAAGTCATCAATACATTTATTAACACACTATTTCATAGAATAGTGAGGACTACTAATGTTATCCTCTGGTAATCACTCTCTGTTCCCCCGACTAGTCCTCGCTACGTTCTCATTTTCAAGAGAATAATTAAAGCAAAAGGGTGAGCTCAACTAGCCCAATAAGAAATATTATGACTAAGATAATGCAAAATAAATTATCCTTAGCCTTCAATAATGTTAAACTGATACAATATAACAAACATCAAGTTTAATCTGCGGTGAACAAGTAATCCATTAAAAGAGTCAAGTAGAGAATAAAATCTACTATCTTCTATGTTTTAAAAGGTTTTTCATCTTTTTATCGCTGAGACTCAGCTTAAAAAATAATCCACATCATCCCTGCACTACGACCAAGGATATTCATTAGTATCACAACCACAAATTATGCATGCACTACGGGCCAAGGATATTCGTGTATTCGTCAATGGTCATGATCATGTCAATAACTGTCCATCAATGCACTACGGGCTAATGAGGACTTTTACCACATCATTTGTAACATTACGGTCATGATTATACCGATTAATCCCTAGTCATAATCATACCAAGTCCATCTATGCATTACAGGCCACAGATGACTTTCAATATAATATAAACATGAGGATGATGACAATAATATAAGAATTCAATAAAACAAGTTCAAGAAATAATTTATCCAGGAACCAATAACGTCCAAATTATCAACATGATACTTCTTTGGGAAGTAAAATTCAAGAATGCTTAGAAGAATATTTCCATGAAAAGATACTGGATGAAGCGCAAATATCAAGGATATTCCACTAATTTCATGGAATATACAAATCAAAGCTTTAACCAACTGAGTATAAGAGAATATATGAAACTGCAAATGGATTTTCGTCCGCCATGAGGTAATCCACTTAGACAGATCATTTCCACAAATTAATAAGGAATGAATACAAAGGATCATTCACCATGCATGTGATAATTCACATAGACAGGTTATTCTAACAGGATAATAAAGAATAGAACCAGGTCATGCGTAATCCGCACAGACAGGATGTTCCAACAGAATAATAAAGAACGGAACCAGGTCATGCGTAAATCACACAGACAGGATGTTCCAACAGAATAATAAAGAACGGAACTAGGTCATGCGTAAACGCACAGACAGGATGTTCCAACAGAATAATAAAGAACGGAACCAGGTCATGCGTAAACGCATAGACAAGATATTCCAAAAGAATAATAAATAATAGAATAACAGAAGAATTTCACCAAGTATAGGGTAGTCCGCATATACAGGTTATTCCAACAAAATAATAAAGAATGGAATAACAGAAGTTCTCTTCATGAAGACGAAAGAAATAATACCCCTTACCTTAAAAAGAAGAGTAGTCCGACTGGTAGGGCGAGGATTTTCTTGAAGAAAACTTATACTGCTTTCTACGCTCAAAGCTTCTTAAAACTCTAAAAAAATACGCTCAAGATTATAGAAGAAAGAATTCTCTCGAATTTACGGTGTGGTTTTCAATTCTAACTAAGCATCCTATTTATAGGAGAATGGAAAGGATACTATGCAATAAAATATAATATATTCTATTTATAATATATATATATATATATATATATATATTTATATTTTATTTAAAATCTAATAAAACAAATAACTTTATAAAAGTATTACATTTTATATAAAAGATTTTACTATCTGAAATACTATCTGCAGACACTATCTGAAACACTATACGTAATAGAATATTGTATATTCTATTTATAGTCTAATAAAACAAATAACTTTATAAAAGTATTCTGTTTTATATAAAAAAATTTCTGCTTTATTACATTTATAATAATCATAAAACAAAAATTATCACCTTTATTATAATTCACAATATTAATCGACCAGGTCGTTTCCAGGAAAGAAGGGGCTTTCCAATAAGAATTTCTACCTATTGGCGCGCAATTAGGTGACCAAACCTCTCTTTGACAGAATTTCTAGACATCGTTAATATTGCAAATAATAATATTAATATGTCGTCTCAATTATTGATTTAATAATATATAAAATATTGACAATAATTAAATCAAATAACGTGAGATACTATGCAGCAATTACTGCAGCAATAATTGAACAAAATTGAGTGACTACTAATGTTATCCTCTAGACCGTCACTCTGTTCCCCGACTAGTCCCTGCTACGTTCTCATTTCCTGAAGAGAATAATGAAAGCAAAAGGGTGAGCTCAACTAGCCCAATAAGAAATATTATGACTAAGATAATGCAAAATAAATTATCCTTAGCCTTCAATAATGTTAAACTGATACAATATAACAAACATCAAGTTTAACTGCAGCGGAACAAGTAATCCATTAAAAGAGTCAAGTAGAGAATAAAATCTACTATCTTCTATGTTTTAAAAGGTTTTTTATCTTTTTATCGCTGAGACTCAGCTTAAAAAATAATCCACATCATCCCTGCACTACGACCAAGGATATTCATTAGTATCACAACCACAAATTATCCATGCACTACGGGCCAAGGATATTCGTGTATTCATCAATGGTCATGATCATGCCAATAACTGTCCATCAATGCACTACGGGCCAATGAGGACTTTTACCACATCATTTGTAACATTACGGTCATGATTATACTGATTAATCCCTGGTCATAATCATACCAAGTCTATCTATGCACTACAGGCCACAGATGACTTTTAATATAATATAAACATGAGGATGATGACAATGATATAAGAATTCAATAAAACAAGTTCAAGAAATAATTTATCCAGGAACCAATAACGTCCAAATTATCAACATGATACTTCTTTGTGGAGTAAAATTCAAGAATGTTCAGAAGAATATTTTCATGAAAAGATACTAGATGAAGCGCAAATATCAAGGATATTCCACTAATTTCATGGAGTATAGAAGTCAAAACTTTAACCAACTGAGTATAAGAGAATATATGAAACTGCAAATGGATTTTTGTCGGCCATGAGGTAATCCACTTAGACAGATCATTTCCACAAATTAATAAGGAATGGATATAAAGGATCATTCACCATGCATGTGATAATTCACATAGACAGGTTATTCCAACAGAATAATAACGAATGGAATAACAGAAGAAATCACCATGCATGCGATAGACCGCACAACCAGGTTATTCCAACAGAATAATAAAGAATGGAACCAGGTCATGCGTAATCTGCACAGACAGGATATTCCAATAGAATAATAAAGAACGGAACCAGGTCATGCGTAAACCACACATGTGGGGATGTTCCAATGAATAATAAAAAACAGAACCAGGTCATGCGTAAACGCACAGACAGGATGTTCCAACAGAATAATAAAGAACGGAACCAGGTCATGCATAAATGCACAGACAGGATATTCCAAAAGAATAATAAATAATGGAGTAACAGAATAATTTCATCAAGTATAGGGTAGTCCGCATATACAGGTTATTCCAACAGAATAATAAAGAATAGAATAACAAAAGTTCTCTTCATGAAGACGAAAGAAATAATACCCCTTACCTTAAAAAGAAGAGTACTCCGACTGGTAGGGCGATGATTTTCTTGAAGAAAACTTATACTGCGTTCTACGCTCAAAGCTTCTTAAAACTCTAAAAAAATACGCTCAAGATTATAGAAGAAGAATTCTCTGAATTTCTGGTGTGG
This sequence comes from Panax quinquefolius, assembly GCA_020205615.1. NCBI lineage: Eukaryota > Viridiplantae > Streptophyta > Magnoliopsida > Apiales > Araliaceae > Panax > Panax quinquefolius. The sequence continues at coordinate 87,555,693 of CM035168.1, forward strand.
TTTTCAATTCTAACTAGGCATCCTATTTATAAGAGAATGGAAAGGATACTACTATGCAATAAAATATAATATATTCTATTTATAATATATATATATATTATTTAAAATCTAATAAAACAAATAACTTTATAAAAGTATTTTGTTTTATATAAAAAGATTTTACTATACAAATACTATGCAGACACTATACAAACACTATGGATAATAGAATATTATATATTCTATTTATAGTCTAATAAAATAAATAACTTTATAAAAGTATTCTGTTTTATATAAAAAGTTTTTTGTTTTATTACATTTATAATAATAATAAAATAAAACTTATCACCTTTATTATAATTCACAATATTAATCGACCAGGTCGTTCACAGGAAAGAGGGGGATTTCCAATAAGAATTTCTCCCTATTGGCGCGCAATTAGGTGACCAAACCTCTCTTTGACAGAATTTCTAGACATCGTTAATATTGCAAATAATAATATTAATATGTCGTCTCAATTATTGATTTAATAATATATAAAATATTGACAATAATTGAATCAAATAACGTGAGATACTATGCAGCAATTACTGTAGCAATAATTGAACAAAACTGAGTGACTTCTCACGTAAGCATCAATAATCAATACTGGTGTGCTACTATGCAACCACGCCAGCGTATTCTCGTACTTTTACTACCGAGTAGTTCAACAGTTTTAACGGTAAAACTTCCGCCGTTATTTTCGTAAAATATTTTGTCGTTTTCTCAATCCGATAATAATTCTATTACAGGGTCCACCAATGATTGTGCCGTTGTACGAGTATTCCCCGACCAATCAAATATTATATAACAACTTGTGTACTTTGCAAAATTTATAAATATTACCCACAACTATAACATTATATCAAATTCATTTCATAATATTCAAAAATGATATTTATAGAAAAATCATCTTTATTCATAAAAGTTGGGGTCTTACAGAATTCTTGTTCTATTATTATTGAATTGTGAATTAAATTAAAGTTCTTTCATTCATGAACTGTTTATGAGATAGATCTATGCTAATTGTATCAGCTAGATCAAACATGTTTAAATTTGTTAAATCAAATGTGTTTTAAAAAGCTATTCTTATTAAATTGATATGATAAGAACTCTTGACTGAGAAAAAGACGAATTTGATTAAGGCATGATATCGATGCCGGATTATTAAGTGTTTATGCATAAATCATGGGGTATGAAAGGCTGATCCCCTAGAATACCAAAACTTATTAAGAGGAACAGTTTAAATGACTGAGAACCTTGGCAAATGTTCATGGTTACTTCAAAACCACTCAGTACACGTTATTCAATTATTCGAATATTCAATTGTTGATTATTAATTCATGTTCCTTCACAATCTTATACTATTGTTGAACCTTGAAAGCGAGATTTCTTTCTAGTCATGATATATCTCCCTTGTATTTAAACTTGCTAAGCAAATTAGTTGCTTACCCTTGCTATATCATGACATTTATTTCAGTTAAGTCTGAAGGATCCAATGCGAAAGACAAAGGCAAGGGCAAGATCCAAGAATAGTTTAAAATGAATTTTAGTTATTATTATCTAATGGAATTTCTTATGTAAACCTTTTGTAATATGAATGGTGTGTGTAAGTTAAGGTTAAGAAGACCTTGCGACCATGTTATGAAACTTTATTATAATGAACAATGTATGTTTATTATTCCGTAATAGTTATAGAATGCTGCTGATGATGATGATAGATCGTGAGCACCGAATATGAGGTTAGAGAACCTGGATTTGGGGGTGTCACACACACACACACACACACACACACACACATATATATATATATATATATTTAGAACCTATAAAAATAATATTCTCCTACCTAGAACTACCTATCCCCTTTTCTCTTTCTCTACAACTCCAACCTCCGAATTTAAATTCCAATACTTTCTTAATACCTCCATCCCATTTTCCTAATTTTGCAGTTATATCAAATATTAAAATTGAAAATTTATAGAATGGTAAGAAGATATTAATACCTTAAAGTAGCGAGCGGAGCCATGTGAATTAGTACTTCCATATTCCAGTCCAAGCTGCTGTTGTTTTTGCTAAACCTGTTTACTCAATTTGAATATTTATAAGTGTTAAAAAAAACTAATAAGTTAACTAAGTAGTACCTAATTCCCCATTGAAACAAAACTAATTTTAAATTGAGCAAGCTTGCCAACAATCAGTATAATAACCTGTAAAAATATTCCCAAAAGTTAATTAACTTGCATCAGTACTATATCATTCAGTTAAAGCGCTAAAGGAAAAATTCTAATTTTAATAATAATACCTCTGGTGCAAAAAATTCTTCATGCTTCCAAATATTAGCACTGAATTAATTCCAGCCAATCGAATCTCTATCTACTTCCAATCTTCAACTTACATTAACAGTGAATTGTATATTTCAAACTTTTCATTTAACCTCTCCCTCATTGGCACAATGTGCACCTTACACTAAGAGTGAGTTGTATATCACAAAATCTTCACTTAACACAACTACGTTAAAGACAAAAAGTAATAGATACATGAAAGCCTCATACAAAATTCGTACCACGTAATAATTATAAGTAGTTTATTAAATAATCACAACCAACACAACGCATCCAAGCAAAACAAAGAAAACTAATTATCACACTTCAAATCATACTTTACAAATACACATTGCCCATATGTTAAACAACTCATACACAACCATAAACCAAACCATAAAAGAAATAACACCATTTGTAGTGTTGTAGTGAAATCACATGTTGATTTATGTTATTACTTTATGGGCTGGTTTGAAATAAATTGTTGCTTAATATAGTTGTGCGAAGTTGCATGTTGGCTGTTGCTATTTGGCTCTAGTAGCAAGCTTCTGTATAATGTTACCTGTTGCTTCGTGTTGTTTGCTTTATGTAGATCCTAGGTTAAACATGTGTTACTACTTTTTTGTTGCTAGTTCGTACTACTCTTATTGTATATAAAAACAAATATTATGATATTTATCATAAATTTAAATATAAATTTATTTATAAATAGTATATATTTATATATCTATTATATATATATACGTATATACTATATTATATATATATTTAGAACCTATAAAAATAATATTCTCCTACCTAGAACTACCCATCCCTTCCTCCCCTTCTCCAAAACTCCAACCTCCGAATTCAACTTCCAATACTTTCTTACTACCTCCATCCCTTTTTCCTATTTTTGCAGTCATATCAAATATTAAAATTGAAAATTAATAAAATGGTAAGAAGATATTAATACCTTAAAGTAGCGGGCTGAGCCATGTACATTAGTACTTCCATGTTCCAGTCCAAGCTTTTGCTGTTTTTGATAAACCTGCTTACACAATTTGAATATTTATAAGTGTTAAAAAAAAGTAGTACCTCATTCCCCATTGGAAGAAAAAAAAAATTAAATTGAGCAAGTTTGCCAACAATCACTATAATAACCTTTAAAAATATTTCCAAAAGTTAATTAACTTGCATTTGTATTATATCATTCAGTCAAAGCGGTAAAAGGAAAATTCTAATTTTAATAATAATACCTTTAGAGCGAAAAATTCTCCATGCTTCCAAATATTAGCACTATATTAATTCCAGCCAGTCGAATCTCTATCTGTTTCCAATCTTCAACTTACATTAACAGTGAATTGTACATTTCAAACTTTTCATTTAACCTCTCCCTCATTGGCACAATGTGCACCTTACACTAAGAGTGAGTTGTACATTACAAAATCTTCACTTAACACAACCACGTTAAAGACAAAAAATAATAGATACATGAAAGTCTCATACAAAATTCGTACCACGTAATGATTATAGGTAATTTATTAAATAACCACAACCAACACAACTCATCCAAGCATACCAAAGAAAACTAATTACCACTTTAAATCATACTGTACAATTACACATTGCCCATATGTTAAACAACTCATACACAACCATAAAACCATAAAAGAAATAACACCATTTGTAGTGTTGTATTGCAATCACATGTTGCTTTATGGGGTGGTTTGAAATAATTGTTGCTTAATGTAGTTATTTAGTTGCATGTTGGTTGTTGCTATTTGGCTCTGGTAGCGAGCTTCTGTGTCATGTTATCTGTTGCTCCGTGTTGTTTGCTTTATGTAGATCATATGTTAAACATGTGCTACTACTTTTTTGTTGCTAGTTCGTACTACTCTTATTGTATATAAAAATATATATTTTGATATTTATCATAAATTTAAATTTAAATATATTTATAAATTGTATATATTTATATATCTATAATATATATATACACTATATTATATATATATATATATATATATTTAGAACCTATAAAAATAATATTCTCTTACCTAGAACTACCCATCCCCTCCTACACAGAACTACCCATCCCTTCATCTCTTTCTCCAAAACTCCAACCACCAAATTCAACTTCCAATACTTTCTTACTACCTCCATCCCTTTTTCCTGTTTTTGCAGTTATATCAAATATTAAAATTGAAAATTAATAGAATGGTAAGAAGATATTAATACCTTAAAGTAGCGGGCGGAGACATGTGCATCAATACTTCCATGTTCCAGTCCAAGTTGTTGTTGTTTTTGATAAACAAGTTTACTTAATTTGAATATTTATAAGTTTTAAAAAAACTAATAAGTTAACCAAGTAGTACCTCATTCCCCATTGGAACAAAACAATTTTAAATTGAGCAAGCTTTCCAATAATCAGTATAATAACCTGTAAAAATATTCCCAAAAAGTTAATTAATTAACTTGCATCAGTACTATATCAGTCAAAGTGCTAAAGGAAAAATTCTAATTTTAATAATAATACCTCTAGTGCAAAAAATTCTCTATGCTTCCAAATATTAGCACTGAATTAATTCCAGCCAATCGAATCTCTATCTGCTTCCAATCTTTAACTTACATTAACAGTGAATTACAATGTGCACAATGTGCACTTTACAATAAGAGTGAGTTGTACATTACAAAATCTTCACTTAACACAACCACGTTAAAGTCAAAAAATAATAGATACATGAAAGTCTTATACAAAATTCGTACCACGTAATGATTATAGGTAGTTTATTAAATAACCACAACCAACAGAATGCATCCAAGCATAACAAAGAAAACTAATTACCACTTCAAATCATACTTTACAAGTACACATTGCCCATATGTTTAACAACTCATACACAACCATAAAACCATAAAAGATATAACACAACTTGTAGTGTTGTAATGCAATCACATGTTGCTTTATGCGGTGGTTTGAAATAATTGTTGCTTAATGTAGTTGTGCAAAGTTGCATGTTGGCTGTTACTATTTGGCTCTGGTAGCGAGCTTCTGTGTCATGTTACCTGTTGCTTCGTATTGTTTGCTTTATGTAGATCCGAGGTTAAACATGTGCCACTACTTTTTTGTTGCTAGTTCGTACTACTCTTATTGTATATAAAAATATATATTTTGATATTTATCATAAATTTAGATATAAATATATTTATAAATAGTATATATTTATATATCTATAATCTATATATATTGTTGGTTGATTTCACAATCAATTATCTGTGCAAGTATACACAGTCAGTAAGTAATAAAGTGGTAAAATTAAGTGTCGATCCCACAAGGAATTCCAATCAATAAACTCCAACTACTAGCACTATACCAATTCAATTTTATTTAAACAACTGCAAATTGTGATTTTTCTAATTAAGAAAACTAAATTAATCAATTAAAACTAGATTACTCTAAAATTAATTCAACTAAATAAAGATTAAGACTCGATGAATGAATTCAGATAAATAAAGGTTAAGACTACAATATCCCCAATTTATGTACTACAAACCAATTATCCTACTAATTCAATTATTATGCCTACTGAATTATTAACAGGAATTCTTAGTGTTAAAAGCCATTTCCCAAGTGATCAGTTAACTTTTATTCAATTCAATTAATCTTGTGATATACCTATGCAAAATAATTAAATTAAACCTACTAAGTTCCAATTCCCAATTTGTTACATGCAGTGAACAGATATTCCTATTCAATTCACGACCCTAATTATTCGTCTCATGCAAATAATCAAGCATACATGTTATCATGTCCAGTTCTAACCCTAAATTTCATCTTCCGAATCCTTCTAGAGTAACACGATAATTACTGGCCGAATAATTAATCAATACGCACAAGACATGATAAACAATTCACCTTGGCATAAATAATTGGACTAAATTAAATAATTAATTCATAGACATAAAAGGTTTAATTTGTAGTCTTAATAAAAGAGTTAGTTCATAACGAAAAATAAAACCAACAATCTCATGAAAATCATCTTCAAAGAATTACACAATTAAAAATAATAAGAAGAAGAAACTCTAAAAGAAAATCTCCCAAGCTTCAATCTTCAATTGGAATTCTTCTCCACAAAGTCTCTCTTGATTCTTGATTAGACTCCAGTTATGATTGATGATGTCTTTAATTTCAGCTAATTGGCCTTTATATAGTTTTTTCCATCTTCCACCAATCCTAATCCAAGTCAATGTCTTGCCTCCTTCCAAATCCAAGTCCAACTATTGGTCCACGCCGCACTTCAGTTAACGAAAGTCGGGCTTGGTATACCGACGCTATAATTAGTCTTTGGGAGTAAGCGCCGACGCTCTTTGATTTAATTATGAAATTGCCATTAATTTGCTAAAATTCCCGAATCGCCCCGCTCCATCTAAATCTGTAAAACAATAAGTAAACAAATAAAAGGCGCCCTAAATTACTCAAAACAATAATAAATAAAGCATACACATACCCAATTCATGGGTATATTACCCATTCATCAAAGACCCCCAAACTTGAATCGTTGATTGTCCTCAAGTAACAAAACACAATGCAAACAAGAAAAACTAAATATACCATGCAAATGCACATATAACTATCTATATGTGTATAATACCAGCAGTCAAACCGAATTCAATATACTCATCAGGCCTCAGAAAAATCACAATAACATGCTAGTACATCATATCAAGATAGATCAATAATATCCCAACAATCAATAAATCTAAACCTATTATTACTGATATCGTGTGTGTGTGCTCAACAACCATGCTAACTGATGAAAAGAGAAATACAAAACATAATAGATTTCTTAGAAGGTATCATACAATGTAAATTTGAGAACTCCTCAAATAAACTAAATCCGGCTAAAATCAAACAATTACCAAAGTCCAAGGGTTAAAGTGGAATACTTATGCTTTTTTTTAACGGGGGCTTTTTGACTTTTTCCCGTTTTATTCATTTTTTTTTATTTATTACCCATGACTGTGTAATGTCTCATTCCATTAAGCTAACAGTGCTACCCCTTAACGAGCTTTCAACTAACGACTCCCAGACCATATAAGACCTTAGGGCGCTAGGTGTAGAGACACTCCCTCAAGCTTACTTGCTCAAGTAACAAAGGCCCCGAAACAAAACTAGCCATGATTTTTTTTAAGCTTATATAATCCAAATATATCCCCCAAACTTAATTTCATGTCTGCTTCAGCCATCATTAGCTATTCATGTTATTCTTTCATTCAACTAGCAATTATCCTTTAGAAATCTATTATCTAACCATTTGAACTTACTCAACCAACATAGTCGTTTCTTAACATGTGCTATTATGATAATATCAGTTTGAAACAGATAAAGATTTAAATCATGTCAAGAAAATCACATCACCGGCTTAACAATCCTTACTAGGCTTGATTATGCAATTTTAGATTCATCATTGGCCCCGAATATACTTAAACTATTTAACAGCTGGAATTATGTGAAATCCTAAATGAAACATAGCAACATAATCATTACGTTTACCAACTAAAACATAATATCCACAAGTTACTATAACATGGCACCTAAAAATGCAAATAAAATTAGACTACTACCCCTAAACTTATAATGAGCAATGTCCTCATGCGACAAATATAGCAATTTAAAACAGAGGACTTCCCTGACGAGCTTATTCCTCTGGTGCATCATCATCATCATCCTCGTTCATCTCTTGATCAGAAGGGGGAAACACAGGCAGAACAGGAGGAACATGGAAATGGCTAAGATCAACTCCAAGATACAGCTGAGCATACATAATCTTCTGGGCGTGGAAGTAGTCGACTAGAAACTTGTAGATCACATCTTGGCGTTTAGATAGGTGGACATTCTGGGATTCGAGATTGTAGAACCAACCATCAATTTCACACTGGACAACATCGGGAACAACACCATGGTGAGTTGCAGAGGAAGGACCATAAGTGGGTGGGGCAGGAGCTGGTGAAGCTTGTGGAGCTTCAACTTGAGGAATTATAAAACCCAATCCACAGGGGTGGTTTGCTCCACCAGTCCATACCCTATACCTGCTGTGACGCCCCCAAAATAGGTGTACATCACCTATTCTGAGTCGCCAAATACATGTACAGAATACAAATACAATCTTTAATATACAACAAGAGTTGTGAGTTTTAATACAAATATTGTCTTCTAGACAATATCCACTCTTAGAATAAGTCCTCATTACATTTATTGTCACACTATTTAACAGAATAATGAGGACTACTAATACTATCATCTGGACCGTCACTCCGCTCCCCGACTAGTCCCTTTCACGTTCTCATTTCACGAAGAGAATAGTGAAAGAAAGGGTGAGCTCAACTAGCCCAAAGAAAAATATTATGACTAAGATAATGCAGAATAAATTATCATTAGTCTTCAACAATGTTAAACTGATAAAATACAATAGACACCAAGTTTAAGCTGCAATAATGAACAAGCAATCCATTAAAAGAGTCAAGTAGATAATAAAATATACTATCTTTTATGATTTAAAAAAGGTTTTTCATCACTTTTATCGCTGAGACTCAGCTTAATAAATAATCCACATCATCCCTGCACTATGGCCAAGGATATTCATTAGTATCACGACCATAAATTATCCATGCACTACGGGTCAAGGATATTAGTGTATTCATCAATGGTCATGATCATGCCAACAACTGTTCATCAATGCACTACGGGCCAATGAGGACTTTTACCACATTATTTGTAACATTACGGTTATGATTACACCGAATAATCCCTGGTCATAATCATACCAAGTCCATCTATGCACTACAGGCCACAGATGACTTTCAATAAAATATAAACATGAGGATGATGACAATGACATAAGAATTCAATAAAACATGTTCAAGAATTAGTTTATCCAGGAACCAATAACGTCCAAATTGTCAACATGATACTGTTTTGTGGAGTAAAATTCAAGAATGCTCAGAAGCATATTTCCATGAAAAGATACTGGATGAAGCGCAAATATCAAGGATATTCCACTAATTTCATGGAGTATAAAAGCTAAAATTTTAACCAATTGAGTATAATAAAGAATGGAATAACAAAAGAAATCATCAGGCATGCGATAGACCGCACAGGCAGGTTATTCCAACAGAATAATAAATAACGGAACTAGGCCATGTGTAAACGCATTTATGTGGATATTCCAATAGAATAATAAATAATAACGGAACCGGTCATGCGTAAGCATACGCACGCATGTGATATTCCAACGAGAATAATAAATAACGAAACCAGTCATGCGTAAATGCATGCGATACATGATGTTCCAAATGTAATAATAAAGAATAAAATAATAGAAGAATTTCACCATGTATGTTGATTGTGATAGGCAGTTATTCCAACATAATAATAATGAATGGAATAATGAAGAATTTCACCAAGTATAGGGTAGTCCACAGATATCAAAGTTATTCCAACGTAATAATAAAGAATGGAATAACAGAAGTTCTCTTCATGAATACGAAAGAAATAATATCCCTTACCTTAGAAGAAACTGGATATAGGAAAAGAGAGGTAGCAGACTTCTCTTCTTCTTTCTCTCTATATTTTCTCTCTCTAGAGTTTCAGTGAATTCGTAAGAAATAATGAAGGAATGAGCTTCTATTTAGAGGAGAATGGAAAGGATACTATGCAATAAAATATTCTAATAAAACAAAAACTTTAAATATAATATATATATATATATATATATATATATATATATATATATATTATTTATAAAACTTGTGATACCTCCCCTTTCCGTGAATCCACGTAATTCATGCATGTGAACTTATATATATAAATTATATATATAATACTTATATAAAACTCTTAATATATATATATATATATATATATATATATATATATATATATATCCACCATTCCTCGCATCCCTATTCTTTCTTCAACCCATGACAAAACATAAAATCCCCCAAGACTTTCCTCCACAAGTGGGCCCCACCCGTGGCCCCCCCTTTAAAATAACTTCTACCGATTATTTTGAAAAATGAGTAAATGGAGTTCCATAAAATAAGAAAAATTTTCATCAAATACTTCATAAAAAATCCCTTCAATATTTTTAACAATATTTATCATCATTATTATAATTCACAATATTAATCGACCAGGTCGTTCCCAGGAAAGAGGGGGCTTTCCAATAAGGATTTCTCCCTATTAGCGAGTAATTAGGTGACTAAACCTCTCCTTGGCAGAACTTCTATACATCGTTAATATTGCAAATAATAATATTAATAACTCTGTCATCTCAATTATTGATTTAATAATATATAAAATATTGACAATAATTAAATCAAATAACGTGAGATACTATGCAACAATTACTGAAGCAATAATTGAACAAAACTGAGTAACTTCTCATGTAAGCATCAATAATCAATATCGTGTGCTACTATGCAACCACGCGCATTCCTGTACTTTTAACACCGGGTGTTTCAATAATTAACGGTAAAACTTCCGCCGTTATTTTCATAAAATATTTTTGTCGTTTTCTCAATTCGACAATAATTCCAGTGTGGGGTCCACCAATGATTGTGCCATCATATGAATATTCCTTGTTAAAACGAATATTCCCCGACCAATCGAATATTATATAACAACTTGAATATTTTGCAAAATTTATAAATATTACCCACAACTATAATATTATATCAAATTTATTCCATAATATTTAAAAATGATATTTATAGAAAAATCATCTTTATTAAAAAAAAAGTTGGTGTCTTACACCTGCTGATCAGTTTATGGTCCAACACTGGCATTGGGGGTTAAATCATCTCATCCGACTTCCATTTGACCCCAAATTTACCACATAAAACACAAATGAGAGACGGATGGGGTAAACCTCCCGTGGTCCCTCCTCGTGCAGCTCGCAGAATTGACTGTTGAATGACGAGGCCGATATAAATTTTCAAGCCTTGAATTATGGAATATAGCAGCACAGCCCTCTCCTTGGTGACATGGCCAACATGTGTGCACGGCATGAGTTTGGCGCATATAAAGGCATACCAAGCCTTTCCATATAAACTGAGGAGCGAAAGAGGGAACGACATGCTGCCACGTTCATGCATTATCCATGTTGTGCCCGGTTGACAAAGCTCGCGTATTATGGCTTCATAGTCTGGTCCTTGGCTCACAAGACTGGCATACTCATTGTGTTGTCCCTCTAACGGAAGTTGATAACACCCGTTAATGTCCTCTTCGCCAAATTCCACTGTCTTGCCGTACACATACACTCCATAATGGAAGTGCTCAAAAACGTTGGCGTAGAACTCCTTAACGATTGCAATCACTGTCGGGTCTGGTTGTTTAGTAAGCGTGAACCAATTCCTCTCCGCAATCATCACAGCCATGTCTCCATCCTTTGAATGGTCAGGCCTTAATCCTCTTTCCGATATTAGTGAGTGGGTAGCCATATGGTTATAGCGTTCTTGAGCTGCGACACTGACGAACCGACGACTGTCAAATTTTGGAGGAGCCGAGGCTGACCCAGAACCTTCTCCACATTGACGCTTAGAGGCCATTTAGAAAACTAAAAATTAAAACTCAGATGTTAAAATTTGATTGAGATTGTATAAGTAATCTTGTAAGTATACCACAACCCCCATACTATGGATTAGAAGTATTGGGTGTAATAGGGGTGAGGGGTATGAGTAGGTACGCATGGTCTAATAGGGCCAAGTAGACAACCACAAGTATGGCACACACAGAGACTGATAACACATAACATACATAGGAGAATATGACATTAAAGAATAGCATTGCATGATGTATTGGTACAACTCATAATCAAGTCCGCATAACTCATACCCCATAAGTGAAATTTGCCCTGATCCTAGGAAAGAAACGTAGACCATGAACATATAAGGAGAACTACATGATTAGAGTTAGTGATATACATGCCTTTGATGGGAAATAGCAAAGAAAATTCACCGAGGCATTATATCAAACACCTTATAGGCCTGTTGTAAATCTCTTGGAATCAAAACATAGGGAAACATTATACAAACTCATATATATAATAGCATAAGCATGGCATCCAACACCAATTTAGAGGACAATTGGCACATAAGAATGAATGGAAATTGAATAGCATGCATGACCCGTATAAAAAACACAAAACATATGAATAAGAAAAATTGGACATCACATATTTAAATTGAGGGCAATAGATACCTGCAATCTAGAATGCATATCAAAACATGAGAGGATGTAATATGAAATTGAGTGCATAACATACCTTTGACCTTTAAAGAATAAACTAAAATCAAGTATGGAAAGGAAGTGCTTGAATCACAAAGTGATGTTGCAAAGTGCAATGAGAATATGAGCCGTGAGAGGAGTGGGCAAGTACCAGAGAACAGAAGAGTTAAACGTGTGTAAGTGGTGGAGAGAAGTTAGAAGTGTAAAAGAATTTGGATTTTTGGTGAATGAGGGGTCTTTGCATTTAAACTGTTTTCTTAAAATCGATCTCGCCAATGGCGCCGGCCATTAGTAATCGGGCAGACAACCATAGTGCTGTATACCGTCTTGTCTGATTTGAGCTCTGAGGCACTGGGAACAAGGAGGCAACAACTAACTTGAAGCGCCGGGGCGCTGGGATTATGCTGAAGAGGAGCGTCGGGGTGCTGATAGACAGAAGCTTGTGGCCATCTCAGCGTCGGGGCGCTGAGATCTTATGCATTTTGGGCGCCCGGGCGCTGAAGGTGTGCTGGAGTTTCTATTGTGTTGCGCCGAGGCGCTGACTCCCTTTTAATTTCAAGCGTCGGGGCACTGGTCCTTATGCCCTTGTCCCTTTTACTTCGTGGACTAGCATCATGAGTAAGGTGTAGATGTAGCTGTAGCCAACCCAAAATTAGATAGTATTAGTATATTAAAATATTATATTACTACATTGAAAAATTGCAAAAACTAAAAAGATAATAAAATACAATGAAAGGAATTAAATTTAAAATAAATTTAAAACTCATGGGGTTGCCTCCCCATAACGCTTGGTTTATAGTCGTTAACCCCGACTTTGCAGTGTTGCTCAAATGTCCACTGGATTAGAGAGATACATGGCTGTAGATTGTCGATCAATGGGCCCACTCCAATAATGCTTAAGTCGTTGGCCGTTCACCTTAAAGGTTCGCGTCGAATTAGGTTCCTCAACTTCGACATTTTTGTGTGGAGCGACATATACAACCATGAAAGGCCCAGACCAGCGAGATTTCAATTTATCGGGAAATAAACGCAATCGAGAATTGAAAAGCAATACTAGTTGGCCCGGTTCAAACTTTCGATCAATGATTTTCTTATCGTGCCAGGTTTTAACTTTCTCCTTGTATAGTTTGGCGTTCTCATATGCATTATGCCGGAATTCGTCCATCTCATTTAACGGTAGTAACCAATATTCCCCAGCTGCTTGTAAGTCAAAATTTAGTTTCCGAATGGCCCAATATGCACTATGTTCTAATTCAACCGGTAGATGACACGCCTTTCTGTAGACCATCCTGTAAGGTGACATGCCGATAGGGTTCTTGTAAGTTATTCGATATGCCCATAGGGCATCATCTAGTCGCATGGCCCAATCTTTTCGTGTTGGATTGAGCACCTTCTCCAAGATTCTCTTAACTTCCTGATTCAAGACCTTCACTTGACCATTGGTTTGGGGATGGTACGCGGCTGCAATCTTTTGTCGGACCCCATACTTTGTAAGCAATTTAGTGAACTGCTTATTATAGAAGTGAGTTCCTGTGACGCCCCCAAAATAAGTATACATCACCCATCTTGAGTCGCCAAATACATGATACAAAATTCAAATACAACTTAATTATACAACAGTCGTGTAAAATACGACAAAACATAATCTAAGAGTTTTAATACGTATATTGTCATCTAGATAGTATACAAACTCAATGAAGTCCTCATTACATTTATTATCACACTTTTTTATAGAATTGTGAGGACTATTATGACCCTATCTCGGACCGTCACTCCATTCCCCGACTAATCCCGACTACGTTCTCATTTCCTGAAGAGAACAATGAAAGAAAGGGTGAGCTCAACTAGCCCAGTAAGAAATATTATGACTAAGATAATGCAGAATAAATTATCATTAGTCTTTAACAATGTCAAACTGATAAAATACAAAGACATCAAGTTTAACTGTAACGGAAAAAGCAAACCAATAGAAAAGTCAAGTAGAGCATGATATATACTATCTTTTATGTTTAAAAAAAATTATTTTCATTAATTTTTATCGTTGAGACTCAACTTAATAAATAAACCACATCATCGAATCATCCCTGCACTACGGGCCAATGATATTCTTTAAATCATCAATGGTCATGACTAGAATAATCCCTGGTCATAATCATACCAAGTCCATCTCTGCACGTAAGCCAAAGATATACAACAATAAAACCAATAATCAACAATCCATCTTTGCACGTAAGCTAAAGATATATAATTCAATAAACAACAGTCCATCTTCGCACGTAAGCCAAAGATAACTTTAATCACCATATAGGCATGAGGATGATGACAATGATATAAGCATTAATCAAACTAAAACAAGGATAAATATTAAAGACTTTAAATTTATCCAAATATTATCAATTACTTAATAAACTCATAATCTAATATTGTTAATATCATAACAATATTTTAATCACTTCTTAAACTTATAAACAATTTATTTCAATTATTTACACTTTACCAATTAATGCATTTAATCATTCAAAGAATGTCATACTCATCAGATTTCATCACCAATGATCAAACCCTTTATCAAAAATCTGCATATACCTTATATAGGATTCCCAAGCCATAAAATCCTATTTTTCAATTTTGTTACTTCACATAACATATTTAACTTATATGCTCGTAACTAAACCATTTTCATGAAAAATACCAAATCAATCCTAAAAATATTTCTTTTCTGGGATTTAGCATAATATAGTCCCATAAAGAACATATATTTTTCTCGAAATTTTTAAAATTCATTTACTATTTTTCAAAAATCAATTTCTAATTAATTCCTTAAGAAATTAGCTACCTCAAGTTTAACTCCAAAAATTCCCAAATCTTGGAAGAATCTTACACATGTTAATGTGAGCTTCCAGTTTAAATTTCATGGTCATCGGAGTTATAGAACTCCGGTTATAGCATTTTTTGTCGAAAAAACCTAAATATTGAAATGGTCATAACTTGCTCATTTTAAGTCGGAATAAGCTCATTTTTCGACAGGATGTACCTTATACCATATACTTTCATGTCCCAAAAGGCCAGAAATTTTCTCATAAATTAAGTAGCCGAAACGGCCCTTTTAAAAATATAGGCAGTAGCATTTTCGGTATTTGCAGCTTTTGACTCCTTTGCAAAAATCAGTCCACACGAAAATCTACAACACCTTTTATAGTGATTCCACTTGGAGATGCTACAAAACACATAGATCTAACTCTAGAACTTGCCCACACTCAAAAATTAAAAATATAATAGGAGATATGGTCAATTGAATTTCTTGTTCCATTTTCACCAAAATCTGAGTTTTCAACCCTTTGTGATTTCTAAGAAACTTTCATGTTTTCACATAATAACCAACATAACTCATCATAACACTTACTAATACTTCATATACCAATGATTTTCATCAGTCCAATGCTTTTATTATGACTCTCATCATAATCAACGTAACCAGATTATTTCCACAATTTAATAAGGAATGAATACGAAGGATCATTCACCATGCATGTGGTAATCCACTTATACAGGTTATTCCAACAGAATAATAAAGAATGGAATAACAAAAGGATTCACCATGCATGCGATAGAGACCGCACAGACTAGTTATTCCCAACAGAATAATAAATACGGAACTAGGTCCGGTGTGATCCGCACCGAAAGGATATTCCAACAGAATAATAAAGAACGGAACCAGGTCAGGCGAAATTCGCACCGACAAGATATTTCAACAGAATAATAAATAATGGAACCAGTCCCACGAAATGCATGTACATGTGATATTCCGATGTAATAATAAATAATGGAACCAGTCCGACGAAAATGCATGTATGTGATATTCCGATGAATAATAATAAAGAAGTAATAATAGAAGAATTTCACCACGTATGCAAAAAGATTTTGCATATACAAAGTTTATTCCAACATAATAATAAAGAATGGAATAACAGAAGAATTTCACCATGTATGCGGTACTTCGCATAGACAGGTTATTCCAACAGAATAATAAGGAATGGAATAACAATAGCTCTCTTCATGAATACGAAAGAAATAATACCCCTTACAGGTACAACAAATAATATCCCTTACCTTAGAATGAAGTTGGATATTGGAATAGAAATGTAGCAGACTTCTTTTCTTCTTTCTCTCTATAATTTTTCTCTATAATAATGGCTCTAAAGCTTTAGTGAATTGGTGAGAAATGAAGGAAGAATGAGCTTCTATTTATAGGAAAACATAGTTTCGATAATTGCATGTTTTGGGGCTCGAAAAATTACAGTACAATACCTCCAACTTTTCTTTCATTTTTATTTCAGTCATCCAAGTATTATCAAACTTGCACCACCTCCCCTAGTAGTAAATCATGTGAATCAATAGTAAATCATGTGACTCAATAGTTCTAAACATGTGAAAAAGTAATTACAGTATAGTACCTCCATCTATACCTCCATTTTTAACTTAGTCATGCAAGTATCATCAATCTTGCACCAACTCCCCTAATAGTAAGTGAATATGACTTAATAGTAACTCGTAAATAGTAACTCATGAATAGTAACTCGTGAATAGTACTCCGACACGAAAAGTGCCCTGAATACCCGATTGAACAATATAATCTCCAGACATTAATTATTATCGAAATAAATGTCGATTTCTACTAACACAAATAATCCTAACACAATGGAACTATCAAATTCATCTTTTAATCAACACGAGCTTATTCATCATTAATATTATAACTCACAATATTTAACTACCAGGTCGTTCCCAAGAAAGAGGGGGCTTTCTAATAAGGATTTCTCCCTATTGGCGCGCAATTAGGTGACCAAACCTCTCCTTGACAGAACTTCTAGACATTGTAAATATTGCAATTTAATAATATGAATAACTTTGTCGTCTCAATTATTGATTTAATAATATATCATATAACGCAGATGATACTGTGACAATAATCAAATCAATAATATGAGAGATATGATGCAGCAATTACTATAGCAATAATGGAGTATAACTGAGTGACTTATCACGTAAGCATCAATAACCAATACCGTGTGCTACTATGCAACCACGCGTATTACTGTACATTTACTACCGAGTAGTTCAACAGTATTAACGATAAAACTTTCGCCGTTATTTTCATAAAAAATATAATTTTGTCGTTTTCTAAATACGACAATACTTCCGTTGTGGGTTCACCAATGATTGTGCCGTCGTACGGATATTCCCGATAAAAAGAATATTCCCCGACCAAACAAATATTTTATAACAACTTGCATACTTTGCAAAATTTGTAAATATCACCCACAACTTATAACATTATCTCAAATTCACACCATAATATTCAAAAAAATATTTCGAGAAATTTAAATCTTTATTCATAAAATTTGGGGTCTCACAGTTCCCTCCTCGCTAATTATCGCCCTCGGCATCCCAAATCGCGTGAATATATTTTTCTTCAAGAACCGTAGTATCACCTTGGCATCATTAGTGGATAAGGCTGCGGCTTCTACCCATTTAGAAACATAGTCTACCGCCAACAGAATATACTGATTATTGAACGAGGATGGGAAGGGTCCCATAAAGTCAATTCCCCACACATCAAATAACTCTACCTCCAAAATGGTGTTAAGCGACATTTCATTGCGTTTGGAGATATTGCCTATTCGTTGACACCGATCACATTTTAGCACATAGAGATATGCGTCTTTGAATAGGGAAGGCCAGAAAAATCCTGATTGCAACACTTTAGCTGCCGTCCTATTACCCACGCAGTGACCTCCGTAATCCGATGAGTGACAATGACCTAATATGCTTTCTATCTCCTCTTATGGTACGTATCTTTTAATCATTTGATCTGCACAAGTCTTAAACAGAAATGGTTCTTCCCAAAAGTATTGTCGGACATCGTGGAAGAACTGTTTTCGTTGTTGCGAGTTCAAATTCGGATGTAACACTTGACTAACCAGATAATTCACAAAATCTGCAAACCATGGCACTGTCGTTGATACTTGAAGAAGTTGTTCATCGGGAAACATCTCGTTTATGATGACCTCGTTCTTTTGTTGATCCTCTGCATTTTCTAAAAGCGAAAGATGATCCACCACTTAGTTTTCGCTGCCTTTCCTATCTCGGATCTCTAAGTCAAATTCTTGTAGCAAAAGCACCCATCGTATTAACCACGCCTTGGCATCCTTCTTCTCAATCAAATACTTAATGGCTGAATGATCAGTGTAGACGATTACCTTGGTCCCTATGAGATATGCTTACTACCATTCATTCATTCATTCAATTGAATAGTCTCAAAAGGACTAATATAACTTCTATATAACCAAAATAATATTACATTCCCCGTGTTCTTTGTAACCCATTCGTTTGTTCTTGTCATAATATCAAATATATTACAAATCGTTCACCTATACTATTACATAAGTAATCTAAGGGTTTGTCTTCGCCTTGCCCTTGTTCATTCGAGAGCCTTATAACTTCTATATATCCATTTCCTTTGTAACCCATTCGTCTTGGTTGTGTGTTCATATGGTTCAAGCAAGTAGTGAGCATGACTAGCTCAACAAGTACTATAATTCTAATAAACAACATGCTTGAAACATAGAACTTATATATCTTCATGGAATCTTCAAGAACAATAGTTACGAAGTACTATCGATAATTCAAAATAGCACTTCTTTTCATTCAAAACGTTTTCCAACAACAATATTCAAGAGAATATCAACTAAGGCTCGGAACTATGAAAGCGCTCATAATTTCTTTTGAAAAGGACAACCCGACACTAAGTCCGTAAGTCCCAAGCGTAGCTTACGAGCACTTCCGGGTGATCACCCATAGTACTCTATGTTGATCAACACTACATTCATTAAACGTGTATACGCTTAAGTTGTGGCAACCTCACGTGCTTGTCGTTAAACGACAAAAACATTTTAGCATACTTGGTCTTCGATTGAAAACCATACCAATATAACTCGGTAAACATAAATCATGCTTGACAGAATCATAATATAAGTCTAGCCAAAAGAATTGGCTTTAGACTTCATCGTTCAAAACTTCATGCGAAAGAATACATGAATTACAAAACTTGTCCAGACTGAACTGGAACAAGGGTTAGAATACTTGCCTTCAGCGTCTGCTTACTGATTAACACACGTACACTTTAAGTCTCTACGTTTCTATAATACATGATCATATAACATACCACATTAGGTTATATATAATCAAGTATGTATACTATTATATCTTACCCTTCATCTCAATGTAAATCCTGACTTAGATCTACTATTATGGGTTTCCGGCTTTCATTACATCATTCACATTATGTTCACTTTTAATTGATTATTAACTCTTAATCATCATGCATTAGTGTCTTACAAGTACCTTACAATGTTATGTTTATATCTCAGTTCATTACTAACAAGTTCCTTTTCATTCTACACTTGTAAACATTTTTGTCCATCAAAACTCTAGGATCAAGTAGCATGCGCACCACACTTAACTCATGATCTCATGCATGCATGCCATGAAAGTTAGCAAGATGATGATTCGTTCTAGCCTCACATGCCAGGCATGGGCTTTAAGGCTATGAGTCAGTGTCATGGCGCGGACTCTGTGCCTCAGATAATTTTGCAGATTTAAAAATTTTACGAACTTCCCGGACGTATAACTTCTTCGTTATAAGTCCGAATTGGTCCGTTCAAAAGCCTACGGTTCACAAATTTCATACTCTATGCGTTCATGCAAGAATTTTATCTATTTGACTTCGTTTGCTAAAATTTCACCTACGAGTTCATTTTTAACGAAAACGATAAACGTCCGTGAATGTTCAACGCTCGTTTCTTCGTTCTAAGTCGGAATTCGGTCATTTTTGAGTCCGCAACTCTATAATGCCAAATATGACTTGTCTCCATCGAAAACCAACGTTTCCGACTTCAAACACAAAATACGACTTCCATTCCGAGAATTTCACGAATTCGACGATAATCGTCCAATCGTGTGAATTCCGGCAAAACTACATTCTTAATGATTCTAAATGGATTTCAACCAACATATGATCATCACAAGTTACTTATTACACCAACTTATAATCAAAGTAGGTTTTGACTTATTCTCATAAGTCAATGACTTAATCAACTTATGAACTACAATTCTTCATGCTTATGACTTACTATAAACTTAAGTCCATCAATCAATGTTCTCATACTATATTCAACATACTAACATCATATGCCAAACATATGCTAGGTTCTTCATGATTCTAACAACTTATTAGAGTTCAAGTTGCTTATTCAACTTATTCGGCTTAAGTTCATTCATTAATAACTTATTACATGTTCTTAACAACCAATCCCACTTCTCTATCAATCCTATCATAGAAGAGATAAAGATATAATAGATATGAGTCTTACCCTTGAAGACTATGACTTCAATTCACTTTGGAAAATCTAACAAAGGTTGAAGTGGCTTATAAGTGCTTAAGTGGCTTATTCTCTCTACCAAATAAGTAGCTTATCTTGAGAGGAGTTGGATGAAATTTGATCAAGCAACAAAATGAAATGAAGCTTGGTATTTATAGGCCACTCAAAGCTAGGGTAAAATGGTCATTACACCATCCCACCTCCTTATTCCACCTCCTCAATCCTCCACCTCCTCAATCCTCCACCTCCTTACTATTCATAACCTAACCTAGCCATTAAGTAAACTTGCTAGCCACTTCTAAAACTTGGTCACCACACTTTTTGTTTGCCCATCAAGCTTACCCATTTCCTACTAGGTTTGACCCATGGATCAAGGCTTCTTATTGGGCTTAGTTAATTAATCTAACTACTTTCTTAATGGGCTTATGCTACATAGTTTGGACTAATGATATATCAAACACTTGGGCTTGATTGTCACATTATATTGGACTTATATTATTAGGCTATTAATCCTACAAGTCCATTACCTTAATTTACATAACTTAACATTTATACCCCACGTATAATCTTCATATACTAACTCGTATATTAATTCATAATATACGTTATTTCATTCTTCATACATAATAGTACAATACGTCAGATATATACTTACATTCATTACTTCATATAATGTATACACATTATATGATCACAACTTTATTTCCTTAATGCTTAATAAACCTAACGTTCCCAAATTAGGTCCACATGCGAAATATTACGTTTTCCATACTTAGATTATTATTACATAATCAATATCGTCTTGATATTATAACTTTATGTATTTCTCGAAAATTCAAAAATAATTTTCGAGCAAAAATCGATGAATAGTGTTTTTCAAAAAATTTCCCAGAAAGCTTTTATTTTCATTTTAGAAATTCAAACACCTTAATTCATTCACGTAGTTAAAATACTACGATATTTCGACGTTTCTAGGTTATACAACGACATTCATCTTCTCAACACGTAATAATAATAAATAATATTATTTTATTCATTATTAAAAGTAATTACAAAATGTTCAATTTTCCGAGCGTTACACTCTCTCCCCCTTATAAGGATTTTGTCCCCAGAATCTTGCTAAAAAAAAAATTACACAAATAAATGAGGGTAATTCTTTTTCATTGTTTCTTCTAACTCCCACGTTGCTTCTTCTGCATCGTGGTTCTTCCATATCACCTTTACTGAAGGTATGACTTTGTTCCGCAGAACTTGTTCTTTTCTATCGACAATTTGAATCGGCGTTTCCTCGTACGTTAAGTCCTTCTCGATATGAATAGGTTCATATTCTATCACGTGCTTATAATCTGGCTTATAAGGATGTAACACGGATACGTGAAATACATTATGTATTCATTCTAGGTCTGGAGGTAATGCTATCATATAAGCTACCTCACCTACCCGTTTTAATACCTCAAAAGGTCCTATAAACCTCGGACTTAACTTTCCCTTCTTTCCAAAATGTATCTTTCCTTTCCAGGGAGATACTTTTAGGAATACGTACGAACCTACTTCAAACTCTCGATTCTCTCTATGCGGATCCGTAAACTTCTTCTGTTTGTCTTGAGCTGCTAGAAGACGCATTTGTATCTTCTTGACAATATCCGCTTATCATTGCACCAATTCGTCCCAACATTCTACGCTGCTCTCCTACCTCATCCCAATACAAAGGCATTTTGCATTTCCTCCCATACAAAAGCTTCGTAAGGCGGCATACCTATGCTTGCATGATAACTATTATTATCGCAAACCACTAATGGGTAGATGATCATCCCAACTACCCTTGAGATCCATGACGCAAGATCTTAACATATCTTCTAACGTCTAAATTGTCCTCTCGCCTCATCCATCCGTCTGTGGATGATACGTTGTACTTAGCTTCAACTGCGTTCCCAACTGCTCTTGTAGACTCCTCCAAAAGTTCGATGTGAATCGTGGGTCACGATCTGACACAATCGATACTGGTACTCCATGTCTGGAGATTATTTCCTTAATATAGAGTCTAGCTAACTGATCTAAGTTATACTTAACTCTAATTGGCAAAAAGTGAGCCGACTTTGTCAATCGGTCTACTATTACCCAAATCGCATCATACCCTTTCTGAGTAGTCGGAAGTCCCACCACAAAGTCCATCGTGATATTCTCCCATTTCCACTCCGGAATTTCTAATGACTGTAGCAAGCCACTGGGTCGTTGATGTTCGGCCTTAACTCTCTGGCAAGTCAAGCACCTACTCACGCATTTCGATTATTTCTCTCTTCATGTTCGCCACCGTAAACTCTCGTCAAGATCTTGATACATCTTAGTGCTACCAGATGAATCGAAAACCTCAACTATGAGCCTCTTTGCTAAACCTGCTCCCTTAATTCCATCTCACTCGGAACCCAAATTCTTCCTTCAAATCTCAATAATCCCTCATTATCAAGACTGTACTTAATATCTTTTTCATTGGCTAACCGCTCCTTCATCCGGTCACACTCATCAATTTTGAGTTGTACCTTCTTAATTCTTTCTACGATGGTCGGTTGCATCTCAGTTGCAAACAACATTTGTTCTCCTTCACTTGGCGCCTTCACTTCCAACTCCATCCTAGCCATCTCTCGTATATTAACTTTGGGTTTGAGCCGCTAACAAAGACAACTTTTCCCGACCCTTCCTACTTAAGGCGCCACAAGAATTACATTAGCTTTTCCCGGTGATATAGATTTCACAGTCGTAATCCTTTATCAACTCCAGCCATCTCCTCTGCCTCATATTCAACTCCTTCTGTGTGAAGATATATTTTAGACTTTTGTGGTCCGTGTATATCTCACATTTTTCTCCATAAAGATAATGTCTCCATATCTTTAGAGCAAAAACTACTACGGCCAGTTCCAGATCATGAGTAGGATAAACTTTCTCATAATCCTTCAACTGCCTAGATGCATACGCAATGACCTTGCCATGCTGCATGAGCACGCAACCAAGTCCTCTATGCGAAGCATCGCTATAAACTACAAAATTTCCTGTGTCATCGGGCAATGACAAAACAGGCGCTTCACTCAATCTCTTCTTTAGTTCTTGAAAACTGTCCTCGCACTTGTCAGTCCAAGCGTATTTCACCGTCTTCCTCGTCAAGTTAGTCAACGGAGTAGCTATCTTCAAAAAATCTTGGATAAATCTTCGATAGTAACCCGCTAACCCTAGGAAACTCCGCACCTCAGTCGGCATTTTTGGTTGTTCCCAATTCATCACGGCTTCCACCTTCGCTGGATCTACTGAAATCCCCTCATGGTCAATGACATGACCTAAAAATTGCACCTTCTCTAACCAAAATTCACACTTAGTGAACTTCGCATACAATTTCTCCTTCCTAAGTGTCTCCAACACTAATCTTAGGTGTTCAGCATGATCTTCCGGCGTCTTAGAATAGACTAGAATATCATCTATAAACACCACGACGAACTTGTCCAAATATTGTTTGAACACTCTGTTCATCATATCCATAAATGCAGCTGGTGCATTTGTCAACCCAAACGACATCACCAGAAACTCGTAATGACCATAACGAGTCCTGAATGCTATCTTTGGCACATCCTCCTTCCTAACCTTCAACTGATGATACCCCGTTCTTAAATCTATTTTTTGAAAAATACTTAGCCCCTTTCAATCGATCAAAAGATCATCGATCCCGGCAATGGGTATTTATTCTTTATCGTTAACTTGTTCAACTCTCGATAGTCGATACACGTCTTAACGATCCGTCCTTCTTCTTGACAAACATAGATCGGTGCTCCTCCACGGTGAAACACTCGGTTGAATGTACTTCCGTCTAACAGCTTCTTGCAATCGCACCATCAACTCCTTCATCTCCACCGGGCGCCATACGATACGGTGCCTAGAAACCGGTGCCGCTGCCCTCTGGCACAATGTCTATCACAAACTCTGCCTCCCTATCCGTGGAGACCCGACAATTCACTCGAAAATACATCGATGAATTCTCTCACTACAGTATTTGTTCCATGGTTGCTACCACTCTCTCAGGTATCAACAACATGACACACGATAACCTACGCATCCCTTCTCAATAATTTCCTAGTTTGTGTCATGGTTAGACAACACGAACGTCCCGTGATCTATTCCCGTAAAATATACTGCAGGGTTGTTCTAACGTCTTAATGTTCACACATTTATTTTGACAATCTATAATTGCCCCATGGTTTACTAACCAATCCATTCCAAGAATTACATCAATTCTCCTAACTTTATCGGTAACAAATCTAATGATAATTTACAACCACGATATATCTACACAACAACTTTTATGAACATCTTCAATGTGAATTATCTCTTCATTTGCTACCTTAATATTTAAAGGTATAGGCAACTTTTGAGAAGTAATCCTAATCGTCTAGCAAAATCGCATGCTATAAACGAACAAGTAGCACCCTAAATCAAACAAAGACGTCGCATTGATATCGTTAATCGAATAATATACTGCGACGACGTCCCCGATGCAATTGCATCTTGGATCATCATGTTAAAGGTACGACCCATCGGCTACCCCATTGCTACCGGTCCACTAATAGCTAACTTACCGCTATTAGCGCCCCGGTTCCCGTCCGTCCCCTTCTTCGGGAAGTTCTTTGCCATGTGGTCAGTTGATCCACACACAAAGCATCCGTGGTTCTTCTTCGGACTCGGACAATTAGGCACAATGTGCCCCTCCTATCCACAATTATAACAGACGGCCTTCCCCTTGAGACAGACTCCTAAGTGAGTCTTCCCACAGGTCTTGCAGGCCTCCATTCTTTTCTTCAGGTCTCCTTGCTTCACTCCGGTATTCCCAGAGCTAAATACCTTCCTTTTCTGACCCTCGCCACTACCACTGGCTCCCTCGATCTTTACTCCCCCATCTACCTTACCCTTATTTTTCTTTTCTTTGTGGTATTGGCTCAATGCCTCACTACCACCTTTGGTGATTATTGCCTTCTCTAAAATGGTTCCGAAAGAAGTACTTTGGAACACTGATATACGATTATAGAGCCGTGGTTTCAAGCCTCGCTTTCGAACCATCGCGCTTTCCTCACCTCCAGATCCACTTGGTGTGGAGCGAACCTTGCCAGCCATTAAACTTGGCGGCGTATTGGGGAACCGCCATGTCCCCTTGTTTCAACTCCAAAACCATCTCCATCCTCCTTGCATGCTCGTGGGAAAGTAGTTCTCAAAGAATATCTCCTTGAACCTATCCCATATCGATTTCACTATCCCACTCTACTTTGATTGGCTTCCCACCAAAAGTTGGCCTCTCCCTTCATCATATAGGTCGTAAAGGCAACCTTTTGGGCCTCGTCGACATTTGCTATTACAAATGCCTTCTCTATCTCCTTAACCCACGTTTGGGCTTCAATAGGGTCCGTAGTTCCTTTGAACTCCGGCGACCCACGCTCTTGAAATCCTTAAAGGTAGTAGCTCGTGCTACTCCTCGGATTTACTGGATATTAGCCCTCGCTCTATTAAAGGCAAATTGTTATCGATTAACAAACTCCTGCATCGGATTAATCGGACCTCCTCCGCTGATTTCACGTTCAGTACCTTGATTACGTTGCACTCTTCTTGGCAGCATTTTGCTGATACAATAAACACATTTCATTATTATTCCTTTCTTTATTAGTTATCATTTAATATTAAACAATAACTCCAACATCCATAACTCGTTGCTTTCCATAAAAAGGGCTTATATTCATTCTTCGTAGTATAATACTACATCGGTTACATACACAGCCTAAGCTGATTACATTACTTTCCCGCTCTTTCCAAAAATTGGGATTTACAAAAGACTACCCTTTACTATACAAAAAGGGCTTTACGTCACTACTACTTACAAAATATTTACATATTAATTTATACTACTACTAGTCTACATCCCTCCTCAGGCATTATCGAAATCTGCCTTGGCAAGACCGAGAAATAATATCACGGCTAATAGTATGTCGTGTTTGCCCTACCTCTCACAGGATATCCATTTACTGCCACTGGAAATCTGTGTGAGAACTCCTATAGATATAGGACATCCTCCCTATCTTCTACACCTTGGTCTTTAGCTCCTCCTTGAGCTCAAAGACCTCGTGCTTTAAATCGTGGACTTTGTCCTTAGCCAAAATCCTCTCATCATGTTCCTGCTCCCACATGGACTCGACATCAGTCTTGTCCTCTTTAACCATTTGGAGCTCTACTTTCCGCTCCTTGACCTCCTGACAGTAATGGATATTTCTATCCAACACTGACATAAACAGAGACATCATTGACCCTCCAGGAGCTATCTCCGCTGCTATAGCTACCGGATTAAAGGACACTGTCTCTACTTCCTCCTCTATCATCCCGTCGAATACTGACATGTAGTCAGCATCATCTGAGTCTCCAGACTCAATAATCACTACATCTGGCTCTGCTGCTATAGGGTTTGGTATAACCTCTACTTGGTTCACCGATTCTTCACTAATGGTTTGCTCATTAACAAACATTCCGTTTACTCCTGACATCTACACAAAACAATTAAGTTGATTAGTACACGTCAGTAGAATAATAAAAACACATAACATAATCATAATGCATTTTTATAAGGTTATTTTCCTTTCTTGTACTTCTTTGACTTCTCTTAAGGTTATGACTTAAGGTTTTTAATCCCCCTCCCCTTAAGTTTTATAACCTAATGCTTTGATACCAAACTATGACGCTAATAGTACTTTCAACCATAGCACCTCACAAGGGTACCAATCAATTTGCCACCGACTCTCGGCGTCCTTCCAACCCATTTAGGGACGTCACCAAAGAAAAGGCTCGGGTTCTTCTTCACGCATTGCGCTTATAGCTTTGATACCAACTTGTGGCGCCCCCAAATCATTCATTCATTCATTCATTCAATTGAATTCATTCATTCATTCAATTGAAATAATATCAAAAGGACTAATATAACTTCTATATAACCAAAATAATATTACATTCCCCAGGTTCTTTGTAACCCATTCGTTTGTTCTTGTCATAATATCAAATATATTACAATCGTTCACCTATACTATTACATAAGTAATCTAAGGGTTTGTCTTCGCCTTGCCCTTGTCCTTGCCTGAGCCTTCGGTCCGCTCGATCTTGGCTGTGTTCATATGGTTCAAGCAAGAGTGAGCATGACTAGCTCAGCAAGTACTACAATTCTAATAAACAACATGCTTGAAACATAGAACTTATATATCTTCAGTAACTGAACAATAGTTACGAAGTACTATCGATAATTCAAAATAGCACTTCTTTTCATTCAAAACGTTTTCCAACAACAATATTCAGTAGAATATCAACTAAGGCTCGAAACTATGAGCAGTTCATAATTTCTTTTGAAAAGGACAACCCGACACTAAGTCCGTAAGTCCGGCATAGCTTACGAGCACTTCTGGGTGATCAGCCCATAGTACTCTATGTTGATCAACACTACATTCATTAAACGTGTATACGTTTAAGTTGTGGCAACCTCACGTGCCTGTCGTTAAACGACAAAAACATTTTAGCATACTTGGTCTTCGATTGAAAACCATACCAATATAACTCGGTAAACATAAATCATGCTTGACAGAATCATAATATAAGTCTAGCCGAAAGAATTGGCTTTAGACTTCATCGTTCAAAACTTCATGCGAAAGAATACATGAATTACAAAACTTGTCTAGACTGAACTGGAACAAGGGTTAGAATACTTGCCTTCAGCGTCTGCTTACTGATTAACACACGTACACTTTAAGTCTCTACGTTTCTACAATACATGATCATATAACATACCACATTAGGTTATATATAATCAAGTATGTATACTATTATATCTTACCCTTCATCTCAATGTAAATCCTGACTTAGATCTACTATTATGGGTTTCCGGCTTTCATTACGTCATTCACATTACGTTCACTTTTAATTGATTATTAACTCTTAATCATCATGCATTAGTGTCTTACAAGTACCTTACAATTTTATGTTTATATCTCAGTTCATTACTAATAAGTTCCTTTTCATTCTACACTTGTAAGCATTTTTGTCCATCAAAATTCTAGGATCGCAATGCGTATTTCCACACTTAACTCTTGATCTCATGCACACGCACAAGTTAGTTAGCAAAGATGCATGCGGTTCTAGCCTCGCATCATGCGGGCTTTAAGGCTTTTATATGAGTCGTGGTGCCATGCGCACTGACTCTGTGCCTTAGATAATTTTGCATATTTGAAAATTTTACGAACTTTCCGGACGCATAACTTCTTCGTTATAAGTCCGAATCGGTCCGTTCAAAAGCCTGCGGTTCAAAAATTTCATACTATATGCGTTCATGTAAAAATTTTATTTATTTGACTTCGTTTACTAAAATTTAACCTACAAGTTCATTTTTAACGAAAACGATAAACGTCCGTGAATGTTCAACGCTCGTTTCTTCGTTCTAAGTCGGAATTTGGTCATTTTTGAGTCCGCAACTCTATAATGCCAAATATGACTTGTCTCCATCGAAAACCAACGTTTCTGACTTCAAACACAAAATACGACTTCCATTCCGAGAATTTCACAAATTCGACGATAATCGTCTAATCGTGTGAATTCCGGCAAAACTACATTCTTAATGATTCTAAATGGATTTCAACCAACATATGATCATCACAAGTTACTTATTACACCAACTTATAATCAAAGTAGGTTTTGACTTATTCTCATAAGTCAATGACTTAATCAACTTATGAACTACAATTCTTCATGCTTATGACTTACTATAAACTTAAGTCCATCAATCAATGTTCTCATACTATATTCAACATACTAACATCATATGCCAAACATATGCTAGGTTCTTCATGATTCTAACAACTTATTAGAGTTCAAGTTGCTTATTCAACTTATTCAGCTTAAGTTCATTCATTAATAACTTATTACATGTTCTTAACAACTAATCCCACTTCTCTATCAATCCTATCATAGAAGAGATAGAGATATAATAGATATGAGTCTTACCCTTGAAGACTATAACTTCAATTCACTTTGGAAAATCTAACAAAGGTTGAAGTGGCTTATAAGTGCTTAAGTGGCTTATTCTCTCTACCAAATAAGTAGCTTATCTTGAGAGGAGTTGGATGAAATTTGATCAAGCAACAAAATGAAATGAAGCTTGGTATTTATAGGCCACTCAAAGCTAGGGTAAAATGGTTATTACACCATCCCACCTCCTTATTCCACCTCCTCAATCCTCTACCTCCTTACTATTCATAACCTTGCCATTAAGTAAACTTGCTAGCCACTTCTAAAACCTGGTCACCACACTTTTTGTTTGCCCATCAAGCTTACCCATTTCTTACTAGGTTTGACCCATGGATCAAGGCTTCTTATTGGGCTTGGTTAATTAATCTAACTACTTTCTTAATGGGCTTGTGCTACATAGTTTGGACTAATGATATATCAAACACTTGGGCTTGATTGCCACATTATATTGGACTTTTACTTATTAGGCTAATAATCCTACAAGTCCATTACCTTTATTTAACCAACTTAACATTTATACCCCACGTATAATCTTCGTATACTAACTTCGTATATTAATTCATAATATACGCTATCTCATTCTTCATACATAATAATAGTACAATACGTCATATTATACTTACATTCATTACTTCATATAATGTATACATTATATGATCACAACTTTATTTCCTTAATGCTTAATAAACCTAACGCTCCCAAATTAGGTCCACATGCGAAATATTACGTTTTCCATACTTAGATTATTATTACATAATCAATATCTCCTTGATATTATAACGTTATATATTTCTCGTTCATTTCTCGGCGAAAATAGTTCAAAAATAATTCCTTAGAAATTCAAACGTAGTTAAAATCGATGAATAGTGTTTTTATCAAAAATTTCTAAAAATTCTTTTATTTTCATCTTAGAAATTCAAACACTTCTTTTGTTCATTCACGTAGTTAAAATACTACGATATTCCATGTGAACGTTTTTCTAGGTTATACAATATCAATATCCATCCAATTCATCTTCTCCACACGTAATAATAATAAATAATATTATTTTATTCATTATTAAAAGTAATTACAAATGAGTTCATCTTCCGCTTCAGCCGATCAAGAGTGTCGAATGATTGTTTAACTTTCTTGGCAGCCGGTAATGCATCTAGCCATTTGACATACTCAATATCATCCTTAATATTGTAGCCGTCCATCCCGAACAAGATAGATTCTAGTGGGTCCTCTGAATAATTTCCACTAAACTTATGATTAACTAATTCATCCATAACATCTACCCGCAGACATTCACCCTTCTCTTTCGGAAATGTCATTGACTTAAATACATTAAAGGTGACCTGTTGGTCTTTAACTCGCATCGTCAATTCACCTTTTTGTACGTCAATCAACGTTTTCCCCGTTGCTAAAAATGGTCGTCCGAGAATGATGGGAATTTCCCTATCTACTTCACAATCCCAGATGAAGAAATCCACCGGGAAGATGAATTAATTTATCCACTTTTACTAAAACGTCTTCAAAAATACCTCGTGGATATGCAACTGATCGGTCCGCCAACTACAAACTGATATTTGTTGGTTTTGGTGACTGAAGTCCAAACTGGCTATAGACGGATAGTGGCATCAAATTTATACTAGCCCGCAAATCACACAACGCTCTTCCTGAAAACTGATTACCAATTTCGTATGGAATAGTAAAACTACCTGGATCTTTTAACTTCGGAGGTAACTTATTCTAGATAATTGTGCTGCACTCTTCGGTTAACGCCACTGTTTCAAAATCACCCAATTTTCTCTTCTTCGACAAAAGCTCCTTCATGAACTTGGCATAACTCGGCATCTGTTCCAAAGCTTTTGCAAATGGTATGTTGATATGTAGTTTTATATAACTTGGATTTCTGAAACCTCTGCGGATATAGTATAGGAGGCATTATAAGGCTTTGTTCAGGTGCTTTCTGCTCTAACACCTCATCTTGTCGTTTTTCGATTTCTAAGACTTCCACTTTTTCCACTGTTGCGTTGTCCATCTTTTCCTTGTCCTTGAGTGTCTCTTGCAGTTCCTTTCGACTGCGTAAAGTCAATGCCTTGCAATGCTCATCTCTGCCTGGATTTATCTCTGTATCACTAGGGAGTGTTTCCAGTGGACGGCTATTCAACGCATGTGATGTGACTCCCCCAAAATAGGTATACATCACCCATCTTGAGTCGCCAAATACATGGTACAAAATTCAAATACAACTTAATTATACAACAATGTAAAAAATATGACAAAAACATATGTTGTGAGTTTTAATACAAATATTGTCATCTAGACAATATCCACACTCAATTGAGTCCTCATTATATTTATTATCACTCTATTTAATGTAATAGTGAGGACTACTAATGCTATTATCTGGACCGTCACTCTATTCCCCGACTAGTCCCTGCTACGTTCTCATTTCCTGAAAAGAACAATGAAAGTAAAAGGGTGAGCTCAACTAGCCCAGTAAGAAATATTATGACTAAGATAATGCATAATAAATTATCATTAGCCTTCAACAATGTTAAACTGATACAATATAACAAACATCAAGTTTAACTGCAGTGGAATAAATAATCCATTAAAAGGGTCAAGTAGAGAATAAAATCTACTATCTCTTATGATTTAAAAGGTTTTTCATCACTTTTATCGCTGTGACTCATCTTAATAAATAATCCACATCATCCCTGTACTACGACCAATGATATTCATTAGTATCACAATCACAAATTATCCATGCACTACGGGCCAAGGATATTCGTGTATTCATCAATGGTCATGATCATGCCAACAACTGTCCATCAATGCACTACGGGCCAATGAGGACTTTTACCACATCATTTATAACATTACGATCATGATTATACCGATAAATCCCTGGTCATAATCATACCAAGTCCATCTATGCAATACAGGCCACAGATGACTTTCAACATAATATAAACATGAGGATGATGACAATGATATAAGAATTCAATAAAACAAGTTCAAGAATTAATTTATCCAGGAACTAATAACGTCCAAATTGTCAACATGATACTTCTTTGTAGAGTAAAATTCAAGAATGCTCAGAAGAATATTTCCATGAAAAGATACTGGATGAAACGCAAATATCAAGGATATTCCACTAATTTCATGGAGTATAGAAGTCAAAACTTTAACCAACTGAATATAATAAAAAATAGAATAACAAAAGAAATCACCAGGCATGCGATAGATCGCATGCATAAAAGTTATTCCAATGAATAATAAAAAACTAACCAGTCATACGTAACGCGCAAAATAGGATATTCCAATAGAATAATAAATAACGGAACTGGTCGGCGAAATTCGCACCAACAAGATGTTCCATCGCACTAATAAATAACAAAACCAAAGTTAAAGTAAATTACATGCCGATGCGGATGTTCCAACAAAATAATAAATAATGGAATAACGTAAGAATTTCACCATGTATGCGGTGCTTCAGATGTATGAAGTTATTCCAATGTAATAATAAAGAATGGAATAATGAAGAATTTCACCATGTATGCGGTACTTGCAGATAGATAAAGTTATTCCAACAGAATAATAAAGAATGGAATAATGTAAGAATTTCACCATATATACTACGATTGCTTGATGTATACAAAGTTATTCCAACATGATGATAAAGAATGGAATAACAGAAGTTCTCTTCATGAATACAAAAGAAATAATACCCCTTACCTTAGAAGAAACTAGATATAGAAGTGGTGAAGTAGCAGAACACTTTTCTTCTTTCTCTCTATAGTTTCTCTCTCTAGAGTTTCAGTGAATTCATATGAAATAATGAAGGAATGAGCTTCTATTTATAGAAGAATGGACCTAATAAAGAACTAATTCTTGAACAGTTCAGATTGATTTACTTTTAAACGATTTTACGGTCCAGTTGGTTTACAATAAAATATAATATATTCTATTTATAATCTAATAAAACGAATAACTTTATAAAAGTATTATGTTTTATATAAAAAGATTTTACTATCTGCAAACACTATATGTAGGCACTCTATGCAAATGCTATGCATAATAAAATATAATATATTCTAATTATTGTCTAATAAAATGATAACTTTATAAAAGTATTACATTTTTTATAAAAAGATTTTACTATGCAAAACACTATATAATAATAATATAATATATTCTATTTATAGTCTAATAACCGAATAATTTTATAAAAGTATTCTGTTTTATATAAAATCTTTTCTATTTTATTACATTAATAATACAAATAAAACAAAACTTCATCAACATTATTATAATTCACACTATTAATCGACCAGGTCGTTCCCAAGAAAGAGAGGGCTTTCCAATAAGGATTTCTCCCTATTGGCGCGTAATTAGGTGTCCAAACCTCTCCTTGGCAGAACTTCTAGACATCGTTAATATTGCAAATAATAATATTAATAACTTCGTCGTCTCAATTAATAATTTAATAATATATAAAATATCGACAATAATTGAATCAATTAACGTGAGATACTATGCAACAATTACTGAAGCAATAATTGAACAAAACTGAGTGACTTCTCACGTAAGTATCAATAATCAATCTTGTGTGTACTACTATATACCACCAAGTATTCTTCGTACTTTTAACACCGGTGTTTCAACAGCTTAACGGTAAAAACTTCCGCCGTTATTTTCATAAAAATATTTTTTTTGTTTTCTCAATCCGAAAATAATTCCATTGTGGGGTCCACCAATGATTGTACCGTCGTACGGATATTCCCCAACAAAAAGAATATTTCCCGACCAATCGAATATTATATGACAATTTGCGTACTTTGAAAAATTTATAAATATTACCCACAACTATAACATTATATCAAATTTATTCCATAATATTCAAAAATGATATTTATAGAAAATTCATCTTTATTTATAAAAGTTGGGGTCTTACAATCCCTTTCTTATGAAATTTCCCTCGAAATTAGGGTACGACGGTATGTCGAAGAGGTAAGGATACCTTGATTTCATTTCGTATTCTAACTCCCGTGTCATTTCCTCAACATCGTGGTTCCTCCATAAAACTTTGACTTGAGGTATAACCTTAGAGCGTAGAATATGTTCCTTCTTATCCAAGATTTTAACAGGAACCTCTTCATACGTTAAATCTTCCGCTATTTCATCCGGTTCTAATTCAATAATGTGGGTTGGGTCTTTCATATATTTACGTAACATGGATATATGAAAAACTTTATGAACACGAGACATACTTGGCGATAAAGCGAGTCTATACACCACAGTTCCTACTCGATCGAGGATTAAAAATGGGCCAATGAATCGAGGATTGAGCTTTCCTCTCTTACCAAATCTCGTAACTCCTTTCCATGGAGAAACACGTAACAACACATGATCTCCAATATCGAATTCCACGTCCTTTCGATGAAGATCAGCATAACTCTTTTATCGGTCTTGTGAGGTTTTTATACGTTGTCAGATCGTTTGAATCTTTTTCGTAGTCATACGTACCAACTCCAGTCCCAACAATGTTGCTTCACCCACCTCATCCCAGCATACTGGAGAACGACACTTTCTTCCATACAATGCCTCGAATGGAGCCATGCAAATACTTGCTTGATAATTGTTGTTGTATGAAAACTCCACCAATGGTAAGAACTTGTCCCAACTTCCCTTGAAGTCAAGGACACAAAGTCTTAATAAATCTTTAAGAGTTTGAATAGTCCTCTCTAATTGTCCGTCCGTCTGAGGATGATATGCTGAACTAAATCGTAAATCTGTGCCAATAGCTTTTTGCAAACTAACCCAAAATCGTGAAGTGAATCTTGGGTCTTGATCAGAAACTATGGATACTGGCATACCATGTAGTCTTACAATCTCGTTTATGTACATACGAGCAAGATTTTCAAGTGTATAAGTTTCTCCTATTGGTAAGAAATGAGCAGACTTGGTCAATCTATCAACAATGACCCAAATTGCATCTATGCCTTGAGAAACCTTGGGAAGACCAGTAACGAAATCCATGGTAATATGCTCCCACTTCCATTCTGGAATTTCAAGTGGTTGCAATGGACCTTTTGGTACTTGATGCTCCACCTTGACTCGTTGACAAGTTAGACACCTTGAGATAAACAGCGCTATCTCTCTCTTCATATTGCTCCACCAAAATGTGTGTCGAAGATCACGATACATTTTGGTACTCCCAAGATGGATTGCAAATGGTGTGTTGTGCGCCTCCATCATGATTTTATACTTTAAATCAAGGTCGTTAGGAACACAACGTTTGGAGTTGACTCGAAGTATTCCTTCTTCATCGATTCTTGCTTCCGCCATAGCACCTTCTTGTACTTTCTTCCTCATATGCATCAGCTCCAGGTCAGTAGCTTGAGCAGCTTAAACTTTATCGATTAAAGTCTATTCTACTCGTATATTCACCATCATCACGTGGGTCCATGGAGTCTTTATCTCTATCTCCATCCTTTGTAAGTCATACAAAATGGGCCTTTGCGTTGACAATATCATACTCGTACCTGCATATGATCTTCTACTCAATGCGTCAGCTACCACGTTTGCTTTTCCAGGATGGTATTGGATGGTATGATCATAATCTTTCAACAGTTCAAGCCAATGTCGTTGTCGCATGTTGAGTTCTTTTCGAGTGAAGAAATATTTGAGGCTTTTATGATCCGCAAAGATCTCCACTTTCTCCCCATACAAGTAATGCCTCCAAATTTTAAGTGTGAAGACAACAGCTGCCAACTCTAGATTATGAGTAGGATAATTCCTCTCATATTCCTTGAGTTACCGAGAGGCATAGGCTATGACTTTCCCATATTGCATGAGAACACATCCTAACCTTTTGCTTCAAGCATCATCAGAGATGACAAATCCTCCCGAACGGATGGTATTGTAACAGCAGTCTTTGAAATAAGTCTCATCTTGAGTTCTTGAAAACTCTTCTCACATTCCTCGTTCCAACCGAATTTTATATCTTTCCGATTCAGCTGAGTTAAGGGAGTAGCGATTCGAGAAAACCCTTCTACGAATCTCCGACAATAACCAAATTAAGCCGAGAAAGCTACGTGATTTCTATCACTAATTTAGGTTGCTCCAGACTTTGAATAGCTCCAATCTTTGCTGGGTCAATAGATATTCCATGACTTGATACTACGTGCCCAAGGAATGCTACTTCCTCAAGCCAGAACTCACATTTCTTTAACTTAGCATAAAGCTTATATTCACAAAGCTTTTGGAGTATCAGCCTCAAGTGTTTCTCGTGATCTTCATGGCTTTTGGAATAAATAAGGATGTCATCAATAAAGACGACCACAAAGTGATCCAAATATTCCTCGAATACTCGGTTCATCATATCCATGAAGGCGTGAGGAGCATTAGTCAATCCAAAAGACATGACTAGGAATTCATAATGCCCGTCTCGGTTCTCTCGAAAGCCGTCTTTGGAATGTCATCGGTTTTAATCTTTAATTGGTGATATCCGGAACGAAGATCAATCTTTGAAAAGAATTTAGCGCCTTGCAACTGGTCAAACAGGTCATCAATACGTGGCAATGGGTACCTATTTTTTATGGTGACATGATTCAACTCTCGATAATCAATACAATGTCGCGTACACCCGTCTTTCTTTTTCACGAATAGAACAGGAGCACCCCAAGGAGACGTACTAGGACGAATGAAAACGATGTCTAACAATTCCTGCAGTTGGGTCTTTAACTCCTGAAGTTCAATAGGAGCCATTCGATATGGGGCTTTGGAAATAGGTTTTGTCACGGGTTCAAGGTCGATACAAAAATTCAATATCACGCTCTGGGGTAGGCGGAAGTTCTTCGTGAATACGTCGGAAATTCATTAACAATAGAAATATCATTCAAAACTGATGTATTTTTGCTTAGATCCGTGACATGAGCTAAAAAAGCTTGACATCCGTTTTTTAATAAATGAATAACTTTATGGCTTGAGATTACAGTGATTGATTTTAATGGTTTGGTTGCTTGAATTCGCATAATAGGTTGGTTAGGAATATAAAAGCTAACAACCTTACAAAAATAATCAATTTTTGCATGATGAGTAATTAACCAATCAATCCCTAGAATTACGTCAAATGCTAGTATTTTCAATGAAATAAGATCGACAGGTAATGTGAGGGTACCGATTTGAACCAAACAAGACTTATAAACAGTGGATGTAATGAAGGTTTCTCCCAACGGAGTTTCAACAGATAAGTCAAAGTCTAATTTCTCCAGAGTCAAATTTAAACTTTGAGCGCAAGTAGGAGAAATAAAAGAATGAGTAGAACCGGTATCAAATAAGGTGTATACTTTGCTAGAATTTATGATAAGCTTACCCATGATAACCTCGTTCGGGTTCCTTATTTTCTGGGAGGTCACGACAAACGCTCTTCCTTGCACTACTGGCTTTGACTTTTCTGGGACGTCTTTTGGTGCCTCCATCCTAGCTGATCTTGTCTTCGGTGAACGACAAAATTGGGTTAGGTGACCTTCTCTTCCACAATTATAACATGATTTGGAAGGCATCGCGCAGTTTGTACTGATGTGTCCCTCCCCTCCGCATTTGAAGCATATGATAGGTGGTCGTTCTCCTTCCTTAACAACGGTCTTTGGTCTTTGGCGCCTTTCCATCATTGTTGAATCTCCTCTTCTTGAAATGTCCATTCTTATTGTTTTGCCATGATTACCACCAAAGTGGTTACCATTTCGCATGTTGATTCCTCCACGCTTATTGTCACCGCTTCACGATGATTGTATCACTAGTATTATCATTTTGTTTACCGCTTCTCTCTTTGGTTGGGTTGACTCATTATCGCGCTCCAATAACTGAGCCCTTTAACAACATCTGAATACAAACACAGTTTATAAGAGATAAGATATTGACGTATCTCGGGTTTCAAACCTCTTAGAAACATTCGCGTCATTCTCTCCTCATTATCAACCAAATGGGACGCAAACCGGGACAACTCAGCGAACTTGGCTTTGTACTGTGACACGATCATGTTGTTTTGCTCCAGCTTGATGAACTCTACCTCTTTCATGTGAAAAATACTTTCGGGAAAGTACTTGTCGTTGAACAATTCTTGGAACTTCTCCCAAGTCATCTTCAGTGCGGCAGGTTGAGTATGTTTTACAGATTCCCACCAGTAATCTGCCTCTGCATGCAACATGAAGGTGGCAAAGGGAACCTTTTGCTCCTCGGAGCATCCCAAGACATCAAATATCTTGCAAATCTGCTTTATCCATGTCTCCATCTTAAGTGGTTTTGGTTTTGGCTCTCCAAAAAACTCTGGTGTTCCCAGTTCCTTGAACTGCTTAGCGGTGACCGTCCGAGAGTTGCCAGTGTTTCCACCTGCATTTTGGACAGGAGTCGCTCTTGCCTGATGTTTCATGAATTGCATAAAGCCTCTGAACATTCCATCATTCATCATCTGGTCAGTGTTGTTGTTTGCCTGAGGATTGTCGCCTTCCTGATGCACATTATCCTGATTATTGATTTGTGGAGACTCAACGGTCTCCTATGCTCCATTGATGTTCTCAACATTCTCAGATGCCATTTTCAAACACTGCCACAGAACAAGGGTTAATTAACATATCACATATTATCCCTATATTCTGACCGACCAATTAAATACCAAATAAACTTAGGTAGGTCATACTAGCGAAGGAATTCCTCGTCTCTCCCCTCCTAGTTCTTATCTCACATCTCAGCTAGGGATCATATCAAATAAACTTTGATACCAACTGTGACCCCCCCAAAATAGGTATACATCACCCATCTTGAGTCGCCAAATACATGGTACAAAATTCAAATACAACTTAATTATACAACAGTCGTGTAAAATATGACAAAACATATGTTGTGAGTTTTAATACAAATATTGTCATCTAGACAATATCCACACTCAATTGAGTCCTCGTTATATTTATTATCACTCTATTTAAAAGAATAGTGAGGACTACTAATGCTATTATCTGGACCGTCACTCTATTCCCCGACTAGTCCCTGCTACGTTCTCATTTCCTGAAAAGAACAATGAAAGTAAAAGGGTGAGCTCAACTAGCCCAGTAAGAAATATTATGACTAAGATAATGCAGAATAAATTATCATTAGCCTTCAACAATGTTAAACTGATACAATATAACAAACATCAAGTTTAACTGCAGCGGAATAAATAATCCATTAAAAGGGTCAAGTAGAGAATAAAATCTACTATCTTTTATGATTTAAAAGGTTTTTCATCACTTTTATCGATGTGACTCATCTTAATAAATAATCCACATCATCCCTGCACTACGACCAATGATATTCATTAGTATCACAATCACAAATTATCCATGCACTACGGGCCAAGGATATTCGTGTATTCATCAATGGTCATGATCATGCCAACAACTGTCCATCAATGCACTACGGGCCAATGAGGACTTTTACCACATCATTTGTAATATTACGGTCATGATTATACCGATAAATCCCTGGTCATAATCATACCAAGTCCATCTATGCACTACATGTGCCACGTATGACTTTCAACATAATATAAACATGAGGATGATGACAATGATATAAGAATTCAATAAAACAAGTTCAAGAATTAATTTATCCAGAACTAATAACGTCCAAATTGTCAACATAATACTTCTTTGTAGAGTAAAATTCAAGAATGCTCAGAAGAATATTTCCATGAAAAGATACTGGATGAAGCGCAAATATCAAGGATATTCCACTAATTTCATGGAGTATAGAAGTCAAAACTTTAACCAACCGAGTATAATAAAAATAGAATAACAAAAGAAATCACCGTACATGCGATGAGATCGATGATAGATGTTATTCCAATGTAATAATAAACAATGGAACTAGGTCATGCATAAACGCACAGACAGGATGTTCTAACAGACTAAAAAATAACGGAACCAGGTCAGGCAAAATTTGCACCGACAGGATGTTGCAACAAAATAATAAAGAATGGAATAACAGAATAATTTCACCATATATGCGGTACTTCGCATAGACGGGTTATTCCAACAGAATAATAAAGAATGGAATAACAGAAGAATTTCACCATGTATGCGGTGATTGCGAT
This sequence comes from Panax quinquefolius, assembly GCA_020205615.1. NCBI lineage: Eukaryota > Viridiplantae > Streptophyta > Magnoliopsida > Apiales > Araliaceae > Panax > Panax quinquefolius. The sequence continues at coordinate 87,596,949 of CM035168.1, forward strand.
GATAAAGTTATTCCAATGTAATAATAAAGAATGGAATAATGTAAGAATTTCACCATGTATGTTGTACTTCGCATAAACAGGTTATTCCAACATGATGATAAAGAATGGAATAACAGAAGTTCTCTTTATGAATACGAAAGAAATAATACCCTTTACCTTAGAAGAAACTGAAAATAGAAGTGGTGAAGTAGCAGAACACTTTTCTTCTTTCTCTCTATAGTTTCTCTCTCTATAGTTTCAGTGAATTCGTAAGAAATAATGAAGGAATGAGCTTCTATTTATAGAAGAATGGATCGAATAAGAAACTAATTCTGAACGGTCCGATTGATTTACTTTTAAACTGACGGTCCAGTTAGTTTACAATAAAATATAATATATTCTATTTATAATCTAATAAAATAAATAACTTTATAAAAGTATTCGGTTTTATATAAAAAGATTTTACTATGCAGGCACTATGCAAACATTATGCATAATAAAATATAATATATTCTAATTATTGTCTAATAAAACAGATAACTTTATAAAATTATTCTGTTTTATATAAAAAAAATTTACTATGCAAAACACTTTGCATAATAGAATATAATATATTCTATTTATAGTCTAATAAAACGAATAACTTTATAAAAGTATTCTGCTTTTATATAAAAAGCTTTTCTGTTTTATTACATTAATAATACAAATAAAACAAAACTTCATCATCATTATTATAATTCACACTATTAATCGATCGTGTCGCTCCTGTGAAAGAGGGGGCTTTCCAATAAGGATTTCTCCCTATTGGCGCGTAATTAGGTGACCACACCTCTCCTTGGCAGAACTTTTAGACATCGTTAATATTGCAAATAATAATATTAATAACTTCGTCGTCTCAATTATTGATTTAATAATATATAAAATATCGACAATAATTGAATCAATTAACATGAGATACTATGCAATAATTACTGAAGCAATAATTGAACAAAACTGAGTGACTTCTCACGTAAGCATCAATAATCAATACCGTATGCTACTATGCAACCACGCATATTAGTGTACTTTTAACACCGGGTGTTTCAACAGTTAAGGGTAAAACTTCCGCCGTTATTTTCATAAAAATATTTTTGTCGTTTTCTCAATCAGACAATAATTTCTTTGTGGGGTCCACCAATGATTGTACCGTCGTACGGATATTCCCCAATAAAAAAAATATTTCCCGACCAATCGAATATTATATAACAACTTGCGTACTTTGCAAAATTTATAAATATTACCCTCAACTATAACATTATATCAAATTTATTCCATAATATTCAAAAATGATATTTATAGAAAATTCATCTTTATTCATAAAAGTTGGGGCCTTACATGTGCTATATGCCACATCTGATTTTCCAGATTCTTGATTGAAACAGCTTGACTTTTCACATTCATATTCACTTAACTCAATAACTTATCTTGCTCACTTATCCTTTTATCTATAGCTACAATAAATTTTTCCAAAGCGTCTTCCAGACTTGTTTTCCTCTCTGGCTGTTGTTGAGTCTGATTTTGAAATCCGGGTGGGTTTTGCTGTCTAGGCGCTTGAGGTTGATTATTGCTCCAAGAAAATCCCGGATGGTTTCTCCAACCCGGGTTATATGCATTTTGATTCGGATAAGGTTGGACGGATCAATTATAGCTTCCCACAAACTGAGCTGATTCAGTATTGATGGCACACTGATCTGTAGCATGACTACCAGCACATAACTCACAAACCATTGCTACTTGCGGTGCGGATGGTGGACCCCATGTTTCAATTCTCTTAGTTAACGAGGAAACTTGTGCTGTCAATGCTGTCACTGCATCCAATTCTAGCTTTCCTGGTGTTTTCAGAGGATTAGATCTAGTCATTGGCCATTGATAGTTATTGTTTGCCATCGTCTCTAACAATTGATAAGCCTCATCAAAATTCTTCTTCATGATCGCTCCACCTGCTGCAACATCAATACTGGCTCTCGTGGACGCGTGCAACCCATCACAAAATATTCCAACCTGCATCCACTGTGGAATTCCATGATGTGAACATTTACAGAGCATATCCTTAAATCTCTCCCACACCTCATATATGGTTTCTGAGTCGAACTGTGCAAAGGTGTGAATATCATTCCGTAGTTTTACCGAATTTGCTGGTGGGAAAAACTTAGCTAGAAATTTTTGGGCTAAGTAGTCCCAAGTTGTGATTGAACCGGGTGGCAATGAGTGTAACCAACTCCGAGCTTAATCTTTCAACGTAAACGGAAACAACCTCAACCTTATAGCATCTTTTTGAGACATTATTGAATTTGAAGGTGTCGTAAATTTCCAAAAAAACTCAAGATGTGCTTGCTCGGATCATCCGTCGAATTACCCCCAAACTGAGCTGCATTTTGTAGCATCTGTATTGTTTCCGGTTTGATCTCGAAACTGTTTGCATTAATTGCTAGCCTGCGAATACTCGACGGTATATCTGTGACCGTCGGCATGGCATAATCCCTACCTAATTTTCGGAACTTCCTTTCGATATCGTATATATAAGGAAAAAGGTTCCTTTTTAGCCCTTGATTTAGTGTGCATACACTTACAAAGAATTCCTGCAAACACAAGAAGAAAAATAAATAACTAATGTTTAAATTAAGACTGAATTGATTATAACTAATATGGAATTAATATTAATAAAGAATTCTCCAGCAACGGCGCCAAAAACTTGTTGGTTGATTTCACAAATAATTATATATGCAAGTATACACAGTCAGCAAGAAATAAAGTGGTAAAATTAAGTGTCGATCCCACAGCGAATTCCAATCAATAAACTCCAACTACTAGCACTATACTAGTTCAATTTTATTTAAACAACTGCAAATTGTGATTTTTCTAATTAAGAAAACTAAATTAATCAATTAAAACTAGATTACTCTAAATTTAATTCAAATAAATAAAGATTAAGACTCGACGAATGAATTCAAAAAAATAAAGGTTAAGACTACAATATCCCCAATTTATGTACTACAAACCAATTATTCAACTAATCCAATTATTATGCCTACTGAATTGTTAACAGGAATTCTAAGTGTTAAAAGCCCTTTCCCAAGTGATCAGTTAACTTTTATTCAATTCAATTAATCTTGCGATATTCCTATATAAAATAATTAAATTAAACCTACTAAGTTCCAATTCCCAATTTGTTACATGCAGTGAACAGATATTCCTATTCAATTCACGACCTTAATTATTCGTCTCATGCAAATAATCAAGCATACATGTTATCATGTCCAGTTCTAACCCTAAATTTCATCTTCAGAATCCTTCTAGAGTAACACGGTAATTAGTGGCCAAATAATTAATCAATACGCACAAGACATGATAAACAATTCACCTTGGCATAAATAATTTGACTAAATTAAATAATTAATTAATAGACAAATGGTTCAATTTGTAGTCTTAATAAAAGAGTTAGTTCATAACGAAAAATAAAACCAACAATCTCATGAAAATCATCTTGAAAGAATTACACAATTAAAAATAAGAAGAAGAAACTCTAAAAGAAAATCTCCCAAGCTTCAATCTTCAATTGGAATTCTTCTCCACGAAATCTCTCTTGATTCCTGATTAGACTCTAGTTATGATTGACGATGTCTTTAATTTCAGCTAATTGGAGTTTATATACTCTTTTCCATCTTGCACCAATCCTAATCCAAGTCAATGTCTTGCCCCCTTCCGAATCCAAGTCTAACTATTGGTTCACGCCGCACACCTTAGTCAACAAAAGTCAAGCTTGACACCCAAATAACTGCAATTAGTCTTTGGGAGTAGGTGCCCCAGATCGCTTTTCGATTTAATTACAAAATTGCAATTAATTTGCTAAAATTCCCCAAATCGCCCATGCTCTATCTAAATCTGTAAAATAATAAGTAAACAAATAAAAGGCGCCCTAAATTACTCAAAAAGAACAATAAATCAAGCATACACATACCCAATTCATGGGTATATTATCCATTCATCATATATATGTCAAATATATTATGCTAAAAAAATAATATTTTCCTACCTAATTTTCGGAACTTCCTTTCGATATCGTATATATAAGGAAAAAGGTTCCTTTTTAGCCCTTGATTTAGTGTGCATACACTTACAAAGAATTCCTGCAAACACAAGAAGAAAAATAAATAACTAATGTTTAAATTAAGACCGAATTGATTATAACTAATATGGAATTAATATTAATAAAGAATTCTCCGGCAACGGCGCCAAAAACTTGTTAGTTGATTTCACAAATAATTATTTATGCAAGTATACACAGTCAGCAAGTAATAAAGTGGTAAAATTAAGTGTCGATCCCACATGGAATTCTAATCAATAAACTCCAACTACTAGCACTATACCAATTCAATTTTATTTAAACAACTGCAAATTGTGATTTTTTTTAATTAAGAAAACTAAATTAATCAATTAAAACTAGATTACTCAAAATTTAATTCAAATAAATAAAGATTAAGACTCGGTGAATGAATTCAGATAAATAAAGGTTAAGACTACAATATCCCCAATTTATGTACTACAAACCAATTATTCAACTAATCCAATTATTATGCTCACTTTGAATTGTTACGCAGAATTCTAAGTGTTAAAAGCCCTTTCCCAAGTGATCAGTTAACTTTTATTTAATTCAATTAATCTTGCGATATTCCTATATAAAATAATTAAATTAAACCTACTAAGTTCCAATTCCCAATTTGTTACATGCAGTGAACAGATATTCCTATTCAATTCACGACCTTAACTATTCGTCTCATGCAAATAATCAAGCATACATGTTATCATGTCCAGTTCTAACCCTAAATTTCATCTTCAGAATCCTTCTAGAGTAACACGGTAATTACTGGCCAAATAATTAATCAATACGCACAAGACATGATAAACAATTCACCTTGGCATAAATAATTGGACTAAATTAAATAATTAATTAATATACAAAAGGTTCAATTTGTAGTCTTAATAAAAGAGTTAGTTCATAACGAAAAATAAAACCAACAATCTCATGAAAATCATCTTGAAAGAATTACACAATTAAAAATAAGAAGAAGAAACTCTAAAAGAAAATCTCCCAAGCTTCAATCTTCAATTGGAATTCTTCTCCACGAAATCTCTCTTGATTCCTAAATTAGACTCCAGTTATGATTGACGATGTCTTTAATTTCAGGTAATTGGAGTTTATATGCTCTTTTCCATCTTGCACCAATCCTAATCCAAGTCAATGTCATGCCCCCTTCTGAATCCAAGTCCAACTATTGGTCCACGCTTTTGCACCTCGTCAACGAAAGTTTGCTCTTGAAGACCCAAAGGTCGCAATTAGTCTTGAGAATACCGCCACGCTTTTTGATTTAATTACAAAATTACCATTAATTTGCTAAAATTCCCCAAATCGCCCATGCTCTATCTAAATCTGTAAAACAATAAGTAAACAAATAAAAGGCGCCCTAAATTACTCAAAAACAACAATAAATCAAGCATACACATACCCAATTCATGGGTATATTATCCATTCATCATATATATATATATCAAATATATTATCCTATAAAAATAATATTATCCTACCTAGAACTACACATCCCCTCCTACACAGAACTACCAATCCCCTCCTCTCTTTCTCCAAAACTCCAACCTCCGAATTCAGCTTCCAATACTTTCTTACTACCTCCATCCGTTTTTTTCCTGTTTTTGCAGTTATATCAAATATTAAAATTTAAAATTAATAGAATGGTAAGAAGATATTAATACCTTAAAGTAGCGGGCGGAGCCATGTGCTGTACTTCCATGTTCCATTCCAAGCTGTTGCTATTTTTGATAAACCTGTTTACTCAATTTGAATATTTACAAGTGTTAAAAAACTAATAAGTTAACCAAGTAGTACCTCATTCCCCATTGGAACAAAACAATTTTAAATTGAGCAAGCTTTCTAACAATCAGTATAATAACCTATAAAAATATTCCCAAAAGTTAATTAATCAACTTGCATCAGTACTATATCAGTCAAAGTGCTAAAGGAAAAATTCTAATTTTAATAATAATACCTCTAGTGCAAAAAATTCTCCATGCTTCCAAATATTAGCACTAAATTAATACCAGCCAATCGAATCTCTATCTACTTTCAATCTTCAACTTACATTAACAATGAATTACAATGTGCACTTTACAATAAGAGTGAGTTGTGCATTAAAAAATCTTCACTTAACACAACCACGTTAAAGAAAAAAAAATAATAGATAAATGAAAGTCTCATACAAAAATCGTACCATGTAATGATTATAGGTAGTTTATTAAATAACCACAACCAACACAACGCATCCAAGCATAACAAAGAAAACTAATTACCACTTCAAATCATACTTTACATGTAAACATTTCCCATATGTTAAACAACTCATACACAACCATGAAATCATAAAAGAAATAACACCATTTGTAGTGTTGTAGTGCAATCACATGTTGCTTTATGGGGTGGTTTGAAATAATTGTTGCTTAATATAGTTGTGGAAAGTTGCATGTTGGCTGTTGCTATTTGGCTCTAGTAGCGAGCTTTTGTGTCATGTTACCTGTTACTTCGTGTTGTTTGCTTTATGTAAATCCTAGGTTAAACATGTGCTACTACTTTTTTGTTGTTAGTTCGTACTACTCTTATTCGATATAAAAATATATTTTGATATTTATCATAAATTTAAATAAAAATATATTTATAAATAGTATATATTTATATATCTATAATATATATATATATATATATACACACACACACACTATATTATATATATATAGAACCTATAAAAATAATATTCTCCTACTTAGAACTACCCATCCCCTCCTACACAGAACTACCCATCCCCTCCTCTCTTTCTCCAAAACTCCAACCTCCGAATTCAACTTCCAATACTTTCTTACTACCTCTATCCCTTTTTCCTATTTTTGTAGTTATATCAAATATTAAAATTAAAAATTAATAAAATGGTAAGAAGATATTAATACTTTAAAGTAGCGGGCGGAGCCATGTGCATCAGTACTTCCATGTTCTAGTCCAAACTGTTGTTGTTTTTGATAAACAAGTTTACTCAATTTGAATATTTATAAGTGTTAAAAAAACTAATAAGTTAACCAAGTAGTACCTCATTCCCCATTGGAACAAAATAATTTTAAATTGAGCAAGCTTTCCAACAATCAATATAATAACCTGTAAAAATATTCCCAAAAGTTAATTAATTAACTTGCATCAGTACTATATTAGTCAAAGTGCTAAAGGAAAAATTTTAATTTTAATAATAATACCTCTAGTGCAAAAAATCATGCTTCCAAATATTAGCACTGAATTAATCGAATCTCTATTTGCTTCCAATCTTCAACTTATAGTAACAGTGAATTGTACATTTTAAAATTTTCATTTAACCCTCCCCTCATTGGCACAATGTGCACCTTACACTAAAAGTGAGTTGTACATTACAAAATCTTCACTTAACACAACCACGTTAAAGACAAAAAATAATAAATACATGAAAGTCTCTTACAAAATTCGTTCCACGTAATGATTATAGGTAGTTTATTAAATAACCACAACCAACACAACGCATCAAAGCATAACAAAGAAAACTAATTACCACTTCAAATCATACTTTACAAGTACACATTACCCATATGTTAAACACTCATACACAACCATAAAATCATGAAAGAAATAACACAATTTGAAGTGTTGTAGTGCAATTACATGTTGCTTTATGGGGTGATTTGAAATAATTGTTGCTTAATGTAGTTATGCAAAGTTGCATGTTGGCTGTTGCTATTTGGCTCTGGTAGCGAGCTTCTGTGTCATGTTACCTGTTGCTCCGTGTTGTTTGCTTTATGTAGATCCTAGGTTAAACATGTGCTACTAATTTTTTGTTGCTAGTTCGCACCACTCTTATTGTATATAAATATATATTTTTATATTTATCATAAATTTAAATATAAATATATTTATAAATAATATATATTTATATATCTATAATATATATATATATACAATATTATATATATATTTAGAACCTATAAAAATAATATTCTCCTACCTAGAACTACCCATCCCCTCCTACCTAGAACTACCCATCCCTTCCTCTCTTTCTCCAAAACTCCAACCTCTGAATTCAACTTCCAATACTTTCTTACTTCCTCCATCCCTTTTTCCTATTTTTGCAGTTATACCTTAAAATAGCGGGCGGAGCCATGTGCATCAGTACTTCCACGTTCCAGTCCAAGTTGTTGTTGTTTTTGATAAACTTGTTTACTCAATTTAAATATTTACAAGTGTTAAAAAAACTAATAAGTTAACCAAGTAGTACCTCATTCCCCCATTGGAACAAAATAATTTTAAATTGAGCAAGCTTTCCAACAATCAGTATAATAACCTGTAAAAATATTCCCAAAAGTAAATTAATTAACTTGCATCAGTACTATATCAGTCAAAGTGCTAAAGGAAAAATTCTAATTTTAATAATAATACCTCTAGCGCAAAAAATTCTCCATGCTTCCAAATATTAGCACTGAATTAATTCCAGCCAATAGAATATCTATCTGCTTCAAATCTTCAACTTACATTAACAGAGAATTACACAATGTGCACTTTACAATAAGAGTGAGTTATACATTACAAAATCTTCACTTAACACAACCACGTTAAAGACAAAAAATAATAGATACATGAAAGTCTCATACAAAATTCGTACCACGTAATGATTATAGGTAGTTTATTAAATAACCACAACCAACATAACTCATCCAAGCATAACAAAGAAAACTAATTACCACTTCAAATCATACTGTACAAGTACACATTGCCCATATGTTAAACAACTCATACACAACCATAAAACCATAAAAGAAATAACACCATTTGTAGTGTTGTAGTGCAATCACATGTTGCTTTATGGGGTGGTTTGAAATAATTGTTGCTTAATGTAGTTGTACAAAGTTGCATGTTGGCTGTTGCTATTTGGCTCTGGTAGCGAGCTTCTATGTCATGTTACCTATTGCTCCGTGTTGTTTGCTTTATGTAGATCCTAGGTTAAACATGTGCTACTACTTTTTTTATTGCTAGTTCCTACTACTCTTATTGGTAGCGAACTTCTGTGTCATGTTACCTATTACTCCGTGTTGTTTTCTTTATACAGATCCTAGGTTAAACATGTGCTACTACTTTTTTGTCGTACTACTCTTATTGGATATAAAAATATATATTTTTATATTTATCATAAATTTAAATAAAAATATATTTATATATCTATAATATATATATATATATACACACACTATATTATATATATATATATAGAACCTATAAAAATAATATTCTTCTACTTAGAACTACCAATCCCCTCCTCTCATTCTCCAAAATTCCAACCTCCGAATTCAACTTCCAATACTTTCTTACTACCTCCGTCCCCTTTTCCTATTTTTGAAGTTATATCAAATATTAAAATTGATAATTAATAGACTGGTAAGAAGATATTAATACCTTAAAGTAGCGGGCGGAGCCATGTGCATCAGTACTTCCATGTTTCTGTCCAAGTTGTTGCTGTTTTTGATAAACAAGTTTACTCAATTTGAATATTTATACTGATTGTTGGAAAGCTTGCTCAATTTAAAATATTCCCAAAAGTTAATTAATTAACTTGCATCAGTACTATATTTGTGACACCCCCAAAACAGGTATACATCACCCATCTTGAGTCGCCAGATACATGGTATAGAACTCAACTAAAAACTTAATTATACAACTTTCGTGTAAAAATACGACAAAATATAGCTGAGAGTTTACATGAATATTGTCTCATAGACAGTATACAAACTCAAATTCAGTCCTCATTACACTTATTATCACACTAAGTAGTTAGGACTGCTATAGCCACCATATCGGACCATCACTCCGTTTCCCGACTCGTCCCAGCTATATTCTCATTTCCTGAAGAGAACAGTGAAAGAAAAGGGTGAGCTCAACTAGCCTAGTAAGAAATATTATGACTAAGATAATACAGAATAAATTATCCTTAGCCTTCAACAGTGTTAAACTGATAAAATACAATAAACATCAAGTTTAACTGCAACGGAATAAGCAATCCATTAGAAGAGTCAAGTAGAACATAATGTCTACTATCTCCTCTAGATTAAAAGTCCATCTTTAATATTTCATTCCTGTAATACTCATCAACAGTTCATCTATTATACCCAAGACAGAAAGAACTCTCATCACCTGTCTTCACCTGAACTACCAAAGATTATAGTTAAATCCATAATTCATATTTATAATCATGTAAATCAATAGTTTCTCCTTGCCACAAAGGCTTAATAGAACGTTTACTCAATATCCTTACCCCAAAGGCTAAAGATATTCAAATGTAATAACAATGATCATACCAATCATTGTCTACCTTTTGCACTACGGCCAAAGATATTCAACTATAAAACCAATGGTCATGATCATACTAATCAATTAGTGTCGATGCACTACTACTGACCAAAGACATTCAACTGTTAACTAATGGTCATGATCCCGCTTGATCACATCATCGAATTATCCATGCACTACGGGCCAAGGATATTCGTTATTATCACCAGTGGTTATGATCATGTCATACACATGTCCATCTTTGCAAGTAAGCCAAAGATATACAACTATAAAACCAATAATCAACAGTCCATCTTTGCACGTAAGCCAAAAATATACAACTGTAAAACCAATAATCAACAGTCCATCTATGCACATAAGTCAAAGATATACAACTGTAAAATCAATAATCAACAGTCCATCTATGCACGTAAGCCAAAGATGACTTTCATCACAATATAAGCATGATGATGATGACAATGATATAAGCATTAATCAAACAAAATCAAGGATAAATATTAAAGACTTTAAATTTATCCAGAGTTTAAAAATATCCAAATTGTCAACATGATACTGCTTTTTGGAGTAAAATTCAAGAATAATATTCATGTACCAAAAATAATTTGGACAGAAAAGAATATATTTTTTGGGTGAATAGTACTTCGAGAATAGTACCCCGTGAATAGTACCCTGCCACGAAAAGTGTTCTGAATACCCGAGTGAATGATACTAGAGTGAATAGTAATCAGATGAATAGTAACCCATGAATAGTAACTCGTGAATAGTACTCTGGTACAAAAAGTGCCCTAGTGAATAGTAACCGGGTGAATAATAACCCGTGAATAGTAACTCATAAAAAAATACCAAAGAAAATGATATTCCATGATGAGTACAAAAGAAATGATATCTCAGATGAGTATAATAGAATATACGAAACGGTAAATGGATTTTCACCCGCCATGCGGCAATCCACGTAGACAGATCATTTCCACAATTTAATAAAGAATGAATACGAAGGATCATTCACCATGCATGTGAAATCCACATGATGCGAGTTATTCCAATGAATAATAAAGAATGGAATAATGTAAGAATTCACCAAGCATGCGATAAAGCGCATGACAAAGTTATTCCAATGTAATAATAAAGAATAGAACCAGTGTCATGCGTAATCCGCATGCATGTGATATTCCAATGTAATAATAAAGAACGGAACCAGTCATACGAATCCGCGACAAACAGATATTCCAAATGTAATAATAAAGAATGGAATAATAACATAATTCACCAGGCATGCGATAGACCGCACAAACAAGTTATTCCAACAAAATAATAAAGAATGGAATAATAGAAGAATTTCACCATGTATGCGGCACTTCGCATAGACATGTTATTCCAATATAATAATAAAGAATGGAACCAAAGTCATGCGTACTCGCATGCATGATATTCCAATGTAATAATAAAGAATGGAATAACAATGTAATTCACCGTACATGTGATAGATCGCATGATGGTTATTCCAATGTAATAATAAAGAATGGAATAATGTAAGAATTTTACCATGTATGCGATTGCCTTGGCAGACAAAGTTATTCCAACATAATAATAAAGAATGGAATAACAACCCTTATAAGTATTGAAAGAAAATAACTCTCTTCATGAATACGAAAGAATAATACCCCTTACCTTAGAAAAAAACTAGATATTGGAATAGTGAGGTAACAGACTTCTCTTCTTCTTTCTCCCTATAATTTCTGACTATAATAATTGTTCTATAGCTTTAGTGAATTGGTGAGAAATGAAGGAAGAATGAGCTTCTATTTAGAGGAAAATATAGTTTTGATAATTGCACATTTTCGAGCTCGAAATATTACAGTATAATACCTTCCTCTTTTTCTTCATTTTTAATTTAGTCCTGCAAGTATTATCAAACTTGCACCACCTCCCCTAATAGTAAATCATGTGAATCAATAGTAAATCATGTGACTCAATAGTTCTAATCATGTAAAAAAACAATTACAGTATAGTACCTTCAACTATACCTCCATTTTTAATTTAGTCATGCAAGTATTATCAATCTTACACCAACTCCCCTAATAGTAAATCATGTGAATCAATAGTACACACATGTGAACATATAGTTATAAGCATGTGAATTAATTGCTAATTTATCCGATTAATTACCTGATTGGTCAATATAACCTCCAGACATCAATTATTATCGAAATAAATGTCGATTTCCACTAACACTAATAATCCCAACACAATGGAACTATCAATTTCATCATTAAACAACATGAACTTATTCATCATTAATATTATAAATCACAATATTTAACAACCGTGTCGCTTCTGTGAAGAGGGCTTTCCGATAAGGATTTCTCCTTATCGGTAGCCGCAATTAGGTGACCAAACCTCTCCTTGACAGAACTTCTAGACATTGTCAATATTGTAAATAATAATATGAATAGCTTTGTCGTCTCAATTATTGATTTAATAATATAAAATATTATGCAGATAATACTATGACAATAATTGAATCAATAATGTGAGAGATATGATGCATCAATTACTGTAGCAATAATTGAGTATAACTGAGTGACTTCTTACGTAAGCATCAATAATAAATATCGTGTACTAAAATGCAACCACGTGTATTACTGTACTTTTACTACCGATTATTTTATGACAACTTGCTTACTTTGAAAAATTTTAATATATCACCCTTAACTTTAAACTTTTATCAATTTAACTATTTACCAAAATAAAAAAATTGAATACTTTTATTTCATAAAATTCGGGATCTCACAATATTAGTCAAAGTGCTAAAAGAAAATTTTTAATTTTAATAATAATACCTCTAGTGCAAAAAATTCTCCATGCTTCCAAATATTAGCACTGAATTAATCGAATCTCTATCTACTTTCAGTCTTCAACTTTCATTAACAGTGAATTGTGCATTTCAAAATTTTCATTTAACCTCTCCCCTCATTGGCACAATGTGCACATTACACTAAGAGTGAGTTGTACATTACAAAATCTTCACTTAACACAACCACGTTAAAGACTAAAAATAATAGATACATGAAAGTCTCATACAAAATTTGTACCACGTAATGATTATAGGTAGTTTATTAAATAACCACAGCCAGCACAACGCATCCAAGCATAACAAAGAAAATTAATTACCACTTCAAATCATACTATACAAGTACACATTGCCCTTATGTTAAACAACTCATACACAACCATAAAACCATAAAAGAAATAACACCATTTGTAGTGTTGTAGTGCAATCACATGTTGCTTTATGGGGTGGTTTGAAATAATTGTTGCTTAATGTAGTTGTATAAAGTTGCATGTTGGTTGTTGCTATTTGGCTCTGGTAGCGAACTTCTGTGTCATGTTACCTATTGCTCCGTGTTGTTTGCATTATGTAGATCCTAGGTTAAACATGTGCTACTACTTTTTTGTCGTACTACTCTTATTGGATATAAAAATATATATTTTGATATTTATCATAAATTTAAATAAAAATATATTTATAAATAGTATATATTTATATATCTATAATATATATATATACACTATATATATTATATATATATATATATATATATTTAGAACCTATAAAAATAATATTCTCCGACCTAGAACTACCCATCCCCTCCTACCCAGAACTACCCATCCCCTTCCCTCTCTCTCCAAAACTCCAACCTCCGAATTCAACTTCCAATACTTTCTTACTACCTCCATCCCTTTTTCCTATTTTTGCAGTTATATCAAATATTAAAATTGAAAATTAATAGAATGGCAAGAAGATATTAATACCTTAAAGTAGCGGGCGGAGCCATATACATCAGTACTTCAATGTTCCAGTCCAAGCTGTTGCTGTTTTTGATAAACCTGTTTACTCAATTTGAATATTTACAAGTGTTAAAAAAGCTAATAAGTTAACCAAGTAGTACCTCATTCCCCATTGGAACAAAACAATTTTAAATTGAGCAAGCTTTTCAATAATCAGTATGATAACCTATAAAAATATTTCAAAAAGTTAATTAATTGACTTGCATCAGTACTATATCAATTAAAGTCCTAAAGGAAAATTTCTAATTTTAATAATAATACCTCTAGTGCAAAAAATTCTCCATGCTTCCAAATATTAGCACTGAATTAATTCCAGCCAATCGAATCTCTATCTACTTCAAATCTTCAACTTACATTAACAGTGAATTACAATCTGCACTTTACAATAAGAGTGAGTTGTACATTACAAAATATTCACTTAACACAACCACGTTAAAGACAAAAAATAATAGATACATGAAAGTCTCATACAAAATTCGTACCACGTAATGATTATAGGTAGTTTATTAAATAAGCACAACCAACACAACGCATCCAAGTATAACAAAGAAAACTAATTACCACTTCACCTCATACTGTACAAGTACAAATTGCCCATATGTTAAACAACTCATACACAACCATAAAACCATAAAAGAAATAACACCATTTGTAGTGTTGTAGTGCAATCACATGTTACTTTATTGGGTCATTTGAAATAATTGTTGCTTAATGTAGTTGTGCAAAGTTTAATGTTGGCTGTTGCTATTTGGCTCTGGTAGCGAGCTTCTGTGTCATGTTACCTGTTACTCCGTGTTGTTTGCTTGATGTAGATCTTAGGCTAAACATGTGCTACTACATTTTTGTTGCTAGTTCGTACTACTCTTATTGGATATAAAAATATATATTTTGATATTTATCATAAATTTAAATACAAATATATTTATAAATTGTATATATTTATATATCTATAATATATATATATACACTATATTATATATATATATATAGAACTTATAAAAATAATATTCTCCTACCTAGAACTACTCATCCCCTCCTCTCTTTTTCCAAAATTCTCACCTCCAAATTCAACTGTCAATACTTTCTGACTACATCCATCACTTTTTCCTATTTTTGCAGTTATATCAAATATTAAAATTGAAAATTAAAAGAATGGTAAGAAGATATTAATACCTTAAAGTAGCGGGCGGAGCCATATGCATCAGTACTTCCATATTCCAGTTCAAATTGTTGCTGTTTTTGATAAACAAGTTTACTCAATTTGAATATTTATAACTAATATTTATAAGTTAACCAAGTAGTACCTCATTCCCCATTGGAACAAAACAATTTTAAATTGAGCAAGCTTTCCAACATTCAGTATAATAACCTATAAAAATATTCCCAAAAGTTAATTAATTAACTTGCATCAGTACTATATTAGTCAAAGTGCTAAAGGAAAAATTCTAATTTTAATAATAATACCTCTAGTACAAAAAATTCTCCATGCTTCCAAATATTAGTACTGAATTAATCGAATCTCTATCTGCATCCAATCTTCAACTTACATTAACAGTGAATTGTATATTTCAAAATTTTCATTTAACCTCTCCCCTCATTGGCACAATGTGCACCTTACACTAAGAGTGAGTTGTACATTACAAAATCTTCACTTAACACAACCACGTTAAAGACAAAAAATATATACATGAAAGTCTCATACAAAATTCGTACCACGTAATGATTATAGGTAGTTTATTAAATAACCACAACCAACACAATGCATCCAAGCATAACAAAGAAAACTAATTACCACTTCAAATCATACTGTACAAGTACACATTGCCCATATGTTAAACAACTCATACACAACCATAAAACAATAAAAGAAAAAACACCATTTGTAGTGTTGTAGTGCAATCACATGTTGCTTTATGGGGTGGTTTGAAATAATTGTTGCTTAATGTAGTTATGCAAAGTTGCATATTGGCTGTTGCTATTTGGCTCTGGTAGCGAGCTTCTATGTCATGTTACATGTTGCTCCGTGTTGTTTGCTTTATGTAGATCCTAGGTTAAACATGTGCTACTACTTTTTTGTTGCTAGTTCGTACTACTCTTATTGGATATAAAAATATATATTTTTTGATATTTATCATAAATTTAAATATAAATATATATTTATAAATAGTATAATTTATATATCTATAATATATATATATATATATATATATAAATATATATATATATATACACTATATATATATATATATATATATTAAAACCTATAAAAATAATATTCTCCTACCTAGAACTACCCAACCCCGCCTACCCAGAACTACCCATCCCCTCCTCTCTTTCTCCAAAACTCCAACCTCCGAATTGAACTTCCAATACTTTCTTACTACCTCCATCCCTTTTTCCTATCTTTGCAGTTATATCAAATATCAAAATTGAAAATTAATAGAATGGTAAGAAGATATTAATACCTTAAAGTAGCGGGCGGAGCCATCTGCATAAGTACTTCCATGTTCCAATCCAAGCTGTTGTTGTTTTTTATAAACCTGTTTACTCAATTTGAATATTTACAAGTGTTAAAAAAACTAATAAGTTAACCAAGTAGTACCTCATTCCCCATTGGAACAAAACAATTTTAAATTGTGCAAGCTTTCCAACAATCAGTATAATAACCTGTAAAAATATTCCCAAAAGTTAATTAATTAACTTGCATCAGTACTATATTAGTCAAAGTGCTAAAGGAAATTTTCTAATTTTAATAATAATACCTCTAGGGCAAAAAATTCTCCATGCTTCCAAATATTAAAACTGAATTAATCGAATCTCTAACTGCTTCCAATCTTCAACTTACATTAACAATGAATTACAATGTGCACTTTACAATAAGAGTGAGTTGTACATTACAAAATCTTCACTTAACAGAACCACGTTAAAGACAAAAAATAATAGATACATGAAAGTCTTATACAAAATTCGTACCACGTAATGATTATAGGTAGTTTATTAAATAACCACAACCAACACAACGCATCCAAGCATAACAATGAAAACTAATTACCATTTCAAATCATACTGTACAAGTACATATTTCCCATAAGTTAAACAATTCATACACAACTAGAAAACCATAAAAGAAATAACACAATTTGTAGTGTTGTAGTGCAATCACATGTTGTTTTATGGGGTGGTTTGAAATAATTGTTGCATAATGTAGTTGTGCAAAATTGCATGTTGGCTGTTGCTATTTAGCTCTGGAGCGAGCTTCTGTGTCATGTTACCTGTTGCTCCGTGTTGTTTGCTTCATGTGCTACTACTTTTTTGTTGCTAGTTCGTACTACTCTTATTGTATATAAAAATATACATTTTGATATTAATCATAAATTTAAATATAAATATACTTATAAATAGTATATATTTTACACTATATTATATATATATATATATATATATATATATATATTTAGAACCTATAAAAATAATATTCTCCTACCTAGAACTACCCATCCCCTCTTACCCAGAACTACCCATGCCCTCCTCTCTTTCTCAAAAACTTCAACCTCCGAATTCAACTTCCAATACTTTCTTACTATCTCCATCCCTTTTTCCTATTTTTGCAGTTATATCATGTGACAACCGAGATTTTATAATTTAATTTTAATATTTGTTAGATTTAATAAATATTTTTCGATGAATTAATTATTAGATTAAATAATTAATTGATGAAGTTGTGGTGATTAATTTAATTATATGTGTTATATTTATTAAATTAATGTGGAGAATTTTTATTATTCAAGTCTCAGATTTATGTGAGCTTCTTCAAATTAAAAAGAAATATTTAATAAGCCTAATAGTATTTTAATTAATTTTATAATTAATTAGAGATTTAATAATTTGACATAGTTAATAAATGAGAAATTTAATTATGTGACTATGTGACATAGTTATTATCTAATTGGTTGTGACATGATTTAAACTATATTATAAAAGTTTTATTAAATTAAATGCTTTTGAAACCTATTATTGCCAGCCAAACAAGGCCCTAAGGGGAGTTTTTAGCAGTTACCCATGATTGAGTAACTGACCTCAACGCGTCAGTTCCTTTCTTTTATTATATACGTCTTCTTCTTCTTCATTTTTCTAAGTCTGGAAAAGCAGAGAGAGAGTTTGAGAATTTAGAGAGAAAATTGATAATTCTTGAGGAGATTGTGAGTGTGTGATTGAAGAAGAGTTAAGAAGGAAGTCATCTCCTACTAATCTACGCTTTGGGTAATTCTTCAACCTAGTTTAATTACATTGTTTAAGTTTTTGTAAAATAAATATGGCTTTCAAGTTTTCTGTAAAGTCTTTATAAATTGGAAAGAGTAAAGATTATGTACACATATGTGTTGAGATGTTGTTTTAATGTGTTTTCCTATGTATTAGATGGTTCTATATCATCAATTTCATAATATTATAACGTATGTTGTTGTTTCAAAAATTACAGAGTATATTATATGGCCATATGGCCCTTATACGTAAAATTAATATGTCAAACATAAATTGTTTTGTAAAATTCACACTTGTATATGATTATGCATGCTAAAACAAAGAAAACAAAACTTGAATGGATGGATTTGGTGTTATAATGAATCTGTAGTGTTAATTTTCATGTTTTATGTTCAAAACCTTCAAGAACATCAGGAACAGTGAAATTTACATGTTTTAATTATGTGATTATGTGTTTTAATTGGTTAAAATTACTCTATAAAGGTTGGGTAATGATTATGTACAAATTTTAGTATATGGGTATGTTTAATTTGATGAATTTAATGACCATGTAATGATAAATACGTCTGATTCTATGTTCTTCGTGAACTGGAAATTCAGAAACTAGAGTTTTATGCCATGGCATACCAACTCCAAGCCTAAGTCCCGTAATGCAATACTGCTAAGTCTCAAAGTCAAAGCACAGTGCCATGATGCCAAGCGTTAGCCTAACAGTTTCCATAAAGGCACCGCAATACCACTTAGCAGAATGGTCAAGAAATGAGTTTTTAAATGTTCAAGTCTAGCAATGTGTTAGTAACTTAACCTAATGAACATGAAAACATGTTAGACATATAATGAGGTGTTAAAATAAATTCTTAACATGTCAATAACACGTTTAAGTGTGAATTGAATGATTGAATGCATAGTTAGCTTATTGTTCATGAAGTGTTAATTGTGGCAATGAGTGTAGTAATTTGACTAAGTATAGTCATAATTCGAGTTTAAACAAAAAGAATGAGCGTATGACGACTAGTTACGTGATAATTGACTGGTATTGTGAATGTAAATGGTATGTAGGATTTAAATCAAGGAACGAGTATAATTAATGTGTAATCTACGCACGAGGCAAGTTTCCTAATCCTACTCATTATCTTTATATGAGCTTATAAGTTGTCTCTTTACTTTGAGAAAATTCTCGTTATTATTGATCAAGTTCATTTTATTGTATTAAAATGTATTAATCTTTCAAAGTATGATTCTGTTATACAATAATTATTCTAATGTATACCTTTTGAGATTGTTATTCAATTTTAAATTATCAGTTATTGCTGAACTTTGTTAGACTAGTGAACCCTTAATGATTCGACTAGTCCATAGTTGATGAGCGTTCTAAATTCCAGAACCTTTGATGAATTATCCAAACCAAACTTCCTTTGGTGTGGACTTTAATGTCAAACTGCGATGAACAACCCTGTATAGGGGATTACTTATGCGTTAGCATTAAGATATTGTGCACAGTGTGGTACTAAGGGTTGATCCCCCTAAGTACGAGAAGAAGAGTCCATAGTCTTATGACTGTTAAAGGTTTCAAGTATAAACATTTGACAACCTAGGACATAGTTCAAGGTCTTATGACCCTCAGAAATTCTTTTGTCTCTTGCTATTCATTCTTGATTCAAAAGCTGAGTTTCCTATTTCAGAAGTCTTTGATTTATTCACATGTTATTATTCATTTGTTATATTGTTATACTTGTGGGCAATCGTGCTCATTCTTGTGTAATAATAACATTGCAGTTAAGAACGAAAGATCAAACGAGCCTTCCACTAGTAAAGGCAATGGCAAGGTTAACAAATGAGGAAGATTTGTTGTTCTTATGTATTTATTTTCAGACTTGATGTTATTAAGACTTGTTAGTGTTTATGATTCTGCACAGATGTTTAAGGTTAGAGTGACCTGGGATTATATTTTTATGCAGTTGATGTAACCCCATAAGGGGAGATTTATTTATTATTTCTATCTATTGCATGGTTTGCATTTATTTATGGGTAGATAGATAGATGATATTTGTACAGTGAACACCAAATCCTGTGAAAATGGAAGTACTGGATTTGGGGGTATCACAGGTTGGTATTAAAGCTATAGGTTATGAACCTTAGGTAGGGGAACAACCTTACGTAGTAGCCTTGTAGGAGATCGAGAACATAGTGGTGGTAAACTCTTATCGAGTTATAAGGAATGAATTTCTTAATTCATTGAAGATAATAAAAGACTTTATGTGCTTATGTGTTAAATTATGTGTTCGCTAGCACAGATTAGTAACTAAAACTTAAAATTTTGTTGTCAGGATGTCGGATGTTAGAGGAGCTAGTTGAGCTGGGGAGGAGGAACCCCGAGTACCTACAGAGGAGGAGCCCCAAGGCATTCATGTCGTCAGGGAACAGTTGGTACAAAGAGAGCCGTCTCCGTTGATCACTGTTGTTGGTCGGGAGCATAAGCCTAAGACTGATCTAGAGGAGGATTCTGATAAAGAAGAGGAGGAAGAGGAGTTCCCACCGAACTTCATCGATGCTGAGATGTATGATGCGCTTTATGATCGTTACATAGAGTTGCAAGACACTGTTCAGGAGCTGAAAGAGAGAGCTGTTATTCAGGAAATTACCATTGAGCAGAAGGATGGGGAAATTGTGACTCTTCACACACGTTTAGGAAACGTGGAGTGGGATTTGGTTCACGAGAAGGGTCAAATCGAGGAGAAGTCTGAAGAAATAGAAAAGTTGAAGAAGGAGCTGAAAGAGAGCTCAAAAAGACTGGCTATAGCAGAGGAGGGCTGGGTAAGAAAGTCACGTCAGGCTAATCTTGTTAGGTTTGTAATATTCATAACGCAATCAAAATTGCAAAAATAATGCGGAAGCGTGTAAAAATCAGAGTTTAAAAATTTACAAACCATATACCCGATCATCCTTTTGCAATGCACAATTATTAATTAAACGAAAAGATAAAGAATAAATCATACCCTTGAAGATCGAGCTTCCTCGTGTACAAGTTCACCTCCAAATCCTTTCGCTTCAATCTTGAATCCACCGGGTTTGGTTCCTTCCTTTGATCAACGTTAGCCACCCAAATGTTTGGCCTCTAGAGGTGATCCACCAAGGAAGAAGAAAATTCAAGAAGAATGGTGGTTGGCTAAACCCTAGTTTTTCTATCTCTATAGAAAAAGTGTACTCTCCCAACAATTGGAATTATGTCGTATGTTGAAAAAATCAACAAACCCATAACACCCATAATAAGACTCCTCTTATTAATAGATGTGGGCAACCCAACTTAACAATTAAGGAATTGGGTTTTATTTAATTAAATTCTTTTAATTAATTAAGCTCCCTAATCTTATTAGGGATAATTAATTAAACTCTTTTAATTAATTTAACCTCCTAATCTTATTAGGAATAAATGAGAGTACTTATATTAAATTAATTCCTAAACTCTTTTAGAAATTAAAATAATAATAATTGTAATAATATTAATAAGACTCCTCTTATTAATTTATATTTAATATTTCTAAAATATTAAATAATAATATTAAGCTATTTAATTTATTCTATCACCATAGATTAAATTAAATATACATAATAACTATATTATTACGATTATGCCATTAACTTCTTAAATAATTATTCTTCCTTTTATGGTGTGACCCTTTAGGTTCTCCATATTAAACCTATTGTGAATAAATCAATTAGAATAATTCTAATCTTATTTAAATAAATAAATTAAATAATTAATTTATTTAAATAAATAATATTTATTCTACAATAGGGATAAGCCTCCCTAACGATCAACGACTTTCCGGATAATATAGATTTCAACATTAATCATAAAAGAACCTTTGAGTAAATAGTTACTGTCTAATTCAATCCTTCCACCATACAATGTCCCAATTAAATATAAGACATAGAATTACTCACAAGTCTTATTTTATTTAATTATATGTATTTCGACTCTTAAATGCACAACTCCAAATAATGTAAATTAGAAACTCCTTTCTAATTTCATTCTCGCCGCCAAGGACTACTTGGGTTGTCATTTATCGAATCACATAGGACATTTCTCTTCTTTTTATTAGAAGTGGTAGATTCTTTATTGATCATACATTATCTCCATGCACAACTTATTATACCCAAGCATACCCTTTGATATACCCTAAGGGTCTTAAGGAATAAGTCAAAGTATAACTCATCATACACAAAATACTATGATGATCTCAAGTCCAAGGATTACTTGTACTACTATCACTACAGGAATTCCTATTGACAGGCAAATAAAACTCCATTAGGTATTCCTTAGCGAGCCAAGTTTAGTGAACTTATTCTCTAATAAGCACCTACATACTTGCTTTAGTATCTCCACACAAATGATCATAAGATCAATCATCCTCATCCAATGAGCAAGCAACGTATGTACCAATCTATCCGGATTCACTAATCCCCAATTTAGTAATCCAATGATTGGGAACTATTTTAGTTTTAAGCTTTCTAAGAATTTAGATCTCATTAGAATGATCATCATCATTATTCTAAAAGCATTGCTTAAAACTATGGGTTTATCACATATTATAAAACAAAGATCATGTAGATAATTAAAAGCCTTTAATAAATTAATACTTTTTATTAATAAATGAATAAGATTGTTACAAAGTATATGCTTTATCATCAAACATGATCGGCTTGTGTGCATACTACTTTCAATCTCCCACTTGCACTAAAGCCAATCGTCATGGTATCTTATACTCTTCTTCTCTAAGTGATTTATTATCCTGTCATTGGATAAGCTTTAGTTAATGGATATGTAATGTTGTTCATGAGAGTCCACTATCTCTATAGTGATTTCCCATCTTTCAATGATTCTAATAATCAAATGAAAGTGCCACAACACATGTTTAGATCCAAGATGAGACTTGGGAACTATTCCTAGTTCTCAGAATGAACTTTTAATCCAAACAATCAACTTGCAGCCTTCATTTATAGCTATATACTTTGTCTTTATCACTAAACCAGCAACTCTTTGCTGTTTGGAACCTTTCCAATTCACTGCACCACTGTTCAAGGTAACACTTTACCTTAAAGTGGATTTTCTATCGTCTTTGTCTCTCTGAAAAACTTGAGTCCAGAAGCCCTCTAGTTTTAATTCGCACCCACCATGTATGCTCACATCCTTAGTGCCTGGCTTAAGAACTTTAAGATGTTTTTTACTATCTTACGTTGATCTTCTCCGTGATATGACCGATCAACATCGTGTCTCGTATATTTCATTGCATACATGATTATCACTCATGCGATCTCTCTTCTTTGAGTCTATGGGGACTATTAAGAGAAATACACTCCATAGCTCATCGACATGAAACATCTCTTGGAGTTTGCCATGCTAAACGACTTTAGCATCAAATGAATATACGTTCCTTGGGTTAAGTCGAGCATCCTCTTAAATCTATCTATATAGATTTATATCCCCAATTAAGATACTCTTCCCAAATCATTCATGGAGGAATGTTTAGACAACTTTATCTTTACTGATTGTAGCATTGGTATGTCATTCCTTTCCGTAGTATATCAACATATAATATTAGGAATGTCACGACGCTCCCACTGACCCTTTTATACACACTAGGTTCATTCTTATTTTTGATAAAATCAAACTCTTTTGATTTGTTTCATCAAAACGAATGTTCCATTTTTGAGAAATATTGCTTCAATCAATTTCTCCGAGTGTTCATAACTCTTAACTCATCGTATGTAATCGGATCATCATCTTCTATGATGCGTGCCTTCGTCATCATCATCTATGATGAATCCATACCTCCTAGGTATCTTCTTGCACTATTCCGATTTATTCGGTTGTGGTACAATAGGTTTATCTATAGGTTCCTCTTATTTGACTTTTATGTTTTGTGGTTCTTGAACTCTTCAAGATCTATTATCCTCCTACTAGCCCCTTTTAATGATAAACACCTTTATCTTAGAAGGCAGTGCGTTTCGTAACAAACACCTTTTGATAAGTAGGATTATAGAGCATATACCCTAAACTTACTTTAGGATGTCCCACAAATCTGTACTTGTCAAATTTTGTCCCAAGCTTATCCTTTGAAACCTTTTCACATAAGTTGGACAATCCCTTATCTTAACATACTTAAGATTAGAATCCTCCCCATCCATAACTTTTATGGAGTCTTCAAATGGATTTTGAGGTTACCATTTTCGTAGATATGCACCATTTCTAGGACATTATCCGTAAGGATACCGGAATGTCAGGTAAAATCATTATGGACCGCACTATGTCCAACAAGGTATGATTTTTCCTTTCGGATACATCAATCAATTATTATGTATCGTGAGGTGTTCATTATGAGAAAACCATTTGAGATGATCTAGAAACTTATTGCACAAGTATTTATTCCTTAATCTAATCAAAGAATCTCAATACTTTGTCAATTTGTTTCACTTCCAATTCTTTGAACCTTTCAAATAATTCATACTTGTATTTCAAAGAAATACACACATTCAACTCTTTGAATGATCATCTCCTTTTCTTATACTAATTTGTTCAATATGCAAAATTATTTTCACGTAAGTCAAGTATAAAAATTTATTAAGTAATATTCCATTTATACAAAAATTATTATTATAAAATAACAAACAATTGTTCTTAATTATAATACCAAAAATTTTATTGTCCAACAATAAAATGGAAATAATGTTTCTCACAAGTAATCGAATACAATAACAACTTATCGACTTAATAGATTTGCCTCAGTAGCGATCTAAACTATAAGTTTCTATAGCTAATGCAAAGAACCTTTGTTACATTTCTCACATATAGGATTACTTATATTTGTTTAGCTTTCTACTGCTTGGTCCTTTCATAAATCTATATTTATGATAACCAAAGTCGGTATCCAATACCCAAGTAGAACCTCGACTTAAAGAAAAATTTATTTCAATCATGAACAAAATCGTATTATAAAATAAAACTTCACTAAGCTTCTTTTGGTTAGCCTCTGCAAGATGCTTCTCATGAGCTTTCTTTTCCAAAGGTCCGTGCTTATTGCGGTGGGGAAGCAAACTCCTTTGCTATCCATATTAGTTTTGTTCAGTATTATCCTTTGTTTACGCCTTTTCGCTTTACCTTCTTTGAATCGCTCTTCTTTTCGTAAGATCCTTTGGCCCCTACCAAAGAAGACTTGATCTTTCTTGGTTGAAAAGGACTCTCAACATTTTTCAACATGTTAAGAAAATCAAATGTAGTATATCTAGCTTGTTCATATGAAAAATTCACAACAATTGTGAAAGGAGTCCGGAGTGAGTGCAAGATCAAATCTTGGCTCAACTCTCCATCCATGACAAAACCAGTTGTCCTAATTGATCAATCAAATTGATTATGTTAAGAACTTTTTTCCGTCATCTTTATAGTGCCATTGGCCATTCTAGATCGGAAGAGCTCCTTAGATATCCGATATCTATCACCCCTACTTTCCTCACCATCAACTACTTGACGTGCGGGAGTATAGTAGAAGTATCCATAGTTTCAGTCCGTTTGAAGCTTGTTACTCATGGATACGAGCATGATGCATTGAGCCAATCAGCATCATCATCTTGCCACTTTCTAAAAGTAGCAATCTCTTCCTCGAGGCATTATCTCGCAACCATTGCAGAGGATAGGCGTATAAGGACATAAGATAGCTTTTCAAATTTATGAGAACTATTCTCAAATTCCTTAACCAATCCGCTTAATTCTATTTGGTTAATTTAGCATTTAATATGCTTCACGTTGATAGTAATTTTAGACATTGTAAAATTCTCAGAAATGAATTTGTAATTAACAACATTTTAACATACATTCTTTTATTAATTACCAAAATAATTTAGGTCTTGTTTTAAATTGGTATCTCCCACTATTTTCTTCAAACTATATTACCTCACTTATATAGTTCTCTAGCAAAATCTAATTAAAGATTTGCTAGTGAGAATAAGGATCCCATTTCAAATGTATATAGCCTTGTGGTGACACAACAAACTATATATAAATAAATAGTAGACAACTTTTGTCAATTACATCAACTATGCAACTCCTCAGATTTTGCCTCTTAGATTATTTTGATCAAGTGGTGGCACATCCGAATCAAAATTATCCAAGTTAAGTCCAACCTAGCACTCCATATATTCAAAAAGAAAATATCATCCTTGTGGTGACACAACAAAACAATATTGTTCAATTTTCTTTATAAGCATCAAATGTGATAAATTAACATCTTAAATACTTAATACTTGCCTTGTGGTGACACAACAAACTCATATTAAATATTTAATACTCTATTAATTTTATCATGCTAGAAAGCGACGCTCGATATTCCAAATATCTTTGAACGCTAGGACTTAATATAAAAATTGAGGGATTTATTATTAAATTTGTCTCATCTTGTTTAGCGCATTTATTATATATATATATAAATACGCGTCATATTAATGAACATGCGAAGCATGTTTCCATAATATATAAAATATATAGTATAAGCATGCACATATAGAATACTATATTCTACCCGGATTGATTATGGACTTTTATTCTAGTTTGGTTCACTAGAGCCACCAAGTGAACCAAAAGGTCAAACCCTAGGGGGTGCAAGAAATAATATTTAAATATAACTATTACATTTAAACCCGGGCTCCATTACAAACGGGTCTTCAAGCGCCTCGTTCCTCGATCTCTAATTCTTCAAAATTAATTCTAACTATTCCTATTACAAAACTATTTAAAATAAATAGAAACCTTGATCGTGAGAATAAGGGAAGTGTGACGCCCCCCAAAATAGGTATACATCACCCATTCTCGAGTTGTCAATACATGGTACGTAAACAACTACAACTTTATTATTACAACAAGAAATCTGTGAGTTTAAATACAAATATTATCTTCTGATAATATTTATACTCACATAAATCCTCATCACATTTATTGATACATTATTTTACAAAAATGGTGAGGACTACTAAACAATCCTTTCTAAAACCTTCATTCCATACCCCGACTTGCATTCGCTATATTCTCGCCTCCCGAGAAGAATGGAACAAAAAAAGAAAAGGGTGAGCTCAACTAGCTCAAGAAGAATATTATGACTAAGATAATATACAACAAATTATCGTTAGTCTTCAACAGGAAAAATCTATAAAAATACAATAGACAACAAGTTTCAGATCAATATTCGCAGCTGAAATAATAATTCATAGAAGAGTTACGTAGAGAATGAAATCTACTATAATCTATGAATTTAACAAATTCATCATCAATATTTTATCCCCAGAACATCAATCAATTTTCATCTCAAATCAAATATTCATCTTTGCACTACGTGCCAAAGATATTCATCACTTAGTCATGTTCATTTAAACACTGCTCATCTTTGCACTACAAAAGCCAAAGATATTAATCACCGGTCATGTTCATCTCAACACTGCTCATCTTTGCACTACAGCCCAAAGATATTCTTCGAAATCATTCATCTTTGCACTACAGCCAAAGATATTCAATAATATCATCATTTAAGACTGAGGATGATGAAAAATATTTTTAAAGAACGAATCCAGAGAAACAAAATGACAAGGATTAAGGATTAATGATTCGTACTTTATTTTATCCATGTCCAACAATACCTCAAAAATAATCATAGTGGTGTAAAATTCAAGAATGATCAAAACATGGATACAATCAAAGCTAGTATCCGTATTAGATATTTTGGACGAAAAGAAGAAATTTTATTTTTCTAGAATAGTGCCGATATATCGTGAATAGTGTCAGATATCGTGAATAAAGGCCGATATATCGTGAATAAGAACTCTCACACCAAAAGATAGAAATTCCACAAAAAACATTTTCACGCTTTAGCTTAATAGTACTTTCGTGAATAAGAATCGTGAATAGTAACTCATGAATAGTAACTCGTGAATAGTAACTCATGAATAGTAACCCCACATGAAAAAGTTCCAAATTTGATAAAAGCTTCAGATCAATATTTCAAAGATAATGATATCAAGAAATAATATCATTACTTAAAAAAATAATATCCCTTACCTCAAAGAATCAAGATTTCTAAGGAAAGGCTCAAGTGATGTCGAATGAAACTTGTAATCGTAATAAAGAACTCTCAAAGTATCTAAATACTCACAAAATACGCTCAATAATATAGAGAGAGAGAGAGAAAACTTTGTTTCGGTGTGATTTTCAATTCTAACTTAGCCTTCTATTTATAGGAAAATGTTAGCCCACCAAGCGCACTTGACTCTGCTACCGATGGCTTTTACCTCGCTACTATTGCCACCCACCACATTTGAAATAAAATTCAGCACATTTCTTCACCAACCACAAGTGGGGCCCACTCAATTCTAGAATTTTCCACCAAAATCAATTATAACCCAATCAATTTAAATCGACACCTCTTAAAATTCATAACAAATCATTCGTGCATTTTTAACGGTTCAAAATTTGTGGACATATACTCAACTTATGTATGTATAACATACCCAAAAATTACCATTAATCCAACTATTTGGATTAAAATTATAACCCCGCAATATATCTCAAAACCCCGATTTAATTTTTAATACCTCCAATCCGGTAAAATACTTGATAAAACACCTCAACAATAATTTCTTCATTTATAACCACATAAATAAATCCATCATTTATATCCACATAAAATAAATATTTCTTTATCATATGAATCAATAATTAATTATTCACAAATAATATTACGTAATCACAATTATGACAACCAGCCGCTCCTGTGAAAGAGGGCTTTCCGATAAGGATTTCTCCTTATCACGCGCAATTAGGTGACCAAACCTCTCGATGTGTAACTTTCTAGACATTGCCAATAATGCTATCTAATAATATTATTTAAATAATATGAATTATTGATCCGATAATGGAGATAATGTGCAAAGACAATTATCAAACAACAATAATATAAAATATCAACGCAGAATTATCAATCAATAAAATAAAATATCGAATAAAGAATTCATCGTAAAAATTATTGAGTAGTGCCTTCACGTAAGGATCAATAATTCAACAATACTGCAATACCGCGTGCTACATCGCGCAACCACGCCAGACATCGTATTTTAACCACCGGTATTCCAACAATCTTAATTGAATAACTACGCCTGTTATTTTTAACCAACTTATATTTGTCGCTTTCTTCATCCAATCGCTTTCCGTTATGGGGCCCACACATATGTCACGCTGCTACGCATATTTAATATTCCCCGACAGCATTTAATATTCCACGACCAAAACGAATATTCCCCAACAAAATGAATATTTTATAACCACTTGCTTATTTTGAAATATTTGCGTATTTTAACCCTTAACTATCCACATTAATCAAATCAACCCTTACTATTTCAAAATAATAAATAAAGGAAATTCCTTTTTATTTAAAAAATTTCTGGTCTTACAACCTCCCTCCTTATGAAATTTCGTCCTCGAAATCGACGACGATTCGGTGTTTTCAAAAGGTGAGGATACCTCGCTTTCATTTCGCTTCCAATTCCCTGTGTCATTTCCTCTATAGCATGATTCCTCCACAAAACTTTAACTTGTGGTATGACCTTTCATGCGTAGTAGGACATGCTCCTTCCTATCCAAGATCTTGATAGGTACCTCCTCATACGTTAAGTCTTCTACTATCTCGTCTGGGTTCTAACTCAATAACGTGGTTCGGGTCTTTCACATATTTACTTAAGTACATGAGCATGTGAAACACATTATGAACACGAGACATACTCGAGGTAACGCAAGTCTATAGGCTACATTTCCTACTTCCGGTCAAGAATTTGAAATGGACCAATAAATCGGGATCGAGCTTTCCTCTTCCCAAATCTTGTAACTCCTTCCATGGAGCAACTCGCAACAATACATGATCCCCTACATTAAATTCCACGCCCTTTCGATGAAGATCCGCATAACTCTTTTGTCGATCTTGAGCCGCTTGTATACGCTGTCGAATTATTTGGATCTTTTCAGTGAGTCATATCGCGTATTAACTCGGGTCCCAACAATGTTGCTTCACCCACCTCATCCCAACATATTGAGAACGACATTTTCGTCCCATATAATGCTTCAATGGAGCCACACCTATACTTGCTTCGATAACTGTTGTTGTAGGAGAATTCCACCAATGGTAAATACTTATCCCAACCGCCTTTGAAGTCTAGGACACGTAGTCTTAATAAATCTTCAAGAGTTTGAATAGTCCTCTCGATTGTCCGTCCGCTTTGGGGATGGTATGTCAAACTAAATCGCAAATCTGCGCTCATAGCATTTTGCAAGCTAACCCAAAATCTTGAAGTGAATCTTGGGTCACGATCCAAACTATGGATACAGTATGCCATGCAACCTCACGATCTCATTTACGTACATACTAGCAAGACGCTCAAGAGAATAAGTCTCCAGATTTCGGCAAGAAATGAGCGCACTTGGTTAATCTATCAACAATAACCCAAATAGCATTGATGCCTTGAGAAACCGTAGGAAGACCCGTAAACGAAATCCATGGTAATGTGTTCCCACTTCCATTCCGGATCTCAAGTGGTTGCAACGGACCCTTAGGTACTAGATGCTCCGCCTTTACACGCTAAGCAAGTTAAACACATCGAGATAAACTTTGCAATCTCTCTCTCATATTATTCCACCAAAATGTATGTCAAGATCACGATACATTTTAGTACTTCCAGATGGATTGCAAATGGTGTATTGTGTGCTTCCATCATAATCTTGTACTTCAAATCGTAGTCGTTAGAACACAAAGTCTAGAGTGGACTCAAGTATTCCTTCTTCATCAATTCTCGCTTAGAATAGCTCCTTCTTGTACTTTCTTCTTCATACGTGACGCGACTCCGGCCCGGTGGCTTGAGCAACCTTAACTTTTTCTATTAAAGTTGGCTCTATGCGATACTTGACATCATCGCACTCGCTCCTCGCAAGATATGATCTTCTACTCAATGCGTCGCCTACCACGCTCGCTTTTACAGTGATGGTATCAATAGTGCGGTCGTAGTCCTTCAATAGCTCGAGCCAACGTCACGCCAGCATGTTGAGTTCTTTTTTGAGTGAAGAAATATTTAAGGCTTTTATGGTCCGAATATATCTCCACTTTCTCCCCATATAGATAGTGCCTCCATATCTTTAGCGCTGAAACGATCGGCCGCTAACTCTAGATCATGAGTAGGATAATTCCTCTCATACTCTTTAAGTTGTCGCGAGGCATAGGCTATGACTTTCCCACGCCAGCATGAGAACACATCCTAACCCTTTGCCCAAGCATCATTTGTCAGATAACAAATCCATCCGAACCGGATGGTATTGTTAGAACAGTCAAATAAGTCTCCTCTTAAGCTCTTGAAACTTTTCTCGCATTCTTCGCCCCCAAACGAATTTCGTATCCTTTCGAAAGTTAGTTGAGTTAATGGAGTAGCGATTCGAGAAAACCCTTCCACGAATCTCCGATAATAACCAAATAAGCCCAAAAGCTACGCATTTCAACACCGACTTCGGTTGCTCCTAACTTTGTATTGCTTCATCTTCGCGGATCAACAGATACTCCATGTTTTGACACCATTACGCCCAAGAAAGGCTACTTCCTCAAGCCGAACTCGCATTTCTTCAATTTGGCATATAGTTGGTTTTCACGAAGCCTTTGAGTACCACTTCAAATGGTGCTCATGATCTTCACGACTTTTGAATATATAAGGATGTCATCAATAAAGACAACAACGAATCGATCCAAATATTCCTTAAATACTTGGTTCATCATATCCATGAAAGCCATAGGAGCATTAGTTAGTCCGAAAGACATGACTAAGAATTCATAATGCCCATACCGAAGTTCTCAAGGCGCCTTTGGAATATCCTCGCCTCTAATTTTCACCGATGATATCCCAATCGAAGATCGATTTTTGAAAAGAATTGTGCCCTCTTAAATCGGTCAAACAAGTCATCAATACGAGGTAGAGGATACCTATTCTTGATGGTGACATGGTTCAATTCCGATAGTCAATACAAAGTCGCATACTCCCCGCTCTTTCTTTTTTACAAATAAAACAGAGCACCCCAAGGAGATGTACTAGGATTTAATGAAACCGATGTCCAACAATTCCTCAGAGTTGGACCTTTAACTCCTGAAGTTCAATAGGAGCCATTCGATATGGGGTTTTAGAAATGGGCTTTGTACCGTGTTCAAGATCAATAAAGAATTCAACTTCACGCTCGGGGTAGACCGGAAGTTCTTCTTCTGAAATACGTCAGAAAGTCAATAACAACAGAATATTATTCAAATTTGACGTGTCTTTATTCAAATCCATAACATGGTAAAGAAAGCTTGACATCCGCTTTTTCAATAAACGAATAGCTTTATGATTAGATATGATAGTGATTGATTTTAATGGTTTAGTTGCTTGAATTCGTATAACAGGTTGGTTAGGAATATGAAAACTAACAACCTTACGAAAACAATCAATTTTGGCATGATGAGTAGTTAACCAATCAATCCCTAAAATCACATCAAAAGCAAGTATCTTTAAAGAGATAAGGTCAATAGGTAAGGTGATGGTGCCAACTTGAATCAAACAAGATTTATAAACAGTGGATGTGATGAAAGTTTCTCCTAACGGAGTTTCCACAGATAGGTCAAAGTCTAATTTCTCCTGAGAGTCAAGTTTAAACGTTGAGCACATGCAGAGAGATAAATGAATGGGTAGCACCGGTATCAAGTAAGGTATAAACTTCGCAAGAATTTATAAATAGCTTACCCGTGATCACCTCGTTTGGGTTCTCGATTATGACCAAATACAACAAACGCTTCTTCCCTAATCGTTGACTTTGACTTTTCTCGGGATGTCTTTTGAGTCACCGTCCCTCATTGAACTAGGTTTCGCTACTGCATAATCTCGAAAGCGATATGTCCTTCCTTTCCACAACTATAGCATACCTTGAACTGTTGTGGGCGCTTTGACCGATATGTCCCTCTTTTCGCATTTGTAGCATATATGGGGTGGTCGTTTCCTCCCCTAGAACCGATTCTTGTCACCAAGACCGCCGTCTTCACATAGTCGTTGTTAAATCTCCTCTTTTAAAATCTCCTCCCGACTCGCTTTTTTCATTTTCATGACCATGATTACCACCGTAGTGGTTACCATTTCATCATTCGCTTTCTTTTTCCGCAGTTATCATTATTCTGTTGATCGCCATCTCTCGTACGATCCTCGTTATGGTCCCTCAATTGACCGTACTTTCGTTATCTCGCTTCTAATAATTGAGCCCCGCTTACAACATCCGAATAAAGAGAAAGTTTATGAGAAATGAGATATCTTGACGATCTTGGGTTTCAAACCTCTAAGAAACATCCGCGTCATACGCTCCTCATTCTCCACCAAATGAGGTGCAAACTCGATAACTCGCAAACTTTGCCTCGTCATCGAGACAATCCGCCATGTTGTTTTGCTCTAATCATGAACTCCACTTCCTTCATACGACGAACACTTTCGTGAAAGTATTTGTCATTAAATAGTCTCTGAAACGTCTCCCAAGACATGCCGAAAAGTACGGCCGATGGAGTACGCTTCACGATTCCCACCAAAGAGTCTGCCGCTTCGCCACGGAACATAAAGGTGGCGAATGGAACCTTCTGTTCCTCCGCATCCCAAGACATCGAATATCTTGGTAATTTGTTTGACCCATGTTTCCGCATGATCGGATCTGCTTTCCCTTAAATTCTCGTGGTCCCAACTCTTTGAATCGCTTGGGTTGTGACAACCCGTGAATTGCTATCATTTCCTCCTCAGTATTTTGAACACGAGTCTCCTCGCGTCGATTTTGCATGAATCGCAAAAAAAGCTTCTAAACATCCCTCGCTCATCATCTCGCTTCAGGTGTTGTTCACAGGAGGAACATTGCCACTGTTGCACGCTCTCCTCGTTGGTAAGCACATGCATCTCCACTTGGTCTCATTTACTCCATCATTAATATTCTCAATCGACATTCTCAAATACCGCTATAAAACAAGGGTTAATTAAGGAAATCAATATATCACATAATATCCCTATATAATTGACTAACTAACAAATAAGCTTAGGTAGGACACACTAGCGAAGGATTTACTCTGCCTCTCCCTCCTAGTTCTATTTCCCGATCTCCGCCAGAGATCATATCCCTAAGCTCGATACCAACCGCGTGACGCCCCAAAATAGGTATACATCACCCATTCTGAGTTGTCAATACATGGTACATGTAAACAACTACAACTTTATTATTACAACAAGAAACGTGAGTTTAAATACAAATATTATCTTCTGACAATATTTATACTCACATAAATCCTCATCACATTTATTGATACATTATTTTACAAAATGGTGAGGACTACTAAACAATCCTTTCTAAAACCTTCATTCCATACCCCACTAAGTACTTTCGCTATATTCTCGCCTCCCGAGAAAAATGGAACAAAAGGAAAAGGGTGAGCTCAACTAGCTCAAGAAAGAATATTATGACTAAGATAATATACAACAAATTATCGTTAGTCTTCAACAGGGAAAAATTCGATAGAATACAATAGACAACAAGTTTCGGATCAATATTCGCAAGCTGAAATAATAATTCATAGAAGAGTTACGTAGAAATGAAATCTACTATAATCTATGAATTTAACAATTCATCATCAATATTTTATCCCCGTAACATCAATCAATTTTCATCTCAAATCAAATATTCATCTTTGCACTACAGTGCCAAAGATATTCATCGATTGGTCATGTTCATTTAAACACTGCTCATCTTTGCACTACAAAGCAAAGATATTAATCGATCGGTCATGTTCATCTCAACACTGCTCATCTTTGCACTACAAAGCCAAAGATATTCTTCAGAAATCATTCATCTTTGCACCACAGCCAAAGATATTCAATAATATCATCATTTAAGACCGAGGATGATGAAAATATTTTTAAAGAAATCGAATCCAAAGAAACAAAATGACAAGGATTAAGGATTAATGATTCGTACTTTATTTTATCCATGTCCAACAATACCTCAAAAATAATCATAGTGGTGTAAAATTCAAGAATGATCAAAACATGGATACAATCAAAGCTAGTATCCGAATAGATATTTTGGACGAAAAAGAAATTTTATTTTTTTTCTAAATAGTGCCGTGTATCGTGAATAGTGTCAGATATACGTGAATAGTCTCCGTATACGTGAATAGTAACTCGACACCAAAAGATAGAAATTCCACAAAAAAAACATTTTCACGTTTCATGAATAAGACTTTCGTGAATAAGAACTCGTGAATAGTAACTCATGAATAGTAACTCGTGAATAGTAACTCATGAATAAGTAACCCCGACATGAAAAAGTTCCAAATTTGATAAAAGCTTCAGATCAACATTTCAAAGATAATGATATCAAGAAATAATATCATTACGAAAAAATAATATCCCTTACCTCAAAGAATCAAGATTTCTAAGGAAAGGTCTCAAGTGATGTTTGAATGAAACTTGTATCCTTGAATAAAGAACTCTCAAAGTATCTAAATACTCACAAAATACGCTCAATAATATAGAGAGAGAAAGAGAAAAACTTTGTTTCGGTGTGATTTTCAATTCTAACTTAGCCCTCTATTTATAGGAAAATGTTAGCCCGTACCAAGCGCACTTGACTGCTACCGATGGCTTTACCGCTACTATTGCCACCCACCACATTTGAAATAAAATTCAGCACATTTCTTCACCAACCACAAGTGGGGCCCACTCAATTCTAGAATTTTCCACCAAAATCAATTATAACCCCGATTCAATCGGACACCTCTTAAAATTCATAACAAATCATTCGTGCATTTTTAATCGGTTCAAAATTTGTGGACATATACTCAACTTATGTATGTATAACATACCCAAAATTACCACAATCCAACTATTTGATTAAAAATTATAACCCCAGAATATATCTCAAAAACCCCGATTTAATTTTTAATACCTCCAATCCGGTAAAATAATTGATAAAACACCTCAACAATAATTTCTTCATTTATAACCACATAAATAAATCCATCATTTATATCCACATAAAATAAATATTTCTTTATCATATGAATCAATAATTAATTATTCACAAATAATATTACGTAATCACAATTATGACAACCAAAAGTTCCTCCTGAAAGAGGGGGCTTTCCGATAAGGATTTCTCCTTCTTGCGCCAAGCAATTAGGTGACCAAACCTCTCGATGTAACTTTCTAGACATTGCCAATAATGCTATCTAATAATATTATTTAAATAATATGAATTATTGATCCGATAATGGAGATAATGTGCGGTGACAATTATTGAACAACAATAATATAAAATATCAACGCAGAATTATTGAATCAATAAAATAAAATATTGAACAAGAATTATCGTGTAAAAATTATTGAGTAGTGCCTTCTTACGTAAGGATCAATAATTCAACAATCACATGCAATCTGGTGCTATCGCTGCAACCACGCCAGACATCTTGATTTTAACCACCGGGTATTCCAACAGCCTTAATTAGAATAACTACGCCTGTTATTTTTAACCAACTTATATTTGTCGTTTTCTTCATCCACTCGCTCAAGTTATGGGGCCCACACATGGTTGCTTGCTACCGTCGCATTTAATATTCCCCGACAAAGATTTAATATTCCACGACCAAACGAATATTCCCCGACAAAATGAATATTTTATAACCACTTGCTTATTTTGAAATATTTTTCGATTTAACCCTTAACTATCCACATTAATCAAATCAACCTTACTATTTCAAAATAATAAATAAAGGAAATTCCTTTTTATTTAAAAAATTTCGGGGTCTTACAGGAAGTACATAGGAGGAGATAGAATTTACATTAAGAAAAAATTAGAGAAGACGAGGCACGCAGACCCCATTTAATAAAACCCATACATTCATGCATCCAACTAAAATAAAATCCAATCGCGATTAATTCAATAGTCCATAATCAATCCCATTTATTATCATACACATCATCATATGCATCAATAAATAACATTCATCTTATGAATAATAAACATTTAATATATATATTGATATCATTTAATGGGCAAATTTAGTTAGTATAAAATCTAATTTTTGAATCAAAATAAACTCTTTTATTTTAATCCAAATTTAAATCAAAATAAAACTATTTTATTTTAATTTATCTAATTTTGAATAAAATAAACTATTTTATTTTAATCAAAATCTTTAATCAAAATAAACTCCTTTATTTTAATTAATTATGGAATCCAATTCAAGTAAAAAAAAAAAATTTTAATTAAAATAAACTCTTTTATTTTAATTAATTATGAATCCAATTCCATGTAAAAAAAATTAAAGGAAACACGGATTATCTTTCCTATTCACAAATAAACTCCTTTATTTTGAATAATATGAAATCTTATTTCATATTTAAATAAACTCCTTTATTTAAGGAAACACGGATTCTCTTTCCTATTCACAAATAAACTCTTTTATTTTGAATAATATGAAATCCTATTTCATATCTAAATAAACTCCTTTATTTAAGGAAAAATAAAATCCAATTTCAACTCCAATTAGTTATCATGGAATCCAATTCCAACTCTAATTAGTTAGCATGAAATTCTAATTTTAAAATTAAAATAAACTCTTTTATTTTAATATTAAAATAAACCTTTTATTTTAAGATTAAAATAAACCTTTTATTTTAATTATAAAATTATTTAAAATTAAAATAAAACTTTATATTTTAATATTAAAATAAACCTTTTATTTTAAAATTAAAATAAACTTTTATTTTAATTATATAATAATTAATATATATATATATATATGTATATATATATATATAAGTAATATATATATATATATATATATAACTGCTCCCTTTAAAACATGCACATGACTCTCTTTTTAAAATGTTAACATGCTTACGCCAAATCTATGTATATATATATTCCGTGAGTAATCAAGTGATGCCTTAAAAAAAAATAACCCAACTCCTTACAGATTTCCGTGCATCATATGTAATGTAAAATAGGCTTCCGGAAAAACAAACAAAAAAAAAACGGCACCTTTTTTTTTTTTTTTTTAAATTTTATACAACAAAAATATGCCCAATTAAATTGTTCTAAACACATATCAATATACATATCAAATTAAAACAATTAATAATTCGCATAAAAGTTTGGCTCTGATGCCACTGTTAGGTTTGTAATATTCATAACGCAATCAAAATTGCAAAAATAATGCGGAAGCGTGTAAAAATCAGAGTTTAAAAATTTACAAACCATATACCCGGATCATCCTTTATGCACAATTATTAATTAAACGAAAAGATAAAGAATAAATCATACCCTTGAAGATCGAGCTTCCTCAGGTACAAGTTCACCTCCAAATCCTTTCGCGTTCAATCTTGAATCCACCGGGTTTGGTTCCTTCCTTTGATCAACGTTAGCCACCCAAATGTTTGGCCTCTAGAAGTGATCCACCAAGGAAGAAGAAAATTCAAGAAGAAGGGTGGTTGGCTAAACCCTAGTTTTTCTATCTCTATAGAAAACGTGTACTCTCCCAACAATTGGAATTATGTCGTATGTTGAAAAAATCAACAAACCCATAACACCCATAATAAGACTCCTCTTATTAATAGATGTGGGCAACCCAACTTAACAATTAAGGAATTGGGTTTTATTTAATTAAATTCTTTTAATTAATTAAGCTCCCTAATTTTATTAGGGATAATTAATTAAACTCTTTTAATTAATTTAACCTCCTAATCTTATTAGGAATAAATGAGAGTACTTATATTAAATTAATTCCTAAACTCTTTTAGAAATTAAAATAATAATAATTGTAATAATATTAATAAGACTCTCTTATTAATTTATATTTAATATTTCTAAAATATTAAATAATAAATATTAAGCTATTTAATTTATTCTATCACCATAGATTAAATTAAATATACATAACATATTATTACGATTATGCCATTAACTTCTTAAATAATTATTCTTCCTTTTATGGTGTGACCCTTTAGGTTCTCCATATTAAACCTATTGTGAATAAATCAATTAGAAACAATTCTAATCTTATTTAAATAAATAAATTAAATAATTAATTTATTTAAATAAATAATATTTATTCTACAATGAGATAAACCTCCCTAGCGATCAACGACTTTCCGGATAATATAGATTTCAACATTAATCATAAAAGAACCTTTGAGTAAATAGTTACTGCATAATTCAATCCTTCCACCATACAATGTCCCATTTAAATATAAGACATGGAATTACTATCAAGTCTTATTTTATTTAATTATATGTATTTCGACTCTTAAATGCACAACTCCAAATAATGTAAATTAGAAACTCCTTTCTAATTTCATTCTGCCTTGGCCAAGGACTACTGGGTTGTCATTTATCGAATCACATAGGACATTTCTCTTCTTTTATTAGAAGTGGTAGATTCTTTATTGATCATACATTATCTCCATGTACAACTTATTATACCCAAGCATACCCCTTGATATACCCTAAGGGTCTTAAGGAATAAGTCAAAGTATAACTCATCATACACAAGATACTATGATGATCTCAAGTCCAAGGATTACTTGTACTACTATCACTACAGAATTCCTATTGACAGCAAATAAAACTCCATTAGGTATTCCTTAGCGAGCCACGCTTCGATGAACTTATTCTCTAATAAGCACCTACATACTTGCTTTAGTGTCTCACATAAATGATCATAAGATCAATCATCCTCATCCAATGAGAGCAAGTAACGATGTACCAATCTATCCGGATTCACTAATCCCCAATTTAGTAATCCAATGATTGGGAACTATTTTAGTTTTTAAGCTTTCTAAGAATTTAGATCTCATTAGAATGATCATCATCATTATTCTAAAAGCATTGCTTAAAACTATGGGTTTATCACATATTATAAAACAGCATCATGTAGATAATTAAAAGCCTTTAATAAATTAATACTTTTTATTAATAAATGAATAAGATTGTTATAAAGTATATGCTTTATCATCAAACATGATTGGCTTGTGTGCATACTACTTTCAGATCTTGCAGAAGAGGATTGTCGTACAAAGAAGGCTAAGCTTGGGGAGACATACTCTACACTTCAAAACACAATGGATGAGGCCTAGGATCGAGTTATGAGATACCCAATCCAGTTTGAAGGATTACCATCGTATATGCTAGATCGCAGGACGATGTCCCGCATCATGGAAGAGGAACGTGGCAAGGCTATTCAGCGCCTTAATAGGGAGTGATAGGATTAGTTTATTTATGTGAATCCTATCTGGTAGTTAAAATGTAAATTCCGATGTGTTTATAAACAAAGGAATATTTTAATTTTTTAAATCCTGTAGATTCTTTATCTCGGGATAGTTGATGTAAATAGCAGTGATGCTATCGTATGATGTTAAAACTTTGGAATTGAATAAAATGACAAAGTTTATTTGAATTGATGTGTTAAGTGAATTATGATTAAATGTTCTAGTTAAGCCTTAAATGTTTAAGTGATTGAATAAAGACCTAATAAGTGTATATTCTTAACAGAAATATGTCGCCTAGAAGAAGACAAAACCGTCAACAAACTCAAGAAGAACCAATGAATAACAACGATGCTAATGCTAATCCTGTTCAGCAGTTGGTGAACCTATTAGCCAGAGCAATTAACGATCAACCACAAGCTCCACCAAACATCTCGTTCAAGGATTTCAAAGCGGTGGGACCGCCAGAGTTTAAGGGTTCCATAAACCCAATCGAGGCTCAAACATGGGTTATGGAGATGGAGAAGGTGTTTGACGTCGCCAGAGTAAGGGAAGACCAGAAGACCGCATATGCAACATTCATGCTGACGTCTGAAGCCAGTTATTAGTGGCAGGCAAACAAAGTACGAGGAGGAGAAGGTGTAGTAACCTGGGAGATATTCAAGGAAATGTTTTTTGAGATGTATTTTCCGACCAGTTCGCAAAATCAAATGGAAGTTCAGTTTCTGGAGTTGAAATAGGGGAGTATGTCCGTAGCAGATTATGCGGCAAGGTTCAACGAGTTGGCTAGGTTCGCCACATACCAAGTGCATACTGATGAGAGGAAGGCAAGACGTTTTAAGCAGGGACTGAAGCCCTGGTTGTATAGTAAGGTGTCAATGTTCCAATTGAACACTTTTGCTTTGGAGTGTTAGAAGGCCATACTCGCTGAGGGTGGAAGCAATCGCAAGAACTAAATATAATCAGGATCAAAAGAAGAAAAAGAGTGAGAATGAAGGAATTAGCAAGACTGGTGGGAGTAGCACGGGGGGTAGCCATAATCAGAAGAGAAAGTGGTCTGATAATTCGTCAGCTGAAAGTCAACGAGGAGGGCAGAAGAAGAAGATCGAAGCATGCCCGACCTACGAGAAAACTCATCTGGGAGTTTTCATGAAGGGGAAACGAGTGTGATACAATTGTGGTCAAGAAGGCCACATAGCACCTAACTGTCCTAACTCAAAGAAGGGTGCCTGTTTCACTTGTGGCTCAAAGGAACATCTTGCAAGGGATTGTCCTAAGAAGGGATCTGGAGGGACGGGAACAGGAGGGAATAGAGGAAACAATGGTGGAAACACTCTGACTATCACGGGACCAACCGCAACCAACCGACCGACCACCAGAACATTCAACATGACAGTACAGGATGCAGTGCAGTCTCGCGATGTGGTGTCAGGTATCATTCCTATCAATAAAGTTAATGCTTATATATTATTTGATTCGGGTGCTACTTGTTCATTTATATCCTATGACTTTGCTAAGAACTTAGAATTGCTTAAGGACGAGTTAGAATACCCCATGAACATAGAAATTGCGAATAGAGAAATAATCCATGTTAAGTACGTGCATAAGAACTGTAGAGTGGATATTAAGGGTAATATCATGAACGTATATCTTATCCCTATTCGACTTGGAGAATTCGATGTTATTTTGGGTATGGACTGGTTATCCAATTATGGGGCGGTAATTAACTGCCAGAAGAAGCGTATTAACCTTATGACTCCGTCAAAGGTTGTGTTTTATGGTAGCAAGTCGCCTAGACAAGTGAGTTGTCTGACGATGATGCAGGCCAGGAGGTTGTTAAGGCAAGGCTGTGTTGGATATCTAGCTTACATAGTCGATAGTCTTAAAGAGAATCTGAAAATAGATGAGATACTAGTAGTGCGAGATTTCACAGACGTATTTCTGGATGATTTGCCAGGACTTTCTCCAGATAGAGCAGTTGAATTCGTGATTGATTTGGCTCCAGGAATGGCTCTAATATCGAAGGCACCGTACCGAATGGCACCGGTAAAAATGAAAGAATTGATGGTCCAACTACAAGAATTACTAGACAAGAAGTATATTCAACCAAGCGTATCACCGTGGGGAGCGCCAGTTTTATTCGTGAAGAAGAAGGATGGGACAATGCGGCTCTGCATCGATTATAGAGAATTGAATAAGATCACGATAAAGAATAGGTATCCATTACCACGAATCGACGACCTGTTCGATCAGTTAAAGGGAGCGAGATACTTTTCAAAGATAGACTTGAGGAGTGGTTATCATCAACTGAAGGTGAGACTAGAGGATGTACCGAAGACAGCATTGAGAACACGATATGGGCACTACGAATTCTTGGTAATGTCATTTGGTCTAACGAATGCTCCTGCAGCATTTATGGGCTTAATGAATGGAGTGTTCAAACCATTTTTGGACAAATTCATAGTGGTATTTATAGATGATATTTTGGTATATTCGAAAACCAAGGAAGAACATGAAGAGCATTTGAGGGTGACGTTAGAGACATTGAGAAGAGAGAAGTTATATGCCAAGTTTTCAAAATGTGAATTTTGGATTGAAAGAGTACAATTTCTTGGACATGTGATCGGTAGGGACGAAATTTCGGTGGATCCCTCCAAAGTCGAAGTTGTGATTAACTGGGATCAGCCGAAGATGCCGTCGGAAGTAAGAAGTTTTCACGGATTGGCAGGTTATTACAGAAGATTCATTCAGGATTTTTCCAAGATCGCAACTCCGTTGACGAATTTGACTAGAAAATCGGTGAAATTTGTTTGGACGGAGAAGTGTGAGGAAAGCTTTCAAGAATTAAAGAAGAGGTTGAGTTCAACACCTATGTTATCTCTTCCGGATGATACAGGAAATTTTGTGGTATATAGTGATGCATCGCATAAAGGACTTGGTTGTGTGCTTATGCAGAATGGTAGAGTCATTGCGTATGCATCACGACAATTAAAGGATTATGAGAAGGGGTATCCGACCCACGGCTTGGAGTTAGTTGCAGTGGTTTTCGCTTTGAAAATCTGGAGGCACTATCTCTATGGGGAGAAGTGTGAAATATATATAGACCACAAGAGTCTGAAATATATTTTTACACAGAAAGACTTGAATATGCGCCAAAGAAGGTGGTTGGAGTTAATTAAGGACTACGATTGTAAGATTCTATACCATCCGGGTAAGGCAAATGTGGTTGCCAACCTTAAGTAGAAAGGGTTGGGAGAAACTGATGATCTTGACCGATCAAGTGGAGTTAATTTCAGCAATGGAAAAGCTGGAATTGGAAGTGAAGTGTCATATGGAGATTGATGAGAAGCTGTTTCAGATGCAATCTGGTAGAACTCTACTAGATAAAGTTAAGGAGGCTCAACTTTAGGATAACGAATGTAAAACGGCTAAAAAGAAGATATCTGAAGGAACCAAATCAAGATTCAAGATGGATAGGGAAGGAATACTGAGATTTGAGAATAGAATTTGGGTACCGCCAGTACCAGAGATTAAGAAAGAAATTTTGAGCGAGGCTCATAACTCACGATATTCGATTCACCCTGGTAGTACCAAGATGTACCAAGATCTTCGACAACATTTCTGGTGGCCAAATTTGAAATGAGAGGTTGCAGAATGTGTTGCCAAGTGCCTGACATGTCAGAAAGTGAAAGTAGAACATCAGAGGCCGAGTGGGTTACTACAACCTTTAGAGATTCCAGAATGGAAATGGGAACATATTACGATGGATTTTGTGGTTGGCCTGCCGATAACTCAGAAAGGCTACGACGCAGTATGAGTTATTGTTGACCGATTGACGAAATCCGCACACTTCCTTCTGATCAAAATCAGATTTAACTTAGATCAGTTGGCAAGGTTATATGTGAAAAAGATTATTTCAAGGCACGAAGTTCCAGTGTAAATTGTTTCTGATAGAGATCCGCGCTTTACGTCAAACTTC
The DNA here is from genome assembly GCA_020205615.1 of Panax quinquefolius. Taxonomy (NCBI): domain Eukaryota; kingdom Viridiplantae; phylum Streptophyta; class Magnoliopsida; order Apiales; family Araliaceae; genus Panax; species Panax quinquefolius. The sequence goes on from CM035168.1 coordinate 87,641,849, forward strand.
TGGAAATGTCTACAAGAATGCATGGGTACACAGTTACAAATGAGCACGACATATCACCCTCAGACGGATGGACAGAGTGAAAGAACAATTCAGACATTAGAAGATATGTTAAGAGCTTGTATAATAGACTTTAAAGGAAATTGGGATGACCATCTACCGCTCGTAGAGTTCAGCTATAACAACAGTTACAACGCTAGTATTGGCATGCCGCCTTATAAAGTGTTATACGGCAGAAAGTGCAAAACTCCGCTATACTGGGATGAAGTTGGCGAAAGATAATTACTAGGCCCGGAATTGGTATAACAAACAGCAAAAATAGTCAAAGTGATCCGAACAAGATTGACAGCAGCTCAGGATAGACATAAGAAATACGATGATTCACACAGTAAAAATGTTGAGTTCGAACCGGGTAGTTATGTATTTTTAAAGGTCTCTCCGTGGAAGGGAAAGATTAGGTTCGGAAAGAAAGAGAAATTAAGCCCAAGATTCATTGGACCCTTTGAAGTTCTGAAGAGGTCTCGAGAAGTTCTTATGAGGTAGCCTTACCTCCAAATTTCTGAGAGAATGTCCACAACGTTTTTCATGTCTCAGTCCTACGACCCTATAAACCCGATTACAAGCACGTGATTGAATATGAACCCCTACATTTCGACAAAGACTTATCTAAAGAAGAAATTCCTGTTCAGATTGTCAACTGAAAAGAGCAAGTTCTAAGGAATAAAGTAATACCTTCTATTAAGATAATTTCGAGGAACCACAACGCTGAAGAAGCTACGTGGGAACTCGAAGAGAATATGATGAAGAATTATCCTAATTTATTTACTTAACTTATGTGTAAGCGATTCTGGGGACAAAATCTTTGTAAGGGGGGAGAATGTAACGGGACGAATTGTTTGAGTTGTGATTCTGATGACAGAAACCTTTTAAGGGGGGAAAGATGTGACAACCGAGATTTTGTAATTTAATTTTAATATTTATTGGATTTAATAAATATTTTTCGATGAATTAATTATTAGATTAAATAATTAATTGATGAAGTTGTGGTGATTAATTTAATTATATGTGTTATATTTATTAAATTAATGTGGTGAATTTTTATTATTCGAAGTATGTATTTATGTGAGCTTACTGAATTAAAAAGAAATATTTAATAAGCCTAATAGTATTTTAATTAATTTAATAATTAATTAGAGATTTAATAATTTGACATAGTTAATAAATGAGAAATTTGATTATGTGACTATGTGACATAGTTATTATCTAATTGGTTGTGACATGATTTAAACTATATTATAAAAATTTTATTAAATTAAATGCTTTTGAAACCTATTATTGCCAGCCAAACAAGGCCTTAAGGGGAGTTGTTAGCAGTTACCCATGATTGAGTAACTGACCTCAACGCGTCAGTTCCTTTCTTTTATTATAAACGTTTTCTTCTTCTTCATTTTTCTAAGTCTGGAAAAGCAGAGAGAGAATTTGAGAATTCAAAGAGAAAATTGATAATTCTTGAGATTGTGAGTGTGTGATTGAAGAAGAGTTGAGAAGGAAGTCATCTCCTACTAATCTATGCTTTGGGTAATTCTTCAACCCAATTTAATTACGTTGTTTAAGTTTTTGTAAAAGAAATATGGCTTTCAAGTTTTCTATAAAGTCTCTGTAAATTGAAAAGAGTAAAGATTATGTACATATATGTGTTAAGATGTTGTTTTAATGTGTTTTCCTATGTATTAGATGGTTCCATATCATCAATTTCATAATATTATAACGTATGTTGTTGTTTCAAAAATTACAGAGTATATTATATGGCCATATGGCCCTTATACTTGAAATTAATATGTCAAACATAAATTATTTTGTAAAATTCACACTTTTATATGATTATGCATGCTAAAACGAAGAAAACAAAACTTAAATGGATGGATTTGGTGTTATAATGAATCTGTAGTGTTAATTTTCATGTTTTATGTTCAAAACCTTCAAGAACATCAAGAACAGTGAAATTTACATGTTTTAATTATGTGATTATGTGTTTTAATTGGTTAAAATTACTCTATAAGGGTTGGGTAATGATTATGTACGAATTCTAGTATATGGGTATGTTTAATTTGATGAATTTAATGACCATGTAATGATAAATTAAATCGATTACGTTTCTTCGCTGATCGAAATTCGAAAACTAGAGTTTTAAATATGTATTTCAACTCCAAGCCTAAGTCCCATACCACAGCCAGCTTGCCTCAAGCCATGAAATATACTGCACAACAGTAGTGCCAAGAACAGGCCTAACAGTGGCGCCGCAGCGCCACTTAGCAGAATGGTCAAGAAATGAGTTTTTAAATGTTCAAGTCTAGCAATGTGTTAGTAACTTAACCTAATGAACATGAAAACATGTAAGACATATAATGAGGTGTTAAAATAAATTCTTAACATGTCAATAACACGTTTATGTGTGAATTGAATGATTGAATGCATAGTTAGCTTATTGTTCATGAAGTGTTAATTGTGGCAATGAGTGTAGTAATTTGACTAAGTATAGTCATAATTCGAGTTTAAACAAAAAGAATGAGCGTATGACGACTAGTTACGTGATAATTGACTGGTATTGTGAATGTAAATGGTATATAGGATTTAAATCAAGGAACGAGTATAATTAACGTGTAATCTACGCACGAGGCATGTTTCCTAACCCTACTCGTTAACTTTATATGAGCTTATAAGTTGTCTCTTTACTTTGAGCAAATTCTTGTTATTATTGATCAAGTCCATTTTATTGTATTAAAATGTATTAATCTTTCAAAGTATGATTCTGTTATACAATAATTATTCTATTGTATACATTTTGAGATTGTTATTCAATTTTAAATTATCAGTTATTGCTGAACTTTGTTAGACTAGTGAACCCTTAATGATTCGACTAGTCCATAGTTGATGAGCGTTCTAAATTTCAGAACCCTAGATGAATTATCCAAACCAAACTTCCTTTGGTGCGGACTCTAATGTCAAACTGAGATGAACAACCCTGTATAGGGGATTACTTATGTGTTAGCGTTAAGATATTGTGCACAGTATGGTACTAAGAGTTGATCCCCTAAGTACGAGAAGAAGAGTCCATAGTCTTATGATTGTTAAAGGTTTCAAGTATAAACATTTGACAACCTAGGACATAGTTCAAGGTCTTATGACCCTCAGAAGTTCTTTTGTCTCTTGCTATTCATTCTTGATTCAAAAGTCAAGTTTCCTATTTCAGAAGTCTTTGATTTATTCGCATGTTATTATTCATTTGTTATATTGTTATACTTGTGGGCAATTGTGCTTACTCTTGTGTAATAATAACATTGCAGTTAAGAACGAAAGATCAGACGAGCCTTCCACTAGTAAAGGCAAGGGCAAGGTTAACAAGTGAGGAAGATTTATTGTTCTTATGTATTTATTTTCAGACTTGATGTTATTAAGACTTGTTATTGTTTATGATTCCGCACAAACGTTTAAGGTTAGAGTGACCAGGGATTATATTTTTATGTAGTTGATGTAACCCCATAAGGGGAGATTTATTTATTATTTCTATCTATTGCATGGTTTGCATTTATTTATGGGTAGATAGATAGATGATATTTGTACAGTGAACACCAAATCCTGTGGAAATGGAAGTACCAGATTTGGGGGTGTCACAGGTTGGTATCAAAGCTATAGGTTATGAACCTTAGGTGGGGGAGCAGCCTTAGGTAGTAGCCTTGTAGGAGATCGAGAACATAGTGGTGGTAAACTCTTATCGAGTTATAAGAAATGAATTTCTTAATTCAATGAAGATAATAAAAGACTTTATGTGCTTATGTGTTAAATTATGTGTTCGCTAGCACAGATTAGTAACTAAAACTTAAAATATTGTTGTCAGGATGTCGGATGTTAGAGGAGCTAGTCGAGCTAGGGAGGAGGAACCCCGAGTACCTACAGAAGAGGAGCCCCGAGACATTCATGTCGGCAGGGAACAGTTGGTACAGAGAGAGCCATCTCCGTTGATCACTGTTGTTGGTCGGGGGCATGAACCATAAAAGAAATAACACCATTTGTAGTGTTGTAGTGCAATCACATGTTACTTTATGAGGTCATTTGAAATAATTGTTGCTTAATGTAGTTGTGTAAAGTTGCATGTTGGTACATTGCTATTTGGCTCACAGTAGCGAGCTTCAGATCATGTTACTGTTGTTTCAAGTGTTATTTGCTTTATGTAGATCCTAGGTTAAACATGTTCTACTACTTTTTTGTTGCTAGTTCGTACTACTCTTATTGGATATAAAAATATATATTTTGATATTTATCATAAATTTAAATAAAAATATTTATAAATAGTATATATTTATATATCTCTAATATATATATATATATACACTATATTATATATATATATTTAGAACCTATAAAAATAATATTCTCCTACCTAGAACTACCCATCCCCTCCTCTCTTTCTCAAAAACTCCAACCTCCAAATTCAACTTCCAATACTTTCTAACTACCTCCATCCTTTTTTTCTATTTTTGAAGTTATATCAAATATTAAAATTAAAAATTAATAGAATGGTAAGAAGATATTAATACCTTAAAGTAGCCGGCGGAGTCATGTGCATCAGTAATTCCATGTTCCAGTCCAAGCTGTTGCTGTTTTTTATAAACAAGTTTACTCAATTTGAATATTTACAAGTGTTAAAAAAACTAATAAGTTAACCAAGTAGTACATCATTCCCCATTGGAAAAAAAACAATTTTAAATTGAGCAAGCTTTCCAACAATCAGTATAATAACCTGTAAAAAATATTCCAAAGAGTTAATTAATTAACTTGCATCAGTACTATATCAGTCAAAGTGCTAAAGGAAAAATTCTAATTTTAAAAATAATAACTCTAGTGCAAAAAGTTCTCCATGCTTCCAAATATTAGCACTGAATTAATTCCAGCCAATCGAATCTCTATCTACTTCCAATCTTCAACTTACATTGACAGTGAATTACAATGTGCACAATGTGCACTTTACAATAAGAGTGAGTTGTACATTACAAATTCTTCACTTAACACAACCACGTTAACGACAAAAAATAATAGATACATGAAAGTCTCATACAAAATTCGTACCACGTAATGATTATAGGTAGTTTACTAAATAACCACAACCAACACAATGCATCCAAGCATAACAAAGAAAACTAATTACCACTTCAAATCATAATGTACAAGTACACATTTCCCATATGTTAAACAACTCATACACAACTATAAAACCATAAAAGAAATAACACCATTTGTAGTGTTGGAGTGTAATCACATGTTGCTTTATGGGGTGGTTTGAAATAATTGTTGCTTAATGTAGTTGTGCAAAGTTGAATGTTGGCTGTTGCTATTTGGCTCTGGTAGCGAGCTTTTGTGTCATGTTACCTGTTGCTCCGTGTTGTTTGCTTTATGTAGATCCTAGGTTAAACATGTGCTACTACTTTTTTGTTACTAGTTCGTACTACTCTTATTGCATATAAAAATATATATTTTGATATTTATCATAAATTTAAATAAAAATATATTTATAAATAGTTTATATTTATACGGTCCGGATCAAGAGCATACCCCTTATCTTACTCACCTGTGCTCACCCCTTTTTAGCGACGGACTCGGCGACGGTTCAGTTATACAACCGTCGTCTATACTTTTAGCGACGCTACATGTTTTCCGTCGCTAAAAGTATGAATTTACTTCATTTATATATGATCAAACCGTCATCGTCCGTCATAAAAGGGGTGAGCACAGTGAGTAAGATGAGGGGTATGCACTTGATCCTTGCTCTATATTTATATATCTATAATATATATACATATACACTATATTATATATATATTTAGAACCTATAAAAATAATATTCTCCTACCTAGAACTACCTATCCCCTCATCTCTTTCTCCAAAACTCCAACCTCCGAATTCAACTTCCAATACTTTCTTACTACCTCCATTCCTTTTTCCTATTTTTGCAGTTATATCAAATATTAAAATTGAAAATTAATAAAATGATAAAAAGATATTAATACCTTAAAGTAGCAGGTGGAGCCATGTGCATCAATACTTCCATGTTCCAGTCCAAGCTGTTGCTGTTTTTGATAAACAAGTTTACTCAATTTGAATATTTATAAGTGTTAAAAAAAACTAATAAGTTAACCAAGCAGTACCTAATTCCCCATTAGAACAAAACAATTTTAAATTAATGAGCAAGCTTTCCAACAATCAGTATAATAACCTGTAAAAATATTCCCAAAATTTAGTTAATTAACTTGGATCAGTACTGTATTAGTCAAAGTGCTAAAGGAAAACTTCTAATTTTAATAATAATACCTCTAGTGCAAAAAACCATGCTTCCAAATATTAGCACTGAATTAATCGAATCTCTATCTGCTTCCAATTTTCAACTTGCATTAACAGTGAATTGTACATTTCAAAATTTTCATTTAACCTCTCCCCTCATTGGCACAATGTGCACCTTACACTAAGAGTGAGTTGTACATTACAAAATCTTCACTTGACACAACCAAGTTAAAGATAAAAAAATAATAGATACATCAAAGTCTCATACAAAATTAGTACCACGTAATGATTATGGGTAGTTTATTAAATAACCACAACCAACACAACACATCCAAGCATAACAAAGAAAACTAATTACCACTTCAAATCATAATGTACAAGTACACATTGCCCATATGTTAAACAACTCATACACAACTATAAAACCATAAAAGAAATAACATCATTTGTAGTCTTGAAGTGCAATCACATGTTGCTTTATGGGGTGGTTTAAAATATTTGTTGCTTAATGTAGTTGTGCAAAGTTGTATGTTGGCTGTTGCTATTTGGCTCTGGTAGCGAGCTTCTGTGTCATGTTACCTGTTGCTCCGTGTTGTTTGCTTTATGTAGATCCTAGGTTAAACATGTGATACTATTTTTTGTTGCTAGTTCGTACTACTCTCACTGTATATAAAAATATATATTTTGATATTTATCATAAATTTAAATATAAATATATTTATAAATAGTATATATTTATATATCTATAATATATATATACACACTATGTTATATATATATATATATATATAGAACCTATAAAAATAATATTCTCTTACTTAGAACTACCCATCCCCTCTTAACTAGAACTACCCCTCCTAACCAGAACTACCCATCCCCTCCTCTCTTTCTCCAAAACTCCAACCTCCGAATTCAACTTCCAATACTTTCTTTATGGGTTAGGGGATCAGTTAGCAGTAGGAGAGAGTGAATGCTAGCTTGTTGAAGAGCTTGGGAATCTGGAATCGCTTTCGAAGATAGGGGAAAATCAGACCTCCATCCCTTTTTTCTATTTTTGCAGTTATATCAAATATTAAAATTGAAAATTAATAGAATGGTAAGAAGATATTAATACCTTAAAGTAGCGGGCGGAGCCATGTGCATCAGTGCTTCCATGTTCCAGTCCAAGTTGTTACTGTTTTTGATAAACCTGTTTATTCAATTTGAATATTTATAAGTGTTAAAAAAACTAATAAGTTAACCAAGTAGTACCTCATTCCCCATTGGAACAAAATAATTTTAAATTGAACAAGCTTTCCAACAATCAGTATAATAACCTGTAAAAATATTCCCAAAAGTCAAAGCGCTAAAGGAAAAATTCTAATTTTAATAATAATACCTCTAGTGCAAAAAATTCTCCATGCTTCCAAATATTATCACTGAATTAATTTCAGTCAATCGAATCTCTATCTGCTTCCAATATTCAACTTACATTAACAGTGAATGGAACATTTCAAACTTTTCCTTTAACCTCTCCCTCATTGGCACAATGTGCACCTTACACTAAAAGTGAGTTGTACATTACAAAATCTTCACTAACACAACCACGTTAAAGACAAAAAATAATAGATACATGAAAGTCTCATACAAAATTTGTACCACGTAATGATTATAGGTAGTTTATTAAATAACCACAACCAACACAACGCATCCAAACATAACAAAGAAAACTAATTACCACTTCAAATCATACTGTACAAGTACACATTGCCAATATGTTAAACAACTCATACATAACCATAAAACTAAATCATCAATATTTTATCTCTATAAGACAACTCAATAAATATTTCACATCAACGAATTATCCATGCACTACGGGACAAGGATATTCGTTCGTATCACCAGTGTTCATGATCATGCCAAACAACTGTCCATCTATGCACTACGGGACAAAGTGGACTTTCACCACATCATTTGTCTGTAACATTACAGGTCATGATTATACCAATACACAATTCGTGGTCATAATCATACCAATCAACAGTCCATCTATGCACTACTGGCCAAATATAATTTTCACCACAATATAAATATGAGGATGATGACAATGATATAAGAAATCAATCAAGTGAGATCAAGGATAAATATTAAAATTTTATAATTCAATTTATCCATAGTTTAAGAATGTCCAAATTGTAAACATGATAATTAATTGTGGAGTAAAATTCAATAATGATATTCATGAATAAAATAATAATTTGGACAAAAAAGAAACCAATTTTATCGTGAATAGTACCCCGTGAATAGTACTCCAGGTGAATAATATTCGAGTGAATAGTATCCCGTGAATAGTACCCCGGCATGAAAAGATTAAAATTTAATAAAAAAGTTCAGAAAAATATTTCAGTGAAACGATACTAGATAAAGCACAAAATTCAAGGATATTCTACTAATTTTAGGCAGTATAAAAGCAATATTTATCAAAATAAGTGTAGATTTAGGAATATGAAATGAAATAATATTATTTACATACTACAGAGTATGAAAAAAAAAATATTTCATACGAATATTGAATGAAAATAATATCCCTTATCTTAGTAGAAGAGTAATTCTGACTGGTATAGCGGAGATATTCTTAAAGAAACTTGCACTATTTGCTACACTCAAATTATCCTTATGCTAAAAAGAAATACGCATAATATTATAGAAGAAGAATTCTCTGATTCTGGTGTGGTTTTCATTTCCTAACTAAGCATCCTATTTATAGGACAATGACATGATACTATTTAAAAGAAAATCACGGGTGAACAGAAAGAAATTTCACGGGCGCAGAATCGACGAAAATCTAATTTTTACTATTCATCACTGTGCAATAAAATATTCTAATAAAATGAAAACTTTATATAAAATATAATATATTCTATTTATAATCTAATAAAACGAATAACTTTATATATAATATAAAAAGTATTCTGTTTTATATAAAAAGTTTTATGTTTTATTACTATTATAATAATAATAATAAAACAAAACTGAGATAACTTTCTACCGGTTATTTTGAAAAATGAGTAAGTGGGGGTCCATGTAATAAGCCAAACTTACAACAAATACTTTATGAAAAACCCCTCTATTTATATTAAAAATTGAATAAATATTTATTACAAATAACTTATTTTCAATAAAAATATTTTTAATCTTTCAACAATTATTCATCATTAATATTATAACTCACAATATTAAAAACCAGATCATTCTCAGGAAAGAAGGGGCTTTTCGATAAGGAATTTTCCTTATTAGCGCGCAATTAAATAACTTAACCCCTTTCCTCAACAGAATTTTCTAAATATTATCAAAAATACAAATAATAATATGAATAACTGTGTCGTCTCAATTATTGATTTAATAATATAAAATATTGTGCAGATGATACTGTGATAATAATTGAATCAATAATATGAGATACTATGCAACAACTTCTGTGGCAATTATTAAATGAACTGAGTGACTTCTTACGTAAGAATCAATAATCAGAGATATTGTACAATACCGTGTGCTACTGTGCAATCACGCGTATTATTGTACTTTTATCACCGAGTATTTCATCAGTTAACGGTAAAAGTTTTGCCGTTATTTTTATAAAAATGTTATTTCTGTTGCTTTCTATATTCGACAGTTATTCCGTTATGTGGGGTACACCAATGATTGTGTCGTCGTACGGATATTCCCCGACAAAATAAATATTTCCCGACTAAACGAATATTTTATAACAATTTGCTTACTTCGCAAAATTTGCACATATCACCCATAATTATACCATTATATCAAATCATACCTTATTATTCAAAATAATATTTAGAGAAAATAAAATTTTTATTCATAAAAAATTGAGGTCTTACAATATCATATAATATCTAGATCACATAACACAAAGGAATTGAAAAACTTTCCTCAATTTACGTAGTTCGTCATCTATATTATTCACATCCAATATTTCTTTCTCTTGTACTCAAATCCGAGTCATCTATAACATTATAGAATATTTCTTATCAACAATTTAACTTTCTCTTAATAATATTCACTTATTAATTTACTTCCCATTGTTATATTTTAATATTTTTGTTAACTTTTTAAATAATCCCTAATATTCGGAGTTACGTCCCAAAAATTTTTAGAATCTCAGACAATCTCTTTCTTACTTCAAAATATGTTATTTTACGCAAAATATATTATTACTTCAAAAATTCATCTTAATCCGTATTATAAAACTCGTTTTCATCATTTTACTATTATAACTTCTTCTTTACTTATCCGTTTACGTTCATTAGTCAGTCAACGCACAATTCATAACGTCCCTGAACCTCATGAGCCTAATAATACTTCTAAAGTTCTTAGATTATTATTTTAGACTTTCTAACCAATTTTCATATTTTTTAGATTATCTGACAATTTTCTGTAATTATTTTCATTTATAAAAACTATCATTTAATAACTTCAAAATAGAAATAATCACTCCACATACTTTATATCTTCAAAACACCATCAATATTAATATTATATTATTATGAGATTTTCCAAAAAATTCATAATTTTTCACCATTTATAGAATTTTCTATGAATTTCTACTAATTTTAAACTAACTTTAAATAGCTTTAAAAAAATTCCATAATTACTTTTTCTCTTTAATAATTCTCCAAAACTTTCTAGAAATTATGAAATAATATTATAGGATTTTCTTCCAAATTTCATATAATTTTTCATCATTCATAGAATTTTCAATGAATTTCTATCATTTTTAAACCAACTTTAAATGGCTTAAAAATATAATAAATACTTATGATTTTAATAATTCTTCAAAAAATTACATTAATTCATAAATAATATTATAGGATTTTCCAGCAAATTTCATAATATTTCACCATTTTCTATGAATTATCACTAACTTTAAATAGTTTTAAAATATAGTAAATGCTTCTTCTCTTCTAAAATTCACCAAAATTTCCCAGAAATTTTAAAATGATATCATAAGATTTCTGTAAAAATATTTCAGTTCAACACAATCTTTTGATAATTTAATTATTATTTCCAGAGTGTTGAAACTTCAAAACATCATAATAATTAAACTTCTTATCATAAAATTACGAATTTTATGTCCATTTCGTATAAAAATAAATTATCTACAACCTTCTAATACATTGTTTTTCCAAATTCTGATCGGAAATAGCCCAACGGACTGCCGAAAAGTTCGCCGACAATGACTTTCCGATCATCTTTTCCGGCGACCCTAAAAGCTTTCCAACGAGTTTTTGATTGCTCTTCTGCCCATAAATCATCTACACATTCTTAGGAGTCCATATATATAATTAGTTACAAAATCCATTAAATATTTCACGTTGAAACAAGCTTCCGAAAAAAATTTCTGGCGAAGAAAACATTCGCTATTCCTCATTATTTTACTACCGACTTCTCTTCGTTTTTGTTTAAACTGTCTTCTGAGACTGTTTTGAATTGATTTCAGTAGTTATATGGGGTTTTAACATTAAGGGAGTGTATTCAATTAAGATTTTTAAAGATTTTTAAAATTTGGTTGTATTCAATTAAGACATTTAAAGAGTTTATAAAAGTTTAGTGGTATTCAATTACAACTTTTTTAATGTCTTTAAAAGTTAGGTGGTATTGAATTAAGATTTTTACAAAGTCTATAAAAGTATTTTGATATTCAAAAAGTCATAGACTTTTCAGATTTAGATTTTGACAGAAGAATTATAACTATCAACCCATATCTAAAAGTCGTACCTCATCTCTAAAAGATTTAAAGACTTCATATCTCATCTTAATAAACTAAATAAATTTAAAATACAATTCACATGAATCCAATATTTCTAATTACTTTATAATCTAGAATAATTAATATTACATTGCACTCCACAAAAAATAAAATATTTATTTTGTTTTTGTAGTCAACGTCTAAAATTCAAAATTTTAAAATTTGAATTTATTTGTTATTTAATAATAAACACACATTATTATTTCAAAAATAAAAATAAATACACAATATTTTATAATTTTATAATTTCATAAATTAACTTAGAATCGGAGTTAAATGAAGAATAAAAAAAGTGAGAGAGAGGGAAAGTAATTTATATAGAATTACGTACTTTATAGTGATATAGTTGTATAAAATATATAAGTTCTTCAAGCTTTTTATTATAATTTTATTATATGTTACATTACTAAACTAAAATTTATTAAAATAATATAAATAAAAAATATTTTTTATTTAAAAATAACTTGCTATTTTAAAATATACATGAAACAAGTATATATTATTTTTATTTGCAAATTTTGATACTAAGACGAGGTAATATTCAAATATTTGAATGGAAATCGATATATATTACAAATGTTTATATTAATTTTTTAATTGCTAGTTACGTAAATAAGTATTGATGACAATTTTTGTAGACTGGAATGAAAAACAATAATTCCAAATAAGCATACACATATGCATAAAGTATATATAGCTCAATAAAAAGTGAGCTTAATTTTTGTATTACATCAGTAGTTTCTAAAATTTTATTGGTATCCGAGTATTCAAATGTATTATGAAATGAGTAGAATAATATGAACGCTTTCAACATATATAAAATCTCATGCCACAATAATATAATGAGATTTACTTTAGTTCATGAAAAAAGAGGGAGATGTTGTACATGGCTTTAATTAACAATTAATATAAGTTGCAAGATATATTAGAAGTATATAAAAGTCTATCACAGTCTTGATAAAAAGTTTATAAAAGTCTATTACTTATTTCATAGAGTCTATTAAAGTCATTTTAAAAAAGTCTTTAAAGTCTTTGAAAGTCATTAAAATCTCATAAATTCTACAAAAATATGTCACTTAAAAAAAATCTTTAAAAATCTTAATTGAATACACCCCCTTAAATGAAATAAGCTCATTTCCTTTATAGTTTCATGGATATTTACCATGACCAATACCCATGTACGGTAATTAGCCCCCTTTTTTATGGTTGAATTTTATCTACGTTCAATATAAATTCATATAAAGACATAACTGAAAGAGATTAATAAGATTTTACCTGAGAATGTCAAACCTTCATTTTCTTTCTTCCTCCCCGATCCACCTACCGCTTGCTCCTTTCTTTCTATTTCTCTTACTTGGTGTTAACACCAAATTTTGTCGACACGTCCAATCACAGAATCCACGCGCTTGAACCTGCACAATAACAAATCACATGAAGCTTGACGACTTGTGCCGCTGAGGGATAGCTCCGGTGTGAGAATAAGTACAAGCCGTTCACAAGGTTTAACAACGGAGGTTTTGATGTTTAGTGCTTAAAGAAAGTATTACCTCTTGATTGAAACACAAGTCTTATATTTATAGTGTTCTCGTATCTTAGAATCCCTTTCCGAGTCGGTTTAGGACTCCTAAACATTGCAGTTACCATAATTTGGGTCCCACACAATCTCCTTAAAAGGTGCAAGCGGAATCCAATTCCCCTACTACCTTGGGAGTTACCTTATTTAAATAGGGTTAGGACTAGACTCCATAACCATTCAGACTCCCTATTACTCTGGACTCTTTACGTGGGCTACCCCACTGTACATGCCCAACTCCACCGAGCTCACAATATGGTCTGGGCTTCGGTCCAGAGGTCTCGAAGGCCCGACCCTGAACATCATACGCCAGAATAGGGTTCTGGCCCAAAGGACTCAGATACCCGAACCCGACCACCATAAAATTCGAATAGGACCACGGCCTAGAAGGCTCGGTTGCCCGAGCTCGAACACCTTCAGCGTCCAGGATGACATCGGCCCATCGGGCTTACAAAACCCTTCTAATGCCAGGCTTTCAGCCCACATGGAGGTCGGAAAAACACTCCCGAACATTGCCCCCCCTCTAGTCTCTTGTTATAATTTATTTATAATTAGAGACTTGAAAAGACACGAATTCAAATAGTCATGACAGCAAATGATGAGTTGCCTGGGGAATTTAAGCGGTTTTTCCTCATTTCTCGAAATGTCATACGCTTCCCAGGTATCGGCCCCACCACCATAAATAAACGCATACAGGGTCTCGTCTTTCATTTCGACTTAAAAACCCCCATCCTTCCAACTATATCACTTTTCTCGGTTTTCTCATTTCAAACTCTGCTCTTGAATTTTCTGGCCATGCGATTTTCGGTGAGTATTACATCCCACATTCTTCCTCCAATTCAAGCCTTTTTCTGTTCATCTTTGCTTCCAAATCTCTACATTCCAACTTTCTTCTCCTCAATGGCTGATTCTGGCACTCTTCCTCCCACTGAGCAAGTTCCCCCAACCGTCCTTTCTACCTCCATGACTGCCGTCGATCTAATTCTGGTTGATCTACCGACGGCACCCACTGACACTACAGCCGGTGGTGCCAAAACAAAAATCCAAAGTATTTACGCTTCTGAAACCGACTATTCTCACATCAACACAAAGTCTACCATCACCACATCCCAACTTTCTGACATTCGAACTCTATTCAATATCCCGAAGGAGTATAATCTTCGGGTTCCAGAGCCGAACGGAAGGATGTTCTGGCGGCCCGAAGGCGACTGGATGGTCATTCCTCTCTGGACCCTGAAATATGGGATCCGATTTCCCCTTCATGAGTTCATTTCCTCCTTCCTCTGTTTCGTCGGTATCAGGTTCGTACAACTGGTGTCGAACTCGTATATCCATTTAATTTCTTTTATTTCTCTTTGTCAAGAGGTCGGGATCACCCCCGGCCTTGATTTCTTCTTCGTCTTTTTTAAAGTCGGGAAGTCAAAGGAACTTGGCTTTCGCCAACTTAACCGAGTGGCTGGTCGGGCAACCTTTATGAAGACTCCATCTAGCAACAAAGGATGGCATTGTATGACCCCAACTTTTATGAATAAAGATGAATTTTTTATAAATATCATTTTTGAATATTATGGAGTGAATTTGATATAATGTTATAGTTGTGGGTAATATTTATAAATTTTTCAAAGTACGCAAGTTGTTATATAATATTCGATTGGTCAGGGAATATTCGTTTTAACAGGGAATATTCGTACGACGGCACAATCATTGATGGACCTCACAACGGAATTATTGTCGGATTGAAAAAACGACAAAAATATCTTTTTATAAAAATAACGGCGAAAGTTTTACCGTTAACTGTTGAAACACCCGGTGTTAAAAGTACAGTAATACGCGTGATTACATAGTAGCACACGGTATTGATTATTGATGCTTACGTGAGAAGTCACTCAGTTTTGTTTAATTATTGCTACAGTAATTGTTGCATAGTATCTCACGTTATTTGATTCAATTATTATCGATATTTTATATATTATTAAATCAATAATTGAGATGACAGAGTTATTAATATAATTATTTGCAATATTGATAATGTCTAGAAGTTCTGTCAAGGAGAGGTTTGGTCACCTAATTGCGCACCAATAGGGAGAAATTCTTATTGGAAAGCCCCTTCTTTCCTGGGAACGACTTGGTTATTAAATATTGCGAATTATAATAATGATGATAAATGTTGTTAAAAATATTGAGAGGATTTTTATGAACTATTTAATGTAATTTTTACGTATTATTGGGATCCCCACTTACCCATTTTTCAAAATAGTCAGGAGAAAGTTATCTCGATATATATATATATATATATATATATATATATATATATATATATATGATGAAAGTGACTTTGGGGTGGGGGGGATTGATGTTGGTCACTTGGGGGGTAAAAACCAAGTGGTTTTATATATATCAATATAAAAAACTTTACTATTATACACATGCTTTCAATTTATATATATCAATATTATATATATACCACTTGGTTTTATCCCCCACAGGTGACCAAATGATCATCCCCACCCCCAAAGTCACTTTCATCATATATATATATATATATTATATTTTTTGTTTTGTTTTATTGGATGGTTGATTGAAAATTAGCATCCGTGATTCTCAAAGTTTTCATCCGTGAGTTGCACATCTATTGCATCCGTGATTTTTTCTTACACAGTATCCTTCCATTCTCCTATAAATAGGATGCTTAGTTAGAATTGAAAATCACACCAGAATCAAAGAATTCTTCTTCTATAATATTGAGTGTATTTCTTTAGAGTTTTAGAAAGCTTTGAGCATAGAAAATAGTAAAAGTTTTCTTCAAGAATATCCCCGCTATACCAGTTAGAATACTCTTCTTTTCAAGGTAAGGGATGTTATTTTTGTTCAATATTCGCTTGAAATAATATTTTCTTCCACACTCTGTAGTATGTAAGTAATACTATTTCATTTCAGATTTCGAATTCTATACTAGTTTTATTAGAGTTTTGGCTTCTAAATTCCATGAAATTAGTAGAATACCCTTGATATTTGCGCTTCATCCAGTATCTTTTCATGGAAATATTATTCTAAGCATTTTTGATAAGTTTTAACTTTTTCATACCAGAATACTATTCACGGGTTACTATTCACAGGGTACTATTCACTCGAGTACTATTCACCCGGGGTACTATTCATGATAAAAATTGATTCGTTTTTGGTCCAAATTATTTTTGGTACAATATTATTCTTGAATTTTACTCCACAAAGCAGTATCATGTTGACAATTTGGACGTAAGATTTCTAGACAAATTAAATTATAAATCTTTAAAAATTTATCCTTGAACTTGTTTTATTGAATTCTTATATCATTGTCATCATCCTTATGTTTATATTATGTTGAAAGTCATATGTGGCCTGTAGTGCATAGATGGACTTGGTATGATTATGACCAAGGATTATTCGGTATAATCATGATCGTAATGTTACAAATGATGAGGTAAAAGTCCTCATTGGCTCGTAGTGCATTGATGGACAGTTGTTGGCATGCTCATGACCATTGATGAAAACACGAATATCCTTGGCCCGTAGTGCATGGATAATTTGTGGTCGTGATACTAATGAATACCCTTGGCCGTAGTACATGGATGATGTGGATTATTTATTAAGCTGAGTCTCAGCGATAAAAGTGATGAAAAACCTTTTAAATCATAGAAGATAGTAGATTTTATTCTCTACTGGACTCTTCTAAAGGATTGCTTGTTCCGCTGCAGTTAAACTTGATGTTTGTTATATTTTATCAGTTTAACACTGTTGAAGGCTAACGATAATTTATTCTGCATTATCTTAGTCATAATATTTCTTACTGAGCTAGTTGAGCTCACCCTTTTGCTTTCATTGTTCTCTTCAGGAAATGAGAACGTAGCAGGGACTAGTCAAGGAACAGAGTGATGGTCCAGATGATAACATTATTAGTCCTCACTATTCTATGAAATAGTGTGATAATAAATGTATTGAGGACTCCATTTGAGTTTGAATACTGTCTAGAAGACAATATTCGTATTAAAACTCTCAGTTTATGCTTTGTCGTATTTTACACGACAGTTGTATTATTAAGTTGTATTTGAATTTTGTACCATGTATTTGGCGACTCAAGATGGGTGATGTATACCTATTTTGGGGGCGTCACAGTTGGTATCAAAGCTTAGGGATATGATCCCTGGTTGAGATGTGAGACAAGAACTAGGAGGGGAGAGACGGGAAATTCCTTCGCTAGTATGACCTACCTAAGTTTATTTGGTATTTAATTGGTCAATCAGAGTATAGGGATAATATGTGACATGTCAATTAACCCTTGTTTTGTGGCAGTATTTGAAAATGACATATGAGAATGTTAAGAATAGCAATAGAGCACAGGAGACCGTTGAGTCTCCACAGATCAATAACCAGGAAAATGAGTATCAAGAAGGCGACAATCCTCATGCAAACGACAACACTGACCAAATGATGAACGATGGAATGTTCAGAGGCTTTATGCAATTCATGCAACATCAGGCGAGAGTGGCTCCTGTCCAAAATGCAGGTGGAAACACTGGAAACTCTCGGATGGTCACCAATAAACAGTTCAAGGAGCTGGGACCACCAGAGTTTTTTGGATAGCTAAAACCACTTAAGGCGGAGAATTGGATAAAGCAGATTAACAAGATATTTGATGTCTTGGGATGCTCTGAGGAGCAAAAGGTTCCCTTTTCCACCTTCATGTTGTGGGCAGAGGCAGATTACTAGTGGGAATCTGTAAAGCGTACTCAACCTACCGCACTGAAGATGTCTTGGGAGAAGTTCCAAGAACAGTTCAACGACAAGTACTTTCTCGAAAGTATTCGTCACATGAAAGAGGTAGAGTTCATTAAACTGGAGCAAAACAACATGATCGTGTCGCGATCTGAAGACGAAGTTTGTTTGCCGAGTTATCCCGGTTTGCGTCCCACTTAGTTGATAATGAGGAGAGAATGACGCGGATGTTTCTAAGAGGTTTAAAACCCGAGATACGTCAATATCTTATCTATCATAAATTGTGTTTGTATTCAGATGTTGTTAATAGGGATCAGTTATTGGAGCGCGATAATGAGTCAACCCAACCAAAAGAGAACAACCGGCAAAATCAAAATACCAGTGGTTGCGGTCATCAAAGCGGTGACAACAAGCGTGGAGGGAATCAACAGGCCAGAAATGGTAACCACTTCGGTGGTAATCATGGCCAAGGCAATAAGAGTGGATAATTCAAGAAGAGGAGATTCAACAATAATGGAAAGACGTCAGCACCAGCACCCGTTGTTAAGGAAGGAGAACGACCACCTATCATATGCTTCAAATGCGGAGGGAGGGACATATCGGTCAAAGCTGCGCATGCGATCAAAAGCGTGTTACAATTATGGAAGAGAAGGTCACCTAGCTCGATTTTGTCGTTCAAGGAAGCCAATTCCAGCTGGGCATTCCAGAAAAGTCAAAACCAGTAGTTCAAGGGAGAGCATTTGTCATAACCTCCTAGAAAGCAAGGAACCCGAACGAGGTCATCACGGATAAGCTTATCATAAACTATAGCGAAGTCTATACCTTATTTGATACCGGTTCTACCCATTCTTTTATTTCTCCTACTTGCGCTCAACGTTTAAATTTGACCCTGGAGAAATTAGACTTTGACTTATCTGTTGAAACTCCGTTGGGAGAAACCTTCATTACATCCACTGTTTATAAGTCTTGTTTGGTTCAAATCGGTACCCTCACATTACCTGTCGATCTTATTTCATTGAAAATACTTGAATTTGACGTAATTCTAGGGATTGATTGGTTAACTACTCATCATGCAAAAATTGATTATTTTCATAAGGTTGTTAGCTTTCATATTCCTAACCAACCTATTATGCGAATTCAAGCAACCAAACCATTAAAATCAATCACTGTCATCTCAAGCCATAAAGCTATTCGTTTATTGAAAAACGGATGTCAAGCTTTCTTAGCTCATTTCACGATTTAAACAAAAATACGTCGGTTTTGAATGATATTTCTATTGTTAATAAATTTCTGACGTATTTCTGAAGAACTTCAGGCCTACCCCAGGCGTGAAATTGAATTTTGTATCGACCTTGAACCCGTACAAAACCCATTTCCAAAGCCCCATATCGAATGGCTCTATTGAACTTGAGGAGTTAAAGACCCAATGCGAGAATTGTTGAGACATCGGTTTCATTAAATCCTACTACTTCTCCTTGGGGTGCTCTATCTATTATTCGTGAAAAAGAAAGATGGGAGTATCGCGACTTTATATTGATTATCGGGAGTTGAACCATGTCACCATCAAAATATATATCCGTTGCCTAGCATTGATAATAACATGTTTGACCAATTTTTTCTTTTCAAGCGATCTTAATTCTTTATCAAAAATCGATTTTAAAAAGATGACATTCCAAAGGCTTTTCGAAACTTCGATGCGGGCATTATGAATTCCTAGTCATGTCCTTTTGGATTGACTAATGCTCTTCTTTGCCTTCATGGATATGATGAACCGAGTATTCAATGAATATTTGGATCACTTTGTGGTCGTCTTTATTGATGACATCCTCATATATTCCAAAAGCCGTGATGATCATGAGCAACACTTGAGGTGATACTCCAAAAGCTTCGTGAAAACAAGCTTTATGCCAAGTTGAAGAAATCTGAGTTACGGCTTGAGGAAGTAGCATTCCTTGGGCACGTAGTATCAAGTCATGGAATATCATTTGACCCGTGAAAAGATTGAATCTATTCAAAGTTGGGAGCAACCTAAATCGATGGCCAAAATCGTAGCTTTCTCGGCTTATTTGGTTATTATCGGAGATTCGTAGAAGGGTTTTCTCGAATCGCTACTCCATTAACTCAACTGACTCGGAAAGATACAAAATTCAGTTGGAGCGAGGAATGTGAGAAGAGTTTTCAAGAACTCAAGAGGCGACTCATTTCAGCACCTATTCTGACAATACCATTTGGCTCGAAGGGATTTGTCATCTACAGTGATGCTTCAGGCAAAGGGTTAGGATGTGTTCTCATGCAGCATGGGAAAGTCATAGCCTATGCCTCTCGACAACTCAAAGAATATGAGAGAAATTATCCTACTCATGATCTAAGGTTGGCAGCAGTCGTTTTTGCACTAAAGATCTGGAGGCATTACCTGTATGGGGAGAAAGTGGAGATATTTACGGATCATAAAAACATCAAATATTTCTTCACCCAAAAGGAACTCAACATGCGACAAAGACGTTGGCTTGAGCTGTTGAAAGATTATGATCATACCATCCAATACCATCCTGGAAAAGCGAACGTAGTAGCTGACGCATTGAGTAGAAGATCATATGCGGGTACAAATGCGATATTGTCAACGCAAAGACCCATTTTGTATGACTTGAAAAGGATGGAGACAGAGTTAAAGACTCCAGGGACCCATGTGATGATGGCGAATATACGAGTAAAACCGACTTTAATCGATAAAGTTAAACCAGCTTAAGCTACAGACCTGGAGCTGATGTGTATGAGGAAGAAAGTGCAAGAAGGTGTTATGCCGGAAGCAATAATCGATGAAGAATGAATACTTCGAGTCAACTCCAGACTTTGTGATCCTAACAACCCTTATTTAAAGTATAAAATCATGATGGAGGCGAACAACACACCGTTTGTAATCCGGTACCAAAATGTTTCGTGATCTTCGACATACATTTTGGTGGAGCAAAATGAAAAGAGAGATTGCGGAGTTTATCTCAAGGTGTTTAACTTGTCACCAAGTCAAGGCAGAGCATCAAGTGCCAAAAGGTCTATTGCAACCACTAAAAATTCTAGAATGGAAGTGGGAGCACATTACCATGGATTTTGTTACTGGTCTTCCCAAGGTTTCTCAAGGCATAGATGCAATTTTGGTCATTTTTGATAGATTGACCAAGTCTTCTCATTTCTTACCTATACAAGAAACTTATACACTTGAACGTCTTGCTCGTATGTACATAAACGAGATTGTAAGACTGCATGGTATGCCAGTATCCATAGTTTCTTATCGAGACCCAAGATTCACTTCACGATTTTGGGTTAGTTTGCAGAAGGCTATGGGCACGAATTTATGATTTAGCTCGGCATATCATCCTCAGACAGACGGGCAGTCAGAGAGGACTATTCAAACTCTTGAAGATCTATTAAGACTCTGTGTCCTTGACTTCAAAGGAAGTTGGGACAAGTTCTTATCATTGGTGGAGTTTTTCTACAACAACAGTTATCAGGCAAGTATTGGCATGGCCCCATTCTAGGCGTTGTATGGAAGAACGTGTCGTTCTCCAATATGCTGGGATGAGGTGGGTGAAGCAATGTTGTTGGGACCAGAGTTGGTACGTATGACTATAAAAAAGATTCAAATGATCCGACAACGTATAAAAACCTCACAATATCAATAAAAGAGTTATGTTGATCTTCATCGAAAGGACATGGAATTTGATATTGGAAATCATGTGTTGTTACGTGTTGCTCCATGGAAAGGAGTTACGAGATTTGGAAAGAGAGGAAAGCTCAATCCTCGATTCATTGGCCCATTTTTAATCCTCGATCGAGTAGGAACTGTGGCCTATAGACTCGCTTTACCGCCAAGTATGTCTCATGTTCATAACGTTTATCACATATCCATGTTACGTAAATATGTGGAAGACCCGAACCACATTATTGAGTTAGAACCGGATGAAATAGCGGAAGATTTAACGTATGAAGAGGTTCCTGTTAAAATCTTGGACAAGAAAGAACATATTTTACGCTCCAAGGTTATACCTCAAGTCAAAATTTTGTGGAGAAACCACGACGTTGAGGAAATGACCTAAGAGTTAGAATCTGAAATGAAATCAAGGTATCCTTACCTCTTCGACATACCAGGTATGTACCCTAATTTTGAGGGCGAAATTTCATAAGAAGAGGAGGTTGTAAGACCCCAACTTTTATGAATAAAGATGAATTTTCTATAAATATCATTTTTGAATATTATGAAGTGAATTTGATATAATGTTATAGTTGTGGGTAATATTTATAAATTTTTCAAAGTACGCAAGTTGTTATATAATATTCGATTGGTCGAGGAATATTCGTTTTAACAGGAAATATTCGTGCGACGACACAATCATTGGTGGACCCCACAACGGAATTATTGTTGGATTGAGAAAACGACAAAAATATCTTTTTATAAAAATAACGGCGAAAGTTTTACCGTTAACTGTTGAAACACCCGGTGTTAAAAGTACAGTAATACGCGTGGTTGCATAGTAGCACACGGTATTGATTATTGATGCTTACGTGAGAAGTAACTCAGTTTTATTCAATTATCGCTACAGTAATTGTTGCATAGTATCTCACATTATTTGATTCAATTATTGTCGATATTTTATATATTATTAAATCAATAATTGAGATGACAGAGTTATTAATATTATTATTTGCAATATTGACAATGTCTAGAAGTTTTGTCAATGAGAGGTTTGGTCACCTAATTGCGCGAATAGGGAGAAATCCTTATTGGAAAGCCACCTCTTTCCTGGGAACGACCTGGTTGTTAAATATTGCGAATTATAATAATGATGATAAATATTGTTAAAAATATTGAGAGAATTTTTATGATGTATTTGATGTAATTTTTACGTATTATTGGGATCCGCACTTACCCATTTTTCAAAATAGTCAGGAGAAAGTTATTTTAGTTTTTTGTTATATATATATATATATATATATATATATATATGATGAAAGTGACTTTGGGGGGTGGGGATTGATGTTGAATCATGGGGGATAAAAACCAAGTGGTGTATATATAATATTGATATATATATATATATATATATATATATTAAAGCATGTTTATATATATATATATTATTTTATTTTTTTGTTTTGTTTTTATTGGATGGTTGATTGAAAATTAGCATTTGTGATTCTCAAAGTTTTCATCCGTGAGTTGCACATCTATTGCATCCGTGATTTTTTCTTGCACAATGCCCTTCCATTCTCCTATAAATAGGATGCTTAGTTAGAATTAAAAATCACACCAGAATAAGAGAATTCTTCTTCTATAATATTGAGCGTATTTCTTTAGAATTTTAGAAAGCTTTGAGCGTAGAAAGAAGTAAAAGTTTTCTTCAAGAATATCCCCACTATACCAGTTAGAATACTCTTCTTTTCAAGGTAAGGGATGTTATTTTTGTTCAATATTCGCTTGAAATAATATTTTCTTCCATACTCTGTAGTATGTAAGTAATATTATTTCGTTTCAGATTTTGAATTCTATACTCGTTTTGTTAGAGTTTTGGCTTCTATACTCCATGAAATTAGTAGAATATCCTTGATATTTGCGCTTCATCCAGTATCTTTTCATGAAAATATTATTCTAAATATTTTTGATAAGTTTTAACTTTTTCATGCCGAAATACTATTCACGGGTTACTATTCCCAAATTACTATTTACGGGGTACTATTCACTCGAGTATTATTCACCCGGGGTACTATTCATGATAAAAATTGATTCGTTTTTGGTCCAAATTATTTTTGGTACAATATTATTCTTGAATTTTACTCCACAAAGTAGTATTATGTTAACAATTTGGACGTTATTGATTTCTGAATAAATTAAATTATAAATCTTTAAAAATTTATCCTTGAACTTGTTTTATTGAATTCTTATATCATTGTCATCATCCTCATGTTTATATTATGTTGAAAATCTTCTGTGGCCTGTAGTGACTAGATGGACTTGGTATAATTATGACCAGGGATTATTCGGTATAATCATGACCGTAATGTTACAAATGATGTGGTAAAAGTCCTCATTGGCCCGTAGTGCATTGATGGACAGTTGTTGGCATGATCATGACCATTGATAAAAACACAAATATCCTTGGCCCGTATTGCATGGATAATTTGTGATGGTGATACTAATGAATATCCTTGGCTGTAGTGTAGGGATGATGTGGATTATTTATTAAGCTGAGTCACAACGATAATAGTGATGAAAAACCTTTTAAATCAGAGAAGATAGTAGATTTTATTCTCTACTTGACTCTTCTAAAGGATTGCTTGTTCCGCTGCAGTTAAACTTGATGTTTGTTATATTTTATCAGTTTAACACTGTTGAAGGCTAACAATAATTTATTCTTCATTATCTTAGTCATAATATTTCTTACTGGGCTAGTTGAGCTCACCCTTTTGCTTTCATTGTTCTCTTGAAATATGAAGAGCGTGGCGAGGGGACTAGTCGGGGAGCGGGTGGCGATCACGATGATAATAGCATTAGTAGTCTTTACTATTCTATGAAATAGTGTAATAAATGTATTGAGGACTCCATTTGAGTTTGAATACTGTCTAGAAGACAATATTCGTATTAAAACTCTCAGTTTATGTTTTTTCATATTTTACACGACAGTTGTATTATTAAGTTGTATTTGAATTTTGTACCATGTATTTGGAGACTCAAGATGGGTGATGTATACCTATTTTGGGGGCATCACAGTTGGTATCAAAGCTTAGGGATTTGATCCCTGGCTGAGATGTGAGACAAGAACTAGGAGGGGAGAGACGGGAAATTTCACGTCCGACCCCAGCTGTTCGATCATTTTAAACTTTCCGGTGATGACGAACATTTTAAGGGATTCTCTTCCGAAGAGTATCTCGTAGCCTATGTTCGTGCTCAGTGTTAGGTAATTCCCAAATTGGTTAACCTCTTCTGTTATCATCATGCTTTATTCTTCATAGCTGATATGCTCCTTCTGCTGCAGGCCAACGTCATCCTCGCCCGAGCCATTCCGCCTTTTGCCCGAACGACCAAAAAAGAAGTCCAGCTGAGGTCAGACGTACTGTTTCTCAAAACTGAGGTTCGAGGTCTAAACTCAGACCTGAAGAAAGAAAGGGATCTTCATGCCGAGACACAGAATAAGGCTACCCAGGCTGAACGACAGGCCAAAGAACTGAAAGAACAGTATTCCTTGCTTCAACATAAGTTCGTCGGCCTCGAAGGTCATGCGAAGAAGTTGCTCCAGGAGAAAGATCTTTTATCCGAAGAGAGCAATGACCGGTTGTAGGCGCTTCATCAGCTTGAGGAGAAGTTCGACGGGATGCACAGTAAGCTGATGCACGTGATCTAGGAGAACCACGCCTTGAATGATGAACGTGCTAAGGACAAGCAACATACGATTGAAGAATATGAAGAATCCCCGGCCTTGACCGAAAAGATCATAGCTCAGTTCGCTGAAGGCTATGAAACCTATCGGGAGAAGGCTCACGCCAAGTTGATTACTGTTGACCTCGATGCTTCCGTTCTAGACTCTTCGGATGAAGAATCCAAAGCTGGAGATTAGCTCCACTTAGGACTTATAATTTTTGTAATCTTCATTTTTTTTCTCTTTATTTGTACTTTGCCCGAATCTTATACGATAGGGTCTTGTAAAAATTTGAAAATATGAATGAAGTACCAAATTTTTGTTTGTAAATTTTTTCGATCAGTTATACTCGTGACTTTTCTCGATCAGTCATGTTATTTCAAACTTTCTGATCGTGTTATGCCCGAAGTTCGTCTGATGAACAATTGCAGTTTTCTCGATCAGTTATACCTGTGACTTTTACCGATCAGTTATGTCATTTTCAACTTCCTGATCGGCTTAAGTCCAAAGTTTGTCTGATCGGATATGTAAAAGCTTATGAATATAAATGGAGTGTAAACATTTCCGAAGAAAAATCTCATTTATTTTATTGATAAATAAAGCGGTGTACATAAACAAAGAAAAGAATGACATAACTCTTACTGGTAAAATTTTCTAAGTCTTCCAACATGCCATATATTCTTTACTTCAGAACCATCCATTGCTCAAAGTCGGTATGTACCTGGCTTCGGCACTTCGTCCACTTTATAGGGCCCCTCCCAGTTCGGCATCAGTTTGCCAGTGTTTTGGGGGGTTGAAGCCTCGGATTCCCGAAGGACTAAATCTCCAACCTCGAATCTTCTTTGCTTCACCTTCTGGTTGTAGTGTCGGGCTGTTCTCTTTTGGTAAATCGCAAACCTTATCATAGCTAAGTCCCGAACTTCCTCCAAGAGGTTCAGGTTTAACCGTAGGCCCTGATCATTATATAAATCCTTATATTGGCTGACCCGAAGGGTAGGAGATCCGATCTCAATAGGTATGAGTGCATCGGTCCCATATGTCAATCGAAACAGTGAATCCCCAGTTGTTGTTCTCAGAGTAGTTCGATAAGCCCACAAGACACTGAATAATTCTTATGGCCACCGACCATAAGAATTACTCAGTTTTAATTCGTCTAACCTCCGTTTAATTCCGTTAAGAAGGGTTCAGTTGGTGACTTCAACTTGACCGTTCGATTGAGGGTGAGAGACTAAGGTCTTTCGATGCTGAATTCCCATCTCTTTCAGAAAAGCTTCAAATTTTGACCCTACAAATTGTCTGCCATTGTCCGAGACTACTGCCATTAAGATACCGAATCGGTAGACAACACCCTCTTTGAAAAACTTCAAACACTCTTGTTCGGTGATCTTCGGTAGAGGTTTGGCTTCAACCCACTTGGTCATGTAATCAATGGCCACAATCACGAAGCACACTTGCCCCTTGGCCTTTGGCAGAGGACCCAGGATGTCGATTCCCCATACAGCAAATGGAATCGGGGATAACACCAATCATAATTCTTCGGGAGGCTGATGTGGGATGGTGTTGTTCAGCTAGCATTTGGAGTATTTTTTGACGAAGTTTTTGGCCTCCTGGTAGATGGTTGGCTAATAGTATCCCTGTCTCAGAATCTTGTATGCTAGTGATTTGGCTCCCATGTGATCCCCATAAATCCCTTCATGTACTTTCCGAAGTGTGTAATCTGCTTCCGATGGAGTTAATCATTTGAGTAGTGGGGAGCTAAAGGCCCTTCGGTATAGCTCTCCATCAACAAGAATAAAATTTGAACTCCTGTGTTTGATCTTTCTTGACAATATGCGATCTGAAGGTAACACCCCATCAACCAAATATGATATGTACGGTGTGAGCCAGCAATCGAGTCAATCTAGGGCTAACACGTCTGCCTTCAGAACGCTGGGTTGTTCCAATACCTCTAAGTATACTGACCCGTTGAATGAACTCGCTTCGGTAGTTGCCAGTTTGGCCAGATCATCTGCTACCGTATTGTTTGACTGATCGATCCCTTGACAACTATGTGTGCTGAAGTACATGAGTTTATCTTTTACTTCG
This sequence comes from Panax quinquefolius, assembly GCA_020205615.1. Classification (NCBI taxonomy): domain Eukaryota; kingdom Viridiplantae; phylum Streptophyta; class Magnoliopsida; order Apiales; family Araliaceae; genus Panax; species Panax quinquefolius. The sequence continues at coordinate 87,669,801 of CM035168.1, forward strand.
GCCAGATATTTTGACATCCTTGCCCCCCGAGCCTCATATTCCCCCGATATCTGCTTAATCACCAACTGGGAATCGCTGTAGATGACTAGCTTCTGCACTTCTAAGCTACGGGCCAACCGAAGTCCAGCTAAAATGGCTTCATATTCTGCTTCGTTATTCGTGGCCTTGAACTGAAACCGGATGGCTTGCTGGACTATAAACGCTTTGGGACTTTTCAGAATAACTCCTGCTCCACTGATGTCCGAACTCGACGACTCATCTACATACAAAGTCCACAAAGTTGGTCCCTGTTGAGCTTCGATAATTGTACTCACGTCCTATTCTGTAAAAGAACATTCTACTATGAAGTTTGTCAACGCCTGCCCCTTGATTGCTGTGCGGGGATGGTATTCTAAAGCAAATTGTGTTAATTCCATTGCCCACGCAGCCAACCGACCCGACACTTCTGGCTTGTGCAGTACTTTTTTCAACAGCTGATCGGTATACACTACCACCAACCGACCCTGAAAATAATGCCGAAACTTTCTACTTGCAATGATCAAGGCATAAGCGAACTTTTTCAGAATTGGGTATCTTATTTCTACGTCCCGAAGAATGTGGTTGACATAGTACATCGAGAACTGTCTTCCCCCTTGTCCCTCACTAGTGCTGCCCCCACTACCATCGAGCTTGCAGCCAAGTATATGTATAATGGTTCCGAAGGGATGGGCTTCATCAACAACGGCGCCAAAGAAAAATACTTCTTAATTCCTTGGAGCGCATCTTCGCATTCTGAAGTCCATTGAAAGCTCTTCTCATTCTTTGGTCCTTTGAGGGTGTCAAAAAATGGTAGACACCTTTCAGCTGATTTTGATACGAATCTCCGAAGGGCCCCAATCCGACCAGTCAACCTTTGAACATCTTTGTATGTCTTTGGTGATTTCATATCTAGATTCGCCTGAATCTTCTTTGGATTCGCTTCAATGCCCCTTTTACTGATTAAGTATCCCAAAAACTTTCCTGACCCCAAACTGAAGGTACATTTAGTCGGGTTCAACCGCAGCTTATGTCATCCGACTGTCTCAAAGTAGTTCTCTAGATCTTCGAGGTGATCCCGAACTGACATCCTTTAAACGATCATGTCGTCCATGTAAACCTCTATGCTTCGGCCCAACTGCTTCCTGAACACGAAGTTCATCATTCACTGATATGTTACCCCGGTATTTAGCAGTCCAAAGGTCATCTTTCGATACACATATATGGCCCGATACGTGATGAAACTCGTCTTCGGGATGTCTTCCTTGCTCATCAAAATCTGGTGGTATCCTGAGAAGGCATCCATGAAGCTCAACATGCCGTACCTCGATGTGGCATTAATCAACTAGTCTATGTTAGGCAAAGGATAGAAATCTTTCAGGCATGCCTTGTGTCAGGTCCTGTGTAATCAATGCATAGCCTCCACTTCCTGTTCTATTTCTGAACCAACACCACATTAGCCAGTCATTCGGGGTAGTCAATTCCGAATATAAATCCCGCTTCCAGAAGTTTGGTGATTTCTTCGTCTATGATCCTCTGCCTCTTTGGAGCAAAAATCCTTCTTTTCTGTATCACTGGTTTCCTCTTTGGGTCAACATGCAAATTGTGCAGGGCCCGCTTACCCTAGGCATGTCACTAGGCTCCCATGCAAAGATGTCGGCATACACCCGAAGCAGATCTACCAGCCCCGTCCGTAAGGGTTCTGTTAACCCCGACCGAATTTTGATTAACTTCTCTGTATTACCTGGGACCAATTCCACATCTTCTATTTCTTCGACAGCCAGGGCCATCGGTTCTGTGTTGCTCTCAGTGAATGGCTCTATTTCAATGGCCATCATTTTTTTTGCTTACTGACCCCAACCCTCGAAGAAATTAATGTGTTCCGATAGCACCTTCGGGAAATATCAAGATCCCTTTTTACCTCCTCTATCCCGTTCGGTGTCGAAAACTTGATCTTAAAATGGGGGATGGACGTAATGGCTTGCAGTGCTGCTAGTGTCGGCCTTCCCAATATAGCGTTGTATGCCGAATCCACCTGTACCACAAAGAATCTAACAATTATCTCTGCCTACTGGGGAGCCATACCAAACTTGATGGGCAGTTCGATGGTGCCTGACATGTACATCGGGTCCCCACTGAAACCATACAACGGGCCTTCTCCACCCAACTCCATCTTTTTTCCTTCCAGATCCATCCTTTGATAAGAGTGAGTGTACAGTATGTTGAATGAGGTCCCATTATCAATCATCATCATCTTCATCTCCACTGGCTCGACCTGTGCTGTTATCACCAATGCCCTATCGTGTGGTTCTATTAGATCTATTGGATAATCCTCATCTGAGAACGAGATGGATACCCCCGAGTAGGCCCAATCCTTCCTTGGCGAGGAACCTGCTACCGACAACACGGCCTCGAGGTGTCCGCTTCTCTTCTTCCTGGTTACACATCCTACCAAACTTCCCGGTTTAGTGAATTAGTGAGAAATGAAGGAAGAATGAGCTTCTATTTATAGGAAGATATAGTTTCGATAATTGCACATTTTGGGGCTCAAAATATTACAATATAATACCTTCCTCTTTTTATTCATTTTTAATTTAGTCCTGTAAGTATTATCAAACTTGCACCACCTCCCCTAATAGTAAATAATATGAATCAATAGTTCAATCATGTGAATCAAAAGTTATAATCATGTGAAAATACGAATTACAGTATAATACCTTCAACTATACCTCCATTTTTAACTTAGTCATGCAAGTATTATCAATCTTGCACCACCTCCCCTAATAGTACAAGAATGTGAATCAATAGTACACACATGTGAACAAATAGTTATAATCATGTGAATTAATAGCAATTAATTGCTCATTTATCCGATTAATTACCCGATTGGTCAATATAACCTCCAGACATCAATTATTATCGAAATAAATGTTAATTTTCACTAACACTAATAATTCCAACACAATGGAACTATCCAATTCATCTTTAATCAACACGAACTTATTCATCATTAATATTATAATTCACAATATTTAACAACCAGGTCATTCCCAGGAAAGAGGGGGCTTTTCGATAAGGATTTCTTCTTATTAGCGCGTAATTAGATGACCAAACCTCTCCTTGACAGAACTTCTAGACATTGTCAATATTGCAAATAATAATATGAATAACTTTGTCGTCTCAATTATTGATTTAATTATATATATTATGCAGATGATACTGTGACAATAATTGAATCAATAATATGAGAGATATGATGCAGTAATCACTGTAGCAATAATTGAGTGACTTCTAACGTAAGCATCAATAATTAATCTGTAGTGCTACTTATGCAACCCACGCGTATTCATCGCTTTTTTTACTACCGGTAGTTCAACGGTTTTAACAAAGAACACTTTCGTCGTTATTTTTATAAAAGATAATTACGTCATTTTCTAACTATGACAATACTTCCGTTTGTGGGGTCCACCAATGATTCTTACGTCGTCATTTAATATTCCCTGTTAAAAGCGAATATTCCCCGACCAATCGAATATTATATAACCACTTGCTTACTTTGCAAAATTTGTAAATATTACCCACAACTATAACATTATATCAAATCCACACCATAATATTCAAAAATATATTTCGAGAAAATTATTCTTTATTCATAAAAGTTGGGGTCTTACAACCTCCACTTCTTATGAAATTTCATCCTCGAAATTAGGGTACGTACCTGGTATATCAAAGAGGTGAGGATATCTTGACTTCATCTCAAATTCTAACTCCCAGGTCATTTCTTCCACATCATGGTTTCTCCACAAAACTTTGACTTGAGGTATAACCTTGGAGCGTAATATGATCCTTCTTATCCAAGATTTTAACAGGTAACTCTTCATACGTTAAATCTTCCTCTATCTCGTTTGGTTCTAATTCAATAATGTGGTTCAGGTCTTTCACATATTTACGTAACATAGATATGTGAAAAAAGTTATGAACATGAGACATACTTGGCGGTAAGGCGAGTCTATAGGCCACAGTTCCTACTCGATCGAGGATTAAAAATGGGCCAATAAATCGAGGATTGAGCTTTCCTCTCTTTCCAAATCTCGTAACTTCTTTCCATGGAGCAATACGTAACAACACATGATCTCCAATATTGAATTCCACATCCTTTTGATGAAGATCAACATAACTCTTTTGTCAATCTTGTGAGGTTTTTATACGTTGTTGGATCGTTTGAATCTTTTTCGTAGGCATACATACCAAATCCGGTCCCAACAACGTTGCTTCACCCACCTCATCCCAGCATACTGGAGAACAACACTTTCTTCTATACAAAGCCTCAAATGGAGCCATGCCAATACTTGTTTGATAACTATTGTTGTAGGAAAACTCCACCAATGGTAAGAACTTGTCCCAACTTCCCTTGAAGTCAAGGACACAGAGTCTTAATAAATCTTCAAGAGTTTGAATAGTCCTTTCCGACTGCCCATCCGTTTGAGGATGATATGCCAAACTAAATCGTAAATCCGTGCCTATAGCTTTTTGCAAACTAACCCAAAATCTTGAAGTGAATCTTGGGTCTCGATCAGAAACTATGGATATTGGCATACCATGCAATCTTACAATCTCATTTATGTACATACTAGCAAGACGTTCAAGTGTATAAGTTTCTCGTATCGGTAAGAAATGAGCAGACTTGGTCAATCTATCAACAATGACCCAAATAGCATCTATGCCTTGAGAAACCTTGGGAAGACCAGTAATAAAATCCATGGTAATGTGCTCCCACTTCCATTCTGGAATTTCAAGTGGTTGCAATGGACCTTTTGGCACTTGATGCTCTGCCTTGACTCGTTGACAAGTTAGACACCTTGAGATAAACCCCGCTATCTCTCTCTTCATATTGCTCTACCAAAATGTATGTCGAAGATCACGATACATTTTGGTACTCCCGGGATGGATTGCAAACGGTGTGTTGTTCGCCTCCATCATAATTTTATACTTCAAGTCAGAATTGTTAGGAACACAAAGTCTGGAGTTGACTCGAAGTATTCCTTCTTCATCAATTCTTTCTTCTGAAATAGCACCTTCTTGCACTTTCTTCCTTATACGCATCAGCTCCAGGTCTGTAGCTTGAACAGCTTTAACTTTATTGATTAAAGTCAGTTCCACTCGTATATTCACCATCATCACATGGGTCCCTGAAATCTTAAACTCTATTTCCATCCTTTCCAAGTCATATAAAATGGGCCTTTGCGTTGACAATATTGCACTTGTGCCCGCATATGATCTTCTACGCAATGCGTTAGCTACTACGTTCGCTTTTCCAGGATGGTATTGGATGGTATGATCATAATCTTTTAACAACTCAAGCCATCATAGTTGTCGCATGTTGAGTTCCTTTTGAGTGAAGAAATATTTGAGGCTTTTACGATCCGTATAGATCTCCACCTTCTCTCCATACAGGTAATGCCTCCAAATCTTAAGTGCAAAAACGACTGCTGCCAACTCTAGATCATGAGTAAGATAATTCCTCTCATATTCTTTGAGTTGTCGCGAGGCATAGGCTATGACTTTCCCATGTTGCATGAGGACACATCCTAACCCTTTGCCTGAAGCATCACTGTAGATGACAAATCCCTCCGAGCCAGATGGTATTGTCGTAATGGTCTTTGAAATGAGTCTTCTCTTGAGTTCTTGAAAACTCTTCTCACATTCCTCGCTCCAACCAAACTTTGTATCTTTTCGAGTCAGCTGAGTTAATGGAGTAGCGATTCGAGAAAATCATTCCACGAATCTCCGATAATAACCAGCTAAGCCGAGAAAGCTACGTACTTCGGTCACTAACTTTGGTTTCTCCCAGCTTTGAATTGCTTCAATCTTCGCTAGGTCAATAGATATTCCATGATTTGATATCACGTGCCCAAGGAATGCAACTTCCTCAAGCCAGAACTCACATTTCTTCAACTTGGCATATAACTTGTTTTCACGAAGCTTTTGAAGTATCAGCCTCAAGTGTTGCTCATGGTCTTCACGGGTTTTGGAGTATATGAGGATGTCATCAATAAAGATGACCACAAAGTGATCAAAATATTCCTTGAATACTCGGTTCACCATGTCCATGAAGGCAGAATGAGCATTAGTCAATCCAAAAGACATGACTAGGAATTCATAATGCCCGTACCGAGTTCTGAAAGCAGTGTTTGGAATGTCATCAGTTTTAATCTTCAACTGATGATATCCGGAACGAAGATCAATCTTTGAAAAGAATTTGGCTCCTTGCAATTGGTCAAACAGGTCATCAATGCAAGGCAACGGGTACCTATTTTTGATGGTGACATGATTCAACTCCCGATAATCAATACAAAGTCGCATACTTCCATCTTTCTTCTTCACGAATAGAACAGGAGCACCCCAAGGAGACGTACTAGAACGAATGAAACCGATTTCTAACCATTCCTGTAGTTAGGTTTTCAACTCCTGAAGTTCAATAGGAGTCATTCGATACGGGGCTTTGGAAATGGGTTTTATACTAGATTCAAGGTCGATACAAAATTTAATTTCACGCTCTGGGGGTAGGCTAGGAAGTTCTTCAGGGAATACATCAGGAAATTTATTAACAAGAAATATCATTCAAATCTGACGTATTTTTATTTAAATCCGTGACATGGGCTAAGAAAGCTTGACATCCGTTTTTCAATAAACGAATAGCTTTATGACTTGATATGACAGTGATTGATTTTAGTGGTTTGGTTGCTTGAATTCGCATAATAGGTTGGTTAGGAATATGAAAGCTAACAACCTTACGAAAATAATCGATTTTAGCATAATGAGTAGTTAACCAATCAATCCCTAAAATCACATCAAATGCAAGTATTTTAAAGGAAATAAGATCGACAGGTAACGTGCGGTTATCGATTTTAATCAAACAAGACTTATAAACAGTGGATGTAATGAAGGTTTCTCCAAACAGAGTTTCAACAGATAAGTCAAAGTCTAATTTCTCCGGAGTCAAATTTAAACGTTGAGCGCAAGTAGGAGAAATGAAATAATGGGTAGAACCGGTATCAAATAAAGTATAAACTTCACTAGAGTTTATGATTAGCTTACCCGTGATCACCTCGTTCAGATTCCTCGCTTCTTGGGAGGTTACGACAAACGCTCTCCCTTGAACTACCGGTTTTGTCTTGTCTAGGACACCCTTTGATGCCTCCATCCCAGCTGGACTTGACTTTGTTGCACGACAAAATCGGGCTAGGTGACCTTCTTTTCCATAATTGTAACACGCTTTGGATTGCATCCTCATGAGCTTGGTGATGTGTCCTTCCCTCCACATTTGTAACATACTGACCGGCCGGTCGTTCTCCTTCCTTAACAACAAAAGTCTTTGGTCGACGTCTTTCCATCATTGTTGAATCTCTTCTTCTTGAAATGTCCACTTTTATTGTCATGGCCATGATTACCACCGAAGTGATTACCATTTCTGGCATGTTAATTCCCTCCACGCTTGTTGTCACCTCTTCGATGACTGCTACCGCTGGTGTTATCGACTTGTCGACTGCTCTCTCTTGGTTGGGTTGACTCATTATCACGCTCCAATAACTGAGCCCTATTCACAACATCTGAATACAAACATAGTTTGTGAGAAATTAGGTATTGACGTATCTCGGGTTTTAAACCTCTTAGAAACATCCGCGTCATTCTCTCCTCATTATCAACCAAATGGGACGCAAACTGAGATAACTCGGCAAACTTATCTTCGTATTGCACCACGGTCATATTGTTTTGCTCAAGCTTAATGAACTCTACCTCCTTCATGTGACGAATACTTTCAGGAAAGTACTTGTCGTTGAACAGTTCTTGGAACTTCTCCCAAGACATCTTCAGGTCATGTGAAGTTGAGTACGCTTTACGATTCCCACCAAGAATCACCTTCTGCTTCTGCATAACATGAAGGTGGCAAAGGGTACCTTTTGCTCCTCTAAGTATCCCAAGACATCAAATATCTTGTTGATTTGCTTAATCCACGTCTCCGCCTTAAGTGGTTTTGGCTCTCCAAAAAACTCCGGTGGTCCCAGCTCCTTGAACTGCTTAGCGGTGATCGTTTGAGAGTTGTCAGTGTTTCCACCTGTATTTTGGACAGGAGCCGCCCTCGCCTGATGTTGGATGAATTGCATAAAACCTCTGAACATCCCATTGTTCATCATTTGATTGTTGTTGTTTACCTGAGGATTATTGTCTTCCTGTTGCACATTATCCTGAGTATTAATCTGTGGTGACTCAACGGTCTCATGTGCTTCATTTCTTATCTCAACATTTTCGAATGCCATTTTCAAATACTACCACAAAATAATGGTTAATTAACATATCACATATTATCCTTATACTCTGACCGACCAATTAAATACCAAATAAACTTAGGTAGGTCATACTAGTGAAGGAATTTCCCGTCTCTCCCCTCCTAGTTCTTGTCTCACATCTCAGCTAGGGATCATATTCCTAAGCTTTGATACCAACTGTGATGCCCCCAAAACAGGTATACATCACCCATCTTGAGTCGCCAAATACATGGTACAAAATTCAAATACAACTTAATTATACAACCGTCGTGTAAAATACAACAAAACATAATCTAAGAGTTTTAATAAGAATATTGTCATCTAGACAATATCCACACTCAATGGAGTCCTCATTACATTTATTATCACACTATTTAACAGAATAGTAAGGACTAATAATGCTATCATCTGGACCGTCACTCCGTCCCCCGACTAGTCCCGGCTATGTTCTCATTTCCTAAAGAGAACAGTGAAAGAAAGGGTGAGCTCAACTAGCCCAGTAAGAAATATTATGACCAAGATAATGCAGAATAAATTATCATTAGCCTTCAACAATGTTAAACTGATAGAATATAATAGACAACAAGTTTAACTGCAGTGGAACAAGCAATCCATTAGAAGAGTTAAGTAGAGCATAAAATCTACTATCTTCTATGATTTAAAAAGTTTTTCATCAACTTTATCGCTGAGACTCAGCTTAATAAATAAAATTGAATCATCCCTGCATCACGACCAAGGATATTTATGTAATCATCAATGGTGTAAGACCCCAACTTTTATGAATAAAGATTAATTTCTCTCGAATTATATTTTTGAATATTATGGTGTGGATATAATATAATGTTATAGTTGTGGGTAATATTTACAAATTTTTCAAAGTAAGCAAGTGGTTATATAATATTCGATTGGTCGGGGAATATTCGTTTTAACAGGAAATATTCATACGACGGCACAATCATTGGTGGACCCCACAACGAAAGTATTATCGTAGTAAGAAAACGATAGAATTATCTTTTTATAAAAATAATGACGGAAGTGTTACCGTTAAAAGCTGTTGAACTACCCAATAGTAAAGAAAGTACAATGTCTACGTTGGTTGCATAGTAAGACACCAGGTATTGGTTTTTGATGCTTACGTGAGAAGTCACTCAGTTATACTCAATTATTGCTACAATAATTACTGCATCATATCTCTCATATTAGTGATTCGATTGTCACAGTATCATCTACATAATATGATATATTATTAAATCAATAATTGAGACGACAAAGTTATTCACATTATTAAATTACAATATTTATAATGTCTAGAAGTTCTGTCAAGGAGAGGTTTGCTCACCTAATTGCGCGCCAATAGGGAGAAATCCTTATTGGAAAGCCCCTTCTTTCCTGGGAATGACCTGGTTGTTAAATATTGTAAGTTATAATATTGATGATAAATAAGCTCGTGTTGATTAAAGATGAAATTGATAGTTCCATTGTGTGGAAATTATTAGTGTTAGTAGAAATCGATATTTATGTTGATAATAATTGATGTCTAGAGGTTATATTGTTCAATCGGGTATTCGGGGCACTTTTTATGTCAGAGTACTATTCACGAGTTACTATTCACAAGTTAATATTCACGAGTTACTATTCACGAGGTACTATTCACCAGAAAAATATATTTCTTTTCGGTCCAAATCATTTTTGGGTACAATATTATTCCATGAGGAGATGTGCTAATTTTTCAGACCGTTGGTTAAAGTTATAATAGTGAATCAATATAGACCGCTAGTGGAAAGTTATAATAGTGAATCAATATGGATCGCTGGTTTAAAGTTTTAATAATAAATCAGTATGGACCGTTGCTTTAAGATTTAATAGTAAATCAATATGGACCGTCCGTTTAAAAGTAAATCAATCTGGACCGTTCATGAATTAGTTACTATTCACTCCATTCTCCTATAAATAGAAGCTCATTCCTTCATTATTTCTTACGAATTCACCGAAACTCTTGAGAGAGAAATTATAGAGAGAAAGAAGAAGAAGTCAAGTCACCTACCTCTATTCCAATATCCAGCTTTCTTCTAAGGTAAGGGGTATTATTTCTTTCAGTATTCATGAAGAGAACTTCATTATTCCATTCTTTATTATTATGTTGAATAACTTTTGTTATGCAAAAATACCGCATACATGGTGAAATTCTTCATTATTCCATTCTTTATTATTATGTTGGAATAACTTTGTTGCCAAGTATCGCATACATGGTGAAATTCTTCCATTATTCCATTCTTTATTATTATGTTGGAATAACTTTGTTTATGCAAGTACCGCATACATGGTGAAATTCTTCTATTATTCCGTTCATTATTATTACGCTTTAATATCACATGCATGCGTTCGTTCGTCGGACTTGGTTCCATTATTTATTATTCTTGGAATAACTCGTCATGCGCGTTTATCGCATGTATGGTGATTTCTGTTGTTATTTTATTATTTATTATTCTGTCAAAATATCATGTTTGTGCGTTTACGCCGGACCTGGTTCCATTATTTATTCTTCTTTCGGAATATCTTGTCTGTGCGTTTACGCCGGACCTGGTTCCATTATTTTTTATTCTGTTGGGAATAACCTGTCTGTGAAGTCTATCGCACGCATGGTGAATCCTTCTGTTATTCTATTCTTTTTTATTCATTGGAATAACTCATCTATGTGGATTACCACAAGCATGGTGAATGATCCTTTGTATTCATTCCTTATTAAATTGTGGAAATGATCTCAGATATCGTGGATTACCGCATGGCGGTGAAAATCCATTTGCGCTTTCATATATTCTATTATATTCATTGGTTAAAGTTTTGGCTTCTATACTCCATGAAATTACTGGAATATCCTTGATATTTGCGCTTCATCCTGTATCTTTTCATGGAAATATTCTTCTGAGCATTCTTGAATTTTACTCCACAAAGAAGTATCATGTTGACAATTTGGACGTTATTAATTTCTGGATAAATTAATTCTTGAACTTGTTTTATTGAATTATTATGTCATTGCCATCATCCCCATGCTTATATTATAATGAAAGTCATCTTTGGCTTACGTGCATAGATGGACTTAGTATGATTATGACCAGGGATCATTCGGTATAATCATGACCTGTAATGTTATAAATGATATGGTAAAAGTCCTCAGTGGCCTGTAATGCATTGATGGACAGCTTTTGGTATGATTATAACCAGGGATTGTTCGGTATAGTCATGACCATTGATGATTTAATGAATATCCTTGGCCTGTAGTACAGGGATGATTAGATGATGTGTTTTATTTATTAAGCTGAGTCTCAGCGATAAAAATTGATGAAAACATTTTATACCATAGAAGATAGTAGATTTTATTCTCTACTTGACTCTTCTAATGGATTGTTTGTTCCGCTGCAGTTAAACTTGATGTCTATTGTATTTTATCAGTTTAACATTGTTAAAGACTATTGATAATTTATTCTGTATTATCATAGTCATAATATTTCTTCTTTGGGCTAGTTGAGCTCACCCTTTCTTTCACCGTTCTCTTGTAAAATGAGAATATAAATTTGGGACGAGTCGGGGAAAGGAGTGATTATCCGTATGATAACATTAGTAGTCCTCACTATTCTCATTAAATAGTGTGACAATAAATGTAATGAGGACTCCTTTGAGTGTGGATATTGTCTAGATGACAATATTCCTATTAAAACTCTCAGTTTATGTATTGTCATATATTACACGACGGTTGTATAATTAAGTTTGTATTTGTATTATGTACCATGTATTTGGCGACTCAAGATGGGTGATGTATAGCTATTTTGGGGGGTGTCACAAATGGTCATGACTATACCGAATAATCCCTGGTCATAATCACACCAACAACTGTCCATCAATGAACTACAGGCCATTGAGGACTTTTACCACATTATTCGTCACATTACGGTCATGATTATACTGAATAATCCCTGGTCATAATCATACCAAGTCCATCTATGCACGTAAGCCAAAGATGACTTTCGTCACAATATAAGCATGAGGATGATGACAATGACATAATAATTCAATAAAACAAGTTCAAGGATAAATTTTAAAGATTTATAATTTAAATTTATCCAGAAATCAATAACGTCCAAATTGTCAACATGATACTTCTTTGTGGAGTAAAATTCAAGAATGCTCAGAAGAATATTTCCATGAAAAGATACTGGATGAAGCGCAAATATCAAGGATATTCCACTAATTTCATGGAGTATAGAAGCCAAAACTTTAACCAACAGAGTATAATAGAATATATGAAACCGCAAAATAGATTTTTTGCCCGCCATGCGGTAATCCACGTAGACAGATTATTTTCACAATTTAATAAGGAATGAATACGAAGGATCATTCACCATGCACGCGGTAATCCACATAGACAGGTTATTCCAATAGAATAATAAAGAATGGAATAACGTAAGAATTCACTAGGCGCGTGCGTGAATCCGCATGCATGTGTTATTCCAATGTAATAATAAAGAATGGAACCAGTCATACGTAACCCGCATTGCATGTGATATATTCCAACGAGTAATAACAAAGAATGGAACCAGTCATGCGTAATCGATGCAGATAGGATATTCCAACATAATAATAAAGAATGGGATAACAACGAGAATTCACTGTGCATGCGATAGATCGCACAAATAGGTTATTCCAATGTAATAATAAAGAATGGAATAATGTAAGAATTTCACCATGTATGCGGATTTCCAGTATAAAAAGTTATTCCAACATAATAATAAAGAATGGAATAACAACCCTTACGAGTATTGAAAGAAAATAACTCTCTTCGTGAATACTGAAGGAATAATACCCACTTACCTTAGAAGAAAGGCGGATCTTTGGAATTGTGATGTAGCGAGACTTCTTTCTTCTTTCTCTCTATAATTTCTCTCTATAATAACCGCCTATAGCTTTAGTGAATTGGTGAGAAATGAAGGAAGAATGAGCTTCATTTATAGGAAAATATAGTTTCGATAATTGCACGTTTTGGGGCTCAAAATATTACAAAGATAATACCTTCCTCTTTTTTCATTTTAATTTAGTCCTGCAAGTATTATCAAACTTGCACCACCTCCCCTAATAGTAAATAATATGAATCAATAGTTCAATCATGTGAATCAAAAGTTATAATCATGTGAAAATACGAATTACAGTATAGTACCTTCAACTATACCTCCATTTTTAACTTAGTCATGCAAGTATTATCAATCTTGCACCACCTCCCCTAAAAGTATAAGAATGTGAATCAATAGTACACACACGTGAACAAATAGTTATAATCAAGTGAATTAATAGCAATTAATTGCTCATTTATCCGATTAATTACCCGATTGGTCAATATAACCTCCAGACATCAATTATTATCGAAATAAATGTCGATTTTCACTAACACTAATAATTCCAACACAATGGAACTATCCAATTCATCTTTAATCAACACGAACTTATTCATCATTAATATTATAATTCACAAAATTTAACAATCAGGTCGTTCCCAGGAAAGAGGGGGCTTTCTGATAAGGATTTCTCCTTATTGGCGCACAATTAGGTGACCAAACCTCTGCTGAACATAACTTCTAGACATTGTTAATATTGCTTATTATGAATAACTTTGCCGTCTCAATTATTGATTTAATAATATATATTATGCGAGATAATCTTTGTGAGAATAATTGAATCAATAATATGAGAGATATGATCGCAATAATTCTCAGAAGAATAATTGAGTATAACTGAGTAACTTCTCACGTAAGCATCAATAATCAATACCGCGTGCTACTATGCAACCACGCCATTCATCGTACTTTTTTTACTACCGGTAGTTCAATGCGGTTTTAATGGTAACACTTTCGCCGTTATTTTTATAAAAGATAATTACATCATTTTCTAACTACGGCAATACTTCCGTTGAGGGGTCCACTTAATGATTGTCTTGTCAGCATTTAATATTTTCTGTTAAAACGAATATTCCTCGACCAATCGAATATTATATAACCACTTGCTTACTTTGCAAAATTTATAAATATTACCCACAAATATTAATATTATATCAAATTTACACCATAATATTCAAAAATATATTTCGAAAAAATTATTCTTTATTCATAATAGTTGAGGTCTTACAATTCAGACTCCCTATTACTCTGGACTCCATACGTGGGCTACCCCACTGTACAGAACCAACTCCACCGAGCTCACAATACGGTCTGGGCTTTGGTCCAAAGGTCTCGAAGGCCCAACCCCGAACATCATACGTCAAAATAGGGTTCCGGCCCAAAGGACTCAGATACCCGAACTCAACCACCATAAAATCCGAATAGGACCCCAGCCTAGAGAATTCGGTTGCCCGAGCTCGAACACCTTCAGCATCCAGAATGACTTCGGCCCATCGAACTTACAAAATCTTTTTAATGTCAGATATTCAGCCCACATGAAAATCGGCAAAATACTCCCGAACACTCGGTTTTGTTTTGTTTGTTTTTTTTCGGTTTGGGAAGTGGCGGGTGGAGAAGGAAATTGGGTAGGGGAGCTTTGATTTATTGGTCATTACGTATTAAATTTGTTGGGCAAGTAATAGCTCTAATGAGTCTTAGGTCTAGTAGCATACTAAGCTGCCAGCTCCTGCTTCTCTAATTTGCCAGACACTGATTTGGGCATTACTCATGTTTTTAACTGCTATCCCTATACTTATATTTATATTACATACTTTTAGTACATCATACACATAATACATCTTATAATATTACTTCCATACATTAAATATTAAATGTACTATATAAAAAAAATATTTTCCATTAAAATGGAAGTTATACATTAAATAATTTATTTAATGTATAAAATTTATTATATTAATATAATTTATTTTCGTAAATTATTTTAATACATTTCATTTAACGCATACTCTTATTTTACATCCTTCAACATATCCTTTTTATTTAACAATTGCATTTTAACCATATTTTTACATGTAATGTAATATATATATATATATATATATATATATATATATATATATATATATATATATATATATATATATTGCCTCACACACATACTTATGTTATATCACATAATTTTACATAAGCAGTATAATAAATCAAATAAATTTATTCTCTTCACATTATAAATTATGTATAATAATTTATTTACATATAGTAAATATAAATTAATATATTTACCATATCCTAAACATACACATATTACCTCGCGTGTAATCACACGTACAATATAATACAATAAAATACAAATTTATTTTAGTAAATCTTTATTTTAATATTCTCCAAAAATTTTCAATCGCTAAATTTTCAACAATTTATTCACGAAAACACATTTTGCACAACAACTATTCAGTTAAGCAGTCTAATATCACATAATAAAAATTTTATTTATTTAAATATTTATTATTATAATTTTCTGAAAATTCAAATCGTCACATTCTTTCCTCCTTATAAAGATTTCGTCTTCAGAATCACAATACCAAGCCCTTTCTACTCGATTTAAGTTTATTGATCTCTATTTTGTCGGCCTTAGTTCTAAAATAATAAAATATATTATTTGACATAGCATAATACACATATTAACATACATCTCCAAAAATTAATAGTTTCTGCTATTTCATACCTATACCTCTAATGCTCCAAAAGTCCAAAAATTCTCTGACTTATTCATTTCTAATTTTCATGTAATTATTTCCATTAATTCCATGATCCGAAAATCTTTATTCTTCATATACCTCCATTTCTCCTTTTTGAAAATTTGCTTAAAATCGTCGTATTTTACAACCTACTTCTTTCCAAAGAACTCTACCCTTTCTAAACTCAACTTTCAGAATAGAAATCCTTCACAATTGTTCAATAATTGTGAGGCAAATCTAAAGAACTTAAGAATTCAAATAATTCGCTTAGGAATGAGCTTTTCAAGGGTCATATAGACCATGAACTTTGTTTCTGAAAAGATTTTAATAGAAATTCATCTGCAAAACGACATATCTTACGGGTACATAGGTAATCAACCTGTTTATACCCTGTGTTAACCCATATTATCTTTGTCACTATTTTGCGGAAACAGAATTTCCTAATTCAAAGATGTTCTGTGTTGATCAACACTATCTTAACGGAACAATTTCTTTCAGTTCTTTTTTGCCGTCCCCAGGACGCAATATAAAATAATCTCATTATGGGAAAATTCTTACTCAGTCTAGAATCCATACCAAATCAATTTAGTTGGACATTCAAAAGCTTAACATAAGCAATATTTGAATATGTGTTTAGCCAATTCAAATGGCATTTGACACCTCTTTAATTATAAAAATACTAAAAATCATTTTATGACGCATAGTACTGTACTGTTTTAACACTAGGGTTCGATCGCGGCGCGGTTATGCTTGAATTTAGCCTTGATTGGTCGTTGTCGCGCTGTAGTGGCAGAGTTGTTCTCTAATTATGAGGACAGGCGCGACCGCACTGCTCTCCCGTTTAATTTGGGCGTGATCGCGTTGCCTTGTGTCCTGGAAAACTCTTGGCTTGTGACTTCTGTCTGACCCTTCATCATTACAACAACAAAGTTGAACCTATGGATCACAAAACAACCTATTAATACTACTGAAAACACTTAAATGACTACTAACTTCTAAGAATTATTACGAATTGAAACTAAAACAGTAAATGGATGGGTTGCCTCCCATTAAGCGCTTGCTTTAAAGTCCTTCAGCCAGACTTCTTCGACTCTCTATCCAATTTCCCTTCGGAATTTGATGAACCCAACATCCATCAGTAGCAATGTATCTTTTGAGAGATTCCGAACTAAAAGGGCCATTGATTACAAGTCATTAGCAGGCTTTTTTTAGATAGATTCCCTTTTAAGAACTTCAGGTAACTAGGAACTTGCTCCATTGTGTCTATGAACAGATTGTGGCAGTAAGTATTTTCTAACATAACTAATTCTTCATCTATCTTCCCTTTTACATCAAACCATGGCACCAATTTTATACTAGCTCTCATGTCACATAGAGCTTTGCCGACGACATGACTACCAATTGAGCATGGGATTGCAAAACTGTTTGGATCCTTGAACTTTGGTGGAGAAGATGCATGAGGCACTATCAAAATTAGATCATCTACGTTGGAACTCAAGGCTTGATCTTCGTCGGCCTTCTTTTCCTGGTCTCCACTTGTCTCCTCTCTCTCAACATCTACATCTTTTGGCTCATTTGGTTGCAGATTTAGTTCGGGCACTCCATTAGTCTAGGGAACCATGTCACAGGGCCAAGTGTATTGAGGACAATTGTTTGAGGCATTAATGATTTGTTCCATTTGATTCACAAAATTTTGACTCGACGTCTCTTCACTAATCATCATCTCATCACTCGAAGCTATGAACTTGGACAAAAGTTCGTCCAAATTTGAATTTTCTTCCTATTGTAATGCAGGTGGACATGAGAATTCCGGTGGGTATGTTAGACTTAGAGTATAAAATTGATCTTGATGATTATGGATCCATGAAAAATTCAGGTGATACTCCCAATTCTGATGATAGTTATTGGGATAGGCATAATTGTTGAGGCTGTCACTGTCACACTGTACCAGATTGAAACTGATGGTGCATTGATGACTCGGATGGTTTCCAACACAATAATCACAAATAACTGCCACACTTTGAATAGGTTGTGTTGTTAAAGCGTTAAACTTCCTCGAAAGTGTCTCTAATTGTGTTGACAATGCAGAAAGTGCATCGAGTCCATCAATCTCCACTTCCCTTGACTGAGTCATTCTCGTATACGGTCACTGAAACTAAATTCAGCCATGGTTTCTGAAAAGAAAGTAAAATAGAAAAAGATATAAATAACTAAAAAATGTTTAAATTAAGACTAATTTGATTAAAATTAATATTTACAAAAATTATTAAATTAATTTTTCGATAACAGCGCCAAAAACTTGTTGATAGATTTTACAATCAATGAATACGTGCAAGTATACACGATCAACAAGTAATAAAGTGTAAGTAAATTATCGTTCCCATGATGAATTATTTAATAAAAATTACCAAGTACTAACTCTTAACCAAATTAATTTAATTTAAACAGATGATTTAAGATTGTGAAGTAAAATATTTAATAAAACTAATACTAAATACCACTAGATTGCAACCAGATAATGAAGACTTAAGATTAGAATTTCACTTATTGCTTCACTTAGATCAATACACTTCCTGTTAAGTCATGCTACTTACTCCAAATTGTTAATCAATAATACATCAATATCTATGACCATCTCCTGATGCACCATAAATAAATCAACTTAAATTCACAGATGATAGAATTAAGATGAACACCCTAATTAACTAATCTACTATATCTCTATGTGAATTATAATTAAAGATGATTTAAAGCAAGTGTTCTCTATAAGAATACATCCGGCGTATAGGTATATCTCTATCTTAGACAAAAATTATGAGTTCCATCGCCATGCAGAAAACACAATCACATGTTATTATGATCAGGTCTAAATCTATAATCCATCTCTCGAGTTCATATAGATTACCACAGTAATTATTGATCAGACAATTAAACAATTAAGTATAAATCATAATAGACAATCCTAAAATAGAGAACATTAATTAACAAAGAAGCATATCAAAATAAATTACGCAATAAGATCCATTGTAATCTTAAATAGAAATTAATTCATAATTGAAGTAAAATCCATGATCCACAATTGATAAAAAATCATTCAAAATACAAAGTAAAAGATAAGGAAGATAATAGAATCTGTGAACAGAATCCTTGAGCCTCTCTTTCAGCTCTTGACTTGAATCCTTCATGCTTTCATAATTGCTTCAAGTCTCCAAGTTTGAATCTCAACTAGGGTTTTGAATCCTAAATCTAATGGAATATCTAAAATCTAATGGAGTCCCCCATAAACTGAATAAAAATGACTATATATATGTATACTCTCTGAAGCTAATCCTAGTCCTACTATTAATCCTCTTCATGTTACACCTCGATTGCTCTGTTTAAATGAAAAGTTAAACTTGGTCAACTCCCGAACTGGCGGGGCCACGTTACTTTTGAACTGCCTTTGGGCGCGGTCGCGTGACCCTGATAGAAAGGATCTTTTGATCATTTTGAAGTCGGTGCCGTGCCACCGCACTTAAGTTATTTTAGGCGCGATCACGCTTCTTGATTTGTAGTTTTTCTGGTCTTTTCCATGCTGCTCCATACCAATTATCGTCACACAGCTCCCAAGCATAGATCCTACAAAAGTGACATAGAAATGCATGAAGAAATACTAAAATAATGGGAATAAGCAACACTTCTAATCAGTTAATACTTGATCTATAAGTATAAAACCTATTTATCAGGGTTGTCGATCCTTCGGTTGTTCCCGATTTGGGCATTCTTTCTTCTTCTCCGAACCTTCCCGTCTAACTACATAATGGACTAACTCCACGTTCTGAAAGTTCTTTTCAATCAAATTCTTCATATGCCGACAATCCTCGGTTGAGTGTCCAGCGACCTAATGGTAGTTACAATATTGATTATGATTTTGCCTATATCAACTAGGTACAGTTCAAAGTATGGTTTATTTTTCATCTCCTCCAATATCTTCTCTCGATCCGTGTTAAGAGGGGTGTAAACCTTGTTAACTCCACGGTTCAGGAAGGGTGGCCCGCCACCTCTCGAACCCCCATTATTAAAAATTTTCTTCGGCTGTGTATCCAACTTGTTATCTGGCCTGGGATTACTGCTCCCATCCCAATCCCTTAACTTATTTTATGAGTACGAGTGCAGCTTCAGACTCCCTATAGCCTCCTCGATGGCGATAAAACCTTTCACCCGATAATATAATGTTCTGATAATAAACTGCCCAGATCATTAATAAAGTATCTATTTAATTTGTTCACTGCTATCACAATTGCTAGGAGTTCTTTCTCATAAGTAGATAGACCCAAAGCTCTTGGACACAATGCTTTACTCAAGAATGTTATTGGTCTATCATTTTGCATAAGAACTTCTCCTACTCCCTTGTTACTGGCATCTCTATTTAGTGAAATCAGGTAATGCTACAACTAGTGTACTAGACAATGCGAGCTTTAAACGTTGAAATGTTTCTCCAGCTGCATCACTTCATTGAAATTTATCATTTTGTAATAGAGTTGTCAATGTTTTACTCACTTCCCCATAGGACTTAACAAATTTTCTGTAGTAACCTGTCAGTCCCAAAAATCCCTATAATTCTTTCACTATTTTCGGTGTGGGCCAATTAGCCACCACAACTATTTTGGTTGGATCCACTGTTACCCCTTCTCTGGTTATAATGTATCCCAAGTATTTAATCTTTTTCTGAGCAAGAGAGCACTTTGGCATTTTTGTGTAAAGTTGGTTGTATCTAAGAATCATGAATACTTCTTTAAAATGACCTAAATGAGATTGGAAATTCTAACTATAGACCAAAATATAGTCAGAGAAAACATAATCAAATATTCATCAAAAATGTTATTCATCAAGGCTTGGAATGTTGTTGGAGCATTAGTCAGCCCAAAGGGCATGACTAGAAATTCGCAGTGTCCACTATGAGTTTTGAAAGTTGGTTTATGCATGTCACCCGCATTCATCAGTATTTATGTGTAAGCATCTCCCTCAAGTCATTAAAAAAATAAATAGCCCCATTGAGCTCATTTAAGAGTTTTTCCACCACTGGTATAAGAAAGTTATCTTTTATGGTAATGTTGTTAAGGTCCCTGTAATCTATACAAAACCTCCGGCTTCCATTTTTTTTCTTAACGAACAAAACTGGTGAGCTAAAGAGCTGGTATTATGCTGTATAATTCCACTATCCAACATGTCTTTAATAATTTTCTCAAATTCAATCTTTTGTGCAAAAGGGTATTTGTAGGGCCTGGTATTTACTGGTTGAGCTCCTTCTTTCAACTTAATATTGTGGTCATAAGATCTGTGTGAAGGTAACTGCTTGGGCTCTTGAAACACAACATAAAACTCTTCAAGTAAAGGTTTAAGTTGGTTTTGTACACCTGTAACTGATTGTGCACTACTATCCTGGACTTCCACTTGTGTTGTTAGTGAAAACAATTGTCCAATCAAACCCAAAAACTTCTTCTTAACAAGTCTTTTAATTTCCTTCACCGTGAAAGGATGCAACATAGCTTGTTCAGTAGTTCTTTTATTGTAACTTATTTACCATTCCTCTAGAAAGTTAGTTTTAATTTATGAAAATTAAAGGTAACTGGATTGTATTTTCCCATCCAGTCCACTCCCAACTTCACATCATAACCCTCAAGGGGTAACACCCTAACTTCATGTATATACTCCTACCCTTGTATAGACCATTTCAACATATGACATTTGGCATCAGTTATGACTTTACTTCCATCAGCCACTATAACAAGTAACTTAGTTGTTGGCTCCAACGTACACCCTAAAATTTCTGCAGCTTATGAATCAAGGAAACTGTGAATGCTTCCAGTGTCAATCAAAATTGTCAATGGGTTTTTTTTACCATTCCTTTAACTCGTAAATTATTGTGGTTCACTTCCCCATTTAAGGCCCTTACATAAATCTTCATGTCACTATAAATTTCCTCTAAGTAATCTAATTCCTCAATTTCATCAATGACTTGAATTTCCTCTTGTTGCTCCTCCTTTGAGTCAAGTTTTAACATGTAAATTTGTTCTCTTACATTGATGGCCAACATTAAACTTTTCATCACAGTTATAACATAACCCCTCTTCTCTCTTCTATGTTGCATCTCTGCAGGTGACAACCTTTTAATGATATATGGGTTTGATTTAGTTGAACTGGTTGAGGATATGATCTGGAATTTTTGGTAGGTCTAGTATAGTTGGTGCTGAAATTGTTAGAACTGGAAAATTGTGATCTGGTATAATTGGAACTGGAGTTATATGGTTTTGTTTCTTGATTCTGGGAAGAATTTTGTTTGGGCAATAAAGGAGGTAGGGTGTTGGTGGGTTGTGGCAAGAAAGGAAGATTATTGTCATTAGGAGTATCAAGTTCTGCTAGTGCAGATTGTTAATATTTTGTCAGACTTATAGCTTCAGACAAAGTAAGAGGTTTCAACAATTTAAACACATATCTGATCTCTTTTTGCAATCCACTAATAAAATTTGAAATAAAAAATTTCTCTGTATAATGCTTACTTTTGGACTTCAATCGTTCAAACTAATCTTGATATTCACTCACAATACCAATTTGTTTTAAAATTTTAAATTCCTCAAATGGATCAAATAGAGTTATTTCAGGTGGTAGCGGTTAAAACATACATAGCTTGATTATAGCGAGTTAATGTACATAATATAAATGACAAAGTAAAAAAGACACAGGGGTTTTAAGTGGTTCGAGAGACTCAAGCTCTAATCCACTCTTACGCTTTTCAACTAGCGAGGATTTCCACTAAGGAAGGGCAAGACCCTAAATCACTAAGATTCCTTGAAGGCCGGCAGACCTTGGGACTTGATTCACTAAGAACTCTTGAGGCCAGCAAAGACCTTGGAACTTCTCTAGTTCCCTAGGAACTCTTCAAGCCCAGCAGGCTTGGAACTTCATTTAGTCCCTCCGAACAAGGACCTTTCATGCCCTGACTTCTTGTTGTTGGTGGTGTTGTTGGTGCTGAGCTGCTAAGATGTCATTGAGCTCTGAACATCTTTTGTACTTAGCAGCTTAGTATGATCCTCTTTACTTTCAGCTTCAAGTCCGGACCACAACTTCTTTGGTGCAGCTGATCTTTTCTCTTTTCTGCTCATCTTCATCTGGTATCAGCTGTGCACCATAACCATCTGGGTTTGCTAAGTCTTTGTGCTTTTAGTAGACTTTGTTTGGCACTTAGTAAACCCTGAACCCTTCTTAAATACTTTGCAGACATGGTTATGCACTTGTTCACTTTCAGCTTTCGGTTCATGGCGATTTATAGAGTGTCTCTCTTGATCTTCCTTGTACTCAGCCACTTTCCTGAATGCTATCTTCTTAGCCTTCTCGGCTCTCAGCTTGGCTGCCATCTTTAGTGGCATTCTCATCTTTGTTGAGTGAAACTTTGATCTGTTAGAGTCCTTCTTCAAAGCTGTTTCACTTCCACCTTGGTAGTCTCACTGTCACTGAGACTTGTTCTATTGATCTTTGGTGGAACTCGTAGAGTCAACAATAGCATTCACCAACTCAACGATTCTGCAACTTCACAATCATCAATAACACTTGATCTTTGAAGCTCTGTTTATTTATACTACTTCCCAATCTTCCCGTTGGAAAGTAGCCGTTGAAGGTTATTCAAATTGCTTCGCAGATCTCGAGTTATTTGGTGCAGACTGCAGATGTGACATGACATCTTTTTCTGACTTCCTGACACTGTAGTCTACTGTTTCACCTACCCTGTCAAATATGTCACTTTGATATCTTGGGCAGGTCAAAGACTTTATTTAACCCTTCTAATTTCTCGATCAGAGGTTGTCCTTGCATCGATGCTCTTAAGCTTTTGTCTGAATATTACCCTTCAGATTGAACCGTTGCCAATGCTTCAGTCTTCAGCTATTCGAACTCTACGTTTCTGATGCATGTTTTCATGGACCTGATCGTAGTGTCTTGTTGACAGGTAGAAGCAACACTAGGATCTTGAGGAGTGTTCACTTGATCTTTAGTGTAGAACACCTCTTTGTTCTCTAGTGCAGTGCTTTAACACTTCTAATTTGCCTTGACTGTTCTCAAACACTGATGGCTTGACTTCTTGCTCTGGCCCCTTCTGAATAATAAGACACTTCAGATTTGTGGCGTGTCCAGCTCGCTTTCTCCTTGTGATCTCCCGTTCACTTATCATCAATGGACTGACCCAATGCTTAATCACTTTAGCCTTATTATTTAGAGGCTGACCAGTATCTTTGTGTATACTCCATCAGTTTCTTCTTTGTTTGGCAAACACTACGATTCTGATTACTTTCAGGATCGTTGTCATCTTTCTTCTTGACAGCTACTGCATATGCTGACTTTTCTTAGTCAGCTACTGAAGTCTTCTTATGATCATCTTGTGGAAGACTTTACCTTGAATAGCTTCTCAACTCAATCTGGATGCTGATTTAGTTGATGCTTAGATCTTCAATTAGCTTGCATACCATTCGTTGAGTGCTCTCTAGCTTCCTTCAAGTGAGATGTATCTTTGTATTTCCATCCAGAGGCTTCATTCCTTTGGATATTCTGGGAGTGCTCAATTATTGAGAATCGTGTTTGCTCTACGATTCTACTGTGGCCTTGTGAGCACATCTGTTAAGGTCTTAGCTTTGCATTCTATGATTCACTTGGTATGCGAACCTTCGACTTTTGAGATCGGATCTTGATACTACAATTTATCTTCATCTTCATCTTGCTTGACTCGACTTCGATCTACGCCTTTGATACGATCGATGAGACTTTACGATTACGAGTGCGATCTACGATTCTTGAATTGGCTTTAACATTAGTAGACTCTACGACTCAAGTGTAGTCTCTGATTCTTGGCTGGCTTTGGCGGATGCTCGATTCGCTTTCGTGGCGGGCTTCTCTCTGATTTTGAACATGACTTCCTCGGCCAGACTACGACCCGAGGAAGTTCTCCTCGACACACTACGATCCTTCCTCGTCTCTCCTGGAAGTCTACGAACTCCGAGATCTACTATCTTGCAGACTACGATTACGCCTCGATAGCTCTCGAGTTTTCCTTGACTCTCTGGCGGATCACTACGATTTACGGTGCGATGCTTTCGGCGATCGAGACAAGCCTATCTATTGCATAATAAGATCAACCTAACATGCTTGATCTTACTATATTTATAATCCTTGTACATCATTTCTTTTTAAGAACTTTACAAAGCTATTTTGCTTAAGTAGGATCAACCTAACACATTTGATCAATTCATTTTAAGTCCTTGTACATATGTTTCTATTATCTATCAAAGGACTTTCTGACTTTTCTTAATGAAAGCATACTTGCATATTCATTCATATATATACATATCATAATCAAATCATATGTAAATAAGAATATCATTCACATGCATATTCCTGACAATCTCCCCCTATTTGATTATGACAAAAATAATAAGTGCATATGCATGTTATGAATGAATCTTATATACAGTGAGTTGTTGTATTTCTAAAATAGATAATCATGAATGTCATTTATAATAATATGGAATTTAATACACTATGACAATTTACATCCTGGATCCAGAACATACCTAACTAGTTAGAGATGTACCTCTTTGGCTCCATGTATGTTTCCAGGATGTCTGTTGATCAGCTATTCATCTGTTTGATTCCATTGCTCTTGCTCCTCCTCGGATGTGGAGCTATTCCTTTCTCTTTTTTTTAGTTCTGGCTTTGGCTCCCCCTCAGCCTTAGGCTCATCATCCTTTGGCTCCCCCTCGGATGATGAACTATCTTCTTGTTTTGCTTTCTTCTTCTTTATCTTCCTTTCTTGTTTGCTCCTACTCTCCTTGCCTTTTCTTGAATGCCTTTTACTCCGTCTCTTTTTATGCCTCTTTTTCTCTCCCTTTTTGTCAATAATCATTTGGGTAACCTGCTCCATCAGATAGGAGGCGTTACCGACTTCAATCTTGAGTTCTTGTTGGCTTAACTTAAGTTGCATAGAGAATGACTGATTCATGTTGTCAATCTTGTCAGAGAGGGCTTGTAGTTGCTCTTCATTGGCTTTCTGAGTTCTTAGTGCATCTGCCTTCTGATCATTTAAGGCCTTCAGATAGATGTGATCTCTATCTTTGATTTTGAGAGATACATCAGCTATAGTTGCTTGGAGTCTATCTTGAACTGAATTATCTCCAGCTGTTGTCACCCTCTTTGATTCTTCATGGATTAGAGATATCTTCTCAATCAGTTCATTGGAGTTTTTCATTAGCTCTTGCTCCATAGAAACTTAGTCATTTGGTTGGGCAGTCTCTTGCTGAACACCAGATTGGACTCTACGATCTTCATCCTTAGACATATTTTCGAAAGTGTTGACAATCTGAAAGATCGTTGAGTACCAATCGTGGGAGGATGTAGGAATGTCAGATAGTTATGCTTGGTCAGATAGAGACATCTGAATCTGGACTTGATCATCATCAGTGGTAGAGTGAACAGACTCTACTATCAATGTCTTCGCCATATTCCTTTTTCCATCAGAGTCCACTCTACGATCATAAGGAATATAATGATTTTTAGCATGTCGGTAGATCTTATAGTGGGGCTTGTCGTTGATCATCATGGTTGCAAACTTCTTAACCCTGGGGAAATTTTGTGACACCAGTTCCAAATTTGGAAACTGAGAGTAGCACCAGTTGAAGTAACTCTCATCTCTCTCACTGTGTGCTTTTAGCCAAGGCATCCATGGAAAGAACCACCTCATCAGAAGGTCTTCAGAATTGTATAGTATAGTTATGCAATCTAACTCCATATTTTTCCAGTTATGAAGCACTTCATCTGTAGTCATCCTTACAACTCGAAGTTGTTCATTTCCATGATTTATCCATCTTCTTCTTTTGGCTCTGTGGTGGCTCATCAAAGACTTCCACTACAATTCTTCTGCTAATTCTGGCCGGAGAGAGAACATGATAGTATTCTAGTTCCTCAGATTCCTGATGTGCAGAATTGGAATCTTTTTCTATCTCTTCCCTTTTTGAGCTAGATTTTGCTAATTTCTTTCATCAGATTCATCAATGAATTCTTCTTGTTGAATTTCATTTTCAAAACCTTCTTCAGCATTATCTTCCTTAGATTCATCACTAGTTCCATCTTCAGCACTTTCTTCATCAGATTCATTATCACTTACTTCAATGACTACAGTAGAGTGATCATTTCTCTCGTTAGAGGCAAATTTAGCCAGTAGTCTGTAGCTCTTCCTCCTCCTTGGAGGTTCAGCTATGGGTGAATCAGATTCTTCTTCTTCTTTAGACTCTGAAGCCTTGGAGTTAACAGGCAAGCTTCCTTGATTTTCATCATTGACAGGGGCATGTGATTCTTTTTCGAATTCATCCTCTTTTGAGTCATCATGAGGGCTTGTTGGAGCACTTGCATTTGGAGATCCAAATGGGTCATTTTTCATCTTCTCTTCAACTTCAAAGTGAGTACTCTGAGAATTGGCCATAGGACTTGAATATTCTTCTTCATCACTAGAGTTTACATCTTCTTTCATGGATCCAGCTCCACCTTCATTGCTGGATCTGATCTCCGGGGATTCAGTCTTGAGATCATCAGTTTCCTTTTCTTCTTTTGACTCTACGTTTTCTTCTTTGTTAGATGTGCTTCCTTGGGGAACTGGGCCCATTTCTTCATCCCTTTTGCTTTCTTCTTGGGTGGTTCTTGAAGCGATCATTTGCTTCTTCTTCTTTTTGGGTTTTCAGTGATTGATCTTGATTTTCTTCTACTTCTTCTTGTATTTTCTTATCGGTGGGGACATAGCTTGTGCGAAGCCTTAGCATTCTTCATATTCTTAGGCTTCTTGCTTGCTGGTGTGTGTCGATGGCGATGTCGAGTCACCGACTTCGAGCTTTCTTCCTTTGCTTGCCTTTCTCTTCTTTGCGAGAGATCTTTACTGCTGCTTCTGCTTTGTAGTTAACCTTCTATTCTCCTTTGGGTTTTTCTTCATTTCTGACGAACAATTGTGGAGACATTACCTTGTGAACATTAAAAATTTTGCCATCATCATCCTTGATTTTATTCTTCAACTTTTTCTTGAAGATGATACTTAAGAATCTCCATGAAAAACCTTTGTGAGTGGTTTTTCGATTAATCTTTTCTTTTCTTCCTTATCCACCACTTTGACATATGATCGAAAGCGGGATGGCTCAAAGTTGATGTGTTCCTTCAGGACTATGGCGAGCGTAATCTTCATTTGTTGGTCAATCACGATGATCATGTGCGGTGTCTTTGCATAAGATACATTTCCCCACGATTTCAAGCAAGGAACTTCGAATTCTTGAAAAACTCTTTTCTTCATGTCCTTGAGACTAGGGTTTCTTCATCTTTGCATAATCTTCTTAGCTTTTTACGTGTCGATCTCCTCCAAGCTTTTTGATTTTTGGTCGGAAGGCCTAAGCATTGATTGATGTCGGAAGAGTTTAGCTTGAATCGACCCTTAACCTTGGTGGAGAGAGGATTCGAGAATTTATGGTTGCGTTTGAATGAAACTCCTTGACCAGGTCACCATATATTCGTGTGTTTTCCTCAAGACATTCTGAGAACCCGGCCTTCCTTACAAGTTCAAGAATATCCCTGAACTTCTTCTTGGATTTTCCGAACGTCTTGGTTCCTAGCTAAATGCCAGTGATTACTAGCCAATCTGCCATTTGAGGAGTTCGAGGAATATGGGTGTTGGTTTTAGGAAGTCTTGTGAGATATAGTTAACTGTGATTTAGGTAAGGATTTGGAGGGTTAATGGATTCGGGAAGTGAACAGGCTTTTAGGGTTTGAAAATGAGAGGGAAGAAGTTTTGATAGTTTCTAACAATTTGTTTTGTAGATTTTGAATTTGTCTTTAAAGGCGGTTTCTTATCCTACGCAAATTTGTGATGTGTCACTTTAGGTCATTGGTTACACGATACCCGTAACAAGTTATAACTCCCGATAACTTGTCGATTAGTTTGTCTCTTTTTTAGAAGAGTGGGCGTTTGATTGACGTGGATTGACCTTTGACCTCTTGAGTTAAGTAGAGTAGCATGATAGGACAGCTATTGACTCTACGTTTTCCTTTGTTGACTCAACGATCAATTCTCTGAAAGATGTTGCAGTGGATGGTTTTGACATTACTTCTCATTTTGAACCTACACGCCTCATCCACTGTTGTGCTTTATGAAGCCTTGGGCACTTTCCTTCAGTAGGACATCTTTTCAACCAGCATTCGAACTTGTCTTCCCTCATTTTGAATGATTGAGCAATTTTCTTGTTCTTCCAACTCCTCATAAGTTAAGAGTAGCCTCTTATAGGATTGCGATCGTCGAGTCTGCTTCTACGATCGTTGAGGTTTCACTACGATCGTGGAGTTCTCTTCAACCTCTACTCTACGATCATTGACTGACTTGGTCCTTGAGATGAACTTGATTAAGCAATTCTTCTGGGTTAAGGTAGCTCAGGAAGGGCCAACCTCTTAGAGTGAGCTAAGGGTTAGGTTTGTCCCTGAGGCACTTTCCAGATGAAGTACTTTAGAAGTGATTTGCACTGATATCTCATTTGACCTTTTCTGGTGGTGAGGTCCTTTACTAACTTTAGACAATTGCATTTGATGTAATCGTGGTGTCCTTCTGCTATTCCACTACGATCAGATGTTTGATCGTAGGCTCTCCATGGTTTTGAGTTGGGTGGCTGAAAGGTTATCGGTGAAATACGTTTTGAAATGTTCCTACTTGACTATGGATCTTCATTTGGTTCATCGACCACAAATTTTTGGGACTCACATGGTGGTACACTTTGCTTTAGTAGTATATCTCGATATTGTTGTTCCTTAACATATCACTTTGCTCCCCATGGTTGATCTTGTCTTCTCGAGATAGATGTGATTCCCTTTTTTATGTGTGTATTAGAAAGCGACCTTGCATATCTCCTTACATTTGGAATCACCAAATCTTCTTATATATATCGTGAAATGGGCATCTTCAGGTTGATCATTCTACGATCCTTTAACATCACTACTGACCATAGTCTTCTTTTTCGATTTGTACTTGTGGAGTTACTCTCCGTGAATTCCTAATTTTGATGCTCGATAGTCCTCTGATGTGAGCTTCCTTGAGAACAAGTTTTGCTTGTTTAAGCATCTAAGACTTACTCTCTGGTTGAGTGGCATGCTTTCATATAAAGGTTTGCAGCCATTTGAGCTTTATTTAGATTAGCTTAATAGGTCTTCAAGGATAGGCTTTGACATGTAGGAGGTTTGTCAGAATTATTTTTGAACAGTCATAAGCCTTCTGCTGGTTGACTCTTCTAGACTGAAGTCTTTGGCTTTAGCATTCCTTAGTGTGGTCAGATAGACCAAGTACCTGCAGGTTATTTATTTCTAATTTTTTGGTACCTATGGTCAAATGGGTCCTGCTAGGTTAGTTTACCAAACCCATGTTCCTCATATTTGAGTAAACATCATGTTGACCACCATCAGTCGTATTTATGCATATACTTCATTTAGATAATATATTTTGAGATGCATGGTGGTGAGTGTGAGAGAAATTTGTTATTTTAATACAACACTCTTTTCCTTGATGGTTTCATCATAT
Source organism: Panax quinquefolius (assembly GCA_020205615.1). Taxonomy (NCBI): domain Eukaryota; kingdom Viridiplantae; phylum Streptophyta; class Magnoliopsida; order Apiales; family Araliaceae; genus Panax; species Panax quinquefolius. Next base: position 87,700,438 of record CM035168.1, read on the forward strand.
TCTAAGTTATGATCACAGAGTTTAAATGTTCACAGAGTGAGAATCGGCTCTACGATTTATTAGCATCTGGTTGATTCATGGAGGTGATCAGTTTCTATAAATCTTCAAGATTCTCTTATAGATCTGATCATACTCTGTGTGTCATTAAACACTTAGACCGTAGAATGTACGAAGCACATTTACCCATCGTGAAAGATTACTTCACATTCAATTGACACAGTGAGGTTCTTAAAACCATTTGAGTTCTCTTTCAAGTTATCATCTTCAACCTAAAACTTGGATGGAGAGAAAGTTTATAGACATTTGAGTTTCCATTATCGTGTACTTTCTCTCTTCACCTTTTTAGATAGATTATGAATAATTGAAGGAAAAGCTATATAGTTCATAAATAAGGTGCAAATATGATGCTCATATCTATATTAGTGAGGAACCATACCTTTTTGTTGTTAGTTTCTTAACAATCATTTATCTTAGATATTCTGAGTTTAGGCATTGATGTGCATGTTTTTTTTTTCATTATTTCGACGACTAGTTGCTCCAGTTGATCTTGATCGATCGATTAGTGTCTTGAAGATACAAGCTAAGAGAGTGTCAGCATTTCTAATTCTTTGACATCCTTGAGTTCACAAGGTTTACATCCAGCTGCAGGTTGGCCAGACACATGTTTGAGAAGTTCTTCTTTCTTCTCTGGATAAGCATTACTTAGCATGTATGGCCTTTTCATCTTTTCAGGCTGGTGGATGTTTGAATCTTTTCTGTTGATGTCTCTTGAGCTTTCTAGCCTGGTCTCTAGACTACAAGATTGACCGCGAGCAAGGATTGGTCTTGTTGATATGGCAATCAAGAACATGGACCAATCTGAGCAGCTTCAGGTGTATATGCACATTTACCTGTACACAAAATTTCTAATGTGTGAGCTCATCTGCATATCACAAGTGACTTACTACTAAACTAAGTTTAGAACAATGTTTGTGCCTAGGATCAGACTCAAAGCGATTAGCTTTTGAATATAGCATGAGAACCTGCTTTGATACCAATTGTTAGTTCGATGAGCCACATAGATCTAGAAGGGGGGGTTGAATAGATCCTTTTACTTTCAAATACTTTTTCTCTTTTAATTTTGTATTGCTAATAATTTAGCATGTGAAAAACATAAGAATCTTTTCAAGCACAATGGAATAAGTAAAAGATCCTTTCATTGATATATTCATAATCATACATACATTGTTAAGTAGAGTTAGTTAGTGGTAGCGATTAAAACATACATAGCAGATTATAGCGGTTAATGTACATAATGTAAATGACATAAAGTAAAAGACACAGGGTTTTAAGTGGTTCGAGAGACTCAAGCTCTAATCCACTCTTACTGCTTTTCACTAGCGAGATTTCCACTAAGGAAGGCGGCACCACGAATCACTAAGATTCCTTGAGGCTAGCAACCTTGGGACTTGATTCACTAAGAACTCTTGAAGGCCGGCTGACCTTGGAACTTCTCTAGTTCCTAGGAACTCTTGAAGCCAATGAGGCTTGGAACTTCATTTAGTCCCTCCGGACGAGGAGACCCCTCGAGCCACGACTTCTTGTTGTTGTTGTTGTTGTTGTTGTGTTGTTGGTGTTGAATCTTGCTAAGATGTCATTAAGCTCTAAACATCTTTTGTACTTAGCAGCTTAGTATGATCCTCTTTGCTTTTAGCTTCGAGTCCAGACCACATCTTCTTTAGTGCAGCTGATCTTTTCTCTTTTCTACTCATCTTCATCTGGTATCAGCTGTGCACCATCACCATCTGGGTTTGCTAAGTCTCTGTGATTTTAGTAGACTTTATTTGGCACTTAGCAAACCCTGAACCCTTCTTGAATACTTTGCAGACATGGTTATGCACTTGTTCACTTTCAGCTTTCGGTTCATGGCGATTCGTAGAGTGGCTCTCTTGATCTTCCTTGTACTCAGCCACTTTCCTGAATGCTATCTTCTTGGCCTTCTCGGCTCTCAGCTTGGCTGCCATCTTTAGTGGCATTCTCATCTTTGTTGAGTGAAGCTTTGATCTGTTTGAGTCCTTCTTCAAAGCTGCTTCACTTCCACCTTGGTAGTCTCAACATCATTTGAGACTTGTTCTATTGATCTTTGGTGGAACTCGTAGAGTCAACAATAGCATTCACCAACTCAACGATTCTGCAACTTCACAATCATCAGCAACTCTTGATCTTTGAAGCTCTGTTTATTTATACTACTTCCCAATCTTCCCGTTGGAAATTAGCCGTTGAAGGTTATTCAAATTGCTTCGCAGATCTCGAGTTATTTGGTGCGGATGCGGATGTGACATGACATCTTTTTTCGACTTCACGACACTGCGATCTCTTCTTACGTTCTCCTACCCTGTCAGATATGTCACTTTGATATCTTGGGCAGGTCGAAGACTTTATTTTACCCTTCTGATTTCTCGATCAGAGGTTGTCCTTGCATCGATGCTCTCAATCTTTTGTCCAAATATTACCCTTCAGATTGAACCGTTGCCAATGCTTCAGTCTTCAGCTATTCGAACTCTACGTTTATGATGCATATCTTCATGGACCTGATCGTAGTGTCTTGTTGACAGGTAGAAGCAACACTATGATCTTGAGGAGTGTTCACTTGATCTTTAGTGTAAAACACCTCTTTGTTCTCTAGTGTAGTGCTTCAACACTTCTGTTTGCCTTGACTGTTCTAAGACACTGATGGCTTGACTTCTTGCTCTGGCCCCTTCTGAATAATAAGACACTTCAGATTTGTAGCGTGTCCAGCTCGCTTTCTCCTTGTGATCTCCCGTTCACTTATCATCAATGGACTGACCCAATGCTTAATCCCTTTAGCCTTGTTATTCAGAGGCTGACCAGTATCTTTCATTAGTTTCTTCTTTGTTTGGCAAACACTACGATTCTGATTACTTTCAGGATCGTAGTCATCTTTCTTCTTGACATTCTCTGCATATCTTTGACTTTCCTTAGTCGATTCTCTGAAGTCTTCTTATGATCATCTTGTAGAAGACTTTACCCTGAATAGCTTCTCAACTCAATCTAGATGCTGATTTAGTTGATGCTTAGATCTTCTATTAGCTTGCATGCCATTCGTTGAGTGCTCTCTAGCTTCTTTCAAGTGAGATGTATCTTTGCATTTCCAACCAGAGGCTTCATTCCTTTGGATATTCTGGGATTGCTCAATTATTGAGAATCGTGTTTGCTCTACGATTCTACTGTGGCCTTGTGAGCACATATGTTAAGGTCTTAGCTCTGCATTCTATGATTGACTTGGTTTGTCAGAGACACTCGACTTTGAGATCGGATCTTGATCTCTTTACGATTTGTCTTCATCGATCTTGCTCGACTACGATCTACGCCTTTGATATGATCGATGAGCTCTACGATTACGAGTGCGATCTCGATTCTTGAATTATCTTTGACATTAGTAGACTCTACGACTCGAGTGTAGTCTACGATTCTTGGCAGCTTTGGCGGATGCTCGGTTTGCTCGTGGGCGGTTGTCTCTACGATTACGAACATGACTTCCTCGGCGACTACGCCCGAGGAAGTTCTCCTCGACACACTATGATCCTTCCTCGTCTCTCTGGAAGTCTACGAACTCAAGAGATCTACTATCTCCCGGAACTACGATTACGCCTCGATAGCTCTCGAGTTTTCCTTGACTCTCTGGCGGACTACGATTTACAGTGCGGTGCTCGATGATCGAATGACAAGCCTATCTATTCCATCATAAGATCAACCTAACATGCTTGATCTTACTATATTTATAGTCCTTGTACATCATTTCTTTTTAAGGACTTTACAAAGTTGTTTTTGCTTAAGTAGGATCAACTAACACATTTGATCAATTCATTCTAAGTCCTTGTACATATGTTTCTATTATCTATCAAAGGACTTTCTGACTTTTCTTAATGCAACATACTTGCATATTCATTCATATATATCATAATCAAATTATATGTAAATAGGAATATCATTCACATCATATTCAACACACTCTTCTACTCTTCGTAAAATCCAGGAATATAAAAGGTGTTTTCTCATTGACTTATGGTACTTTCCTTAGCTTCTTCAATACGTTTCTTTGTTATATACTAAGGATGACTGTTGTGTCATTGGGACTCCCGAGGTCTTCAACATCTACAGCTCATTCCACATTTGATGTGATTAATCTTTAAACACGTGGACGAGGCTCGATGCTTCTGACACAGACAGATGAAGCTCTACGATTCTGATCATGGTGTCATAACACCTTGGTACTTAGTCTGGTGCTAAAAGATGAGAACACTACGATTTCTCTTAAGGAATGATACACTACAATCTTCACTTGCTTATCTTGCAGACTCTATGCTTCCAAGAGCACTCTACGAATTCTGACTTGGCTCAGTAAGTGTTAGGACTACTCTACGATTTTAGAGAGACCCTTTTAAAGCAGATACACTACGATCCTCAACGCTCTATGTTTCTGCCTTGTCTTCTACAATCTCTTGATCATCTTGATAGACTTCGATTCAGTTGAAGCCTATCTATTACATTTCAAAATATAGATCAACTTAACAGCTTTGATCTCTTTTTCTATACATTCATTTACAGAAAGATAAACATTAAAGTTCAGATCAACCTAACAAATTTGATCTATCACTAAGTCCTTGTACATGTGTTCCTTTGAAGGACTTTACATATAATCATGACAATTAAATTTCAACTTCAAATTTTAAATATGCAATCTCCCAACAATCTCCCCCTATTTGATGTTGACATAACCAAGGAGATTTGTATCATGATTATCAATTTCTAGATGCAGTTACTAGAAAGTAAATATGACTTAGTGTTTCAGTGAGCAGCTGAAACTTCTAGAGAATAAGCATGAATTTATTGATGTTTGTAAAGATAGATATTACATTTAAGCTTAGTTACATCAATAAAAATTGAGTTTCAACTTATCTCTATTTCTTTTGCCTTTTGCTTCTCGGAGGATTTTCATACTCCTCAGCTCTTCTTCTCCTGTTTGCTTCGTCTCTCCGTGTTATATCTTCCAGCTCGCTTTGACTTAGTCTTTCATTATGATCGTGCCTATTCATGAATGCAGGATCTCTAATTGGCATTCTTAGGCATGTGGTGGTCACTTCATGTGAGCTGGAAGAAGGGCCTTGACTCCTTAATGGATGTGCCATGAAAATTTTCTGTTGTTCAGATCGTGGAGTCTGATGTTGAGTCTGTCTTGTAGGAGGGCTTCTTGCGGATTGAGCTATGAATGTGCCTCTGCCTCTGCCTCCTTTCCCTTTATTCTCCCCCTTTATGTCAGCATCAAGGGCTCGAATGTCTTCAGATAAGTGAGTCATACCTTGGACAAGCTTGTTGAGCTAATGTTGGGATTGAGTAATGTCTTCACGATTCTCTTTAATTAGAGAATCAGAACGAGCTTCCCTCTTTTGGAGAATGGTCAGGACATTTTCCGTCTATTTTATTTGACCCATTGAGAATTCTTGAAATTCTTTCACTGCATTTTGTAGATTCGTGATACTTTGTATCATAAGGTTGTTTTGGGACTCCTGAGTGGTCTGTAAAATAAGAACAGCATCCCTGTGTTTCTTAGCGGCTTGAAAGTGGATTTGATCCCTATCATTTATGCTCTGAATCATCTCCTTTATGATCTCCCTAAGCTTCTTTATGAGCTCGAAACATAGGGTTCTTGGGAGAGTGTTTGCAGCATCTATCAGATGAGTCAGCCTTAGTTGAATAAGGTCTCAGTGAACTTCAAGTTCTTCTTGTATGTCCTTGGTCACCTTTTTGGATGCTTCAGACAACTCTGTTTTTGTGGGAAGATCTGATATGAGTTCAAGGAGTTGCGAACTGTTTGGAGAAGGGGTCCTTGTATATTGATCTTGCATAGTGTAGAGATCAAGATCAAGGTTGAAATATTCATTAGAGGACGAGGAAGGGACATCTGATGGAGGGACTGGTGTGTGGGGTTGAGCTTCAGGATGAGGTGATTCTACGACTTGAGCACATGACTCTTCAATTGGGCTTGGATCAGTAATCGTAGAGTGTGAGATGATAGGGGATTGTATCAGAAGAAAACTGGGCACATTTGGTTCATCAATTATAAAATGTTGGGATTTTGTAACTGGGAATTGATTGAGTGGATGAAGAATCACTTCCAACCATCTTGGTAATTCATAGAATTGGTTAAAACATGATGATGGGCATTGATTAATTCTAAAAGAGATGGGAATATTTTGTACCTCATGCCTGTTTACTGAAGAAGAGCCATTTGTGATCAGCTTTCGGGAAAAGTTGAGATTTCCTGGGAATCCATGAGCTAGCACTGAGATTTCTGGATAGACTTTGAAGGTCCAGAACATGTGATCCCAAGAATTGAAAATTTGGGCTCTGTGAAAAGGCATCATAGGTAGGTAGGAGAACAGTTGATTGTAGTTAGCTTTCCTATAACCATCACAGCCTATAGCTATAATCTCAACCTCATCATCCTCTTCTTCTTCTCTGTCTTCTTGTGAAGATTCCACTTCAACAATTACCTCCACTGCACTTCCTTGCTTTTCTTCTTTCTCACCCTCCATAGCTTCACTTCTTTCTAATCCTGCAGTTTCTGAAGCCAGAATTTCTTTAAGAACATAGGGAGATTCCTGATGATCTCTTAGCAGTTCCTCTTCAAAAGCAGCTTCTTCTGTCATGAGGGCTTCATGATGCTCCCCCTCAGCTATATCATCCATTTGTATTTCAAACAGCTCCCCCTCAGCTGAAGCACTCTCTAGAGTGGGAACTTCAGGCAGCTCCCCCTCAATTTGAGTTTTGTTCTTCTGACTTGCTTCGGATAGCCCCTTCTCTGCAGCTATCCTTTTATATTCCTCATTTAAAGCTTTTTCATTAACAAGAATGTATTTCTTGACAAGTTTTCTTTTTGACTTTTTAGGCTGAGCCATAGCCTCAACACTTTCTTTAGCTTCAGCTCTGAATGGTTGATCAAGCTGAGAAGCTATTGCAGCATCCTCTTCGACAATGGTGTCCAATTTGGATTCTACGATCGGTATAGACTCTAGGATAGAAGAGAAAGAGGTCTTCTTAGAATTATGACTCCGCTTTCCTTTCTTGAGTAGCTGAGAGATGGTATCTATGTCTTCTTCTTCCTCAGACTGCTATTCTTTTCTTTACAATTTTTTTAGAGTTTCAGTGCCTGAACTCTCTTGAGGTGCCTCAGTAGTCGAGCCTTGAGGCTCCTCTGCTAGTTGAGCCTTCATTTTTCTTTTACCCTTGCTCTTTCTGATTAAAGCAATGGGTTCTTCCTTGTTGATTTCTTCTTCTTCTTTAATCTCCTTTACAACATATATATTTCCTAGTATTCCAGTCCCCTTTGCATCACCAGTTCTTCCACTGGAGTTAGATATCATTCTGACATTTTCAGCTAGATTTCTTTTCCAGTTTTCAAACAGCTGTTGGGTCATCCTCCTATTGGGATTAATGGATTTTCCTTCATTATCTCCAATTTTGTCACCCAATGCTGATTGTAAGATGATGCTTATAAATCGCCCGTAGAGCATCTTACCAAAGCTCTTTGAAATCTTTGAATTAAGCATCCACTTTCCAATCCAATCGATGAGTAAGGCTCCAAAGTTGAGTCGAATCCCATAGCAGATTGTTGTCATAAGCTTCAATTGTACTTCATTCACTGAGTTGTGGCCAGAACTTTTGTAACATATGCACTTTCTAACAATGTCAGCCAAAAACTCATATTTTTGGGGAAATTCCTTCTTCTTGTACCCCTTGACAGTCTGATTCTTTTGGTGATGCATCTTCTTCAATCCATCATGGAAATCGATGACCTCTATCGATAGGAGTCCCTTTGACTTGAAGCCTAGGGCTAGATTTATGTCTTCAGCCTTGAGCTTGAGTTGTACTCCCCTAACTCTTGTGGTGATGATGTTGTTCTCAAAAACTCTATTGCTATAAAATTCCTTAATTAGCTTTGGGTAAATCCATGTGCTGGTGCCCAGAGTCTCTTCAAGACCAGCTTTCTTTACTAGAGACAGAATCTTGTGGAATTGAGAGTCAGCTGTCTTGAACTCGTCGAAATAGAGTCGGTAACCAGTGATAATACTTGAAGCCGACATTGATTTCTTTGCACTGAAGTTGATTGAGCTTTTTGGAAGACTGGGGTTTCTGGTTGTAGAGAGAGAGATATAAGCTTTTTGAACTTCTGAGGTGAGTTTTCAAAAAAAAACCTTTTTAAACTATACTTGTAACTTCCCTCCATTCGATCTACGTAGTGGGACATGTGTCAAGTTTTGCTTAGCTCCACGATTTTAACTTGTGTGGAAAATACAGATTTGCCCTTAGCTCCTCCTGAGCTAGTGTAGTCTTTGGGAGGACCACGATCGTTGAAGTAGCACTACGGTCGTTGAGGTTGTCATTGTCATCGTTGAGTCCACTGCTGAATCTGCTCTACGAACATTATCTGGTCTATTCCTAGTGATGAACTTTTAACTTGACATTTCTTCTGAGTTAAGGTAGCTCAGGAAGGGCCAAACTCTTAGAATGAACTAAGGATTAGGTTTGTCCCTGAGGCGCTTGACAGAGAGATTGCTTGGATTCGTTGGAACGTTTGTCATCACAGGATGCTTCTTTGTCATGTTGAGGAAGCTCTACGATCGTGGTCTTTCATGTCATTGCAACTCTACGATCGTAGACTTTCTTTGGTCATGTCTACGATTTTGAACATAGCCTTTATATCTGCATGGTTAGCACAAACTAGAGCATAGATTTTATGGTTGTAGATTTAGCATGCCTAGCACACTTATTAATTTATTAAATCTAGATTCATCTAGAGGCTTTGTAAAGACGTCAGCAAGTTGATTTTCAGTATGGATATATTGTAGAGATATGGTTCCATTTTGAACATGATCCCTAATAAAATGATATCTTATTTCTATATGCTTAGTCCTAGAATGCATGACAGGATTGTGTGTTATTGCTATGGCACTAGTGTTATCACAATGAACAGGTATAGATTTGAAGTCAAACCCATAATATGCCAGTTGATTTTGCATCCATAAAATTTGAGCACAAAAGCTGTCAACAGCAATATATTCAGCTTCTGCTGTTGATGTAGATAATGAGTTTTGCTTCTTGCTAAACTAGGACACAAGTCTGTTTCCCAACAGCTGACAGGTGCCACTAGTACTTTTTCTGTCTATTTTGCAGACTGCAAAATCAGCATCTGTATATCCTGTCAGTTCAAAAGAGGACTCCTTGGGATACCAAAGCCCCAAATGAGGTGTGCCTTTAAAATACCTGAAAATTCTTTTTACAGCAGTTAAGTGTGATTCCTTAGGATTAGCTTGAAATCTACAAATATCATATTATTATATATGTCTCTCTTGGCGATTAGATATAAAGAGAGCTATCATACCTCTATATTGAGTTATATCAATACTTTTACCCTTTTCATCTTTGTCAAGCTTGGTTGTTGGAGAAATTGGGGTTTTCATGGGAGAGGCTGATTCCATGACATACTTTTTAAGTAAGTCTTTAATGTACTTAGCTTGGTTTATGAAGATTCCTTCATCAGTCTGCTTTACTTGCAGCCCAAGAAAGAAGTTCAGCTCACCCATCATGCTCATTTCAAACTTGCTCTGCATAAGCTTGGCAAATCTCTTACATAATTTTTCATCAGTAGAGCAAAAGATAATGTCATCAACATATATTTGAACTAATAAGATTTTGTCTTTATGTTTTCTAAGAAATAATGTGGTGTCTACTCTACCTCTTGTGAACCCATTTTCAATAAGAAAATTAGTTAATGTTTCATACCACGCTCTAAGTGCTTGTTTAAGACCATATAAGGCTTTGTCTAATCTATAGACATAATTAGAGAGAGTTGGATTGATGAAACCTGGAGGTTGTTCTACATATACTTCTTCTTGAAGTTCACCATTCAGGAATACACTTTTGACATCCATCTGAAAGACTTTGAATTTCATGTGAGCAGCAAAGGCAAGAAATATGCTGATGGCTTCTAATCTGGCAACAGATGCAAAGGTCTTATCGTAGTCAATGCCTTCTTCTTGAGAGTAACCTTTAGCCACTAGTCTTGCCTTGTTCCTTGCTATTACTCCATCTTCATCCATCTTGTTCCTGAAAACCCACTTGGTGCCAATGACAGGATGACTCTTTGGTCTTGGAACTAATCTCCATACTTTGCTTCTTTCAAACTGATTTAGTTCTTCTTGCATGGCTTTTATCCAGCTGGAGTCTTCCATAGCGTCTTCTATCTTCTTGGGTTCCATTTGTGACAGAAAGCTTAGATAGAAACACTCATTTTGGGTGGCAGCTCTTGTTTTGACTCTTGCATTCGGGTCTCCAATGATTAAGTCTTGAGTGTGATCTCTTGCCCATTTATTTCCTGTTAGAACATCTGTCCTGATTCCTTCTTGTCTAAGACCTTCAAGATTAATTTCAGCTTCTTAATGTGGAGGTTCGTTGTCTTGCGTAGTTCTCTCTACGATCTCCTCTTCTTGTTCTATGATCTCATTTTCTGGAACTACGATCATGGTGTTGAGCTCGACGACCTCGTTCGTAGTGTCTGAATTATCATTACTAGTGTCTTGAGACATTATTTTGTCCAAGTCTGTTTCATCAAAGAAGATGTGAATTGAGACTTCAACACTTAGTGTTTTCTTGTTGAACACTCTATAAGCTTTACTGTCTGTGGCAATCCGAGAAAGATTCCTTCGTCAGACTTGGGTTGGAACTTTGTCAGATATTGTTTACCATTGTTGAGTATATAGCATGCATAGCCAAATACATAAAAGTAGCTGACATTTGGCTTTCTCCCTTTCCATAGTTCGTAGGGAGTCTTCTTTAACGTAGAGTGTACAAGAGATCTGTCTTGAGTGTAGCATGCAGTGTTGATAACTTCGCTTGAAGTATTGAGGCGGATGGGTCACCTTTTGCCGATGAGAGTTCTTCCAGCTTTTATCAACGTTCTGTTCTTTCTATCAGCTACTCCATTTTGCTGAGCGGTTCGTGGAGTTGAGAAGTTATGACTGATGCCATTGTCTATGCAGAACTGGTCCATCTCAGAGAAGTCGAATTCTCTGCCATGATCACTTCTTATAGACTTGATTTTCTCCCCTTTCTCGTTCATCACTAGTCTGAACATTTTGATTAGTTGGGAACTAGTTTCATATTTTGAGTTTAGAAAGAACACCCATATGAATCTGGTGTAGTCATCTACTACGACTAGTGAGTACCTCTTCCCTCCAAGGCTTGTTGTTGGAATTAACCCAAAAAGATCTATGTGAAGCAGCTGCAGAGGTTTGTCAATTGAGTTGACAGCTGTGCTCTTAAATGAGTTTCTGGTCTGCTTTCCAAGCTGATAGGCATTGCATGGCCTTTCTTTGACAAAGCTAAACTTGGGTAAGCCTGCCACTGGATCCTTGGAGGCCAGTTTAGACATGCTTTTGAAGTTGAGATGAGATAATCTTCTATGCCATAACCAGCTCATTTCTTCAGATGCTTTAGCCAGAAAGCATATCGTCTCGTCCGAGCTTAGTTGATCAAGATTGACAGTATAAACATTTCCTTCTCTTGTTCCGGTCAGCTTTATAGAGGATGTCTTCAGATCTCTGACTTGACATTGATTATTGAGGAAAGTGACTTGATGACCCTTGTCGCAGAGTTGGCTTATGCTCAGAAGATTGTGTTGTAAACCTTCCACATAAGCTACTTTATTGAAGGACACTGCACCATTCCCAGCTGAGCCATATCCACTTGTCTTCCCAGAGCCATTGTCTCCAAAGATGACTGAAGGACCCTCCTTCTCTATGTAGTTAGACAGAAGGGCTTTATTCCCTATCATGTGCCTTGAGCATCCACTGTCCAGATACCAAGTTGTGATCGTGGAGCTTGGTTCCTGTGGTAAGATAAAACTCTCATTTTGGTACCCATACTTGCATGGGTCCTACTTTGATAGTACCCTTAGGAACCCAAATTTGCTTAATTTTGGGTTTCACATGCATAAGATTATGGTAGCATATTGCAGCCTTGTGAACAGTCTTATTACATACAAAACATCTAATACAATGCATGCTTGTGTGTGTGTGTTGCTTCTTCCTCCATTTGGACTTATGTGGGTTTTTAGCAGTCCTTCCTTCCTTTTTCCATGTGTCCTTGTGTTTCATAATTTATGAAGAGTGGGGCTTAACTCTACTATTCCTTCCCATTTAGTTCGTGGAGTTGATTTTACTCGACTCTACGACCCTTCGAGGTTGGAGAGTAGAGACTGAGTTATTCTTCTTTCTTTTGAAACCTAGGCCAGCATAAGATCCTTTATTCCTTGGAACATAAGTTGGATCTGATGAGGAGGGTTGGACTGGTTCTTCCTTCTGTGAGGATTTCACAAATATAATGTTTTTACTAAAAATTGGAGCATTACTAGGGCTAGTTTCCTTTATATTTTCCACATATGGCTCTGAGGTGGATTCCCCAAAGCCTAAACTTTTTTTGTCAGATGCACTTCTCTGACTAGAAATCAGGGAGTCCATGGATGAAGAGGATTTATTCCATGTAGAGATTGTCCTTTCTAGTTCCTCAATTTTAGAAGCTAGACTTAACTCTCTTTGAGCATTGAGCTCATTGGTCTGTTTTAAGAGTTTATACTCAGCTTCAAGCTTGGAGAGAGAATCAGTACTTAGAAGGGTTATTTCCAGTTTTTCCTGAACTTTCTCTTTCTCCTTTTGAAGAAGTGAATAATCTTTGGACAGAACTCTGAACCATTTCATGTACTGATGCAGATCAGATGTTATGCCATGTAGTGTAGTTCTTAAATCATCTATGTCTACATCAGGAGAGTTAAAGTCAAATACCTCATTTATACTTACTTCATGAATGTTGGAGTTCTTTTTATCTTTATCATGCTTGGCCATTAGACAAAGATTTGTCATTTGAGGATCTTCATCATCTCCAGATTCGGGAGTTGAGTCATTGTCTGAGTCACTCTACGATCCTCCAGCTACAAGACCTTTGTCTTTCTTCTGAGGCCTTTTCTTGCCTTTGAATTCCTTCTTTGAATTTGATTTCTTCTTCAGTTCTTCTCTAAGAAGTTTGTTGTAGTTTTCAATGAAATGGCCAGGCTTTTTTGCAGTTGTAGCATAAGTCGTTTATTTGTTCATGGCTGTTGTAGTTGTTGAACTTCTTAGGTTTGCTATTTTTTCCTTGACGCATGAACCTTCTAAGTCTTTTTACCAACATTGCAAAGTCCTCATCATCATCTTCACCATAGTAAGAGTCATTCTCAGTATTAGCTTTGGAAGTGTTGTCTATTGCTTTTAAAGTAACTCCTTTGTCTTTCTTTCTTCCTTCAGATAGAGTTTCTGCTCGTTGAGTGAGCTCCAGTTCATATGTGAGAAGGTTGTCATATAACTGTTGAACAGTTAATTCATGGAGATTCTTTGATTCTATGATGGTAGTGGTTTTGGCATCCCACTTGTTGGGTAAAACTCTCATGAACTTTATGATTAGATCTTTATTTGGATAGATCTTTCTATAGTCTCGGAGAGAGTTGAGCAGTACATTGAATCTTTCGTAGGTGGAAGTGACGTTTTCTCCTTGAATGTATGTAAACATTTTATATTGCTGAGTCAGAAGAGATTGCTTGTTTTCTCTGACTTCTTTTGTTCCTTCATGCATGATGAGTAATGCTTCCCACACTTCCTATGATGTTTTTTTGTTTACCACATTTTCAAACAGATCGTCTTCTAACGATTGAAACAAGATGTTCTTGGCCTTTTTGTCAAGTTGGACAGCTTTTTCTTCATTGTCAATCCATTCTTCTTTGACCTTGATCTGGATTCTGTTTGGATCGTCTAGAGTAGGAGCAAGCTTGGTAGGAATGTAGGGCCCATTTTGAACAGTTTCAAATAGATCTTCATCTATTGATTACATGTAGGCTTGCATACGAACTTTCCAGTTGGCGAATTTATCCTTGTTGCACATAGGTGGCTTGCTGCCTCCTCCAGTCTTTGATTCGCTTATCAGATGTGTCATTGGATCTACTTAAGCTTTGTAAGCTGTTTGATAGAACCTGCTCTGATACCAATTGTTAGTTCCCAGAGGCACAATAGTTATCTAGAACGGGGGTTGAATAGATATTTTAAATTCTTCTTTAAAATGCTTTGTTAGTTTTAATAATGGTTCAAACACAACGAAATTAAGATTTGTTTGTTCTCCCTTTAAGATATAGTAAGTTAACGAGAGTGAGGAAGTTATAGCAGTTATAACAGTTATAGCAGTTATAGCAAGAGTGTAAGAGACACGACAACGTTAAGTGGTTCAGAGCACTTAAAGCTCCTAGTCCACTCTTCTACTCCTCGAGTAGGAAATCCACTAAGAATATCTTTACACTTCCTGAATCTTACAGATTCCTTCAAGACCAGCAGTCTTGGCACTTCTTAGTTCACTTTTGAACTCTTCAAGTCCAGCAGAGTTGATTCTTCACAGTTCACTTAGAACTCTTCAAGTTCTTCTGACTTGGAACTTCTTACTTCACTTGATAGTAGTTTATGAGTTCTTGAATGGTGCTACTCAGTTGTCGTTAAGCTTTTGTTCGAAAGAATTGAGCAAGATTTCTCTTTTTCAGATCGTAAAGTTTAATCGTTGAGTGTTCTTCAGCTTTTTTGTTTTGTGCTTGCTAACTTTTTTCATCTGCTGATGTTTTGTATATATGATGCCTTTGAAAATATATCCATTGGAGACATCCATTGAAGCATTAAATGTATTTAATATTTCTGAGCTTTGATGGAGACTTTCTGCATAACTTCTAATCAGCAGACTGACCCACTGACACAGCAGACTGCTATCTCACCTAACACCTAAAAAGGTGTTTTTTGCTGACTCATGGTACTTTCCTTAGCTTCTTCAATACGTTTCTTTGTTATATACTAAGGATGACTGTTGTGTCATTGGGACTCCCGAGGTCTTCAACGTCTATAGCTCATTCCACATTTGATGTGATTAATCTTTAAACACGTGGACGAGGCTCGATGCTTCTGACACAGACAGATGAAGCTCTACGATTCTGATCGTGGTGTCATAACACCTTGGTACTTAGTCTTATGCTGAAAGATGAGAACACTACGATTTCTCTTAAGGACTGGTACACTACGATCTTCACTTGCTTGTCTTGCAGACTCTATGCTTTCGAGAGCACTCTACGAATTCTGACTTGGCTCAGTAAGCGTTAGGACTACTCTACGATTTTAGAGAGACCCTTTTAAAGCAGATACACTACGATCCTCAACACTCTATGTTTCTGCCTTGTCTTCTGTAATCTCTTGATCATCTTGATAGACTTCAATTCAGTTGAAGCCTATCTATTACATTTCAAAATATAGATCAACCTAACAGCTTTGATCTCTTCTTCTATACATTCATTTATAGAATGATAAACATTAAAGTTCAGATCAACCTAACAAATTTGATCTATCACTAAGTCCTTGTACATGTGTTCCTTTGAAGGACTTTACATATAATCATGACAATTAAATTTCAACTTCAAATTTTAAATATGCAATCTCCCAACACTCTCTATAGCTTTCTCTTGTGAGTCTTAGTGAATTAGTGAGAATGAAAGAAGAAATAAGCTTCTATTTATAGAAGATTTCTAGCTTAGCCCTTGCAATGTGAAAAGGCAAGTGGCTTGACGACTGGTAATGTAAAAAGAAGAGTGGTTTGATGCCTGTAATGTGAAAAGGCAAGTGGTTTGACGCCTGTAATGTGAAACGGCAAGTGGTTTAACGTCTGGTAAAGGTAATTACTATTGTCAAAAGTGACTCTTAAATGATGACATACGGGTCCCATAGAATAAACCAAACTTACAACAAACGTCTCATAATAGACTTCTTATTTATATCAAAGATTGAATAAATATTTACCACAAATCACTTTATCTTCAACTATTACATTTTTAATCTTTCAACAATTATTCATCATTAATATTATAACTCACAATATTGATAACAAGATTATTCCCAGGAAAGAGAGGGCTTTTCGATAAGGACTTCTCCTTATTGGCGCGCAATTAGGTGACCAAACTATTTTCCTTGACAGAACTTTCTAGACATTGTCAATAATGTAAATAATAATATAAATAACTTTGTCGTCTCAATTATTGATTTAATAATATAAAATATTGTGCAGGTGATACTATGACAATAATTGAATCAATAATATGATATACTATGCAGCAACTACTGTTGCAATAATTGAATAAAACTGAGTGACTTCTTAAGTAAGCATCAATAATCAGAGACATTGTGCACTACCGTGTGCTACTGTGCAACAACGCGTATTAATGTTCTTTTATCACCGAGTATTTCAACAGTTTAACGATAAAAATTTTGTCGTTATTCTATGAAAATGTTATTTTTGTCGCTTTCTATATCCGACAGTTATTCCATTATGGGGTCCACCAATGATTATGCCATCATAGGGATATTCCTGACAAAAAGAATATTCACCGACCAAACGAATATTTTATAACAACTTGCTTACTTTACAAAAGTTATAAATATTACCCACAACTATAACATTATATCAAATCCACACCTTATTATTCAAAATAACATTTAGAGAAAATTAAATCTTTATTCATAAAAAGTTGGGGTCTTACAACCTCCCCTCCTTATGAAATTTCATCCTCGAAATTGGGGTACGTACCTGGAATGCCGAAGAGGTGAGGATACCTTATTTTCATTTCAAATTCTAACTCCCAGGTCATTTACTCAATACCGTAGTTTCTCCACAAAACTTTGACTTGAGGTATAACCTTTGACCGTAGAATATGTTCCTTCTTATCCAAGATTTTAACAGGTACCTCTTCATACGTTAAATCTTCGGTTATCTCGTCTGGTTATAATTCAATAATGTGGTTTGGGTCTTCCACATATTTACGTAGCATAGATATGTGAAAAATGTTATGAACACGAGACATACTTGGCAGTAAGGTGAGTCTATAGGCCACAGTTTTAACTTTATCGATTAAAGTCGGTTCTACTCGTATATTTGACATCATCACGTGGGTCCCTAGAGTCTTTAACTCTATCTCCATTATTTGTAAGTTATACGAAATGGGTCTTTGTGTTAACAACGTCGCACTCGTAACCGCATACGATCTTCTACTCAATGCGTAAGTTACTATGTTCGCTTTTCCAGGATGGTATTAAATGGTATGATCGTAATCTTTCAACAGCTCGAGCCAATGTCTTTGGCGCATATTACGTTTGTTCTACGTGAAGAAATATTTGAGGGTTTTGTACCGGGTTCAAGGTCAATACAAAATTCGATTTCACGCTCTGGGGGTAGGCCAGGAAGTTCTTCAAGGATTACGTTATGAAATTTATTAACAATAGAAATATCATTCAAATCTGACTTATTTTTGTTTAAATCCGTGACATGGGCTAAGAAAGCTTGACATCCGTTTTTCAATAAAAGAATGGCTTTATGGCTTAATATGACAGTGATTGACTTTAGTGGTTTTGTTGCTTGAATTCACATAACAGGTTGGTTAGGAATATGAAAGCTAACAACCTTACGAAAATAATCAATTTTAGCATGATGAGTAGTTAACCAGTCGATTCCTAAAATCACATCAAATGCAAGTATTTTCAAAGAGATGTGATCAACAGGTAATGTGAGGGTGCCGATTTAAATCAAACAAGATTTATAAACAGTGGATGTAATGAAGGTTTCTCTTAATGGAGTTTCAACAGATAAGTCAAAGTTTAATTTCTCTGGAGTCAAATTTAAACGTTGAGCGCAAGTAGGTGAAATAAAAGAATGGGTAGAACCAGTATCAAATAAGGTATAGACTTCGCAAGGGTTTATGATTAGTTTACCCATAATAACTTCGTTCGGGTTCCTCACTTTTTGGGAAGTTACAAAAAGCGCTCTCCCTTAAACTACCGACTTTCACTTGTCTGGGACAGCCTTTGGTGTTGCCATCCCATCTGAACTTGACTTCGCTGCATGAAAAAATCGAGCTAAATGACCTCCTTTCCACAATTGAAACACACTTTGGGTTGTTGCGTACAATTTGGACGGATGTGTCCCTCTTGTCCGCATTTGTAGCATACGACTAGTGGTCGTTCCCCTTCCTTGAAAACGGGTGATGGTGCTGCTGTCGATGTCTTTACATCATTGTTGAATCTTCTCTTCTGAAAGTTGTTCCCACTTAGTTCACCTTTCCTATTATCTTGGCCATGATTACAACCGAAGTGGTTACTATTTCTGGCATGATAATTTCCTCCACGATGGTTATCATTGTTCCGATGTT
This sequence comes from Panax quinquefolius, assembly GCA_020205615.1. NCBI lineage: Eukaryota > Viridiplantae > Streptophyta > Magnoliopsida > Apiales > Araliaceae > Panax > Panax quinquefolius. The sequence goes on from CM035168.1 coordinate 87,718,802, forward strand.
TGTTGCCACCGGTACGATTATTATCGTGTTGTTGGTCGTTGCCTTTTGGTTGAGCTGACTCATAATTGCATTCTAATAACTGAGCCCTATTCACAACATCTGAATACAAGCAAAGTTTGTGAGAAATGAGATATTGACGTATTTTGAGTTTCAAACCTCGCAGAAACATTCGCGTTATTCGCTCCTCATTATCAACCAAATGGGATACAAATTGGGATAACTCGGCAAACTTAGCCTCGTATTGTGATACGATCATATTGTTTTGCTCCAGCTTGATGAATTCTACCCCCTTCATGTAACGAATACTTTCAGGAAAGTACTTGTCATTGAACAATTCTTGTAACTTCTCCCAAGACATCTTTAGTGCGGATGGTTGAGTACGTTTTATAGATTCCCACCAATAACCTGCCTCTCCTCGCAACATGAAGGTGGAAAAGGGAACCTTTTGCTCCTCGGAGAATCCCAAGATATCAAATATCTTGGTGATCTGCTTAATCCACGTCTCTGCCTTAAGTGGTTCTGGCTTTCCCAAAAACTCATGTGATCCCAGCTCCTTAAATTGCTTAGTAGTGACCATCTGTGAGTTGCCAGTGTTTCCACTTGCATTTTGAATAGGAGTCTCTCTCGCTTAATGTTGCATGAATTGCAGAAAGCTCCTAAACATCCCGTCGTTCATCATTTGGTCAGTATTGTTGTTTACATGTGGATTATTACCTTCTTGATGCACATTATCATGGTTATTGGTCGGCGTTGACTCAATGGTCTCATGTGCTCCATTGCTTATCTCAACATTTTCAGATGTCATTTTCAAACACTACCACAAAATAAGGGTTAATTAACATGCCACATATTATCCCTATATTCTGACCGACCAATTAAATAACAAATAAGCTTAGGTAAGACACACTAGCAAAGGATTTACCCGTCTCTCCCTCATAACTCTAGCCTCAAATCTCAGCCAAGGATCATATCCCTAAGCTTTGATACCAACTGTGACGCCCCCAAAATAGGCATACACAACCCATTGAGTCGCCAAATACATGGTACAGAATTTAAATACAAACTTCATTTATACAATACGACAAAACGTAGTTGAGAATTTTAACACGAATATTTTCTCGTAGACAATATTCAAACTCAAATGGAGTCCTCATTACAATTATTATCACACTATTTTATAGAATAGTGAGGACTATTATAGCCACCATCTTGGACCATCACTCCATTCCTCGACTAGTCCCAGCTATATTCTCATTTCCTGAAGAGAACAATGAAAGAAAAGGTGAGCTCAACTAGCCCAATAAAGAATATTATGACTAAGATAATGCATAATAAATTATCCTTAGCCTTCAAAAGTATAACAACTGATAGAATACAATAGACAACAAGTTTAACTGCAGCGGAACAAGCAATCCATTAGAAGAGTCAAGTATAGCATGATATCTACTATCTTCTACGATTTAAAAGTTTGTCATCAATATTTTATCTCTGTAACACATCTCAATAAATAATCCACATCACTGAATTATCCATGCACTACGGGTCAAGGATATTCATAGTATCACATCCACGAATCATCCATGCACTATGGGTCAAGGATATTCGTTATTATCACCAGTGGTCATGATCATGTCAAACAAATGTCCATCAATACACTACGAGCCAATGAGGACTTTTACCACATCATTTGTAACATTACAGATCATGATTATACCGATACATAATTCCTGGTCATAATCATACCAATCAACAGTCCATCTATGCACTACGGGCCAAAGATGACTTTTATCGCAATATAAGCATGAGGATGATGACAATGATATAAGAATTCAATTAAGTGAGATCAAGGATATATTTTAAAGATTTATAATTCAATTTATCTAGAGTTTAAGAATATCCAAATTGTCAACATAATAACTGCTTTGTGGAGTAAAATTCAAGAATAATAATCATGTATCAAAAATAATTTGGACAGAAAAGAAATCAATTTTTGTCGTGAATAGTACCCCGTGAATAATACTCCATGAAGAGTACCCCGACATGAAAAGATTAAAACTTAAAAAGAATGTTCAGAAAAATATTTCTGTGAAACGATACTAGATGAAGCGCAAATTTCAAGTATATTTTACTAATTTCAAAGAGTATAGAAGCAATACTTATCAAAATAAGTGTGGAATTAGGAATATGAAACGAAATAATATTACTTACATACTACAGAGTATGGAAGAAAATATTATTTCTTACGAATATTGAACAAAAATAATATCCTTTACGAATACGAGAAATAATATATCTTATGAATATGAAATAAATAATACCCCTTACTTTACTAGGAGATTTAGATACTGCAATAGTGTAGTAGCAGAATACTCTTCTTCTTTCTCTCTGATTCTCTCTATAGCTTTCTCTTGTGAGTCTTAGTGAATTAGTGAGAATGAAAGAAGAAATAAGCTTCTATTTATAAAAGATTTCTAGCTTAGCCCTTGCAATGTGAAGAGACAAGTGGCTTGACGACTAGTAAAGTAAAAAGAAAAGTGGTTTGACACCTGTAATATGAAAAGGCAAGTGGTTTGACGCCTGTAGTGTGAAATGGCAAGTGGTTTGACGTCTGTAAAGGCAAGTACTATTGGCGAAAGTGACTTTTAGATGATGACATACGGGTCCCATAGAATAAACCAAACTTACAACAAACGTCTCATAACAGACTTCTTATTTATATCAAATATTGAATAAATATTTACCACAAATCACTTTATCTTCAATTAACACATTTTTAATCTTTCAACAATTATTCATCATTAATATTATAACTCACAATATTGACAACCAGATCATTCCCAGAAAAGAGGGGGCTTTCTAATAAGGACTTCTCCTTATTGGCATGCAATTAGGTAACCAAACCCCTTCCCTCGACAGAACTTTCTAGACATTGTCAATAATGCAATTAATAATATGAATAACGTTGTCATCTCAATTATTGATTTAATAATATAAAATATTGTGCAGGTGATACTATGATAATAATTGAATCAATAATATTAGATACTATGCAGCAACTACTGTTGTAATAATTGAATAAAATTAAGTGACTTCTTACATAAGCATCAATAATCAGAGACACTGTGTGCTACTATGCAACAACGCGTATTACTGTTCTTTATCACCGGGTATTTCAACGGTTTAACGGTAAAAGTTTTGTCATTATTCTATGAAAATGTTATTTTTGTCGCTTTCTATATCCGATAGTTATTCCATTGTGGGGTCCACCAATAATTTTGTCGTCGTACGGATATTCCCGACAAAAAGAATATTACCCGACCAAACGAATATTTTATAACAACTTTCTTACTTTGCAAAATTTGTAAATATTACCCACATCTATAACATTATATCAAATCCACACCTTATTATTCAAAATAACATTTAGAGAAAATTAAATCTTTACTCATAAAAAGTCGGGGTCTTTCAATTTCCCATAACCAACTTACCCTTATACCTCAGCCTTCCAATCACAAAAGAATAATCAGGTAGTGAGGAAGGACTCGGTACTAATTGAGAGATAATTTCTTACAGGTATGCATCAGTTGCCCATGTTTCAGCTACATCTTGAACCCATTTAGGTAATATTGTAGTGAGAGTTGACCAATTTGAACACCAGTTTCCATTCCACACATAGGATTTTCAACAAATTGCTTAGACAATCCATCTGCTGCTAAATTCTCCTTGCCTTTCTTGTACCATATCTCGTTATCTAGTCCCATGAGCTTGGTAATCCACTTTTGCTGATTAGTAGTAGTAATTCGTTGATCCAACAAACACTTGAGACTTTGATGATCTATTTTAATAATGAATTTGTTGTCCATTAGATAATGTCTCCATTTCTGCACCGTATATACAACAACCATCAGTTCTTTCTCATAGGTCGATAATCCCAAATACTTAGAAGCAATGGCCTTATATAGAAAAGCAATTGGTCTATCCCCCTACATTAACACTGCTCATACACCAATACCACTAGCATCAGTCTCTACTACAAACGGAATGGTGAAATCAGGCATAACTAAAACTAGAGCACTAACCATAGCTTATTTAAGATTGTCAAAAGTTACCTCAGCCTCATGACTCTATTGGAACTGATATATCCTTAACATGTCAATTAATGGCTTACTAAGAAAACCATAATAAATTTTCTGTAGTAACCTGTTAAACCCAAGAATCCTCTTAAACTCTTAAGGTTCATGGGCGTGGGCCACTTAACCATACACTCCACCTTAGTTGGATTAGTTTATACTCCTTCAGAAGTAATGACATGACCAAGGTATTGTACCTTTTGTGTAGCAAAGGTAAAGTTGGACATTTTTGCATACAATTCACATTGCCTTAACGACTGCAAAGTCATCTCAACATGTTTCAAATGACAATCATAAGTGGGACTGTAGATCAGAATATCATCAAAGAAAACCAAGATGAATTTCCTTAAGTAAAGAGCAAACACAGTATTCATGAGACTCTAAAAATTGGTTTGTGCATTAGTTAATTTGAACGGCATTACTTTAAATTCATAATAATCGGTATGAGTCCTAAAAGCTGTTTTAGGAATATCTGAAGGATGGACTCTAATCTAGTGATAACCCAACTCTAAGATTAGAATACCATTTTGCACCATGAAGCTCATCTAACAACTCATCAATTACAGGTATAGGGAACTTATCCTTAATAGTAACATCATTTAAAGCCCTATAATCAATACACATTCTCCATGTGTTGTCATGTTTTTTAACCAACAAAACTGGGAAAGCAGATGGACTACTACTGTTTTGGATAACCCCAGTTTTTAGTAAGTCAACAACAATTTTCTCAATTTCTGATTTCTGAACATAAGGGTATCTGTAGGGCCTCAAATTAATTGGTTGGCTACCCTCCTTCAAGTTAATATAGTGATCATGCGATCTCACATAAGACAAACCTTGTGGTTCTGCAAATATATCAGAAAATGAAGCTAACAACTCTTGCAGTTTAGGACAAGAAGGATTTATAGGACTGCACTCTTCACACTCCATAATACCATAGAGATACCCAAAAAACCATGGGAAGTTGTTTGTAACACCTTCTTAAATTCTCTGAAATTCATAAGGTGTATAGTAGGGGTAACATATGTGTTTCCCCTTGTAATGTTACTAATTCCTCATTTTGATAAAACTGAAGTTGTAATTTGTTGAAGTCAAAAATAACTAGACTCACAGTTTTTAACCACTGAACCCCAAGTATTGCATCAACTCCTCCCAAAGGAAGTACCCACATCTCAGTAGTTAAGTCCAAATTCTGAACCTGCCATTTGAAATTAGTACACACTTAAGTGTTGTGTACCTGAAAACCATCAGCCACACACACTGTTATTGGATTAGTATCCTCAAGTTTGACCTTAAGTCTCTTAGCAGCTTGTGAATCTAAAAAATTCCCAGTACTCCCACTATCAATAAGGATACTCACTGGTTTATTATTCATTGTTCCTTGTACTCTAATAGTGTTGTTTGCATTGTGGCTTAATAGAGCATGTAAAGTTATTTGAACATCATCTAACTTACCATCTTGTAACAATGTATTTTTCTCTGCCTTTGGCACCAACTCCGGCTCACACACAGTTTATTCATCTGATTCCAAATTTAGTTCATCTGCCTCAGAAGGTATCATCATAAACAAGTGAGGTTGATTGCATACATGTCCTAGAACATAAGGTTCATCACATGAAAAACACAGGCCTTTACTCCTTTTCTCAGAAATTTGTTCCCTGGTCAAGTTCCTAATAGGTAAGGATTTTTTAGGTTCAATTGTATTAACTCCCATTCTATTATCTGCATTAGTATTTCCAGAATTCCTCATTCCTCCATCACTAGAAAACCTTTGCCCACCAGATGCTACCATAGAAGTTTTGCTTGCCGAATTAGTGTTAGTAGAAGGTCTAAAAACAACTCTGCTCTTTTTAATCCAAGCTTCTAATTTGGGTTCCTCAACTCTAGCTAAACGAATTGCTTCCTTAAGAGTTGTAAAATCCAACTTCTGAATATCTAACTGAATCTCCTCACGTAAGCCACCAACAAAACAGTCAATAAAAAATTCTTCATTCAATTTAGAATTCTTTATTAAAGCCCAACCCCTGAGCTCTTCAAATCTAGCTCTATATTCATCCATTGTTCCTGTTTGTTGCAATTTTTTGAGTTCAGCTATGGGATTAACTTTAATCTCATGACTAAATCTAGCCAACAGTTCATCAATTAACCCATTCCATGTCAATTCAAGTCCACTTTTAACAAAGCTAGAGTACCAATTATCAGTTTCTCCCTCCAGGTGCATAGTAGCTAAGTAAAGTTTCTGATTCTTAGCAACATTATGATGAGAGAACAATTTATTACATTTTCTAATCCATGACCTAGGGTTAGTACCATGGAATTTAGGAAATTCAAATTTGATCGTGCAAAATATTCCTTCACAGTTACTGAATGAAGAAACACCTCCTCCATAAGATCCAAGAACAGATTCAGTAGGCTGTTGAGTTAAATGTGGGGGAACAATACCTGAAGGCTGTTTGTCAGCTCCAGATGGACTCAAACCTTATTTCTGATTCTGAGCTAATAACATAGCTTCAAATCCTTTCAACATCAGTTCCAATTTCTCATCGAATCCTCTCTTCAATGTTTCCACAGAAGATTGCAGCTGATTTGTAAATCATGAATGTTACTCTCCAAATTAGTTAATCGTTGATTATTAGTATCCATGGGCACCAATCGATCTAGCTTTGATACCAAATGTAAGGAATTGAGATCTAAATTCAATCCTTACTCACAATTAACCAAAATCTTAAGAGAAATATGAGAAAATCATAGATTTGAGAGATATTAAGGGAAAAGAAGAAGAAGAAGATTGCCATACAGAAAGAAGTAGAGACACTACAAGAAAACGACTTATTTCTGACAGAATATTCCGTCGAGGTTAAGGATATTCCGTCGAGTATACCTTAATCTCGACGGAAGATTCAGTCGGGGATTCGGTCGGGTTTAAGCACGTCGAAATTAAGTCCGTCGAGATTTTAGTAGGGAATAAGTAACTCCGACAAACATATTGTCGACAGAATATTCCGTCGATTTTGATATATCCTCAACTGGATACCTTCCATCGATCTTATTCGGTCAGTATCAAACTGCCACGTGGCAACACCTTGTGGCATGTATACAGGCTTATTTCCGACGGAATTCCATCGATCTTACCTTATTCCGTCGAGGATAAGGATTTTTTTTTTTTGAATATATACTCTGTTTTGGCAACATCCAAGGTTTTAACCCACATTTTTATACCTGTAAACATGTTTATATTTCCAACAGTACAGTCAACATAATAATAACCTTCCAACATCATATACAAGTTCAACATATATAACTGACTTTTGTTCACATTCATACAAAAATACTCTTGAACTACATACAATACTCTATAATATATACAAAAATGAATTGTTCACATAAAAGTTTGGCTATATGAATTACATACAAGGTTTAAACTACAAAAATGTCAAATATCAACTAAACTAAGTCAAGCCAGTAGTACTACCCCCGGTGTGAGGAGGATCATCGGGCGGGCGTCGACACTGCTACTTCAACATATGAAAATCGTCGTCGACGTCGTCCCTCCCCTCGTGATCAAAATGAGCACCCTGTTGATACAATTAAAAATATAACCAATTAGTCCATATATATAATACAATTAAAGATGCAAATAAATGAAAATTAAATAACATGCAGGATACAGAAATTTAAAATGAATAGTATACCTGAGTAGTCGAGGGCTGACTCAACAGCGGTCCAAAAGCGTCCAAGAGTAAGGTAATCACCATTCGGACCACCTCGTCACATATCGCGAAGAGATACCCGTACTTTCGGCGGTGGTACCAGCTGCGATGTCCTAAGAAAGCTGGTGGAGGAGAGCACGTTTGGGAAGGTCTTGATGACGTAATAAAGGACCTGTACCATACCGCTCAGACACCGCCGCTATAACCCTCTAAAACATAGCGTCGTCTAAGTCAGTGCCCGTATGTGATGGTCCCATGGGGGCTCTAGAACGCAGACGTTGGCTAGTGCTTGCAAAAATAAATATAATATCAATAATAATAAAAATTAGTTTATTCATGAACAAGAAATCTATACTATCATATTATACCTCCAAGTAGTGTATAGGTTGGTATCCTCGACAACCCCAACACTCGATACCGACCGATAGTGCTACTAGGAGGATCCTGAGACTCGACCCAAAGAGGCATCTCCTCATCCTGAGATACACTAATCTCAGGCGTAAGGATAGTAGAATCTAATGTCTCGGGATCGCCCCTAGCAGCCTATAACTCAGCTAAACGCGTGTCCCGAAGCTTCTCAAACCGGTCCTGTAATTTAATATATGTAAATGTGAGTTAACTCGGTATCATTATATTAATTACGTAATATGATCCTAAATTATAATCATTGTAGTAAATGTAGTACCCGTATAGCTAATAATGCGGGAGACATCATCGACCCCGAAGTCGAATCCTTCGGCGTATGGACTCTATCCCAAAACTCCATCATAGAAGGAGGTCGGCCCAAGTTGCTCCGCATGGCCTAAATCATACATTAATTAATATCACCTTACTTTACTATAGATGTAGTTTAATATTAAACTAAATTAAATATAAATACATATCGACTTAACCTCCTGAAACGACCAGAAGTATGTACAATCCATAGCTGGCCTCGATTCTTCTTTATCTGCTCGGACTTGGTCTTGAAGCGATCATCCCAATCATATACATGGCGACCCGTATTGCAGATCCGATCTCTTCTTACGTAATGATGATCTCGTATAGTAGTCTAGGACAATTCTTCAACTGCTTTACTAAATTACCTACATCCCATCTCGTCTGACCCAGTAAGCGTAGCTTATAAATAGATGAAGTTTATTTTATTTTATTTTATTTTTATTTTTATTTTATATTGTTATTTTATTTTGTTTTATTATATTTTATTTTAATTATGTATTTTAATTTAATTTATTTTATTTTATTTTATTTTATTTTTATTTTTATAGTTTAATTTTATTTTGTTTTGTTTTTTATTTTATTTTTAAATACTTCTTTATTTTTTTATAAATAATTTTTTATTTTTATTATAATTTATTTCATTTTATTTTATTTTATGAACTAATTAGTATCTTGTATTTTATATTGTATTATTTTATTTATAATTTATTGTATGTAAATTAAATTAAATTAATTTAATTTATTTGATTGTATTATATTACTATATATTTATATTATATTATTTTATTTTATTTAATTACGATGAAATTAATTTATTTTATTTTATCTTATCTTAATTATGTTATTTGATTTTACTAATTTATATTATCTTATCATACAAAATATTAATTAAATTTAGTTTATGGTATAATATACCCATTATTTTTTTAGTAGTTTGAAACTAAATAAATGTTACTTAGTTCATTTCAATATTGGAAACTAATTAAAATACATAAATATTAAAAAGTTGGGCCCACAGATTTTGCAATTGAATCATTCTAACAGAAATTCTGTTGGAAATTCCGTCAGAAATATCACATATCACAACAATATACTGATTACCACTACACAAAATCAAATTCATTATAATCAGAATGAATCGCAGTGAATTATACCTTACAAATATATATCATCAAAATCTTCTGCAATTCATATGACTATGATCGATCCAACATATATAACAGTAATTCATGTCAATAAAATAAAAAACAACAAAATTATGCTCAGCCCAAATCATTCATATAAAAAAATATTCAATATATAATTGCTCAAACCAGTAAAAACATTGTTCATCCCCAATTCAATATATAGGTATATACATACATATTCAATGTAATATATACATATTCAGTGAATGCTCAGTTAGGCCAAAATCAAACCAATATTATACAACTTGCACAAATTAGTTGCACAATTTCAGTACCCAAAATTGACATCTAAAATCACTATACATAATTATGCATTTCAGAAAAAAAAAATTGAAAAATTAGAAACTAATTGAACCTGTAATGCACAAAATTGACCGAATGGCCAAAATGACACCGCCGTGAAGGTCGGCTCTATCATGTAAAGCTCTTACACCGCCGTGAAGGTCGTCCACCACCGTCGTGTGGTCAACGTCGACCGAAGGTAGCAGTGGAGTGGATGGGAGCGAGATAGGCAGTGGAATGGGATGTGGGGAGGTGGCGAACGGATGAGGGGAGGTGCAGAGCAAGAAAGAAAGAAATAGAGAAATAAAATTTCTTTTGAGGCAACTGCTAAAATGAAAATAGGGTTTAGATTATTTTCGACTAAATTCTGTCGGCATTAGGTCCGTCGAGTATACATTATTATCGACGAAATTCCGTCGATCATATATACATTCCGTCGAGTTTATCTTTCGCGCAGGCGGGAGGCTTTGGCGCCATAAGGGATATTTATGTTCGACGGAATTCCGTCGCAAATAGAATACTTTCGAGGGACTTAAGTCCAACCGAATATTCCGTCGAGACTAACATATCCTTGACGGATTGTACTCCGTAGAGAGAAGTTTGGAAATTAAGAGAGAGAAACAGAATAATTCATTTCATGCATTACTCAGTGACATTACATGTATTTAAAAATAAAAATAGAAATAAAATTAAAATTACAATTACAATTTTATCCTTCTAACCCCACTCTAAGATTCTTCCTTCTAACCCCACTCTACGATTCTTGACACTCCACTCTATGATTCCTTATACAAGTCCCACGACTTTTAATCTATCATCAAATCCCACCAAATGTTCCCTCATAACTGTAACAGTGGCTCCCAAACTATCATGACCTCGAGTCAAATCCTATAACTTTTCTTCCATAATTTTGTGAGATTATTTTTTCTGTGTCAAATGAGTTCCCTCCGTCATTAACGGCCTCCGGGAAGGTATCGCTCTGATACCAAATATTATGAGAAGAATAGAGAAAGGGAGAGAAAAGAAGAGTATACAGATAGAAAAGAAAAGTGATATTTCTCCTAAATATCACACGTGGGTATTTCTCTAAAAATTTGTGTTCGATGCAATAGCCTTGTTCAATTTAACTTATTTTCAATCTCTCCATGGAACATAGATATATGGATCATAAAATGACAATAAAATGTATAGGAAAAAAAAATGAATAAACAGAGGTACAATGCAGGTCAAAAATCAACATGACAAGAATGAGCGCTCAGTTGATATTTCAACAACTAAAAGAGAACCCCATAGTATTAATTTCTACTTCAAATTAATATATATGAACAATTACAAGCATTACAAACCAAACATAAAATAATTATTCCTTTACATTATAGTGAAAATTGCAGCAACCATCTCTCCCTTCTATTACAATATATAATTATGTAACCATCTCTCCCTTCTATTACAATATATAATTATGTATATCCAACCCACTCCATGAAGAATAAGAATAAGATTAAATGCTCACCACCATTATTAGACATATATTTTTGCAGTCCTTTGAGCTTAGCCCTTAGGTACTCCCACCAGGATAAGTGCATCCATCATGACCTAAAAACCAGATTCAGAAATTAATGAGAGTTTATAAAAGGAGGCTGACAAGTATTATATTCAAGTCATCAAATCAGCTTCCTCAGTAATAGCTCTAAAATGTTATGAACAAGCTTATCGAGAATTGTTTTTTTATAATGGTAAACTATTTTGTTGCAAGTTTGAACAACTCAATTATAGAACACTTACTAGGATTAGTGGATGAAAGCATGGCTGTTTGTGAGAAATCACAGTTCCACGGATTCCTCCCTGCAGTTTGGTAGAGGAGATTCATGGCATAAGTAGCATGAGCTGCCAGGGTGTTAGGTTCAAAACAAGCTCCACCTAGTTGGATTGGAGTGCAATCAACGCCAAATGCACAAGCATAATCCAGATTATCTTGTAGTTGGGTGTCTGATACACCTGCCTTAGGCACACACCAAGCAGCATTTTTTGGCGCTGCTGATGGAGTTGTTGATGGGTTCGTTGGTGTTGCTGGGGTTTTTGGCGTCGATGGAGTCTAGAAATGGAATAAATCATGTCTGTTAGACGATGGTCTCCTAACAAATGGCAGATAATTCAAAAATGAATAAGAGAGCTAAATTTTACAACATCAAGTAATAGCTTAAATAAGTGTATCACTTTCACGAAGCACGCATTCAACACAATGCATGACATAACATTTTCCTAGAAAACAAGATACAATATGTTGGGGCATGCGTTGAATTTTATATATTTTTCTAATTTCTAATATATAAATGTATAAAAAAAATTATTGTTAACAAAGCAAGATACAATCAAGTAAAATAGTGAGAACACTTGTACCATGAAAATCTCAAGTCTAATGACACGCAACTCTAATAGATAACCATATTTAAGGAAGACAATGCAATATGGATGTTTAAATTTAGAACTGGAAGAAAACTGACAAATTAAGATAATAGCAATAGAAAGGCATTATAGGAAAACAGAGGTTATAGTAAATCCTCACCTGGCTAGTCTTAGAAAGTGCAACATCATAGGCCATGGTTAAATCAGGCTTGAAAAGCCCAAATGAGCGCTCGGAGGCCGGACCAGGTTTCAAATCCTCATCAAACAATGCAAAGAGATATGTATCCACTGATTTCCCTGGCATCAATGGAGTTCCCACCATAGACCTAAGGTGCGCAATCAAATTGCCATTGTAAGCCTTGGCATTCTCAACACTTGTGCCAACCTCGTTGTTGTCTCCTTTATATGGCCAGCCTGTCTCGGCAATCACAATTTCGACATCCTTAGATGCCATTGAGTTCAATGCAGATCGAACAGCATCCACCTACAATGATTAAACATGTTTTCAGTACATGATTTCAAGTATAGCCCATTTTGCTCTCTCAAAATTCAAGTAAAATTTCCATCAGTATATAAACATAACAACTTCATGTCAAAATTTTGTACTAATTCTTTGGTGGGTAGCATCTATTGTTTGTACTTTCTTATACTCCCTCCATCCCAAACTAATGAGACATTTTTTCTAAGTTCGTTCCAAAATTAGATATACAATTCTAATTTTAGCTTATAAATTAACATAAAAATTTTACCTTAGTGTGTCATTACGGCTATATTGAATATTATTATACCACTATCACATTACTACACTTCTATTAATAATTGTAGGGATATGTTAGCTGCTGCTATTAATGTAGTTTAAAGTGTTCAAGTAACGCTAGAACAATTGTAGAAGTGTCACATTTTAGTGTATTGAGAAGATATTGCTTAAAACGTGCTAATGGGTTGAGCCTAACGGTAATAACTTATAAGTTGGTCAAAACCAACTTATAAGTCATTTGTTACTATTCACCTGTTTGGGAATGACTTATTTTTCTACTTATAAGTTGAGTTTTAAGTCAAAAAAAATAAGCAAATATTTGTAACTTATTTTAAAATGACTTATAAGTCATTTTAAAATAAGTTAGTTTGACAAACTGCAATGTCTATTTTGCCCCTTTTTTATTTTGCCTCTCTTTTTATTAATATATTTTTACTTATGAAAGCCGAACACTTTCATAACTTGTTCTAACTTAACTTTTGACTTATAAGTCAAATTGATGCAGCACTTTTATTTATAAGTCATAACTTAAAATTACTTATAAGTCCACTTATATTTTAACTTATAAGTCATTTATTTAAAATAAGTCGGGGGATAAATTGAAAAGCCCAGTGGGACTCTTACTTTGTAACAGATGTACTTTACTTGTTCAAAAGAAAATAACAAGAATCAGAGGCTGCTCACCTGAGCATCAAACATGTTGGTGTACTTGATGTTGGTGCCCGAGTCGACTCGTCCCGAGTTTGGTTGAAACAGGCAAAAGGCCAGAGTCTCAGGCCTAGGATCACTTTGGTAAGCAAAGAAGGGGTACGGATTGATGGTAAAAGGCGAGCCAGTTGCCTTATTAAACCCTAACAAACCCTTTAGCAAATCTCCGATACTTGGATCAAAGCTCCCAGACGACGGCGGATCAGACTGCTTCAACACCGCCATGGAATGGACCGTCGAGACCTTAATTTTCCCACCTAAGGAAGCTGAATTGAGGGCATTCTGGACATTTTGCATCGCCGGCAAGAGCTGAGTCATCAAACTCGAGTCGCCGGAGCTCATGACTTCATTCCCAACGTTAATTATAATTACCTTGCTGGATGGATAAAACGGGATAACATTGGAATTGATCCAGCTTTTGGCGAAGTTCGGGTCGGAGGCCAAAGCAGGGATGTCTCCATTTGCCGCCCCGATGGCGATTCCGATTCCAGTGTTTGCAAGTGCTTTTATGATGACCGGATCGGCTCCGTACAACCGGACCTTCTCGATTGCGGTGGATTGTAGTAGCTTCGCCGCCGCCGACGGTGGCGGGAGGTTGTCGGCGACTTGGCCATAGTTTATACCAATAAACGGTTCCGCCTCTGCAAATACAGAGCAGTTTAAAAGTTCAACGTAAAGGGAGACAGAATATTAAATTTGCTTAAAAAATTATATGAAAATAATGACGAACAAATCCATAAAATACAGCAAATATTAAAAATGGGAACAAATCCTTAAATAAAATCATGTAAAATAATAGAAGAATATTGAAATTGAAGTGTAACGAGACATACTAGCAACATGGGAGGTAACCTGAAGAAGGAAGAGAATGAAGAAGGCTGAAGTTGAACAAGGATTTACCATAACTACTGGAGAGAAAAATAAGTTTGTTTTTTCTTTGTTTCTGCTCTGCCGCTCTTCGCTCTGTTTTTGAGGAAGAAGAAGAGAAATGATTGAAGAAAAAGAACTTAAAAAATTATTTTATCTTTTTATTTATCCTGTGGAAAGGGGAGGTGGTACTTTTGGTCTGTCAGCTGCCTGAATAGATACGTTGTATGTATCTCCGCTCTGGGATTAGGATGGTGAAATTCAAATCAACTTCGTATATAATTTTTTGATTAAAAATATTATATCATATTTTCTATAAATAACATATCAAAAAATTATATACAAGTTACTTCCTCGGAATTAACTTCTTTGACAGTAAAGTAAAAAGGTGGAGTATTATTTTATGCAAGTAATAATTATTTTTTTATTCGAATAGAGGGTGAAGGAATTTATAACACGTTTATTTATAAAAAAATATTATTATTATTTTAAAAAACTAGTTATTTGAAAGAAAAAAAGACTAATTTACAAAATATTACTCCATCCGTTTCTCATAGTTTGTTTTTTTTTATCATATTAACAAATTTTAGAATTAAGTATATTTATTTATATTTTCAAATTTACGAAAATTAGAGAGGGTAGTAAATTCGATATAATTTCTTATAATTATAGTTTTTCCACTTATATTTTCAAGAAAAGAGTATAAATTTTTATTATAAAAATGATCAACTGTCAAAGTAAGCCAATTTTTATGGGATTGATAGAGTAATAAATTGATTTTTTTTTTCTATTTTAACTGTAACACCCCATTTCCGAAATAGAAAGAGAGGTTACTCAAAACATAAAAAAACTGATGAATTTAATAGCAAGGCTCAAAATCACAAAAGAATAGTCTTAATAACTGATAAATACCACAAGTCAACCATAATAAATCTCAAACTGACTCAAACCACAATCTAAAATAATTATTACAATTCCAAGTAAATCGACACATCAAGTCTAAATGAATATTTCTAAATCATTGGAATGAATGGAGCTCTCATCACACTTGCTCTTGATTCCCCTGATTACCTGCCGGAAGAAAAACACAGCATGAGCCAAATGCCCAGTACGGATATAGAATACAAATAATGAACTGAAACAACTAACTCAATTAAATGAAATAAAACGAAACGAACTGAAACGAAACGAACAAAACTAATACAACGGAATAGTAGACTGAATCAGATGGCTGGGTGTTATTTCATACCGAGCTCAGAATAAAACAGAAATATACTTTGCCACACAGGCAAGTCAAATAATGCCACACAGGCAAGTCACACACATTGGACCGCGAATCCAATGCATGTAAAATTGGAAGGTGTGTTTGGCACAAACATCACCAATCCGCAGAACAGAACAAAACAGAAAACTAGGGTCGACCCATACGCCTCCACAAACAAAATACCAAATGGCCAACTCCCCACCGGAGCACAAAACGGAGACGCCAGTGGATCGATCACACCGCTTTTGGAAGGTGTCATGCCTCGGTGCCAAGAGGACATGCCTGTGGTACCCCATAGGTGGTTATAGCTCGTATATACCTACGGATTCTAACAAAATATAATGTCACAACACATGCGACACAACAAAGGGGTTCTAACATGTACATGTTAAACTGAAACGAGATATCAACACAAAGTCTTCAAAAATATTAACATGCACATTACTACAAATATCAAAATAAATTTAGACATGTTGTACTAGTCTACAGAGTACAAATATGAGTTCCAACTATGAACGCCAAACGAAACTATCACAATGAATTTGACAAGAATTAATCATGAGAGGCAATACTAATTTTCAAAACGTATAACGAAACGAACAAATTAAAAACAAAAGAGTCTCATTGAAGAGTATGGAATCCAGCACTGGATTAAGCAATGTAATACCCAAAATTATATTCCAAATGTACTCCTTAAATTCCTCCGTTCGAACTAATTACACAAATTAACAAAATAAATTAATAAACTATATGTTAAATTACTAATTATAATTTACTTTTCCTAAAGCACGTATTATTATTATTATTATTATACACGTTTTTTTTAAACTTTTAAACTAACTAAGTTTAGATTACACTTTCTTGTTTCACAATATTTTAATTTACTGTAAAAGTTTTCTTGCATCATTTTACTTTCATAGTAATATTTTAGTGAAATATATAAACACACACTACTGAACTATTTGGAATCTAAACAACAATAATAATAAGGTTTGGTGAAAAAGTATTAAGTCGTATATATGTGCACGAAATTCAAAGTCAGACTCTTTCTTAATTGTACTGATCTAAAATGGTTTACATATCTTATCCAAAAATTCAAACAATTCCTACTCATGGTAACCTATATGCTCAGCAAAATAATTCAATAAAAGGTTTAATGTACCTTGTACAGAACTTAACTTGCAATTCCCCATTTTCCTTCTGTTATTGTTGTCGCCGCTTTTCTCTTCCTCTATTTCTCTTAGTTAATTCGTATCAGATATAAGATATAATGAAGTAGTTAGGTTTTACATATTATTTATATATTTTATTGTTTCTTTTAATTTTAGTAGGATTTTAATATTACTTAAATATAAATTATACCCAGTTAATTTAAAGCCCAATTTTATCACTTTAAATTATCCATCACTTATTAATACATTAGCCCACAAAAATTAAATGATTATTTTTTTTTGACCCAAAATAAATGACATCCAAAAAAATATGTTTTAAAACAAGGTAATTTTTATTATCGAATTTTTTTTTTCGGGTATTACATCACCTACCCCTTAAAAAGGATTTCGTCCTCAGAATCAAAAGAATGGAACGCACCTAATTTTCAAAAAGATGCGGATACTCCGCTCGAATAGCCTCTTCCATCTCCCAAGTGGCTTCCCGCTCCGAATGATTCCTCCACAAAACCTTAACAAACGGAATAGTCTTCCTCCTCATGATCCTTTCTTAATGATCCAAAATCGCCTCAGCTTGTTCCTTACAAGTAAGATCCTCACGAATCTTATCAAACGGATATTGCACCACATACAATGGATGATATTGGTAACTCCTCAACACCGATACATGGAACACATTGTGCACATGAGCTAGTTGTGGAGGCAAAGCTAACCGATATGCAACCTCACCAACCCTCTCCAGAATCTCAAATGGGCCAATATAACGCGGACTAAGTTTCTCTTTCAATCCAAATCGCCAAATGCCCTTCCAAGGAAAAACTTTTAGAAACACGTGCTCACCAGGTTCAAATTCTAAAGTCCTCCTATGCTTATCAGCATAACACTTCTGCCGTGATCGAGCAGACTTCAATTTCTTTTTAGCCACCGCTACCTTCTCCGTAGTGATTTGAACTAACTCAGGCCCTTCTATAGCCCTTTCGCCAACCTCATCCCAACAAGTTGGTGCCCGACACTTTCTACAATACAGTGCCTCAAAAGGAGCCATTCCAATACTTGCATGCCAACTGTTGTTATAAGCAAACTCAACTAGGCTCAAGTAATCATCCCAATTACCTGACCACTCAAGTGCACAAGACCTCAACATGTCCTCTAATGTCTGAATAGTCCGCTCGGATTGCCCATCAGTTTGCGGATGGAAAGAAGTCTTGAGTTGGTAAAGTGCCCTAAGCTCGTTGAAACCCTTTCCAAAACCTTGAAGTAAACCGTGGGTCCCGGTCTGAAACAATAGACACCGGAGTACCATGAAGTCTAACAATCTCCTGCTGAAAGATATGTGCCAACCTATCCATCGAGTAACCCTCATGGATAGCCAAAAAGTGTGCCAATTTGGTCAGCCGGTCCACCACTACCCAAATGGCATCATTCTTCTTGAAAGTCTTAGGCAAACCAGTCACAAAGTCCATTGTGATATCCTCCCACTTCCACACTGGAATGTCTAACTATTGCAGTAAACCACTAGCTCATTGATGTTCTATCTTCACTTGTTGACAAGTGAGGCACTTCCTAACATATTCAGCCACG
The DNA here is from genome assembly GCA_020205615.1 of Panax quinquefolius. NCBI lineage: Eukaryota > Viridiplantae > Streptophyta > Magnoliopsida > Apiales > Araliaceae > Panax > Panax quinquefolius. Next base: position 87,737,583 of record CM035168.1, read on the forward strand.
TCTCGTTTCATCCCATTCCACCAAAAATTCTTCTTCAAATCCCTATACATCTTTGTAGAACCTGGATGAATAGAAAATGGTGAACTATGAGCCTCAGCCAACACTGCCTCCCGAATGATTAGATCAGATGGTACACACAACCGCTCACCCAACCAAATCACACCATGGTCATCAATACAAAACTCGGGCTGTTTGCCCTCCTCTAAATTCTGCGTCATACTCCATAACTCCCCATCTTCTTTTTGAGCTTCTTTGACCCGCGAGATAAGAGAGGGCTCCACTCTCATACCCGCCAAATGCCCATCTGAACCTCGTATATACAACTCCAACTCGATCCGCTCCATATCTGAAATAAGCTGAGGTTGTGTAATAAGGGCTGCTATACTCCCTGAACTCTTTCGACTAAGAGCATCTGCAACCACATTTGCCTTCCCCGGGTGATACTGAATTCTAGCATCATAGTCTTTTAGAAGCTCCAACCAACGCCTCTGCCTCATATTGAGCTCCTTCTGAGTAAAAATATATTTAAGACTTTTGCGATCGGTGAAGATATCACAAGTCTCTCCATACAAATAATGCCTCCAAATCTTTAAGGCAAATATCACTGCTGCCTACTCCAAATCATGTGTGGGGTAGTTCACCTCATAAGGTTTAAGTTTCCTAGAAGCATAAGCAATCACCTTACCGTGTTGCATCAAAACACACCCCAAGCCCTTCTTAGAAGCATCGCTATAAATCTGGTAACCTCCAGTCCCCGACGGCAATGTAAGTATTGGAGTTGTCATAAGTCGTTTCTTCAACTCCTCAAAACTTTTCTCGCGCACCGCATTCCACACAAACTTTGTGCCCTTTCTCATCAACTGAGTCAATGGCAAGGCAAGCAAGGAAAACCCTTCCACAAACCTCCTATAGTACCTTGCCAAACCCAAGAAACTCCTAATCTCTGCCACTGTAGTAGGTCTTGGCCATTTAGTAATAGCCTCAACCTTCGCAGGATCCACCTTAATGCCTTCAACAGAAACAACATGGCCCAAAAATGCAACCTGCTCCAACCAAAACTCGCATTTAGAGAATTTAGCATACAACTTCTCTTTCTGCAAGATCCCCAACACTGTGCGAAGATGCTCCTTATACTCTTCCTTAGACTTGGAGTAAACCAAAATGTCATCAATAAAGACAATGACAAATTGGTCTAAGTATTCCCTGAACACCCGATTCATCAAATCCATAAACACCGCCGGAGCATTTGTCAACCCGAATGGCATCACCAGAAACTCATAATGCCCATATCGAGTACGAAAAGCTGTCTTAGGGATATCCTCATCCCTCACCCTCAATTGATGATAACCCGATCTTAAGTCTATCTTCGAAAAATATTTCGCCCCCTGAAGTTGGTCAAACAAGTCATCAATCCTCAGCAATGGATACCGATTCCTGATGGTGATCTTGTTCAACTCCCTGTAGTCTATGCAAAATCTCATAGACCCATCCTTCTTGTGACGCCCCCAAAATAGGTATACATCACCTATTCTGAGTTGTCAATACATGGTACAGAAATAACTACAACTTTATTATTACAACAGTAAAACTGTGAGTTTGAATACAAATATTATCTTCTAGACAATATCTATACTCAAATAAATCCTCATCACATTTATTGATACATTATTTTACAAAATGGTGAGGACTACTAAACAATCCTTTCTAAAACCTTCATTCCATACCCCACTTGCACTCGCTTATATTCTCGCCTCCCGAGAAGAAAAATGGAACAAAAAGGAAAAGGGTGAGCTCAACTAGCCCAAGAAAAGAATATTATGACTAAGATAATATACAACAAATTACCGTTAGTCTTCAACAGGAAAAATCTAATAGAATACAATAGACAACAAATTTTAAATCAATATTCGGCAAAATAAAATAATAATTCATTAGAAGAGTTAAGTAGAAATGCAAACTACTATCTTCATGTATGAATTTAAAAGTTCATCGCTCTATCTTTTATCCTTGTAACATCAATCAATATACATCCGGAATCAAATATTCATCTTTGCACTACAGCCAAAGATATTCATCAATTAGTCATGTTCATCTAAACACTGCTCATCTTTGCACTACTGACCAAAGATATTCTTCAGAAATCATTCATCTTTACTACTGTGCCAAAGATATTCAATAATATCATCATTTAAGACCGAGGATGATGAAAATATTTTTTAAAGAAACAAATCCAAAGGAAACAAAATGACAAGGATTAAGGATTAAGGATTCGTACTTTGTTTTATCCATGTTCAAAAATACCTCAAAAATAATCATAGTGGTGTAAAATTCAAGAATGATCAAAACATGGATACAATCAAAGCTAGTATCCGAATAGATATTTTGGACAAAAAGAAGAAATTTTATTTTTCTATGAATAATGCCAGATACGTGAATAGTCCGATACGTGAATAGTAACTCCACACCAAAAGATAGAAATTCCACAAAAACATCTTTCACGCTTCATGAATAGTAACTCGTGAATAAAGTAACTCATGAATAAGAACCTTAGACATGAAAAAATTCCAAATTTGATAAAAAGTTCCAACCAATATTTCAAAGATAATGATATTGAAGAAATAATATCATTTGAGAAGAAAATAACATCCCTTACCTCGAAAGATTAAGACTTAATTTGGAATACCGGGTATAAGGTCAAGGGAACTTAGACCGCCTAACAATACTCAAAGTATACTCAAAATACTCACAAGAATACGCTCGATAATATAGAGAGAAAACTTCAGCTTTACGTGTGATTTTCAATTCTAACCTAAGACCCTATTTATAGAAAATGCTTAGAATACCAAAGCGTAAAATTTAATAAAATATTAATATATATTATAAATTTCCTTAGCCCATCTTTGAAGATCTGATTTCAGCAATTAATATCACATGTTAGCCCACTTAAATGCAAAAAACGTTTTTCTTTAAAATAATAATTAAAACTTCCAAAAATCAATTATTTCGGAGCTTCGGAACTTCAATAATTCACAATAAATAGCCCTTTTATCAGAAAATTCAATCTCGCGTGTTTTTATAGGAAATTCAATTCTCACAACTTTGCGTAAGAAAGTTTTTCGAATTCCAAAATGTAAATTGACCAAATCCACAAACGGGCAATTTTACAAAGTGCTATAATCAAATTTCAAATAATAAATGGGGTCCAATTTACATGTTTAACATGTTTTAAACATTTATTGCAACAAAATACTCTTCCTCCTCAGATACTCATATATCCCACATTCGTTGTAAAAATATCACCATTATTATATTATTAAAATATAATAATATATTTAAATGAATTATTTTATCGTAAAAAGATAAAATTTCAATTTTCAACAATTGTCACATTAAAATTTTCTCCATCTATATCCACATAAAATTAATATTTTCCTCATCATATGAATCAATAATTAATTATTCACAAATAATATTACGTAATCACAATATTGACAACCACACGCCTCCTAGGAAAGAGGGGCTTCCAATAAGAATTTCTCCTTCATTGGCAGCAATTAGGTGACCAAACCTCTCCTTAGATGTAACTTTCTAGACATTGCCAATAATATTATCTAATAATATTATTCAGATAATATGAATTATTGCTTCGATAATGAAAAATATTGTGTAATGACAATTATCAAACAACAAAGAATATAAAATATCAACGCAACAATTATTAACTCAATAAAATATCGAATAAAGAATTATCGTAACCATTATTGAGTAGTGCCTTTCACGTAAGAATCAATAATTGGTGCAATACTGCGCTACTTGTGTTTTTAACCAATTTAGTATTTTAACAAAGATAATCTTGGAATAACTACGCCTGCTATTTTTAACCAACTTATATTTGTCGCTTTCTTCATCCAATCGCTTTAGTTATGGGGCCCACACATGGTCACTACCGTCGCATTTAATATTCCCCAAACAAAGATTTAATATTCCACGACCAAACGAATATTCCCCGACAACAATGAATATTTTATAACCACTTGCTTATTTTGAAATATTTATGTATTTTACCCCTAACTATCCACATTAATCACATCAACCCTTACTATTTCAAAATAATAAATAGAGAAAATTAAATTTCATTAATAATAAGTTGGGGTCTTACAACCTCCCCTCCTTATGAAATTTCGCCCTCGAAATTGACGTACATACCGGTGTTTTTCAAAAGGTGAGGATACCTCGCTTTCATTTTCGCTTCCAATTCCTGTGTCATTTCCTCTATAGCATGATTCCTCCACAAAACTTTAACTTGTGGTATGACCTTTCACAAGATAGGACATGCTCCTTCCTATCCAAGATCTTGACAGTACCTCCTCATACGTTAAGTCTTCTATTATTTCGTCAGTTCTAATTCTATAACGTGGTTCGGGTCTTTCATATATTTACGAAGTACGATATGTGAAACACATTATGAACACGAGACATACTTGGAGGTAACGCAAGTCTATAAAGGCTACATTTCCTACTCGGTCAAGAATTTGAAATGGACCAATAAATCGTGGATTGAGCTTTCCTCTCTTCCCAAATCTTGTAACTCCTTCCATGGAGCAACTCGCAACAATACATGATCCCCTCACACTAAATTCCACGCCCTTTCGATGAAGATCCGCATAACTCTTTTGTCGATCTTGTGCCGCTTTGTATACGCTTGTCGAATCATTTGAATCTTTTCTAGTGAGTCATACGTATTTCAACTCGGTCCCAACAATGTTGCTTCACCCACCTCATCCCAACATATTGGAGAATGACATTTTCGTCCATATAATGCTTCAATGGAGCCACACCTATACTTGCCTTAATAACCGTTGTTGTTGTAGGAGAATTCCACCAATGGTAAATACTTATCCCAACCGCCTTGAAGTCTAGGACACGTAGTCTTAATAGATCTTCAAGAGTTTGAATAGTCCTCTCTCGATTGTCCGTCTGCTTGGGGGATGGTATGCCTAACTAAATCGCAAAATCTGCGCTCATAGCTTTTTGCAAGCTAACCCAAAATCTTGAAGTGAATCTTGGGTCACGATCCAAACTATGGATACTCGGCATGCCATGCAACCTCACAATCTCATTCACGCATATACTAGCAAGACGCTCAAGGAATAAGTCTCCGTGATCGGCAAGAAATAAGCGTAGACTTGGTTAATCTATCAACAATAACCCAAATAGCATTGATGCCTTGAGAAACCGTAGGAAGACCCAGAACTAAATCCATGGTAATGTGTTCCCACTTCCATTTTGGAATCTCAAGTGGTTGCAACGGACCCTTAGGTACCGGATGATGCTCCGCCTTTACACGCTGACAAGTTAAACACATCGAGATAAACTTTGCAATCTCTCTCTTCATATTGTTCCACCAAAATGTATGTCAAGATCACGATACATTTTAGTACTTCCAGATGGATTGCAAATGGTGTATTGTGTGCCTCCATCATAATCTTGTACTTTCAAATCGTAGTCGTTAGGAACACAAAGTCTAGAGTGGACTCAAGTATTCCTTCTTCATCAATTCTCGCTTAGAATAGCTCCTTCTTGTACTTTCTTCTTCATACGCATCACCCGGCCTGGCTTGAACAACCTTAACTTTTCTATTAAAGTTGGCTCTATGCGATACTTGACATCATCGCACTCGTCCTCAAGATATGATCTTCTACTCAACGCGTCGCCTACCACGCTCGCTTTTCGGATGGTATTGAATAGTGTGGTCGTAGTCTTTCAATAGCTCGAGCCAACGTCATTTGCCGTGTTGAGTTCTTTTTGAGTGAAGAAATATTTAAGACTTTTATGGTCCGAATATATCTCCACTTTCTCCCCATATAGATAGTGCCTCCATATTTTTAGCGCTGAAACGATCACGCTAACTCTAGATCATGAGTAGGATAATTCCTCTCATACTCTTTTGTTATCGCGAGGCATAGGCTATGACTTTCCCACGCTGCATGAGAAACACATCCTAACCCTTTGCCAAGCATCATCAGAGATAACAAATCCATCCGAACCGGATGGTATTGTTAGAACAGTCTTAAATAAGTCTCCTCTTAAGCTCTTGGAAACTCTTCTCGCATTCTTCACTCCAAACGAATTTTGTATCCTTCCGAAAGTTAATGAAGTTAATGGAGTAGCGATTCGAGAAAACCCTTCCACGAATCTCCGATAATAACCAAATAATGTAAGACCCCAACTTTTATAAATAAAGATGAATTTTTCTATAAATATTATTTTTGAATATTATGGAATAAATTTGATATAATGTTATAGTTGTGGGTAATATTTATAAATTTTGCAAAGTATGCAAGTTGTTATAAAATATTCGTTTGGTCTGGGAATATTCTTTTAGGGAATATTCGCATAACTACTCAATCATTGGTGGACCCCATAATGTAATTATTGTCGATTGAGAAAACGACAAAAATATTTTATAAAAATAACTACGAGGTGTTACCGTTAAAACTGTTGAACTACCCTTGTGGTAAAGTAAAGAATACGCTGTCTGGCGTTGCATAAGTAGACACTGGTATTGATTATCGATGCTTACGTGAGAAGTCACTCAATTTATGCTCAATTATTGCTACATGAATTGCCGATCATATCTCTTATATTATTGATTCAATTATTGTCACAAAGATCATCCGTATAATATGTTATAGTATTAAATCAATAATTGAGACGACAAGTTATAAATGATTAATAATTGTTGAAAGATTAAATACGTTATGATTTGTGGTAAGTTTGATTATTTTATGGGGGGGGGGCATATGTCATCATCTAAGAGTCTCTTCACAATAGTAATTACCTTTGTGAATAGTAATTACCTTCATCAATAGTATTTACCTTCGTCAATAGTAATTACCCTTGTGAATAGTATTTACCTTCACAATAGTAATTACCTTCACAATAGTAATTACCCTCAGAATAGTATTTACCTTCGTCAATAGTATTTACCTTCGTTAATAATAGTAATTACCTTTACCGCACGTCGAACCACTTGTCGCTTCACATTACAAAGGCCGAACCACTTGTCGCTTCACATTACAAAGCGCCAAACCACTTTTCTTTTCACATCATTAGTCGTCGAAGCCACTTGCCTTTTCACACTAAGGTGCTAAGCTAGAAATCTTCTATAAATAGAGGCCTAGGGCTTCATTATTTTCACTTAATTCATTCAAGCTATAGAGAGAAAAGTATAAAAAGAATAAGAGAGAAAAAGAAGAGTATTTTGTTACTACACTCACATAATATTCAATCTCCTACCAAAAGTAAGGGTGTTATTCTTTCTTATTCGTGAAGAGAACATGCTGTTATTCCATTGCTTATTATTCTCGCTGGAATAACTCGTATACACCTGGCTTTACCCTATACTTGGTGACATTCTTCTATTATTCTGCTGGAACATCCTCGTCATGCATGTGTTTTACACCCGACCGGTTCCGCCTTTATTATTATTCTGCTGGAACATCCTCAGTCATGTGTTTACACATTTGACCGGTTCCGCCTTTTATTATTATTCGCTGGAACATCCTCGTCTGTGTTTTACACCTGGACTGGTTCCGCCTTTTATCATTCTGCTGGAATATCCTATCTGTGTGTTTTACACCGGATCCGGTTCCATCTTTATTATTCTCATTGGAACATCCCGCTTGCAGTGAATTTCACCGACCGGTTCCGTTATTATTATTCTCGTTGGAATAACTCGCTGTAAGCGCCTATCGCATGCATGGTGATTTCTTTTGTTATTCTATTCTTTATTATACCCAAATTGGTTAAAACTTTGACTTCTATACTCCATGAAATTAGTGGAATATCCTTGATATTTGCGTTTCATCCAAAGATCTTTTCATGGAAATATTCTTCCCATCATTCTTGAATTTTACTCTACAAAAACAAAGATTATGTTGATAATTTAGACGTTAATAATTCTTGGATAAAATAATTCTTGAACTTGTTTTATTGAATTCTTATATCATTGTCATCATCCTCATGTTTATATTATGTTGAAAGTCATCTCGTGGCTCGAAGGCATAGATGGACTTGGTATGATTATGACCAGAGACTATTCTTGTAATCATGACCGTAATGTTACAAATGATGTGATAAAATCCTCGAAGTGGCCGTAGTGCATTGGTGGACGATTGTTGGCATAATCATGACCATTAATGAATACACAAATATTCTCGCCCGTAGTGCATGAATAATTGTGGTCGTGATACTAAAAGAATATCCTTGTCAGTAGTGCGTGGGGGTGATTCGATGATGTGGAATATTTATTAAAGTTGAGTCTCAAATATAACAAAGTTGATGAAAAACCTTTTAAAACCTAAAAATAGTAGACTTTATTTTCTACTTGACTCTTTTAATGGATTGCATATTCATAGCAGTTAAACCGGTTGTCATTGTATTTTATCGCTTTAACATTGTTGAGACTATTGATAATTTATTCTCGCATTATCTTAGTCATAATATTTCTTCTTGGGCTAGTTGAGCTCACCCTTTCTTTCACTTGTTCTCTTCAGAAATGAGAATATAGCCGGGACGAGCCTGGAAACGAGTGATGGTCCTCAAGATAGCATTAGTAGTCCTCACTATTCGTAAAATAGTGTGATAATAATCAGAATGAGGACTTTTTGTTTGATTTTGTATAATATCTAGTAGACGATATTTGTATTTAAACTCACGCTTTATGTCGTATTGTACACTTACGCTTATGTTAATAAGTTGTATTTAAATTACGTACCATGTAAGTGGCGACCAAAGATGGGTAATGTATACCTAATTTTGGGGGCGTCCATTAAGCCCAAAAAGCTACGTACTTTCAATCACCGACTTCGGTTGTTCTAACTTTGTATTGCTTCAATCTTCACGGATCAACAGATACTCCATGTTTCGACACCACGTGCTCAAGGAATGCTACTTCCTCGCCGTAACTCGCATTTCTTCAATTTGGCATATAGTTTGTTTTCACGGCCTTTTCGAGTACCAAATTAAAATGGTGCTCATGATCTTCACGACTTTTGAATATATAAGGATGTCATCAATAAAGACAACAACGAACCGATCCAAATATTCCTTGAATACTTTGGCTCATCATATCCATGAAAGCCACAGAGCATTAGTTAGTCCGAAAGACATGACTAAAAATTCATAATGCCCATACCGAAGTTCTCGGCGCTTTGAATATCCTCGCCTCTAATCTTCACCGATGATATCCGAATCTAAGATCGATTTTTGAAAAGAATTGTGCCCTTTGCAATCGGTCAAACAAGTCATCAATAAGAGGTAGAGGATACCTATTCTTGATGGTGACATGGTTCAATTCCGATAGTCAATACAAAGTCGCATACTCCCGCTTTTCTTCTTTACAAATAAAACAGAGCACCCCAAGGAGATGTACTAGGGCCGAATGAAAACCGATGTCCAACAATTCCTCGTAGTTGGACCTTTAACTCCTCAAGTTCAATAGAGCCATTCGATATGGGGTTTTAGAAATGGGCTTTGTACTAGGTTCAAGATCAATAAAGAATTCAACTTCACGCTCGGGGTAGACCGGAAGTTCTTTGGGAAATACGCCGAGAAAGTCAATAACAACAGAATATTATTCAAATTTGACGTGTCTTTATTCAAATCCATAACATGGGCTAAGAAAGCTTGACATCCGCTTTTCAATAAACGAATAGCTTTATGATTAGATATGATGTGATTGATTTTAATGGTTTAGTTGCTTGAATTCGCATAACAGTCAAGGTTAGGAATATGAAAACTAACAACCTTATGAAAACAATCAATTTTGGCATGATGAGTAGTTAACCAATCAATCCCTAAAATCACATCAAAAGCAAGTATCTTTAAAGAGATAAGGTCAATGGTAAGGTAATGGTGCCAACTTGAATCAAACAAGATTTATAAATGTGGATGTGATGAAAGTTTCTCCTAACGGAGTTTCCACAGATAGGTCAAAGTCTAATTTCTCCTGAGTCAAGTTTAAACGCTGAGCACAAGCAGAGAGATAAATGAATGGGTATCACCAAGATCAAGTAAGGTATAAACTTCGCAAGAATTTATAAAAAGCTTACCCGTGATCACCTCGTTTGTTCCTCGATTTTGACCAACCACAACAAACGCTTCTTCCCTAATCGTTGACTTTGACTTTTTCTCGGGATGTTTTTTTGAGTCACCGTCCCCACTTGAACTAGGTTTCGCTACTGTCTAATCTCGAGCGATATGTCCTTCCTTTCCACAATTATAGCATACCTTGAATCGTCAGGGACAGCTTTGACCGATATGTCCCTCTTTCCCGTGATTTATAGCATATGACCGGTGGTCGTTCTCCTCCCTTAGAACCAGGGCCGCTCCCTTGCACCGTCGCCTTTCATATGGTCGTTGTTAAATCTCCTCTTTTAAAATCTCCTCCCGACTCGCTTCTTCATTTTCATGGCCATGATTACCGCCAGAGTGGTTACCATTTTGTCCGTCTGCTTTCTTTCTCCGCACGGTTATCATTATTCATTGATCGCTATCTCTAAAGACGATCCTCGGTTATGGTCTCTCGGTTGAACATACTCGTTATCTCGCTTCTAACAATTGAGCCTCATTAACAACATCCAATAGAGAGAAAATTTATGAGAAATGAGATATTGTCGATATGCACGTTTCAAACCTCTCGTAAAACATCCGCGTCATATATGCGCCTCATTCTCCACCAAATGAGGTGCAAACTCGATAACTCGCAAACTTTGCCTCGCATCGAGACACCGCCACGTTGTTTTGCTCTAATCGATGAACTCCACTTCCTTCATACGATTTAACACTTTCGTGAAAGTATTTGTCATTAAATAGTTTCAAACGCTTCCCAAGACATGCCGAAAAGTACCGGATGGGTACGCTTCACGCATCTCCCACCGAAAGAGTCTCGCCTCGCCACGTAACATAAAGGTGGCGAATGGAACCTTCTGCTCTTCCGCATCCCAAGACATCGAATATCTTGGTAATTTGTTTGACCCATGTTTCCGCCATGATCGGATCCGGCTTCCTTAAATTCGTGGTCCCAACTTTTTGATCGCTTGGCATGTGACAACCCGTGAATTGCTATCATTTCCTCCTCATTTTGAACACGAGTCTCCTCGTCTCGATTTTGCATGAACTGCAAAAAGCTTCTAAACATCCCCTCGCTCATCATCTCGCGAAGGTGTTGTTCACAGGAGGAACATTGCCACTGCTGTACGCTTTCTCCTCGTTGGTGAGTACAAAGGCGTCTCCACTAGCCTCATTTCCATTGTTAATATTCTCAATCGACATTCTCAAATACCGCCATAAAACATGGGTTAATTAAGGAAATCAATATATCACATAATATCCCTATATATCGACCAACTAAAAAATAAGCTTAGGTAGGACACACTAGCGAAGGATTTACTCTGCCTCTCCCCTCCTAGTTCTATTCCCCGATCTCCGCCAGAGATCATATCCCTAAGCTCGATACCAACTCATGACGCCCCCAAAATAGGTATACATCACCTATTCCGAGTTGTCAATACATGGTACGTAAACAACTACAACTTTATTATTACAACAAGAAATCGTGAGTTTGAATACAAATATTATCTTCTAGACAATATCTATACTCAAATAAATCCTCATCACATTTATTGATACATTATTTTACAAAATGGTGAGGACTACTAAACAATCCTTTCTAAAACCTTCATTCCATACCCCGACTGCATTCTTGCTATATTCTCGCCTCCCGAGAAGAAAAATGGAACAAAAAGGAAAAGGGTGAGCTCAACTAGCCCAAAGAAAAAGAATATTACGACTAAGATAATATACAACAAATTACCGTTAGTCTTCAACAGGGAAAAATCTAATAGAATATAATAGACAACAAATTTTAAATCAATATTCGCAATGAAAATAATAATTCATTAGAAGAGTTAAGTAGAGAATGCAAACTACTATCTTCTATGTATGAATTTAAAAGTTCATCGCTCATCTTTTATCCCCGTAACATCAATCAATATACATCCGAATCAAATATTCATCTTTGCACTACAAAGCCAAAGATATTCATCACTTAATCATGTTCATCTAAACACTGCTCATCTTTGCACCACAACAAAGATATTCTTCAGAAATCATTCATCTTTGCACTACAGCCAAAGATATTCAATAATATCATCATTTAAGACCGAGGATGATGAAAAATATTTTTTAAAGAAACAAATCCAAAGGAAACAAAATGACAAGGATTAAGGATTAAGGATTCGTACTTTGTTTTATCCATGTTCAAAAATACCTCAAAAATAATCATAGTGGTGTAAAATTCAAGAATGATCAAAACATGGATACAATCAAAGCTAGTATCCGAATAGATATTTTGGACAAAAAAGAAGAAATTTTATTTTTCTGAATAGTGTCAGATATCGTGAATAGTGCCGTATACGTGAATAAGAATCTCTACACCAAAAGATAGAAATTCCACAAAAACATCTTCACGCTTCATTAATAGTAGTACTCGTGAATAGTAACTCGTGAATAAGAACTCATGAATAAAGAACCCCGATATGAAAAAGTTCCAAATTTGATAAAAGTTCCAACCAATATTTCAAAGATAATGATATTGAAGAAATAATATCATTTGAGAAGAAAATAACATCCCTTACCTCGAAAGATTAGATTTAATTTGGAATACCGGGTATAGTCTTTGAAAGGAACTTCATACTGCCTAACAATACTCAAAGTATACTCAAAATACTCACAATAATACGCTCGATAATATAGAGAGAAAAACTTCAGCTTTAAAGTGTGATTTTCAATTCTAACCCAAGACCCTATTTATAGAAAAATGCTTAGAACACCAAAGCGAAAAATTTAATAAAATATTAATATATATTATAAATTTCCTTAGCCCATCTTTGAAGATCTGATTTCAGCAATTAATATCACATGTTAGCCCACTTAAATGCAAAAAACGTTTTTCTTTAAAATAATAATTAAAACTTTCAAAATCAATTATTTCGAGCTTTAGAACTTCAATAATTCACAATAAATAGCCCTTTTATCAGAAAATTCGAATCTCGCGTGTTTTATAGGAAATTCAATTCTCTACAACTTTGCGTAAGAAAGTTTTTCCGAATTCCAAATGTAAATTGACCAAAATCCACAAACGGGCAATTTTACAAAAGTTATAATCAAATTTCAAATAATAAATGGGGTCCAATCGACATGTTTAACATGTTTTAAACATTTATTGCAACAAAAATACTCTTCCTCCTCGATACTCATATATCCCACATTCGTTGTAAAAATATCACCATTATTATATTATTAAAATATAATAATATATTTAAATGAATTATTTTATCGTAAAAAGATAAAATTTCAATTTTCAACAATTGTCACATTAAAATTTTCTCCATCTATATCCACATAAAATTAATATTTTTCTCATCATATGAATCAATAATTAATTATTCACAAATAATATTACGTAATCACAATATCGACAACCAGTGCGCCTTGGAAAGAGGGGCTTTCCAATAAGAATTTCTCTCATCGGCGCCAAGTGATTAGGTGACCAAACCTCTCTTGATGTAACTTTCTAGACATTGCCAATAATGTTATCTAATAATATTATTCAGATAATATGAATTATTGCTTCGATAATGAAAAATATCATGTAATGACAATTATCAAACAACAAAGAATATAAAATATCAACGCAAAGAATTATTAACTCAATAAAATATTTGAATAAGAATTATTGTAACCATTATCGAGTAGTGCCTTCTTACGTAAGAATCAATAATTGGTGCAATACCGCAGCTACTATGTTTTAACCACGTAGTATTTTAACAAGATAATTCAAATAACTACGCCTGTTATTTTTAACCAACTTATATTTGTCGCTTTCTTCATCCAATCGCTTTCACATGGGGCCCACACATGGTCATACTACAGTCGTCATTTAATATTCCCCGACAAATTTAATATTCCACGACCAAACGAATATTCCCCGACAACAATGAATATTTTATAACCACTTGCTTATTTTGAAATATTTGCGTATTTTACCCCTAACTATCCACATTAATCACATCAACCCTTACTATTTCAAAATAATAAATAGAGAAAATTAAATTTCATTAATAATAAGTTGGGGTCTTACACTTATTCTTCACAAACAAGACTGGAGCACCCCACTTAAACACTCTATTTAATCACACCACGATCTAACAGCCTCCTGAATCGCTTCTTTCAATTCTTGCAACTCCAACGGTGCCATCCGATACGGCGCCTTAGAGATAGGTTCCGCACCAGGAACAAGCTCAATAGCAAACTCCACTTCTCGCTGCGGTGGCAATCCTGACAACTCCTTAGGAAACACATCGAAAAAATCACGAACAATTGGAACATCCTCAATACGGGACTCACCCTTAGAGGTATCCTTTACAAACGCCAAATACCCCTCACAACCCTTTGCTACCAACTTCCCAGCCTTCAAAGCTGAAATCAACCTCAACACCCTACTCGGCTATGAACCCTGAAACACGAACTCCAGAGACTTCACATCTCCAAATATAACCTTCTTCGCCTGACAATCGATAGTGGCCTGGTGCTTATCTAACCAGTCCATCCCAAGAATGACATCAAAATCATGCATACTCATCAGAAGAAGATTAGCTTTACGAATCTTATCCCCAAAACTGACCGGACACCCTCGATACAAATCAAAAATAACAACCGAAGTCCCCATCGGGGTAGCAATAGACATAACAGAATCTAAGAACTGAGATGGCACACCCAGTGCCCGAACAAAAAAGACCGAAAGCAACAACGGAATGAGTAGAACTCAGATCAAACAAAATAGATGCCTCACGATTGCCAACTAAAAGAGTGCGAGTAAAGAGACACAATGCACCCTCACTTTGTTATACGTCAAGGCAAACACTCGACCACCTTGACGCTGACCTCCATTCCCACCATTATCACCACCTCCACCATTTTCACGTGGCCCGGTACAATCTCTAGCCATATGACCCATCTGTCCACACAAAAAGCATGCACCTATGAGTCTGTGGCACTGCCTCCCCGGATGATTTGCCCCACAAGTAGCACAAGGAGCTATCGGAATGAGATTCGGGTTACCCCCACCAATTGGTCCTGGATAACGACCCTGATTTTGCCTCTGTTGACGATTCTGTCCATACCAAGGTAGTTGAAGCTGACGATTTTGCCCTTACTGAGGCATCTGTTCTGATTCTGGCCACGCCACTGCCCCTGCTGACCACCACGGTTTCGGTTCCACTGACCACCCTGATTTTTCCCGTGCTGACCCAAAGTTTGACCCTGTTGGTCATCTCTGTCCCTCTTTCGACTCCCTTCCGATTTAGAAGACCGAAATTCTTGTCTCTCCATCTCAATATTCTTGGCCGCATTGGCCACTGCTGACACGTATGCAAACTTGGTATTAATGAGATGTTGCCGATACCTGTACATGAATTCTCCATTTAAATTTCTCTGCCTGTTCTGCTGCGGTCCCTGCTGAGGTTCCCGCAAATCTTGCCAACCTGGTGAACCACGTCATGAAGTCTGTGATGGACTCATCATCTTTCTGCCGAATTGACAGATACTCCCTAGTATAGGCCTCTTTATTAGTAGCTGGGAAGTACTGCTGATAGAAGACCTCACAAAACTCCGCCCAACTAAGTGTCTCAACATAGCCATCACCCTTTGTTGTTTTCATCGCTTTCCACCACCTCTGTGCATCCCCTTCTAGCTTGTACACTGCAAGTAACACTTTCTGATTATCCGAACATCCCAACACATCAAAAATCTTCTCTAGGTGAGCAATCCAATTCTCTGCATCAATTGGAGTTGGAGCTGCATTGAATGCCTGTGGTTTCTGCTTCTGAAACCTCTCCAACAACACATACATTGGAACCCCCTGCTGAGCATGACCATCTGCATTCCCTTCCTCAACGTTTGCATGCTGACCATTATTTCCCGGATTCTCTTGTTCAGGAATTTCTAGTGGCGGCTGCTGCATCGTCTGTACAACCTGTGCCACCGACTGATGTAACGCCTGATTTACAGCCTGATTCACGAAGGTAGCCAATTGAGCATTTATCTGATCATTACGTTGCTCATTGAGCTAACCCTCACCTCTTCCCCTATTTCTGCCTCGCCTCCCAGCAACTCTGGCGGATCTACGAGCCATCTAACAAAGAGATCAACGAATAGATGACAAAGCTTATTAAAGACAGATTTGAATATAGCTGATATGATAGCTAAACAGAAAATTAAACAAAACAAAAACCTAACCCAGAAGTTTACCCATAACTCACAGGTCAAACCTAAATAGGTTTTCTACAAAAAAGAACCTAAGCTCTGATACCAACTCTGTAACACCCCCTTTCCGAAATAGAAAGAGAGGTTACTCAAAACATAACAAAACTGATGAATTTAATAGCAAGGCTCAAAGCCACAAAAGAATAGTCTTAATAACTGATAAATACCACAAGTTAACCATAATAAATCTCAAACTGACTCAAACCACAATCTAAAATAATTATTACAATTCTAAGTAAACTGACACATCAAGTCTAAAAAGAATATTTCTAAATCATTGGAATGAATGGAGCTCTCATCACACTTGCCCTTAATTCCCCGATTACTGCCCTAAGAAAACACAAAGATGAGCCAAAATGCCCAAAGACGGATATAGAATACAAATAATGAACCGAAACAACTAACTCAATTAAATGAAATAAAACGAAACGAACTGAAACGAAACGAACAAAACTAATACAACGAATTAGTAGGCAAAATCAAGTGGCTGGGTGTTATTTCATACCGAGCTCAGAATAAAACAGAAATATACCTTGCCACACAGGCAAGTCAAATAATGCCACACAGGCAAATCAAATAATGCCACACAGGCAAGTCACACACATTGACCGCTAATCCAACGTATGTAAATTGGAAGGTGTGTTTGGCACAAACATCACCAATCCGCAGTAATAATGTAATGTAAAAACTAGGGTCGACCCATACACGTCCCACAACAAAACACCAAATGGCTAACTCCCACCAGAGCACAAAACGGAGACGTCGTGGACTGATCACACCGCCACGGAAGGTGTCATGCGTCGGTGCTAAGAGGACATGCTCATGGGTACCCCCACAGTGGTTATAGCTCGTATACCCTACGGATTCTAACAAAATATAATGTCACAACACATGCGAC
The DNA here is from genome assembly GCA_020205615.1 of Panax quinquefolius. Lineage (NCBI taxonomy): Eukaryota > Viridiplantae > Streptophyta > Magnoliopsida > Apiales > Araliaceae > Panax > Panax quinquefolius. The sequence goes on from CM035168.1 coordinate 87,754,870, forward strand.
ACAACAAAGGGGTTCTAACATGTACATGTTAAACTGAAACGAGATATCAACACAAAGTCTTCAAAAATATTAACATGCACATTACTACAAATATCAAAATAAATTTAGACTTGTTGTACTAGTCTACAGAGTACAAATATGAGTTCCAACTATGAACGCCAAACGAAACTATCACAATGAATTTGACAAGAATTAATCATGAGAGGCAATACTAATTTTCAAAACGTATAACGAAACGAACAAATTAAAAACAAGAGTCTCGCTGAAAGAGTATGGAATCCGTACCTGGATTAAGCAATGTAATACCCAAAATTATATTCCAAATGTACTCCTTAAATTCCCTCTGTTCGAACTAATTACACAAATTAACAAAATAAATTAATAAACTATATGTTAAATTACTAATTACAATTTACTTTTCCTAAAGCACGTATTATTATTATTATTATACACATTTTTTTTTAAACTTTTAAACTAAGTTTAGATTACACTTTCTTGTTTCACAATATTTTAATGTACTGTAAAAGTTTTCTTGCATCATTTTACTTTCATAGTAATATTTTAGTGAAATATATAAACACACACTCTTGAACTATTTGGAATCTAAACAACAATAATAATAAGGTTTGGTGAAAAGTATTAAGTCGTATATATATGTACCGAAATTCAAAGTCAGACTCTTTCTTAATTGTACTGATCTAAAATGGTTTACATATCTTACCCAAAAATTCAAACAATTCCTACTCATGGTAACCTATATGCTCAGCAAAATAATTCAATAAAAGGTTTAATGTACCTTGTACGTAACTTAACTTGCAATTCCCCTTTCCTTCTCGTTATTGTTGTCACCGCTTTTCTCTTCCTCTATTTCTCTTAGTTAATTCAGATCGGATATAAGATATAATGAAGTAGTTAGGTTTTACATATATTTATATATTTTATTGTTTCTTTTAATTTTAGTAGGATTTTAATATTACTTAAATATAAATTATACCCAGTTAATTTAAAGCCCAATTTTATCACTTTAAATTATCCATCACTTATTAATACATTAGCCCACAAAAATTAAATGATTATTTTTTTTTTGACCCAAAATAAATGACATCCAAAAAAATATGTTTTAAAACAAGGTAATTTTTATTATCGAATTTTTTTTTTCGGGTATTACATCACCTACCCCTTAAAAGGGATTCCGTCCCCGGAATCAAAAGAATGGAACGCACCTAATTTATATCCGCCAAAAGTAAACAACCGAAGACATGATGAAACCAGTGTAATATAATTTGAAGTGAGCTGCTATTATCTGAAGTGGACTTGCCCAAAAATATTTTCTCCTCTGCAGACCGAAGACCATATAAGACCACCAACGGGAGCGCCAAACATGTTATGTTGATTTTTCAATACGGAAGATGAGTAATTTTTAGTGTGTCAATATCTGACCATTTGGCAACACTCTTTGGCCAGTCCTGTTTGTTTTCAGTAGCTTGAGAAAGCGAACATGCAAAGGAAAAATTTAAGCAAAAACAAGATAGAGACGAAATTAGCATTGGCATTGAATTCTTCCTATGTTTTTTTTAAGTACAGAAAAAGGCTCTGCTATTTTCAAGAGTTGCGTCTCTTATAGTTGTACATATAGATGTGTATGTAATATGTTGTGTATGTTGATTCGTCAATTTTAATTTTCACAAAGGGATTCATAGCTGAAGATGCACATGTTGTGTGTGTGTGTATATATATATATATATATATATATATATATATATATATATATATATATATTGTTAGTTCCCAGTAGGCACAATAGATCTAGAAGGGGGGTTGAATAGATCCTTTTCTTTAATTTTAAATATTTTTCTGATTTATTTTGTATTGGTAATAATTTAGCATATGACAAACATAAGAATCTTTTCAAGCACAGCGGAATAAGTAAAAGATCCACTTTATTGATATATTCATAATCATACATACATTGTTCGTAGAGTTAGTTCAGTGGTAAACAGTTAAAACATACATAGAAGTTATGGCAATTAATGTACATAATGTAAATGACATAAGTAAAAGACACAAGGGGTTTTAAGTTGTTCAGAGACTCAAGCTCCTAATCCACTCTTCTGCTTTCAACTAGCAGGATTTTCACTAAGGAAGGGCAGCACCCTAAATCACTAAGATTCCTTCAAGGCAAGCAACCTTGGGACTTCAGTTCACTAAGAACTCTTCAAGGCTAGCAGCCTTGGAACTTCTCTAGTTCCCTAGGAACTCTTCAAGTCCAGCAGGCTTAAAACTTTATTTAGTCCCTCCGGACAAGGACCCCTCAGGCCATGGCTTCTTGTTGTTGTAGTTTTTGTTGTTGTTGGTGCTGAGCTACTAAGATGTCTTTAAGCTCTGAACATCTTTTGTACTTAGCAGCTTGGTGTGGTCCTTTTTCCATTCTGTTTCGAGTCTGGACCACATCTTCTTTGGTGCAGCTGATATTTACTCTTTTCTACTCATCTTCATCTGATGTCAGCTGTGCACCATCACCATCTGGATTTATTAAGTCCCTGAGCTTTTGGTAGACTTCTTCTGGCACTTAGCAATCCCTGAAACCTTCTTGAATGTTTTGCAGACATGGTTCTGCACTTGTTCAGTTTTAGCTTTAGGTTCATGGTGATTCGTAGAGTGGCTCTCCTAATCTTCTTTGTACTCTGCCACTTTTCTAAATGCTATCTCTTTGGCCTTCTTGGCTCTCAGCTTGGCTGCCATCTTCAATGGCATTCTCATCTTTTTTGGGTGAAGCTCTAATCCGTTTAAGTTATTCTTCAAAGCTACTTCACTTTCACCTTGGTAGTCTCACTGTCACTGAGACTTGTTCTGTTGATCTTTGGTAGAAATCGTAGAGTCAACAATAGCATTCCCAACAACTCAACAATTCTGCAACTTTTTAATCATCAGTTCTTCTTGATCTTTGAAGCTCTGTTGATTTATACTGCTTTCCGATCTTCCCGTTGGAAGGTAGCCGTTGAAAGCTATTCAAATTGCTTCCACGATCTCGAAGTTTTTTGTGCGATCGCCGATGTGATATGACATCTTTTTCTCGACTTTCTCCGACACTTTGCAGCCTCACTTGCTTCACCTACCCCGTCAGATATGTTACTTTGATGTCTCGGGCAGGCCGACGACTTTATTTCTCCCTTTTGATTTCTTGATCAGAGGTTGTCCTTGTATCGATGCTCTCAATAAGCTTTTGTCTGAATGCCAACTTTCAGATTGAACCGTTGCCAATGCTTCAATCCTCAGTTGATCGAACTCAACGATTCTGATGCACTTCTTCTCAGACCTGATCGTAGTGTCTTATTGACTGATGCTTATTGACATATAGAGTCAACATTACGATCTTGAAGAGTGTTCACTTGATCTCTAGTGAAGAACAACTCTTCCTTTTTTCATGCAGTGCTTCAACACTTCTGTTTACCTCAACTTTTCTCAGATACTGATGGCTTGACTCCTTGCTCTGGCCCCTTCTGAATAACAAGACACTTTAAATTTTTTGCGTGTCCAGCTCGCTTTCTCCTTGTGATCTTTCGTTCACTTATCATTAATGGACTGACCCAATGTTTAATCACGTTAGCCTTGTACTTCAGAGGCAGACCAGTATCTCTGTATATACTCCATCAGTTCCTTCTTTGTTTGGAAAACACTACGATCCTGGTTACTTCCAAGATCGTTGTCATCTTTCTACTTGACATCTACTGCACAAGCTAACTTTTCTTAGTCAGCTACTGAAGTCTTCTTATGATCATCTTGTGGAAGACTTCATTTTGAATGGCTTCACAACTCAATCTGGATGCTGATTAGGTTGATGCTTAGATCTTCTAATAACTTGCATGCCATTCGTTGAGTGCTCTCTAGCTTCCTTTAGGTGAGATGTATCTTTGCAGTACCAACCAGAGGCTTCATTCCTTTGGATATTCTGGGAGTGCTCAATTGTTGAGAATCATGTTTGCTCTACGCTTCTTCTTTGGCTTTGTGAGCACTGTTAGGTTTGTAATATTCATGTGCGCAATCAAATTGCATAAATTAAGCGGAAGCGTGTAAAAATCAGAGTTTAAAATTTTACAAACCATTTACCCGGATCACCCTTTATGCACAATTATTAATTAAACGAAAAGATAAAGAATAAAATCATACCCTTGAAGATCGAGCTTCCTCAGGTACAAGTTCACCTCCAAATCCTTTCGCGTTCAACTTGAATCTACCGGGGTTTTGTTCCTTCCTTTGATCAACGTTAGCCACCCAAGCGTTTGGCCTCTAGAGGTGATCCACCAAAGAAAAATAATGATTCAAGAAGAAGGGTGGTTGGCTAAACCCTAGTTTTTCTATCTCTATAGAAAAAGGTGTACTCTCCCAACAATTGGAATTATGTCGTTGTAAAAGTCAACAACCCCTACCACCCATAATAAGACTCCTCTTATTTATAGATGTGGGCAACCCATCTTAACAATTAAGGAATTGAGTTTTATTTAATTAATTAAATTCTTTTAATTAATTAAGCTCCCTAATCTTATTAGGGAAAATTAATTAAACTCCTTTAACTAATTTTCCTTCCTAATCCAATTAGGAATAAATGAGAGTACTTATATTAAATTAATTCCTAAACTCTTTTAGAAATTAAAATAATAATAATTGTAATAATATTAATAAGACTCTCTTATTAATTTATATTTAATATTTCTAAAATATTAAATAATAAATATTAAGCTATTTAATTTATTCTATCACCATAGATTAAATTAAATATACTTAACATATATTACGATTATGCCATTAACTTCTTAAATAATTATTCTTCCTTTTATGGTGTGACCCTTTAGGTTCTCCATATTAAACCTATTGTGAATAAATCAATTAGAACAATTCTAATCTTATTTAAATAAATAAATTAAACAATTAATTTATTTAAATAAATAATATTTATTCTACAATAGGATAAGCCTCCCTAATGATCAACGACTTTCCGTATAATATAGATTTCAATATTAATCATTAAAGAACCTTTGAGTAAATAGTTACCGCATAATTCAATCCTTCCACCATACAATGTCCCAATTAAATATAAGACATGGAATTACCACAAGTCTTATTTTATTTAATTATATGTATTTCGACTCTTAAATGCACAACTCCAAATAATGCAAATTAGAAACTCCTTTCTAATTTCATTCTCGCTTTAACCAAGGACTCTTTGGGTTGTCATTTATCGAATCACATAGACATTTCTCTTCTTTTATTAGAAGTGGTAGATTCTTTATCGATCATACATTATCTCCATGTACAACTTATTATACCCAAGCATACCCTTTGATATACCCTAAGGGTCTTAAGGAATAAGTCAAAGTATAACTCATCATACACAAGATACTATGATGATCTCAAGTCTAAGGATTACTTGTACTACTATCACTACAAGAATTCCTATTGACAGCAAATAAAACTCCATTAGGTATTCCTTAGCGAGCCAATGCTCAAAGTGAACTTATTCTCTAATAAGCACCTACATACTTGCTTTAGTGTCTCCACACAAATGATCATGAGATCAATCATCCTCATCCAATGAAAGCAAGCAAACGTATGTACCAATCTATCCGGATTCACTAATCCCCAATTTAGTAATCCAATGATTGGAAACTATTTTAGTTTTAAGCTTTCTAAGAATTTAGATCTCATTAGAATGATCATCATCATTATTCTAAAAGCATTGCTAAAAACTATGGGTTTATCACATATTATAAACAACATCATGTAGATAATTAAAAGCCTTTAATAAATTAATACTTTTTATTAATAAATGAATAAGATTGTTACAAAGTATATGCTTTATCATCAAACATGATTGGCTTGTGTGCATACTACTTTCAATCTCCCACTTGCACTAAAAAGTCAATCGCCATGGTATCTTATACTCTTCTTCTTCTCTAAGTGACGATTATCCTGTTTGTTGGATAAGCTTTAGTTAATGGATATGTAATGTTGTTCTTGAGAGTCCACTATCTCTATAGTGATTTCCCATCTTTCAATGATTCTAATAATCAAATGAAAGTGCCACAACACATGTTTAGATCCAAGATGAGACTTAGAACTATTCCTAGTTCTCAGAATGAACTTATCATCCAAACAATCAACTTGCAAACTTCATTTATAGCTATATACTTTGTCTTTATCACTAAACTAGCAACTCTTTTCACGCTTGGAACCTTTCCAATTCACTACACCACCGCTCAAGGTAACACTTTACCTTAAAGTGGATTTTCGTCGCCTTGGTCTCGTCTCGAAAACTTGAGTCATTAAGCTCTCTAGTTTTAATTAAGACCCAAAGATAAATTTTAATCACATCTTTAGTTTCGATTAAGCACTTTAAGATGTTTTTCACCGACTCATAGTGAACTTCTCCGAATACGATGATCAATATCTCGTCTCGTATATTTCATTGCATACATGATAGTTACTCATGTGATCTCTCTTTTTAGGAGTCTGTGGGGACTATTAGGAGAGATACACTCCATAGCTCATCGACATGAGACATCTCTTGGAGTTTGCCATGCTAAACGACTTTAGCATCAAATGAATATACGTTCCTTGGGTTAAGTTGAGCATCCTTTTAAATCTATCTATATAGATTTATATCCCCAATTAAGATACTCTTCCCAAATCATTCGTGAAGGAATTTTTAGACAACTTTATCTTTACTGATTGTAGCATCAGTATGTCATTCCTTATCCGTAGTATATCAACATATAATATTAGGAATGTCACGGCGCCCCAATCGTCCCTTTTGTACACACTAGAAGTCTTACCTCATCGAATGTAACTCGGATCATCATCTTTTATGATGTGTACCTCATCATCATCATCCATGATGAATCCATACCTCCTAGGTATCTTCAGACTATTCCGCATTTACGATTCTTGGCCAGTACAATAGTCTATCTATAGGTTCCTCTTATTTGACTTATAGTGTTTTGTGGTTCTTGAACTCTTCAAGATCTATTATCCTCCCACTAGCCCCTTCAATGATAAACACCTTTATCTTAGAAGGCAGCGTGTTTCGTAACAAACACCTTTTGCTAAGTAGAATTATAGAACATATACCCTAAACTTACTTTAGGATGTCCCACAAATCGACACTTATAAAATCTTATCCCAAGCTTATCCTTTGAAACCTTTTCACATAAGTTAGACAACCCCTTATCTTAACATACTTAAGATTAGGAATCCTCCCTGTCCATAACTTTTATGAAGTCTTGGGGTCGGATTTTGAGGTTACCATTTTCGTAGATATGCAGCCATTTCTAGGACATTGACCCTGTAGGATACTTTGGAATGCTCGGTAAAATCATTATGGACCGCACCATATTCAACAAGGTATGATTTTTCCTTTCGGATACATCAATCAATTATTACGTGATCGATGTGTCCATTATGAGAAAAAACCATTTGAGATGATCTAGAAACTTATTGCACAAGTATTTATTCCTCGAGCCAATCAAAGAATCCTAATACTTTGCCAATTTGTTTCACTTTTGAATTCTTTGAACCTTTCAAAAAATTCACACTTGTATTTCAAAGAAATACACACATTCAACACTTTGAATGATCATCTCCTTTTCTCATACTAATTTGTTCAATATGCAAAATTATTTTCATGTAACTCAAGTATACAAAATTTATTAAGTAATATTCCAGTTCTATACAAAACATTATTATTATAAATAGAACAACAATTGTTCTTAAATATAATACCAAAGATTTCATTGTCCAACAATAAAATGGAAATAATATTTTAACAAGAACTGGAATACAATAACAACTTATTGACTTAATAGATTTGCCCGTAGGCATTGCTAAACTATAAGTTCCTATGGCTAATGCAGCAACCTTTGCTTCATTTTCCACACATAGGATTACTTATATTTGTTTAGCTTTCTACTTACGCTTGGTCCTTCATAAATCTATATTTATGATAACCAAAGTCGGTATCCAATACCCAAGTAGAACCTCGACTTAAAGAAAATTTATTTCAATCATGAACAAAAATCGTATTGAACAAAACATCACTAAGCTTCTTTGGTTAGCCTCTCGCAAGATGCTTCCATGCAGCTTTCTTTCCAAAGGTCCAAAGCTTATTACAAAGGGAAGCAAACTCCTTTTCTATCCGTGTCGGGCTTTTGTTCTTATTATCCTTTGTTTTTGCCTTTCTATTTACCTTCTTTGAATCGTTCTTCTTTTCGTAAGATCCTTTGGCCCCTACCAAGTAAGACTTGGTCTTTCTTGGTTGAAAGTGACTCTCAACATTTTTCAACATGTTAAGCAAATCAATGAGGCTGATATCTAGCTTGTCCATATGAAAAATTCACAACAATTGTGAAAGGAGTCCGGGAGTGAGTGCAAGATCAAATCTTGGCTCAATTCTCCATCCATGACAAAACCAGTTGTCCTAATTGATCAATTAAATTGATTATGTTAAGAACTTTTGTCTGTACTATAGTGCCATCGGCCATTCTAGATCTAAGAGCTCCTTAGATATCTCGATATCTATCACCCTACTTTCCTCACCATCAACTACTTGATGTGTAGGAATATAGTAAGAGCATCCATAGTTTCATGCTGACGCTGAAGCTCGTTACTCATAGATGCGAGCATGATGCATTGAGCCAACTGTGCATCATCTTGCCACTTTCTAAAAGTAGCAATCTCTTCCTCGAGGCATTGTTCGCAACCATTGCGCAGGATAGGCGTATTAAGGACATAAGATAGCTTTTCAGCTATGAGAACTATTCTCAAATTCCTTAACCAATCCGTTTAATTCGGTCTGATTAATTTACATCAAATATGTTTCGCAGTGATAGTAATTTTAGACATTGTAAAATTTCAGAAATGAATTTGTAATTAACAACATTTTAACATACATTCTTTTATTAATTACCAAAATAAATTAGGTCTTGTTTTAAATTGGTATCTCCCACTATTTTCTTCAAACTATATTACCTCACTTATATAGTTCTAAGAAAATCTAATTAAAGATTTGCTAGTGAGAATAAGGATCCCATTTCAAATGTATATAGCCTTGTGGTGACACAACAAACTATATATAAATAAATAGGTAGACAACTTTTTTGTCAATTACATCAACTATACAACTCCTTTTCTTTTGGCTCTTAGATTATTTTGATCAAGTGGTGGCACATCCGAATCAAAATTATCCAAGTTAAGTCCCACCTAGCACTCCATATATTCAAAAAGAAGAATATCATCCTTGTGGTGACACAACAAAACAATATTGTTCAATTTTCTTTATAAGCATCAAATGTGATAAATTAACATCTTAAATACTTAATACTTGCCTTGTGGTGACACAACAAACTCATATTAAATATTTAATACTCTATTAATTTTATCATGCTAGAAAGCTTACATTCGATATTCCAAATATCTTTGAACGCTTAGGACTTAATATAAAAATTGAGGGGTTTGTTATTAATTTGTCTCATCTTGTTTAAATGCATTTATTACATATATATATATATAAAATACGCGTCATATTAATGAACATATGCTAAACATTTTGCATAATATATAAAATATATAGTATAAGCATGCACATATAGAATACTATATTCTACCCTGATTGATTGGATGGACTTTTATTCTAGTTTGGTTCACTAGAGAGCCACCAAGTGAACCAAAAGGTCAAACCCTAGGGGTGCAAGAAATAATATTTAAATATAACTATTACATTTAAACCCGGGCACCATTACAAATCTGGGTCTTCAAGCGCTTCTTGTCCTTGATCTCCAATTTTTAAAATTAATTCTAACTATTCCTATTACAAAACTATTTAAAATAAATAGAAACCTTGATCGCTAGCCGAGGGGAAGTACATAGGAGGAAGATAGAATTTACATTAAGAAAAATTAGAGAAGACGAGGTACTGCAGAATTCCCATTTAATAAAACCCATACATTCACGCATCCAACTAAAATAAAATCCAATCATATTGGTCAATAGTCATAATCAATCCCATTTATTATCATACACATCACCATATGCATCAATAAATAACATTCATCTTATGAATAATAAACATTTAATATATATATTGATATCATTTAATGGGCAAATTTAGTTAGTATAAAATCTAATTTTGAATCAAAATAAACTCCTTTATTTTAATCCAAATTTAAATCAAAATAAAACTATTTTATTTTAATTTATCCAATTTTGAATAAAATAAACTATTTTATTTTAACTAAAATCTTTAATCAAAATAAACTCCTTTATTTTAATTAATTATGGAATCCAATTCCATGTAATAAAAAATCTTTAATTAAAATAAACTCTTTTATTTTAATTAATTATGGAATCCAATTCCATATAAAAAAAATCTTTTATTAAAGGAAACACGAATATTCATTCCTATTCACAAATAAACTCCTTTATTTTGAATAATATGAAATCTTATTTCATATTTAAATAAACTCTTTTATTTAAGGAAACACGGATTTTCTTTCCTATTCACAAATAAACTCTTTTATTTTGAATAATATGAAATCCTATTTCATATCTAAATAAACTCTTTTATTTAAGGAAAGATGGATTTACTTCCCTATTCACAAATAAACTCCTTTATTTTAGGAAAAATAAAATCCAATTTCAACTCCAATTAGTTATTATGGAATCCAATTCCAACTCTAATTAGTTAGCATGAAATTCTAATTTTAAAATTAAAATAAATCTTATATTTTAATATTTAAAATAAACCTTTTATTTTAAAATTAAAATAAATATTATTATTTTAATTGTAAAATTATTTAAAATTAAAATAAAACTTTATATTTTAATATTAAAATAAACCTTTTATTTTAAAATTAAAATAAACTTTTATTTTAATTATATAATAATTAAGAATATATATATATATATATATATTAAATAATATATATATATAGTATATATATATATATATATATATATATAACTATTATATATATATATATATAATAACTAATATATATATATATATATATATATATATATATATATATATATATAAAAACCGTATGTGATATATAGAATTTTGGCCAGAGCAATTTTCTTGAATCTTCACGTGATGCAACCAAGCTGACCCACGTAATTCTTTTATTCTAGTTTGCTGTTTTCAAAAAAAAAAAAAAAAACGTGGCCTTAAAAAAAATTTGTTGCCGATTTTTTTTTTTTTTTAATTTTCCTTGTTCCTGTTAAACAAGTTGCCTAGAAAACCGTGCGTGACTTCTCAAAAAAATGGTTCCTGCCGATTTTTAAAACAGTTTTTTTTTTATTTAAATTTTATACAATTAAATTATGCCCAATTAAATTATTCTAAACACATATCAATATACATATCAAATTAAAATAATTAATAATTCGCATAAAGGTTTGGCTCTGATGCCACTGTTAGGTTTGTAATATTCATGTGCGCAATCAAATTGCATAAATTAAGCGGAAGCGTGTAAAAATCAGAGTTTAAAATTTTACAAACCATTTACCCGGATCACCCTTTATGCATAATTATTAATTAAACGAAAAGATAAAGAATAAAATCATACCCTTGAAGATCGAGCTTCCTCAGGTACAAGTTCACCTCCAAATCCTTTCGCGTTCAACTTGAATCTACCGGGGTTTTGTTCCTTCCTTCGATCAACGTTAGCCACCCAAGCGTTTGGCCTCTGAGGTGATCCACCAAAGAAAATAATGATTCAAGAAGAAGGGTGGTTGGCTAAACCCCTAGTTATTCTATCTCTATAGAAAAGGTGTACTCTCCCAACAATTGAAATTATGTCGTTGTAAAAGTCAACAACCCCTACCACCCATAATAATAAGACTCCTCTTATTTATAGATGTGGGCAACCCATCTTAACAATTAAGGAATTGGATTTTATTTAATTAATTAAATTCTTTTAATTAATTAAGCTCCCTAATCTTATTAGGAAAATTAATTAAACTCCTTTAACTAATTTTCCTTCCTAATCCAATTAGGAATAAATGAGAGTACTTATATTAAATTAATTCCTAAACTCTTTTAGAAATTAAAATAATAATAATTGTAATAATATTAATAAGACTCCTCTTATTAATTTATATTTAATATTTCTAAAATATTAAATAATAAATATTAAGTTATTTAATTTATTCTATCACCATAGATTAAATTAAATATACTTAACATATTATCACGATTATGCCATTAACTTCTTAAATAATTATTCTTCCTTTTATGGTGTGACCCTTTAGGTTCTCCATATTAAACCTATTGTGAATAAATCAATTAGAACAATTCTAATCTTATTTAAATAAATAAATTAAACAATTAATTTATTTAAATAAATAATATTTATTCTACAATAGGGATAAGCCTCCTAATGATCAACGACTTTCCGTATAATATAGATTTCAACATTAATCATTAAAGAACCTTTGAGTAAATAGTTACCGCATAATTCAATCCTTCCACCATACAATGTCCCAATTAAATATAAGACATGGAATTACTCACAAGTCTTATTTTATTTAATTATATGTATTTCGACTCTTAAATGCACAACTCAAATAATGCAAATTAGAAACTCCTTTCTAATTTCATTACGCCTTAACCAAGGACTCTTTGGGTTGTTATTTATCGAATCACATAGACATTTCTCTTCTTTTATTAGAAGTGGTAGATTCTTTATTGATCATACATTATCTCCATGTATAACTTATTATACCCAAGCATACCCTTTGATATACCCTAAGGGTCTTAAGGAATAAGTCAAAGTATAACTCATCATACACAAGATACTATGATGATCTCAAGTCCAAGGATTACTTGTCTTACTATCACTACAGAATTCCTATCGACAGCAAATAAAACTCCATTAGGTATTCCTTAGCGAGCCAATGCTCAAAGAACTTATTCTCTAATAAGCACCTACATACTTGCTTTTAGTGTCTCCACACAAATGATCATGAGATCAATCATCCTCATCCAATGAGCAAGCAACGATGTACCAATCTATCCCATTCACTAATCCCCAATTTAGTAATCCAATGATTAGAAACTATTTTAGTTTTAAGCTTTCTAAGAATTTAGATCTCATTAGAATGATCATCATCATTATTCTAAAAGCATTGCTTAAAACTATGGGTTTATCACATATTATAAACAGCATCATGTAGATAATTAAAAGCCTTTAATAAATTAATACTTTTTATTAATAAATGAATAAGATTGTTACAAAGTATATGCTTTATCATCAAACATGATTGGCTTGTGTGCATACTACGATTCTTCTTTGGCTTTGTGAGCACATCTGTTGAGGTCTTAGCTCTGCACTCTACGATTCATCTTCTGTTGTGCAGACACTACGACTCCGAGATCAGATCTTGACACTATGATTTCTGTCGTTGTGCTTGTTGTCTTCATTTGATCTTGCTCGACTATGATCTCTGCCTTTGATACGATCAGTAGACTCTATGATTCTGAGTGTAGTCTATGATCCTTGACTTGGCTGTTAGTAGACTCTACGACTCTGAGTGTAGTCTACGATTCTTGACTTGACTTCGGCAGATGCTCGATCGACTCATGGTGTCGTTGTCTCTCACGATTACTCGAACACGACTTCCTCAAAGCAGACTACTACGGCTCCGAGGAAGCTTTACTCGACACACTACGATCCTTCCTCGCCTCTCCTAGAAGTCTACGAACTCTGAGATCTACTATCTTGCAGACTACGATTCTGCCTCTATAGCTCTTGAGTTATCCTTGACTCTCTTGGCAGACTACGATTTCTGGTGCAGTGTTCGACGATCAGACAAGCCTATCTATTACATCATAAGATCAACCTAACATGTTTGATCTTTCTATGTTTATAGTTCTTGTACATCATTTCTTTTTAAGGACTTTACAGAGCTATTTTGCTTATATAGGATCTGTGACGCCCCCAAAATAGGTCCACACGACCCATTCTGAGTCGCCAGATATCACACTATAAAAATCATTTACAAACTTCATTTATACAACTGTTGAACTGTCGTGCAGAATACGACCACAGTTAAACTGTGAGTTTTAATACAAATGTATGTAACTCTTATGGTTCCTCGACCACAACCTTACAATGGTACTTTACATAAAAGTACAGTCAAAAACTATTTTAGAAATTAAAATCTTTGGGAAGTGCTCAAGGAAACCTTCGTACATGGGAGGCCATGAGTCAAGGTTATGATAGATATCATATGTCCACAGAATTATCCTTGGTTGACCTAATAGACCCCAAAGAAAAATGAGAAGATTACTATCATGTTCTTTCCAATGGTGAGTCTTCTCTTGACATATAACTATCTCCACCGCATCACAATTGAAAATTATATTTCAACCAAACTCTAAGATCATATAGGTAGTGCTCGTAGATATACTCAGCAAGTGGATGTGCACAACCCTGTCTTATGATAATACGAGGTTTTATGTCATTAGACATCTTGTATGATAGTGGCAAAATACCCTTTCAAAGTTGGATTCACCTCACCCTATTCGGTTCACCAAAATTAAATATCAAATGACGATACAATACTGATACACACTTATCTAAAGTTCTCAATAAAATTATTTCCATACTATTTAGGGAGAACCTCAACAAATTATAGACCAATCGCTCTATTCCCCTCATTATCCCCGCTCGACCCCAAGAACACTCTTATTACCCGAAAGGAATTGTGAAGCAAAAAGGGTGAACACAACTAGCCCAGTAAAGAACATCATGACTAAAGATAATTTACATCATCAATAGCCTTCATCAGTAATAAATCAGAGATTTAGAACATATGGTAGATGATAAAACTTTTTAACCATAGTAGTCATAAATGAACGAGCAATCCATTAGAAGAGTCAAATAGACCATCGGATCTATTATCTTCTCCATGTTAAAAGTCCACCAATAATGTTTTATCCTCGTAATATCAATCAACAATTCTCGTCCACAATCATATGAATAACTCATAATCATAATTGTGATTCTAAATTCCTCTTCGCACCTGTGATCTAAGATAATTTTCATCACCTATCTTCACCGAAACATCAAAAATCATGGTTATACCAAATCACAATTCCTCGCTCATAATCATACTAATAAATTCATCTTTGCACTACGGCCAAAGATATTCATTAACAATTCATCTTTGCACTACAGGCCAAAGACATACAACTGTATTTCAGAAGAGTCAAATAGAGCATGATATCTACTATCTTTTACGAATTAAAAGTGTATAATCAATATTTTATCGCTGAGACTCAGCTTAATAAATAATCTACATCATCGAATCATCCCTGCACAACGGCCAAGGATATTCATGTAATCATCAATAGTCATGATTATACCGAATAATCCCTGGTTAGAATCATACCAATAACTATCCATCAATGTACTACGAGCCAATGAAGACTTTTACCCCATTATCTATAACATTACGGTCATGATTATACCGAATGATCCCTAGTCATAATCATACCAATAAACAGTTCATCTATGCACATAAGCCAAAGATACTCATCAATCAATTGTTCATCTTTGCACGTAAGCCAAAGATATACAACTGTAAACCCAATAATCAACATTCCATCTTTGCACGTAAGCCAAAGATATACAACTATAAACCAATAATCAACAGTCCATCTTTGCACGTAAGCCAAAGATGACTTTCATCATAATATAAGCATGAGGATGATGACAATGATATAAGCATTAATCAAACGAAAACAAGGATAAATATTAAAGACTTTAAATTTATCCAAATATTATCAATCACTTAATAAACTCATAATCTAATATTATTAATATTATAACAATATTTTAATCACTTCTTAAACTTATAAACAATTTATTTCAATTGTTTACACTTTACCAAATAATGCATTTAATCATTCAAAAATGTCATACTCATAATATTTCATCACCAATGATAAAATTCCTCATCAAAAATCTGCATATACCTTATATAGGATTCTCAAGCCATAAAATCCTATTTTCCAATTTTTCACTTCACATAACATATTTAATTCATATGTTCGTAACTAAACTATTTTCATGAAAAATACCAAATCAATCCCAAATATTTTTCTTTTCTAGGATTTAACAGAATATAGTCCCATATTAAACATATATTTTTCTCAGAATTTTTAAAATTCATTTACTATTTTTCATATGGCCAAAACTGTCGAATATTTAGACATTTATCATAAATTGTACTTTTGTCCAAAAATTCCAAAATTTACAGGGTATACTCCTGTTATATACATGTACTCCCAATAAAAATTTCACCAATTTTGGAGTTAACCACAAGGAGTTATAAGGGTTTACTTTTAAAATAGGTTTTTCTCATAAAATCCATAACTCTTAATCTATACATCAAAAAATCACCATCTTTGGACACAATATAGAAAACTCATCAAATTATCATTTCAAATTTTTCCAGAATTTTTGAGGGTCCGAAAAATTACGAAAAATGCAAATAAATTTTCACCCGCCATGCGGTAATCCACGTAAACAGATCATTTCCACAATTTAATAAGGAATGAATACAAAGGATCATTCACCATGCATGCGGTAAACCGCACATACAGTTTATTCCTAACAGAATAATAAAGAATGGAACCAGGTCATGCGTAATTAAATGCATGACGTGATATTCCAATGAGAATAATAAAGAATGGAACCAGTCACGCGTAATCCGCATGCATGTGATATTCCAATGTAATAATAAAGAATGGAACAAGGTCATACGTAATCCACACAAACAGGATATTCCAACAGAATAATAAAGAATGGAATAACAAGAGAATTCACCAGGCATGCGATAGATCAAGCAGATGAGGTTATTCCAATGTAATAATAAAGAATGGAATAACAGAAGAATTTTACCATGTATGCGGTACTTCGCATAGACAGGTTATTCCAACATAATAATAAAGAATGGAATAACAATTTTTCTCTTCATGAATACGAAAGAATAATACCCCTTACCTTAGAAGAAACTGGATATTGGAATAGTGAGGTAGCAGACTTCTCTTCTATAATTTCTCTCTATAATAATTGCTCTAAAGTTTTAGTGAATTGGTGAGAAATGAAGGAAGAATGAGCTTCTATTTATAGGAAAATATAGTTTCGATAATTGCACATTTTGGGGCTCGAAATATTACAGTATAATACCTTCCACTTTTTCTTCATTTTTAATTTAGTCCTGCAAGTAGTATCAAACTTGCACCACCACCCCTAATAGTAAATAATGTGAATCAAATGTTCAATCATGTGAATCAATGGTTATAATGTGACGCCCCCAAAATAGGTATACATCACCCATTCTGAGTTGTCAATACATGGTACAGAAACAACTACAACTTTATTATTACAATAGTAAAACTGTGAGTTTGAATACAAATATTATCTTCTAGACAATATCTATACTCAAATAAATCCTCATCACATTTATTGATACATTATTTTACAAAAATGGTGAGGACTACTAAACAACTCTCTCTAGAACCTTCATTCCATACCCCGACTCAGATTGCGCTTATATTTTCGCCTCCTGCGAAGAAAAATGGAACAAAAAGGAAAAGGGTGAGCTCAACTAGCCCAGTAAAGAATATTATGACTAAGATAATATACAACAAATTATCATTAGTCTTCAACAGGGAAAAAAAACTAATAGAATACAATAGACAACAAGTTTTTAAACCAATATTCGCAGTGAAATAATAATTCATTAGAAGAGTTAAGTAGAGAATGCAAACTACTATCTTCTATGTATGAATTTAAAAGTTCGTCAAATCTATCTTTTATCCTCAGAACATCAATCAACATACATCCGAATCAAATATTCATCTTTGTACTACAGGCCAAAGATATTCATCGATTAATCATGTTCATCTAAACACTGCTCATCTTTGCACTACGGGCCAAAGATATTCATCAAAATCATTCATCTTTGCACTACAGCCAAAGATATTCAATAATATCATCATTTAAGACCGAGGATGATGAAAATATTTTTAAAGAAACGAATCCAAAGGAAAACAAAATGACAAGGATTAAGGATTAAGGATTCGTGATTTTTTGTTTTATCCATGTCCAAAAATACCTCAAAAATAATCATAGTGGTGTAAAATTAAAGAATGATCAAAACATGGATACAATCAAAGCTAGTATCCGAATAGATATTTTGATTTAAAATGTGACGCCCCAAAATTAGGTATACGCCACCCATCTTGGGTCGCCACTTACATGGTACATAAATTCAAATATAACTTACTAATATAACTGTGTGTACAATAATACGACATAAACCGTGAGTTTGAATACAAATATTGTCTACTAGATATTATACAAACTCAAAAGAAGTCCTCATTACAACTATTATCACACTATTTCACGTAATAGTGAGGACTACTAATGCTATCCTCTCGGACCATTACTCCGCTCCCCCAGACTCGTCTCAAATATGTTCTCATTTCAAGAGAACAAAGGAAAGAAAGGGTGAGCTCAACTAGCCCAAAGAAGAAATATTATAACTAAGATAATGCGTAATAATTTATCATTAGCCTTCAACAAAGGTGTAAACCGATAAAATACAATAGACAACAAGTTTAATCTGCGGCTGAATAAGCAATCCATTAAAAGAGTCAAGTAGAGAATAAAGTCTACTATCTTTTAGGTTTTAAAAGGTTTTTCATCATCATATAGCCGAGACTCAAATTTTTAATAAATAATCCACATCATCGAATCACTCCCTTTTCTACTGACCAAGGATATTCATCAAATTATCAATGGTCATGACTATACCGAATCACCCCTGGTCATAATCATACCAAAAATATCCATCACCGCAAAGATGTGCCAATTGAGGACTTTTATCACATCATTTATAACAAGCCGTGATTATACCGAATGATCCTCGGTCATAATCATACTAAGTTTATCTATACACGTAAGTCAAAGATAACATAATATAACATGAGGATGATGATAATGACATAATAATTCAATAAAATAAGTTCAAGAATTATTTTATCCAGAATTATTAACGTCCAAATTGTCAAAATGATACTGCTTTTGTAGAGTAAAATTCAAGAATGATCGTAAGAATATTTCCATGAAAAGATATCGGATGAAGCGCAAATATCAAGGATATTCCACTAATTTCATGGAGTATAGAAGTCAAAGATTTAACCAACCGGGTATAATAAAGAATGGAATAACAAAAGAAATCACCATGCATGCGGTGATTGCATGTATGCAGTTATTCCAATGTAATAATAATAATAACGGACCAGTGTCGTGAAATTCACAAACGTGATGATCCAATGTAATAATAAATGCTTTGAATAATAAACAATGGAACCAGTCCTGTAAAACACACGACATGTGATATTTCAACAGTAATAATAAATGCGGAATAATAAACAATGGAACCAGTGTCCGTGTAAAACACATGCATGTGATATTCCAACGAATAATAAAGAATGGAATAACGTAAGGAGATCACCAAGTATAGGGGATTCAGCATATATGTGTTATTCCAATGTAATAAATAAGAATGGAATAATATAAGGATTTCACCAAGTATAGGGTATGCCAATGCGTATACGAAAGTTATGTATAGGGTATACTACTTTTATAGGTTATTCCAATGTAATAATAAGCAATGGAATAACAACAGCTTCTCTTCATGAATAAGAAAGAATAACACCCCTTTACTTTACAACAAATAATATTCCCTACCTTAGAAGAACCGAATATTGGCAAGGTGAAGTAGCGAGAATACTTTTCTTCTTTTCTCTATAGTTTCTCTCTCTCTAGTTTCAAAGAATTAAATGAAAATAATGAAGCACTAGGCCTCTATTTATAGAAGATTTCTAGCTTAAGACCGCCATGAAAAGGCAAGTGGCTTGACGAATCGGTGATGTGAAAAGAAAAGTGGTTTGACCTTTGTAATGTGAAACGACAAGTGATTCGGCGCTCAGAATGTGAAACGACAAGTGGTTTGACGTCTGGTAAAGGTAATTACTATTGACGGTAGGTAATTACTATTCACAAGGGTAATTACTATTAACGAAGGTAATTACTATCGACGAAGGTAAATACTATTGACGAAGGTAATTACTATTCACAAAGGTAATTACTATCGACGAAGGTAATTACTATCGACGAAGGTAAATACTATCGATTTAAGGTAAATACTATATCAAGAAGGTAATTACTATTCACAAAGGTAATTACTATCGATGAAGAGACTCTTAGATAATGACATATGGGCCCCCATAAAATATTCAAACTTACCACAAACGCCTCATAATGACTCTTTATATACATTAAGGATTAAATAAATATTACCACAAATTATTTTATTTTTAATCAACACATTTTTTAATCTTTCAACAATTATTAATCATTTATAACTTGTCGTCTCAATTAATAATATATACATATTATACGATGATACTTTGTGATAATAATTGAATCAATAATATAAGAGATATGATGCAAAGAATTCTCAGTAGTAATAATTGAGCATAAATGAGTGACTTCTCACGTAAGCATCAATAATCAATACCGTAGCTACTACGCAACCACGCCAGACATCGCATTTTTACCACCGGGTAGTTCAACAGCTTTTAATTAACAGAACACCTCCGTAGTTATTTTTATAAAATATTTTTGTCGTTTTCTCAATCCGACAATAATTACATTATGGGGGTTCACCAACGATTGAGTAGTTATTTAATATTCCCTAACAAAAAGAATATTCCCCACCAAACTAATATTTTATAACAACTTGCATACTTTGCAAAAATTTATAAATACTACCCACAACTATAATATTATCTCAAATTCACACCATAATATTAAAATTATTTAACAAAATTTAAATCTTTATTGATAAAATATGGGGTCTCACAGAAAAATAAATTTTTTATTTTTCGATGAATAAAGGTCGTATTCGTGAATAAGATCAGATATCGTGAATAAATACCAGTATCGTGAATAAGAACTCCAGACACCAAAAGTTCCAAATTTGATAAAAAAACTTCAGATCAATATTTCAACATAATGATATTGACGAAATAATATCATTACTGAAAAAAATAATATCCCTTACCTCGAAAGATTAGTACTTCAAATTTGAAACACCTGATATAAAGGCTATGACTTGAACTTGCACCGTATAGCAATACTCAAATTATACTCAAAATACTCACAAGAATACGCTCGATAATATAGAGAGAAAACTTCATTTACGGTGTGATTTTCAATTCTAACCCAAGCACCCTATTATAGGAAAATGCTTAGAACACCAAAAGCAGAAAATTTAATATAATAATAATATATATAATCAAATTTCCTACGCACACAAATCTGGTCCAAACTTCACCACACATGTGCCAAAAACAATAAAAACGTTTTTCTTAATAAAAATAATTAAAACTTCCAAAATCAATTATTTTGAGCTTCTAACTTCAATAATTCATAATAAATAGCCCTTTTATCAAAAAAATTTGAATCTCATGAATTTTTATAGGAAATTCAATTCTCTACAACTTTGCGTAAGAAAGTTTTTCCAAATTCCAAACAAAATTGACCGAAATCCACAAACAGACGATTTTACGTGCTATAATCAAATTTCACCAATAAATGGGGTCCACCGACATGTTTAACATGTTTTAAACATTTATTGCAACAAAAATACTCTTCCTCCTCGTATACTCATATATCCCACATTCGTTGTAAAAATATCACCATTATTATATTATTAAAATATAATAATATATTTAAATAAATTATTTTATCGAAAAAGATAAAATTTCAATTTTCAACAATTGTCACATTAAAATTTTCTCCATCTATATCCACATAAAATCAATATTTTTCTTATCATATGAATCAATAATTAATTATTCACAAATAATATTACGTAATCACAATATTGACAACCGTGCGGTTCGGGAAGAGGGGGCTTTCAATAAAGATTTCTCCTTCTTCAAGGCACCAATTAGGTGACCAAACCTCTCCTTAGACAGACTTTCTAGACATTGCCAATAATGTTATCCAATAATATTATTCGATAATATGAATTATTGTCTCAGATAATGGAAAATACCGTAATGACAATTTATCAAACAACAAAGAATATAAAATATCAATACAAAGAATTATTGAATCAATAAAATATTTGAATAAGAATTATCGTAACCATTATTGAGTAGTGCCTTCTTACGTAAGAATCAATAATTGGTGCAATACCGCAGTGTATACCTTGTGTTTTATCCACCGAGTATTTTAACAAGATAATCTGTGAATAACTACGCTGTTATTTTTAAACAACTTATATTTGTCGCTTTCTTCATCCAATCGCTTTCAGTTATGGGGCCCACACATGGGTCATACCGTCGCATTTAATATTCCCCGACAAAGATTTAATATTCCACGACCAAACGAATATTCCCCGACAACAATGAATATTTTATAACCACTTGCTTATTTTGAAATATTTGCGTATTTTACCCCTAACTATCCACATTAATCAAATCAACCCTTACTATTTCAAAATAATAAATAGAGAAATTTAAATTTCATTAATAATAAGTTGGGGTCTTACAACCTCCCCTCCTTATGAAATTTCGTCCTCGAAATTGACGACGCACTTCGGTGTGTTTGAAAAGGTGAGGATACCTCGCTTAAATTTCCGCTTCCAATTCCCGTGTCATTTCCTCTATAGCATGATTCCTCCACGTAACTTTAACTTGTGGTATGACCTTTTGCAGCGTAGGGACATGCTCCTTCCTATCCAAGATCTTGACAGTATCTCCTCATACGTTAAGTCTTGGCTATCTCGTCCTGGTTCTAACTCTATAACGTGGTTCGGGTCTTTCACATATTTACTGAAGTACGAGATATGTGAAACACATTATGAACACGAGACATACTTTGAGGTAACGCGAGTCTATAGGTTACATTTCCTACTCGGTCAAGAATTTGAAATGGACCAATAAATTGTGGATTGAGCTTTCCTCTCTTCCCAAATCTTGTAACTCCCTTCCATTGGAGCAACTCGCAACAATACATGATCCCCTACACTAAATTCCACGTCCTTTCGATGAAGATCAAGATAACTCTTTTGTCGATCTTGTGCCGCTTTGTATACGTTGTCGAATCATTTGGATCTTTTCCGTAGTCATACGTACTGAACTCGGGTCCCAACAATGTTGCTTCACCCACCTCATCCCAACATACCGGAGAAAGCGACACTTTCGTCCCATATAATGCTTCAAATGGAGCCACACCTATACTTGCACGATAACTGTTGTTGTAGGAGAATTCCACCAATGGTAAATACTTATCCCAACCGCCTTAAAGTCTAGGACACGAGTCTTAATAAATCTTCAAGAGTTTGAATAGTCCTTTCGATTGTCCGTCTGCTTTGAGGATGGTATGCTCAAATCAATCGTAAATCCGTGCTAATAGCTTTTTTCAAGCTAACCCAAAATCTTGAAGTGAATCTTGGGTCACGATCCAAACTATGGATACAGTATGCCATGCAACCTCATAATCTCATTCACGTACATACTAGCAAGACGTTCAAGGGAATAAGTCTCCCGTATCGGCAAGAAATGAGCAGACTTGGTTAATCTATCAACAATAACCCAAATAGCTTTGATGCCTTGAGAACCCGTAGGAAGACCCATAACGAAATCCATGGTAATATGTTCCCACTTCCATTTCGGAATCTCAAGTGGTTGCAACGGACCCTTAGGTACTAGATGCTCCGCCTTTACACGTTGACAAGTTAAACACATCGAGATAAACTTTGCAATCTCTCTCTTCATATTGTTCCACCAAAATGTATGTCAAGATCACGATACATTTTAGTACTTCCGTGATGGATTGCAAATGGTGTATTGTGTGCCTCCATCATAATCTTGTACTTCAAATCGTAGTCGTTAGGGACACAAAGTCTAGAGTGGACTCAAGTATTCCTTCTTCATCAATTCTCGCTTAGGAATAGCTCCTTCTTGTACTTTCTTCTTCATACGCATCACTCCGGCCTGGGTGGCTTGAGCAACCTTAACTTTTTCTATTAAAGTTGGCTCTGTCGTATACTTGACATCATCGCACTCATTCCCGCAAATGATCTTCTACTCAACGTGTCGCCTACCATGTTCGCTTTTCGAGATGGTATTGAATAGTGTGGTCGTAGTCTTTCAATAGCTCGAGCCAACGTCATTGCTTTGCATGTTGAGTTCTTTTTGAGTGAAGAAATATTTAAGGCTTTTATGGTCTCGAATATATCTCCACTTTCTCCCCATATAGATAGTGCCTCCATATCTTTAGCGCTGCACGCGATCACGCCCGCTAACTCTAGATCATGAGTAGGATAATTCCTCTCATATTCTTTAAGTTGTCGCGAGGCATAAGCTATGACTTTCCCACGTTGCATGAGAACACATCCTAACCCTTTGCCCAAGCATCGTCAGAGATAACAAATCCATCCGTATTCGGATGGTATTGTTAGAACAGTCTTAAAATGAGTCTCCTCTTAAGCTCTTGGAAACTCTTCTCGCATTCTTCGCTCCAAAATGAATTTTGTATCCTTCCTAGTTAGTCGGGTTAATGGAGTAGCGATTCGAGAAAACCCTTCCACAAATCTCCGATAATAACCAAATAAGCCCAAGAAGCTACGTACTTGATCCAAACCGACTTCTGTTGCTCCCAACTTTGATTGCTTCAATCTTCACGGATCAACAGATACTCCATGTTTCGACACCACGTGCCCAAGGAATGCTACTTCCTCGCCGTAACTCGCATTTCTTCAATTTGGCATATAGTTGATTTTCACGAAGCCTTTGAGTACCAAATTTTCAAATGGTGCTCATGATCTTCACGGCTTTTGGAATATATGAGGATGTCATCAATAAAGACAACAACGAATTGATCCAAATATTCCTTGAATACTCGATTCATCATATCCATGAAAGTCATAGGGAGCATTAGTCAATCCAAAGACATGACTAAGAATTCATAATGCCCGTCTGAAGTTCTAAAGGCGCCTTTCTAAATATCCTCGGTTCTAATCTTCATTCATGATATCCGAATCGAAGATCAATTTTTGAAAAGAATTGTGCCCCTTGCAAATCGTCAAACAAGTCATCAATACGAGGTAGAGGATACCTATTCTTGATGGTGACATGGTTCAATTCCCGATAGTCAATACAAAAGTCGCATACTCCCGCTCTTTCTTCTTTACGAATAAAACAGAGAGCACCCCAAGGAGATGTACTAGATCTATGAAACCGATGTCCAACAATTCCTCAGAGTTGGACCTTTAACTCCTAAAGTTCAATAGAGCCATTCGATATGGGGTTTTAGAAATGGGCTTTGTACCAGTTCAAGATCAATAAAGAATTCAACTTCACGTTCGGGGTAGACCGGGGAGTTCTTCAGAAATAGGTCGAAAAAATCAATAACATGAATATTATTCAAATTTGATGTGTCTTTATTCAAATCCATAACATGGGCTAAGAAAGCTTGACATCCGCTTTTTCAATAAACGAATAGCTTTATGATTAGATATGACAAAGATTGATTTTAATGGTTTAGTTGCTTGAATTGCATAACAGTTGGTTAGGAATATGAAAACTAACAACCTTACGAAAACAATCAATTTTGGCATGATGAGTAGTTAACCAATCAATCCCTAAAATCACATCAAAAGCAAGTATTTTTAAAGAGATAAGGTCAATGGTAAGGTGATGGTGCCAACTTGAATCAAACAAGATTTATAAACAGTGGATGTGATGAAAGTTTCTCCTAACTGAGTTTCTACAGATAGGTCAAAGTCTAATTTCTCCTGAGTCAAGTTTAAACGCTGAGCACATGCAGGAGAGATAAATGAATGGGTAGCACCCAGATCAAGTAAGGTATAAACTTCGCAAGAATTTATAAATAGCTTACCCGTGATCGCCTCGTTTGGGTTCCTCGCATTTTGACCACCACAACAAACGCTTCTTCCGGAATCATTGACTTTGACTTTTCTCGACAGATCTTTTGAGTCACCGTCCCCATTGAACGGGTTTCGCTCTGCATCTGATAATCTCGAAGCGATATGTCCTTCCTTTCCACAATTATAGCATACCTTGATCTGTTGTGGGCGCTTTTGACTGATATGTCCTCTTTTCGCATTTGTAGCATATAACCGGTGGTCGTTTCTCCTCCCTTAGAACCGATTCTTTCACGCAGACCGCATCTTCACATGGTCGTTGTTAAATCTCCTCTTTTTAAAATCTCCTCCCTGACTTCGCTTTTTCTATTTTCATGGCCATGATTACCACCGAGTGGTTACCATTTTTGTCCGTCTCTGCTTTTTTCTCCGCCGGTTATCATTATTCTGCTTGATCGCTATCTCTGCAGTGCGATCCTCGGTTATGGTCTCTCGGTTGAACATACTGTTATCTCGCTTCTAACAATTGAGCCCTCATTAACAACATCCTAATAGAGAGAAAATTTATGAGAAATGAGATATTGTCGTATGCTCGGGTTTCAAACCTCTCGTAAACATCCGCGCGTCATACGCTCCTCATTCTCCACCAAATGAGGTGCAAACTGGATAACTCTGCAAACTTTGCCTCGTCTCGAGACACCGCCGTGTTGTTTTGTTCTAATCTAATGAACTCCACTTCTTTCATATACGACGAACACTTTCGTGAAAGTATTTGTCATTAAATAGTTTATGAAACGCCTCACAAGACATCTTTGAGTGCGGGCGGATGGGTACGCTTCACGACTCCCACCAAGAGCTTCCGCCACCAACGTAACATAAGGTGGCGAATGGAACCTTCTGTTCCTCCGTGCATCCCAAGACATCGAATATCTTGGTAATTTGCTTGACCCATGTTTCCGCCGGCGATCGGATCTCGCTTTCCCTTAAATTCGTGGTCCCAACTCTTTGAATCGCTTGCTTTGTGACAACCCGTGAATTGCTATCATTTCCTCTCAGTATTTTGAACACGAGTCTCCTCGTGCGATTTTGCATGAATCGCAAAAAAGCTTCTAAACATCCCTCGTTCATCATCTCGCCAGGTGGTGTTGTTCACGGAGGAACATTACCACTGTTGCACGATCTCCTCGTTAGTGAGTACAAAAGCGTCTCCACGCCTCATTTCCATTGTTAATATTCTTAGTCGATATTCTCAAATCTTTCGCTATAAAACAAGGGTTAATTAAGGAAATCAATATATCACATAATATCCTTATATACCTTGACCAACTAACAAATAAGCTTAGGTAGGACACACTAGCGAAGGATTTACTCGTCTCTCCCTCCTAGTTCTATTCCCCGATCTCCGCCAGAGATCATATCCCTAAGCTCGATACCAACCGTGACGCCCCAAAATAGGTATACATCACCCATTCCGAGTTGTCAATACATGGTACGTAAACAACTACAACTTTATTATTACAACAAGAAACTGTGAGTTTGAATACAAATATTATCTTCTGCATAATATCTATACTCAAATAAATCCTCATCACATTTATTGATACATTATTTTACAAAAATGGTGAGGACTACTAAACAACTCTCTCTAGAACCTTCATTCCATACCCCTCATTTTCGCTATATTCTCGCCTCCTTAAAAGAAAAAAGGAACAAAAAGGAAAATGTGACGCCCCCAAAATTAGGTATACATCACCCATCTTGGGTAGTCAGATACATGGTACAGAATTTAAATACAACTTACTAATATAACTGTCGTGTACAATACGACATAAACTGTGAGTTTGAATCTAAATATTGTCTACTAGATATTATACAAACTCAAAAGGAGTCCTCATTACAATTATTATCACACTATTTCACAGAATAGTGAGGACTACTAATGCTATCCTCTCGACCATTACTCCGCTCCCCGACTCTTCCCGGCTATGTTCTCATTTCAAGAGAGAAACGGTGAAAAGAAAGGGTGAGCTCAACTAGCCCAATGAAGAAATATTATGACTAAGATAATGCGTAATAAATTATCAATAGCCTTCAACAAAGTGTTAAACCGATAAAATATAATAAACATCAAGTTTAAGCTGCAATGAACAAGCAATCCATTAAAAGAGTCAAGTAGAAAATAAAATCTACTATCTTTTATGATTTAAAAGGTTTTTCATCATCATTATAATTTGAGACTCACTTTAAATAAATAATCCACATCATCGAATCACCCCCGCACTTTTCTGCCGAGGATATTCTTTAGTATCACGACCACAATTATTCATGCACTACGGGCCAAGAATAGTTGTGTATTCATTAATAGTCATGATCATGCCAAAAATCATCCATCAATGCACTACTACCACGATCGAGGATTTTTTACCACATCATTCGTAACATTACGGTCCATGATTACACGAAATAATCCTCGTCATAATCATACCAAGTCTATCCATGCTTCTACAGTGCCACAGATGAATTTAAAAATATAATCATGAGGATGATGACAATGATATAAGAATTCAATAAAACAAGTTCAAGAATTACTTTATCCAAGAATTATTAACGTCCAAATTGTCAACAAGATCTTTGCTTTGTAGAGTAAAATTCAAGAATGATCGGAAGAATATTTCCATGAAAGATCTTTGGATGAAACGCAAATATCAAGGATATTATACTAATTTCATGGAGTATAGAAGTCAAAGTTTTAACTAACCGGGTATAATAAAGAATGGAATAACAAAAGAAATCACCATGCATGCGATAGATCACAGACGAAGTTATTCCAATGAATAATAAATAACGGAACGTGTCGTGAAATTCACAAAGGCGGGATGTTCCAACAGAATAATAAAGATGGAACCCGATCCGGTGTAAAACACACGAATAGGATATTCCAATAGAATGATAAAAAGCGGAACTAGGTCCTGGTGTAAAACACACGACATGGATGTTCCAAATGTAATAATAGAAGAATGGAATAATGTAAGAAGATCACCAAGTATAGGGGATTCCAGGTGTATACGAGTTATTCCAATAGAATAAATAAGAATGGAATAACATAAGGATTTCACCAAGTATAGGGTATGCCATATATACAAAGTTATGTATAGGGTATGCCACTTTTACAAAAGTTATTCAAACTAATAAATAAGAATGGAATAACAATGTAAGTTCTCTTCATGAATACAAAAGAATAACACCCCTTACGAATACAACAAATAATATTCCCTACCTTAGAAGAACTGAATATTGGCAAAGTGAAGTAGCGAATACTTTTCTTCTTTCTCTCTATAGTTTCTCTCTTTAGAGTTTCAAAATGAATTAAGTAAGAAAATAATGAAGGAATGAGCTTCTATTTATAGGAAAATAGAATGCATAGTAATTAATCCATGAACGGTCAGATTGATTTACTTTAATCGACTATCCATATTTAAAGCAAAATCTTTTAAATAAAATATAATATATTCTATTTATATAAAAACATTTTACTATGCAAACACTATGCAACACTATGCAAAACACTATGCATAATAAAATATAATATATTTTATTTATAGAATAACTTTAATAAAATATTCATTTTTATATAAAAAGATGTTTCGCTTTTATTACGCTAATAATACTAATAAAACAAAACGTCGTTATCGCTATAATAATTCATATTATTAATCGACAATAATGGAATCAAACCGAAGTGACTTCTCACATAAGCATCAATAATCAATACCGTCTTTACTATGCAACCACACGTATTCGTACTTTTACTACCGAGTAGTTCAACAAGATCAACGGTAAAACTTCCGCCGTTATTTTAATAAAATATTTTTGTCGCTTTTCTCGATCCGAATAATAATTACATTATGGGGTCCACCAATGATTGAGTAGTTGTCTGAATATTCCTGCTAAACCGAATATTTTCCCACCAATCGAATATAATATAACCACTTGCATACTTTGCAAAATTTATAAATATTACCCACAACTATAACATTATATCAAATTATTCCATAATATTCAAAAATAATATTTATAGAAAATTGCCTTTATTTATAAAAGTTGAGGTCTTACAACCTCCCTTCTTATGAAATTTACGCCTCGAAATTAGAATGCGATACTGGTATGTCGAAGAGGTAAGGATACCTTGATTTCATTTCAGATTCTAACTCCCAAGTCATTTCCTCAACATCGTGGTTCCTCCACAAAACTTTGACTTGAGGTATAACCTTGGAGCGTAGAATATGTTCCTTCTTATCCAAAATTTGAACAGGAACCTCTTCATACGTCAAATCTTCCGCTATTTCATCCGGTTCTAACTCAATAATATGGTTCGGGTCTTTCACATATTTACGTAACATGGATATGTGAAAAACGTTATGAACACGAGACATATTTGGCGATGGCAGAGTCTATAGGCCACGCTCCTACTCGATCGAGGATTAAAATGGACCGATGAATCGAGGATTAAGTTTTCCTCTCTTTCCAAATCTTGTAACTCCTTTCCATGGAGCAACTCTTAACACACACATGATCTCCTATTTCAATTCCACGTCCTTTCGATGAAGATCAAGATAACTCTTTTATCGATTTTGTGAGGTTTTATATCGTTCTCGGATCGTTTCAATCTTTTCCGTAGTCATACGTACCAACTCCGGTCCCAACAACGTTATTTCACCCACCTCATCCCAAAGATCTTCGGTGAACGACACTTTCTTCCATACAACGCTTGAATGGAGCCATGCCAATACTTGCTTGATAACCTGTTGTTGTAGGAAAACTCCACCAATGGTAAAAACTTGTCCCAACTCCCTTGAAATCAAGGACACGAGTCTTAATAGATCTTGAAGAGTTTGAATAGTCCTCTCCATTGTCCGTCCGTCTCGAGGATGATATCTTAGAGCTAAATCGTGAAATCTGTGCCCATAGCTTTTTGCAAACTAACCCAAAATTGTGAAGTGAATCTTGGGTCTCGATCGAAACTATGGATACTGCGGCATACCATGCAGATCTTATAATCTCGTTTATGTACATACTGAAAGAGGCGTTCAAGTGTATAAGTTTCTCGTATCGGTAAGAAATGAGCGGACTTGGTCAATCTATCAACAATGACCCAAATCGCATCAATGCCTTGAGAAACCTTAGGAAGGCCGTGAATGAAATCCATGGTAATGTGCTCCCACTTCCATTCCGGAATTTCAAGTGGTTGCAATGGACCTTTTGGTACTTGATGCTCGCTTTAACTCGTTGACAAGTTAGACACCTTGAGATAAATAAGCTATCTCTCTCTTCATATTGCTCCACCAAAATGTATGGCGAATATCATGATACATTTTGGTACTCCCGAGATGGATTGCAAATGGTGTGTTATGCGCCTCCATCATGATATTATACTTTAAATCGTGGTCGTTAGGAACACAAAGTCCGAGTTGACTCAAGTATTCCTTCTTCATCGATTCTTGCTTCCGCGTAGCACCCTCTTGCACTTTCTTCCTCATACGCATCGCCTCGGTCCGTAGCTTGAAAGCTTTTTAACTTTATCGATTAAAGTCGGTTCTACTCAGTATATTCGCTATCATCACATGCGTCCCCGAGTCTTTAACTCTATCTCCATCCTTTGTAAGTCACACAAAATGGGCCTTTGCGTTGACAATAACGCACTCGTGCTTGCATATGATCTTCTACTCAATCGTCGCCGCTACTACCACGTTCGCTTTTCCGGGATGGTATTGGATGGTATGATCATAATCTTTCAATAGTTCAAGCCAACTTCGTTTGTCGCATGTTGAGTTCCTTTTGAGTGAAGAAATATTTGAGGCTTTTATGATCCGTAAAGATTTCCACTTTCTCCCCATACAAGTAATGCCTCCAAATTTTAAGTGAAAGACAATAAATGCTAACACCGGATCATGAGTAGGATAATTCCTCTCATATTCTTTGAGTTGTCATGAGGCATAAAGCTATAACTTTTCCATGTTGCATGAGAACACATCCCAACCTTTGCTCGAAGCATCACTTTGTAGATGACAAATCCTCCAGGCGATGGTATTATTGTCGAGCAGTCTTGAAATAAGTCTCCTCTTGAGTTCTTGAAAACTCTTCTCACATTCTTCGCTCCAATAGAACTTTGTATCTTTTCGAGTCAATTTGAGTCAATGGAGTAGCGATTCGAGAAAATCCTTCCACGAATCTCCGATAATAACCAAATAAATCGAGAAAGCTACGTACATCGATCATTTGATTTAGGTTGTTCCCACTTTGAATAGCTTCAATCTTTCTTTGGGTCAACAGATATTCCATGACTTGATACCACGTGCCCAAGGAATGCTACTTCTTCAAGCCAGAACTCGCATTTCTTCAACTTGGCATAAAGCTTATATTCACGAAGCTTTTGGAGTGTCAGCCTCAAGTGTTGCTCATGATCTTCACGGCTTTTGGAATAAATAAGGATGTCATCAATAAAGACGACCACAAAGTGATCTAAATATTCCTTGAATACTCGGTTCATCATATCCATAAAGGCAGCAGGAGCATTAGTCAATCCAAAGGATATGACTAGGAATTCATAATGCCCGTCTCGAGTTACGGCGAAGTCTTTTTGAATGTCACGTGGTTCTAATCTTCAACCGGTGATATCCTAACGAAGATCAATCTTTGAAAAGAATTTGGCTCCTTGCAACTAGTCAAACAGGTCATCAATACGTGGCAATGGATACCTATTTTTGATGGTGACATGATTCAACTCCCGATAATCAATACAAAGTCGCATACTCCCATCTTTCTTCTTCACGAATAGAACAGGAGCACCCCAAGGAGAAGTACTAGGACGAATAAAGCCAATGTCTAACAATTCCTGCAATTGGGTCTTTAACTCCTGAAGTTCAATAGGAGCCATTCGATATGGGGCTTTGGAAATAGGTTTTGTATCGAGTTCAAGGTCGATACAAAATTCAATTTCAGGCTCTGGGGGTAGGCCAGGAAGTTCTTCGGGGAATACATCAGGAAATTTATTAACAATAGAAATATCGCTCAAAACTGACGTATTTTTGTTTAAATCTGTGACATGAGCTAAGAAAGCTTGACATCCGTTTTTCAATAAACGAATAGCTTTATGGCTTGAAATGACCGTGATTGATTTTAATGATTTGGTCGTTTGAATTCGCATAATAGGTTAATTAGGAATATGAAAACTAACAACCTTACGAAAACAATCAATTTTTGCATGATAAGTAGTTAACCAATCAATCCCTAGAATCACGTCAAATGCAAGTATTTTTAATGAAATAAGATCGACAGGTAATGTGAGGGTACCGATTTGAACCAAACAAGACTTATAAACGAAGTGGATGTAATGAAGGTTTCTCCCAACGGAGTTTCCACAGATAAGTCAAAGTCTAATTTCTCCTGAGTCAAATTTAATCGATGAGCGCAAGTAGGAGAAATAAAAGAATGGGTAGAACCCAGATCAAATAAAGTATAGACTTCATTAGAGTTTATGATAAGCTTACCCGTGATGACCTCATTCGGGTTCCTTGCTCTCTCCGGGAGGTCACAAAAAACGCTCTCCTTGCACTCTAGGTTTTGACTTTTCTGGGGCGACCTTTGGTGCCTCCATCCTAGTTGAATTTGTCTTTGATAAACGACAAAATCGAGCTAAGTGACCTTCTTTCCACAATTATAACATGCTTTGGACAAGACGGCACGCGATTCGGATCGATGTGTCCCTCTTCTCCGCATTTGAAGCATATGATAGGTGGTCTTTCTCCTTCCATAACAACGGTCTTTGGTCTTGGCGTCTTTCCATCATTGTTGAATCTCCGTTTCTTGAAATGTCCATTCTTATTATTTTGGCCCGATTACCACCAAGTGGTTACCATATCCGCCCGCTTGATTCCCTCCACGCTTGTTGTCACCGCTGATGACTACTCTCGCCGGTATTATAATTTTGCCAATTTGCTTTCTTTTTAGTTATTGCGTTGACTCGTTATCGCGCTCCACTAATCGAGCCCTATTTACAACATCCGAATACAAACACGGTTTATGAGAAATAAGATGTTGGCGTATCTTCGACTTCAAACCTCTTAAAAACATTCGCGCCATTCTTTCTTCATTATCCACCAGTGAGACGAAAACCGTGATAACTCCGCAAATTTTGCCTCGTATTGCGACACGGTCCATATTGTTTTGTTCCAACTTGATAAACTCCACCTCCTTCATGTGGGCGAATACTTTCGGAAAGTATTTGTCGTTGAATGCTCTCTGGAACTTC
The DNA here is from genome assembly GCA_020205615.1 of Panax quinquefolius. Taxonomy (NCBI): domain Eukaryota; kingdom Viridiplantae; phylum Streptophyta; class Magnoliopsida; order Apiales; family Araliaceae; genus Panax; species Panax quinquefolius. The sequence continues at coordinate 87,789,212 of CM035168.1, forward strand.
TCCCAAGATATCTTCAAGATCAAGATGGGTTGAGTACGTTTCTACCGATTCCCACCAAGATGTCCCTCTCTCAAGCAACATAAAGGCGTGAAAGGAACCTTTTGCTCCTCGGAGCATCCCAAGACATCAAATATCTTGGTAATCTGCTTTATCCATGCTTCCGCGAAGTGGTTTTGGCTCTCCTTAAACTCCGATGGTTCCAGCTCCTTGAATTGTTTAGCGGTGACCGCCGAGAGTTTTCCGTGTTTCCACCTACATTTTGGATGAGAGTCGCTCTACTTTCTTTGTTGTATAAATTGCATAAAGCCTCCGAACATTTGATCATTCATCATTTGGTCGGTGTTGTTGTTTCAGATGAGGATTGTCGCCTTCTTTATTACATTATCCTAATTATTGATATGTGGTGAATCAACGATCGCTTTGTGCTCCATTGCTATTCTCAACATTCTCGGATGTCATTTTCGACATCTGCCACAAAACAAAAGGTTAATTGACATGTAACAATTATCTTTATATTCTCGACCACCAATAAAATAAGACATAAACTTAGGTTGGTCATACTAGCGAAGGTATTCCCCGCCTCTCCCTCTAGTACTATTCTCACATCTTAGCCGGGATCATATCCTAAGCTCGATACCAACCGTGACGCCCCCAAAATTAGGTATACATCACCCATCTTGGGTAGTCGATATCATAGTGTACGTAATTTAAATACAACTTACTAATATAACTGCGTAGGTATATCAATACGATATAAAGCTGTGAGTTTGAATACAAATATTGTCTACTAGATATTATACAAACTCAAAAGGAGTCCTCATTACAATTATTATCACACTATTTCACGAATAGTGAGGGGACTACTAATGCTATCCTCTCGGACCATTACTCCGTTCCCGACTCGTCCCAAATATGTTCTCATTTCACGAAAAACGGTGAAAGAAAGAAAGGTGAACTCAACTAGCCCAAGAAGAAATATTATGACTAAGATAATGCGAATAAATTATCAATAGCCTTCAACAAAGTGTTAAACTGATAAAATATAATAAACATCAAGTTTAAGCTGCAATGAACAAGCAATCCATTAAAAGAGTCAAGTAGAAAATAAAATCTACTATCTTTTATGATTTAAAAGGTTTTTCATCACCGTTATAAATTTAGACTCGGCTTTTAAATAAATAATCCACATCATCGAATCACCCCCGCACTACTGACGAGGATATTCTTTAGTATCGCGACCACAATTATTCATGCACTACGGGCGAGAAATAGTTGTGTATTCATTAATGGTCATGATCATGCCAACAATCGTCCATCAATGCACTACTACCAATGAGGATTTTTTACCACATCATTCGTAACATTACTACCATGATTACAATCGAATAATCCTCAGTCATAATCATACCAAGTCCATCCATGCTCTCTACAGGTGCCAGATGACTTTAAAAAATATAATCATGAGGATGATGACAATGATATAAGAATTCAATAAAACAAGTTCAAGAATTACTTTATCCAAGAATTATTAACGTCCAAATTGTCAACAAGATCTTTGCTTTTGTAGAGTAAAATTCAAGAATGATCGGAAGAATATTTTCATGAAAAGATCTTTGGATGAAACGCAAATATCAAGGATATTCTACTAATTTCATGGAGTATAGAAGTTAAAGTTTTAACCAATTTGGGTATAATAAAGAATGGAATAACAAAAGAAATCACCATGCATGCGATAGACCACACAGCAGAGTTATTCCAATGTAATAATAAATAACGGAACCAGTCGGTGAAATTCACAATCGACAGGATGTTCCAACAGAATAATAAAGATGGAACCGGATCCGGTGTAAAACACACGATAGGATATTCCAACGAATGATGATAAAAGCGGAACCGGTCCCGTGTAAAACACACGCATGTGGATGTTCCAACAGAATAATAAAAGATTTTAACCAGTCCCAAAAACACACCAGATGCAGGATGTTCCAATGTAATAATAGAAGAATGGAATAACGAAGAAGATCACCAAGTATAGGGGATTCACAGATATCTGAGTTATTCCAATGTAATAAATAAGAATGGAATAACATAAGGATTTCACCAAGTATAGGTATCTGCAGTATATAAAAGTTATGTATAGGGTATGCCACTTTTACAAAGTTATTCCAACGGAATAAATAAGAATGGGATAACAACGTAAGTTCTCTTCATGAATACAAAAGAATAACACTTACTTACGGTACAACAAATAATATTTCCTACCTTAGAAGAACCTGAATATTGGCAAAGTGAAGTAGCGAGAATTTTTTCTTTCTTTCTCTATAGTTTCTCTCTTTAGAGTTTCAAAGGAATTCGTAAGAAAATAATGAAGGAATGAGCTTCTATTTATAGGAAAATAGAATGCATAGTAATTAATCCATGAACGGTCCGTATTGATTAACTTTAATCTGACGGTCCATATTTAAAGCAAAATCTTTTAAATAAAATATAATATATTCTATTTATATAAAAACATTTTACTATACAAACACTATGCAACACTATGCAAAACACTATGCGTAATAAAATATAATATATTTTATTTATAGAATAACTTTAATAAAGTATTACATTTTATATAAAAGATGTTTCGCTTTTATTACGTTAATAATACTGAATAAAACAAAACGCGTCATTATCGCTTATAATAATTCATATTATTAATCGACAATAATGGAATCAAACCGAGTGACTTCTCACATAAGCATCAATAATCAATACCGGTAATGCTTACTTATGCAACCACACGTATTCTTTGTACTTTTACTACCCGAGTAGTTCAACAAGATCAACCAGTAAAACTTCCGCCGTTATTTCAATAAAATATTTTTGTCGTTTTCTCGATCCGATAATAATTACGTTATGGGGTCCACCAATGATTGAGTAGTTGTATGAATATTCCTCGCTAAACCAATATTCCCCACCAATCGAATATAATATAACCACTTGCATACTTTGCAAAATTGATAAATATTACCCACAACTATAACATTATATCAAATTATTCCATAATATTCAAAAATAATATTTATAGAAAATTCGTCTTTATTTATAAAAGCTGGGGTCTTACGAGAAAAGGGTGAGCTCAACTAGCCCAAAAAGAATATTATGACTAAGATAATATACAACAAATTATCATTAGTCTTCAACAGGGAAAAAAAAATAATAGAATACAATTGACAACAAGTTTTAAACCAATATTCGCAGCTTGAAATAATAATTCATTAGAAGAGTTAAGTAGAGAATACAAACTACTATCTTCTATGTATGAATTTAAAAGTTAAATAAATCATCTTTTATCCTGTAACATCAATCAACATACATCCGGAATCAAATATTCATCTTTGCACTACATGTGCCAAAGATATTCATCACCGGGTCATGTTCATCTAAACACTGCTTCATCTTTGCACTACGGGCCAAAGATATTCATCGAAATCATTCATCTTTACTTCTGAAGCCAAAGATATTCAATAATATCATCATTTAAGAATCGAGGATGATGAAAATATTTTTAAAGAAACGAATCCAAAGAAACAAAATGACAACGATTAAGGATTCGTACATTGTTTTATCCATGTCTAAAAATACCTCAAAAATAATCATAGTGGTGTAAAATTCAAGAATGATCAAAACATGGATACAATCAAAGCTAGTATCCAAAATAGATATTTTGGACGAAAAGAAAATTTTTATTTTTCGATAAATAAGTCTTACGTATTCGTGAATAATCTCAGTATCGTGAATAAAGTCTTGGTATATGTGAATAAGTAACTCCGACACACAAAAAGTTCCAAATTTGATAAAAAAAACTTCAAATCAATATTTTAACATAATGATATTGAAGAAATAATATCATTACGAAAAAATAATATCCCTTACCTCGAAAGATCAAGACTTCTAAATTAAACACCTGATATAGGCTATGACTTGAACTTGCAATCGTATAGCAATACTCAAATTATACTCAAAATACTCACAAGAATACGCTGAATAATATAGAGAGAGAAAACTTTAGTTTCTGGTGTGATTTTCAATTCTAACCTAAGCACCCTATTTATAGGAAAATGCTTAGAACACCAAAGCAGAAAATTTAATATAATAATAATATATATAATCAAATTTCTACTCACACAAATCTGGTCCAAACTTCAGCCACACATGTGCCAAAAACAATAAAAACGTTTTTCTTAATAAAAATAATTAAAACTTCCAAAAATCAATTATTTCGGAGCTTCGGAACTTCAATAATTCATAATAAATAGCCCTTTTAACAAAAAATTTGAATCTCACAACTTTTTATAGGAAATTCAATTCTCTACAACTTTGCAGAAGAAAGTTTTTCCAAATTCCAAACAAAAATTAACCGAAATCCACAAACAGAGCGATTTTACGGTGCTATAATCAAATTTCATCAATAAATGGGGTCCAATTTAGCATGTTTAACATGTTTTAAACATTTATTGCAACAAAAAATACTCTTCTTCCTCGTATACTCATATATCCCACATTCGTTATAAAATATTACCATTATTATATTATTAAAATATAATAATATATTTAAATGAATTATTTTATCAGAAAAAGATAAAATTTCAATTTTCAACAATTGTCACATTAAAAATTTTCTCCATCTATATCCACATAAAATCAATATTTTTCTTATCATATGAATCAATAATTAATTATTCACAAATAATATTACAGAATCACAATATTGATAACCAGGCAGTTCCCAGGAAAGAGGGGGCTTTCCAATAAAGATTTCTCCTTACTGGCGCGCAATTAGGTGACCAAACCTCTCCTTAGACAGAACTTTCTAGACATTGCCAATAATATTATCCAATAATATTATTCAGATAATATGAATTATTGTCTCGATAATGAAAATCTTTGTAAATGACAATTTATTGAAACAACGATAATATAAAATATTAATCTGACAATTATTGAATCAATAAAATACTTGAATGAAATTATCAGTAACCATTATTAAGTAGTGCCTTCTTACGTAAGAATCAATAATTGGTGCAATACTGGTAGTGCTTTCTTGTGTTTTAACCAATTTAGAGTATTTTAACAATAATACTTGTAAACAACTACTGTTATTTTTAAACAACTTATATTTGTCGTTTTCTTCATCCAATCGCTTTCAGTTATGGGGCCCACACATGGTCATTACTGGTGTCGCATTTAATATTCCCACAAAGATCTGAATATTCCACGACCAAACGAATATTCCCTCAAACAACAATGAATATTTTATAACCACTTGCTTATTTTGAAATATTTGCGTATTTTACCCCTAACTATCCACATTAATCAAATCAACCCTTACTATTTCAAAATAATAAATAGAGAAAATTAAATTTCATTAATAATAAGTTGGGGTCTTACATATAATCATGTGAAAATATGAATTATAGTATAGTACCTCCATCTATACCTCCATTTTTAACTTAGTCATGCAAGTATTATCAATCTTGCACCAACTCCTCTAATAGTACATGAATGTGAATCAATAGTACACACATGTGAACAAATAGTTATAATCATGTGAATTAATAGCAATTAATTGCTCATTTATTCGATTAATTATCCGATTGGTCAATATAACCTACAGACATCAATTATTATCGAAATAAATGTCGATTTCCACTCACACTAACAATCCCAACACAATGGAAATATTTTTCTCAAAAATTTCATTTTTGAAATTTTGAAGTTTGACTTTTTCTGAAAAAGTCAGCTGTTGACTTTTTTTGACCAAAAAGTCAACCCCGACAAATTTTGTGTTTATAGTCTATTTATACTAATTTCATCGTTATGGACTCAAATATCACGTTCGCGTCTCTAAATTTAACTCCAAACTCAAATTCAATTTTTAATAACATTCATCATTAATATTATAACTCACAATATTTAACAACCGAGTCGTTCCTGTGAAAAGGGGGCTTTCAGATAAGGATTTCTCCTTATTGGTAGCCTTGATTAGGTGACCAAACCTCTTCTTGTGTAACTTCTAGACATTGTCAATATTGCAAATAATATTATGAATAACTTTGTCGTCTCAATTATTGATTTAATAATATATAAAATATTATGCGGATGATAATCTTTGTGACAATAATTGAATCAATAATATAGAGATATGATGCAAAGAATTATTATAGCAATAATTGAGTATAACCGAGTGACTTCTCACATAAGCATCAATAATCAATACCGTGTGCTACTATATGCAACCACGCCAGACATCGCATTTACTTTTATCAATTTAACCATTTACTAAATAGAATAATAATTATAAAATTGAATACTTTCATTTCGTAAAATTCGAGGTCTTACAGGATCAACCTAACATATTTAATCAATTCATTCTATAAGTTATTGTACATATTTTTCTATAATCTATCAGAGGGCTTTACAACTTTTCTTAATGCAAGCATACTTGCATATTCATTAACATATATATCATAATCAAATCATATATAAATAAGAATATCATTCACATGTTTATTCCTGACAATCTCCCCCTATTTGATTATGACAAAAACAATAAGTGCATATGCATGTTATGAATGAATCTTATATACAATGAGTCAGATTTCTAAAATAGATAATCATGAATGTCATTTATAATAATATGAAATTTAATACATTATGACATTTTACATCCTGGATCCAGAACATACCTAACTAGTTAGAGATGTACCTCTTTGGCTCCATGTATGTTTCCAAGATGTCTGTTGATCAGCTACTCATCTGTTTGATTTGTTTGCTCCTCCTTCTCCTCTTCTTCTGGCTCCCCCTCAGTCTTAGGCTCATCATCCTTTGGCTCCCCCTCAGATGATGAACCATCTTCTTCTTCTGCTTTCTTCTTCTTTGTCTTCTTGATTTGTCTGCTTCTGCTCTCCTTGCCCTTTCTTGAATGCCTCTTACTCTGCCTTTTTCTATGCCTCTTTTTTTCCCCCTTTTTGTCATTAATCACTTGAGAGAGTAGTTCCATGTTGGACATAAGCTGCTCCATTTGATAAGAGGAGTTATCATCTTCAATCTTGAGTTCTTGTTGGCTTAACTCAAGTTGCATAGAGAAGGACTGATTTATGTTGTCAATCTTGTCAGAGAGGACTTTTAGTTGTTCTTCATTTTCTTTTTGTGCTCGTAGATCTTCAGCCTTTTGATCATGTATGGCCTTCAAATAGATGTGATCTCTCTCTTTGATTTTAAGAGATACATCTGCCATAGTGGTTTGGATTCTGTCTTGAACTGGGTTATCTTCTTTTGCTGTCAACATCTTTGACTCTTCATTGATTAGAGATATCTTCTCAACTAGTTCAGTAGAATTCCTCAACAGCTCCTGCTCCATAGGAATTTGGTCATCTGGTCTGGCAACTTCTTGTTGAACACTAGCTTGGACTCTACAATTTTCATCCTTGGATAGATTTTCGAAAGTGTTGACAATCTGAAAGATCGTTGAGTACCAATCGATATTGGAAGATGAAGGGATGTTGGGCAACAGTGCTTGAGCAGATGAAGGCTTCTCATCTTGAACTTGAACACTATCAGTGATAGAGTGAACAGACTCTACGATTATCTCATTGGTCATAAACCTTCTGCCTTCAGAGTTCACTCTACGATCGTAGGGAATATAGTGATTGCCAGCATGTCGATAGACTTTGTAATGGGGCTGGTTATTGATCATCATGGTTGCAAACTTCTTTACCCTGGGGAAGTTTTGTGACACAAGTTCCAAATTTGGAAAATGAGAGTAGCACCCGCTGAAGTAACTTTCATCTCTCTCATTATGTGCTTTTAGCCAAGGCATCCATGGAAAGAACCATCTCAGCAGAAGATCTTCAGAATTGTATAATATAGTTGTGCAATCTAACTCCATATTTTTCAAGTTATAAAGCACTTCATCTGTGGTCATTCTTACAACTCGAAGTTGTTCATCTCCGTGATTTATCCATCTTGTTGCTAATTCAGCTGGTGGTTCATCAAAGACTTCTACTACTATTCTTCTTTTAATTCTAGTTGGAGAGAGAATAGGATAGTATTCTGGTTCCTCTGATTTCTGAGGTGCAGAATCAGAATCTTTCTCTATTTCTTCCCTTTTTGATCCAGAATCTTGCTGACTTCCTTCATCAGATTCATCAGTGAAGTCTTCTTGTAGAATTTCATTTTCAGAACCTTCTTCAGCAATATCTTCCTTGGATTTATTTTCTTCATCACTAGTTCCATCTTTAGCACTTTCTTCCTCAGATTCATCATCACTTACTTCAATGACTGCAGTAGAGTGATCACTTTTCTTGTTAGAGGAAAATTTAGCCAGTAGTCTATAGCTCTTCCTTCTCCTTGGAGGTTCAGCTATGGGCAAATCAGATTCTTCTTCTTTTTTAGACTCTGAGGCCTTTGAGTTATCAGGAAAGCTTCCTTGATTTTCATCATTGGCAGGGGCAGGTGTTTCTTTTTCCAATTCATCATCTTTTGAGCCATCATGAGGGCTTGTTGGAGCATTTGCATTTGGAGATTCAGATGGGTCATCTTGCAGCTTCTCTTCATCTTTAGAGTGAGTACTCTGAGAGTTAGTCACAGGACTTGCATATTCCTTTTCTTCATTATCAACCTTGGTTCTTTCTTCCATAGATTCAACTTCTTCTTCATTGTTGAACTTGTTCCTTAAGGGTTCAATCTTTGAACTTTCAGTTCCCTTCCCATCTTCAGACTCTTCATGTTCTTCTTTGTTGGATGGACTTTTCTGGGGAACTAGGGCTGGTTTGTTTACCACCTTAGCTTTCTTTCTTGAAGGCTCTTAAAGCAATCTGTTGCTTCTTCTTCTTTTTGGGTTTACTGATGATTGATCTTTGTTTTCTTCTTCCTTGTTCTTGTTTCTTCTTATCGGTGGAAACATAGCTTCGTGAAGCCTTTTGCATTCTTCACATTCTTAGACTTCTTCTTTGTTGGTGTGGCAGTAACTGATGTAGAGTCATCAGACTCAGAGCTTTCTTCCTCCTTTGCATTTCTCTTCTTTGCGGAGACTTTTCTGCTGCTTTCAGGTTTGTGTTAGCCTCCTGTTTTCCTTTTGGATTTTCTTCCAATTTATAAATAGTTGTGGAGACATTACTTTGTGAACATTCGAGAGTTCTCCTCATCATCCTTAATCTTGTTTCCCAACTTCTTCTTCATCACAATACTTAGCAATCTTCCATGAAATACTTTTTGTAAGTGGTTTCTCTGAGATTTCTTCAACTCAAATTTTTCTATCCATTTGAGATTTGATCGAATGGATGGCTCCAAAATTGATTTGCTTCTTCGTAACTATCGCAGACATATAATCTTTAATCGATGATCGAGCGATGTTGTCGTATGCGATATCCTTGCATAGTATACATTTTCCCACTATTTCAGCAAGGAACTCGAATTCCTCAGGAAATTCCTTCTTCTTCATGTCCTTCAGGCTAGGGTTTCTTTGGTACCGCATTAGCCTCTTGCCTTCCTCAATGTTGACTTCATCCAGGTTTATCAAACCTTGATTGGGAAACCCGAGACATTGATTGATGTCTGATGCTCTTATTTTCAGACTTGATCTTTTCACCTTAGTGGTCAGAAGCCCAGAATTCGTTGAAGCATTTGAATAGAACTGCTTTACTAGCTCTGTATAAACTGGAGTGTTGGCCTCCAAGCACTCAGAGAACCCAGCTTTCTTTACGAGTTCAAGTATGTCCTTGAACTTCGTCTCTGATTCTTCAAACTTTGTAAACCCCGAGTTGAATACCAGTTATAACTTTCTATTCTGCCATTTGAGGAGTTCAAGGTATATGGTATGTGATTCGGAGAGATTTAGCTGATGTGATTTGGGCTCTGGAAGTTTGATTGGTTTGGCTTCGAAGATAATTCTAGGGTTTGAAAAATGGGAGGGAGAGAGGTTCAATAGGTTCTGGTAACTGTTTGCAGATTTTGAATGTGTCTTTATGGCAGTTCTTTCTGACTCTGCATACGCTTTGATATGTCAACTAGCCATTGGTTGCACGATGTCCAGTAATGAGCTGTACCTCCCCATTAGCTTTTCAGTTAGATGTCTCTTTTAGAAGAGTAGACGTTTGATTGACGTGGATTAACCGTTGACCTCTCTAGTTCGTGGAGTAGCATGATAAGGCAGCTATGGACTCTACATTTTCCTTTGTTGACTCAACGATCAACACTTGAGAGATGTTGCATTGGATGGTTTTGATATTCTTCTCATTTTGAACCTACAAGGTTCAACTACTGATGTATTTCATGAAACCTTGGGCACGTTTCTTCAGCAGGGCATCTTTTCAACCAGTCTTCAAACTTATCTCCCATAATCTGAATGTTTGAGCATTTGTCTTGTTCTTCCAAGCTCCTTATAAGTTAAGAGTAGCCTCTTGTAAGACTTCGATCATCGAGTCTATTTCTACGATCGCTGAGGTTGTACTGCGATCGGAGAGGTTACATCACGATCGTTGAGTTCTCTCAAACTCTACTCTGCGATCGTTGACTGTCTTGATCCTTGAGATAAACTTGATTAAGCAATTCTTTTGGGTTAAGGTAGCTCAGGAAGGGCCAACCTCTTAGAGTGAGCTAAGGGTCAGGTTTCTCCTTGAGGCTCTTTCCAGATGAAATGCTTTAGGAGTAATTTGCATTGATATCTCTTTTGACCTTTTCTGGTGAGGAGGTCCTCTATCAACTTCAGACAATTGCATTTGCTATGATCGTGGTGTCTTCCTACTTTTACACTACGATCAGATATTTAATTGTAGGCACTCCACGATTTTGAGTTAGGTGGCTGATAGGTTATCAGTAGTACATTTTGAGACGTTCCTACTGACTATGGATCTTCATTTGGTTCATCAGCCACAAAGTTTTGGGACTCTGTAGCTGGTACATTGCCTCATAGAATATTTCAGTGCTGTTGTTCCTTAACAGATCACTGCTCCCTCATGGTTGATGTTGTCTTTTCAGTGAGGTGTGATTCTTTTCCTTCATGTACATTGGGAAGCATCCCTGCATATCTCCTTATGGCTGAAGTCATTAAATCTTCAGAGTTGATCATTCTTCGATCCTTTGACAGCACTACGAACGTAGTCTTCCTTGTCAGCTTGTGCTCGTGAAGCTCTGCTCCCGTAATAAGTTCCTTATGTTTGATGCTCGATGGTCCTCTGATGTGGGCGTGCTTGAGGACAAGTTTTGCATGCTTGAGCATCTAAGACCCTTTTTCATCTTTAGTTGAGTGGCTTGCTTTTATATAAAGGTTAGCAATCATTTGAGCTTCATTTAGATTAGTTCAGTAAGTCTTCAAGGACAGACTTTGACATGTAGGAGTTTTGGTCAGAATTATTTCTAAACAGTCCTAAGCCTTCTGCTGGTTGAATCTTCTTAACTGAAGTCTTTTGCTTTAGCATTCCTTAGTGTGGTCAGATAGACCAAGTACCTGCAGGTTATACATTTCTAATTTTTGGTACCCATGGTTAAATGGGTCCTGCTAGGTTAGTTTTCTAAACCCATGTTCCTCATATCTTAGGATAATCATCATATTGACCACCATCAGTCGTATTCATGCATATACGTAATTTAGATAATATATTTTGAGATGCATGGTGGTGAGTGTGAGAGAAATCTGCCATTTTAATGGAACACTCTTTTCCTTGATGGTTTCATCATTTGGTAAGTTATGTTCACAAGGTTAAAATGTTCACAGAGTGAGAATCAACTCTACGATTTATTAGTATTTGGTTGATTCATGGAGATGATCAGTTTCTATGAATCTTCAAGATTCTCTTGTAGACCTGATCATATTTTGTGTGTCATTAAACATTTAGACCATAGGATGTACAAACACATTAACCCATCAACAAAGATTACTTCACATTCATTCGACCTGAGATGCTCTTAAAACCCATTTTAGGTTTCTTTCAAGTTGTCATCTTTAACCTAAAACTTGGATGGAGAGAAAGTTTATAGACATTTGAGTTTTCACCATCAATGTACTTTCTCTATTCACCTTTTTAGGTAGATTATGACTCCTCGAAGGAAAATTATTATAGTTCATAAGTGATGTGCAATAATGATGTTCATTTTTATATTAGTGAGGAACCGTACCTTTTTACTGTCAGTTTCTTAACAGTGATTTATCTTTAGATATACTGAGTTTAGGCATTGATGTGCATGTTTTCTCATTTGTTTATGATAGCTAGTTGTTCCAGTTGATCTTCAATCAATCAATCGTGGTCTTGAAGATGCAAACTAAGAAAATATCAGCATCTTTAGTTCTTTGACATCCTTGAGTTTACAAAGCTTATATCCAGCTGCTGGTTGGCCATATACATGTTTGAGAATTTCTTCTTTCTTCTTTGAATACAAACATTTCTTAGCATGTATGGCCTTTTCATCTCTTCAGGCTGGTGGATGTTTGACTCTTTTCTGTTGATGTCATTTGAGCTTTCTAGCTTTGGTCTTGAACACAACAAGATTGATCATGAGCAAGGATTGGTCTTGTTGATATGGCAATCGAGAGTATGGACCAATCTGAGCAGCTTCAGGTGTATATACACATTTACCTGTACACAATATATCCAACGTGTGAGCTCATCTACATATAAAAAGTGACTTAATACTAAACTAAGTTTAGAATAATGTTTGTGCCTAGGATCAGACTCAAAGCGATTAGCTTTTGAATATAGCATGAGAACCTGCTCTGATACCAATTGTTAGTTCCCAGTATGCATAATAGATCTAGAAGGGGGGGTTGAATAGATCCTTTTCTTTAATTTTAAATACTTTTCTGATTTATTTTGTATTGCTAATAATTTAGCATATGATAAACATAAGAATCTTTTCAAGCACAGCGAAATAAGTAAAAGATCCCTTTCATTGATATATTCATAATCATACATACGTTGTTCGTAGAGTTAGTTCAGTGGTAAGCAGTTAAAACATACATAGCAGTTATAGCAGTTAATGTACATAATGTAAATGACATAAAGTAAAAGACATAAGGGGTTTTAAGTGGTTCAGAGACTCAAGCTCCTAATCCACTCTTCTGCTTTCAACTAGCAGGATTTCCACTAAGGAAGGGCAGCACCCTGAATCACTAAGATTCCTTCAAGGCCAGCAGCCTCGGGACTTTAGTTCACTAAGAACTCTTCAAGGCTAGCTATGAGACCCCAGATTTTATGAATAAAGATTTAAATTTCTCGAAATATTTTTTTTTGGAATATTATGGTGTGGATTTGATATAATGTTATAGTTGTGGGTAATATTTACAAATTTTGCAAAGTAAGCAAGTGGTTATAAAATATTCGATTGGTCGGGGAATATTCATTTTAACAGAGAATATTCATACGACGGCACAATCATTGGTGGACCCCACAACGAAAGTATTGTCGTAGTAAGAAAACGACAGAATTATCTTTTATTAAAAATAAAGGCGAAAGTGTTACCGTTAAAACCGTTAAACTACCCTAGTTAAAAGTAAAAGAAATACGATGTCGTGTGGTTGCATATTAGCACACGGTATTGGTTATTGATGCTTCGTGAGAAGTCACTCGCTTATACTCAATTATTGCTACTGATAATTGCTTTGCATCATATCTCTCATATTATTGATTCGATTATTGTCATAGTATCATCTGCATAATATGATATATTATTAAATCAATAATTGAGACGACAAAGTTATTCATATTATTAAATTGCAATATTTACAATGTCTAGAAGTTCATCGAGGAGAGGTTTGGTCATCTAATTGCACGCCAATATGGAGAAATCCTTATCTGAAAGCCCCTCTTTCCCAGGAACGACACAGTTGTTAAATATTGTGAGTTATAATATTAATGATGAATAAGTTCGTGTTGATTAAAGATGAAATTGATAGTTTCATTGTGTTAGAATTATTAGTGTTAGTGGAAATCGACATTTATTTCAATATTAATTGATGTCTGGAAGTTATACTGACCAGTCGGGTAATTAATCGGATAAATGAGCAATTAATTGATATTAATTCACAAGATTATAACTATTTGTTCACATGTATGTACTACTAATTCACATTCTTGTACTATTAGGGGAGTTGATGCAAGATTGATAATACTTGCATGACTAAGTTAAAAATGGAGGTATAGATGGAGGTACTATACTGTAATTCATATTTTCACATGATTATAACTATTGATTCACATGATTGAACTATTGATTCATATTATTTACTATTAGGGGAGGTGGTGCAAGTTTGATAATACTTGTAGGACTAAATTAAAATGAAAGAAAAGTTGAAGGTATTATACTGTAATATTTCTAGCCCCAAAACGTGCAATTATTGAAACTATATTTTTCTATAAATAGAAGCTCAATCTTCCTTCATTTCTCACCAATTCACTAAAGCTATAGAGCAATTATTATAGAGAGAAATTATAAAGAGAAAGAAGAAGAAAAGTCTGCTACCTCACTATTCCAATATCCAGTTTCTTCTAAGGTAAGGGGTATTATTCTTTCGTATTCATGAAGAGAGTTATTTTTTTTCAATACTCGTAAGAGTTGTTATTCCATTCTTTATTATTATGTTGGAATAACCTGTCTATGCGAATTACCGCATACATGGTGAAATTCTTCTATTATTCCATTTTTTATTATTCTGTTGGAATAACCTATCTATGCGGTCTATCACATGCCTGGTGAATTCTATTGTTATTCCATTCTTTATTATTCTGTTGGAACATCCTCGTCTACTGTCGCGAATTACGCATGGCGGGTTTCATTCTTTATTATTACATTAGAACATCCTGCTTTGTGCGGATTACGCATGACTGGTTCCATTCTTTATTATTCTCATTAGAATATTCTCATGCATCTTGATTACGTATGACTGGTTCCATTCTTTATTATTATTCGTTGAGAATAACTCGTCTTCGCATGCGGCCTATCGCATGCTCGGTGAATTCTTCTCATTATTCCATTCTTTATTATTACATTTGGAATAACTCCGCCTATGTGGATTACTGCATGCATGGTGAATGATCCTTCGTATTCATTCCTTATTAAATTGTGAAAATGATCTGTCTACGTGGATTACAGCATGGCGGGTGAAAATCCATTTGCAGTTTCATATATTCTTTATACTCAGTTGGTTAAAGTTTTGGCTTCTATACTCCATGAAATTAGTAGAATATCCAGGATATTTGTGCTTCATCCAGTATCTTTTCATGGAAATATTCTTCTGAGCATCCTTGAATTTTACTCCACAAAGCAATATCATGTTGACAATTTGGACGTAATTGATTTCAGGATAAATTAACTTATAAATCTTTAAAATTTATTCTTGAACTTGTTTTATTGAATTATTATGTCATTGTCATTATCCTCATGCTTATATTGTGATGAAAGTCTTTGGCTTACGTGAATAGATGGACTTGGTATGATTATGACCAGGGATCATTCAGTATAATCATGACCTGTAATGTTATAAATGATGTGGTAAAAGTCCTAAGTGACCTGTAGTGCATTGATGGACAGTTTTTGGTATGATTATGACCAGGGATTATTCGGTATAGTCATGACCATTGATGATTTAATGAATATCCTTGGCCCGTAGTCGAAAATGACTCGATGATGTGGTTTATTTATTGTCGAAAGTCTCTCGGTGATAAAAATTGATGAAAACATTTTAAATCATAGAAGATAGTAGATATTATGCTCTACTTGACTCTTTTAATGGATTGCTTATTCCACAGCAGTTAAACTTGATTTCTATTGTATTTTATCAGTTTAACATTGTTGAAGACTAAAGATAATTTATTCTGCATTATCTTAGTCATTTTCTTACTGGGCTAGTTGAGCTCACCCTTTTGCTTTCATTGTTCTCTTCAGGAAATGAGAACGTAGTCGAGACTAGTCGGGGAACAGAGTGATGGTCAGAGATGGTGTATTAGTAGTCCTCACTATTCTATAAAATAGTGTGACAATAAATGTAATGAGGACTCTATTTGAGAGTGGATATTGTCTAGAAGGCAACACTCCTGTTTAAACTCTCAGCTATATTTTGTCGTATATTACACGATTGTTGTATAATTAAGTTTGTATTTGTATTCTGTACCATGTATTTGGCAACTCAAGATGGGTGATGTATACCTATTTTGGGGGCGTCACACTAGCAACCTTGGAACTTCTCTAATTCCCTAGGAACTCTTCAAGCCCAGCAGGCTTGGAACTTCATTTTGTCCTTCCGGACAAGGACCCCTCAGGCCCTGACTTCTTGTTGTTGTAGTAGTTGTTATTGTTGTTGTTGCTAAGCTGCTAGGATGTCTTTAAGCTCTAAACATCTTTTGTACTTAGCAGCTTGGTGTGGTCCTCTTTCCATTCTGCTTCGAGTCTGAACCACATCTTCTTTGGTGCAGCTGATCTTTACTCTTTTCTGCTCATCTTCATCTGATGCCAGCTGTGCACAACCACCATCTGGATTTGCTAAGTCCCTGAGCTTTTGGTAGACTTCTTCTGGCACTTAGCAATCCCTGAACCCTTCTTGAATGTTTTGCAGACATGGTTCTGCACTTGTTCAGTTTCAGCTTTAGGTTCATGGTGATTCGTAGAGTAGCTCTCCAGATCTTCTTTGTACTATGCCTCTTTTCTAAATGCTATCTCTTTGGCCTTCTCGGCTCTCAGCTTGGCTGCTATCTTCAATTACATTCTCATCTTTGTTGAGTGAAGCTCTAATCCGTTTAAGTCCTTCTTCAAAGTTTCTTCACTTCCACCTTGGTAGTCTCACTGTCACTGAGACTTGTTCTGTTGATCTTTGGTGGAACTCGTAGAGTCAACAATAGCATTCCCAAAAACTCGACGATTCTGCAACTTTTTAATCAGCAGTTCTTCTTGATCTTTGAAGCTCTGTTGATTTATACTGCTTTCCAATCTTCCCGTTGGAAGGTAGCCGTTGAGAGCTATTCAAATTTCTTCACAGATTTCGAGTTATTTGGTGCAGACTGCCGATGTGACATGACATCTTTTTCTGACTTTCTGACACTGCAGTCTACTGTTTCACCTACCCCGTCAGATATGTTACTTTGATGTCTCGAGCAGGTTAAAGACTTTATTTTTCCCTTCTGATTTCTTGATCAGAGGTTGTCCTTGCATCGATACTCTCAATAAGCTTTTGTCTGAATGCCAACCTTCAGATTGAACCATTTCCAATGCTTCAATCCTCAGTTGTTCGAACTCAACGATTCTGATGCACTTCTTCTCGGACTTGATCGTAGTGTCTTATTAACTGATTCTTATTGACATGCAGAGTCAACACTACGATCTTGAAGAGTGTTCACTTGATCTCTAGTGAAGAACAACTCTTCCTTTTTCTTGCGGTGCTTGACACTTCATTTGCCTCAACTTTTCTCGAGATCGATTGCTTGACTCCTTGTTCTGGCCCCTTCTGAATAACAAGACACTTCAGATTTGTGGCGTGTCCAGCTCGCTTTCTCCTTGTGATCTCCCATTCACTTATCATTAATGGACTGACCCAATGCTTAATCACTTTAGCCTTGTACTTGAGGCGCACGGTATCTCTCGTATATACCCATCGCCTTCTTTGTTTGGCAAACACTACGATCTTGGTTACTTCCAAGATCGTTGTCATCTTCTACTTGATAGCTCTTGCCTGTCGACTTTCCTTAGTCACCATCAAGTCTTCTTATGATCATCTTGTGGAAGACTTCATTTTGAATGGCATCACAACTCAATCTGGATGCTGATTAGGTTGATGCTTAGATCTTCTAATAGCTTGCATGCCATTCGTTGAGTGCTATCTAGCTTCCTTTAGGTGAGATGTATCTTTGCAGTACCAACCAGAGGCTTCATTCCTTTGGATATTCTGGGAGTGCTCAATTGTTGAGAATCGTGTTTGCTCTACGATTCTTCTTTGGCTTTGTGAGCACATCTATTGAGGTCTTAGCTCTGCACTCTCTACGATTCACCTTGGTACATGCGAGACACTACGAACTCGAGATCCGATCTTGACACTACAATTTCTGTCATTGTGCTTGTTATCTTCATCTAATCTTGCTCGACTACGATCTCTGTCTTTGATACGATCAGTAGACTCTACTATTCTGAGTGTAGTCTACGATCCTTGACTTGGCTGTTAGTAGACTCTATGACTCCGAGTGTAGTCTACGATTCTTAACTTGACTTCGACAGATGCTCGGTCGACTCGTAGGCAGGCTGTCTCTACGATTCTGAACATAACTTCCTCAGCAGACTATGGCTCCGGAGAAGCTTTACTCGATACACTACGATCCTTCCTCGTCTCTCCTGGAAGTCTACGAACTCCGAGATCTACTATCTTGCAGACTACGATTCTGCCTCGATAGCTCTTGAGTTATCCTTGACTCTCCTGGCAGACTACGATTTCTGGTGCAGTGTTCGACGATTAGACAAGCCTATCTATTACATCATAAGATCAACCTAACATGTTTGATCTTTCTATGTTTATAGTCCTTGTACATCATTTCTTTTTAAGGACTTTACAAAGCTGTTTTGCTTATGTAGGATCAACCTAACATATTTGATCAATTCATTCTAAGTCCTTGTACATATGTTTTTATAATCTATCAGAAGACTTTACAGCTTTTCTTAATGCAAGCATACTTGCATATTCATTCACATATATATCATAATCAAATCATATATAAATAAGAATATCATTCACATGTTTATTCTTGACATATATTAATTTAATAAAAGAGAGTAACTTAGCTTTATATGTAGGCTCAGCTTTCTTGTGGTAGTCAAGCCGATACGGAGATAGATTAATTATGTTGGTGATTTTTTTAACAGAATTTTGAGTTCCCACAGACGACGCCAATGTTAACGCCTGATTTTGTACACCTGACGAAATCACCAAAACAGCAGGCCAAAATCGCGCTAGCGGTTGATTGTGTTGTTGTGAAATCAAACTCACGAAATATACTCACATAAACATAAACAAAGAGATATAAAATATGAACACAAGAATTTACGTAAAAACCCAATTGGAAAAAACCACGGAGAGAGAGAGAGAGAGAGAGAGAGAGAAATCCACTATAATAATATGGAGAGTACAAAGTGTTTATTTGTATCCTATATATGCTCTTGTGTTCTGTCTCCCCTAAACCCTTGCTTATTGCTATATTTATAGCTGTCATGTACACCATAATTCAATCAGGAATAAAAGTCCTTTGTGTGACACCCCCAAAATAGGTATACATCACCTATTCTGAGTCGCCAAATACATGGTACAGAATACAAATACAATCTTAAATATACAACATGAGCTGTGAGTTTTAATACAAATATTATCTTCTAGACAGTATTTAAATTCAAAATAAGTCCTCAATACATTTATTATCACACTATTTCATAGAATAGTGAGGACTACTAATGCTATCATCTGGATCGTCACTCCGTTCCCTGACTAGTCCCTGCTACGTTCTCATATCCTGAATAGAACAATGAAAGCAAAAGGGTGAGCTCAACTAGCCCAGTAAAAAATATTATGACTAAGATAATGCAGAATAAATTATCGTTAGCCTTCAACAAAGTTAAACCGATGAATATAACAAACATCAAGTTTAAGCGCAATCTAACAAGCAATCCATTAGAAGTGTCAAGTAGAGAATAAAATTTACTATCTTTTATGATTTAAAAGGTTTTTCATCACTTTTATCGCTGAGACTCAGCTCAATAAATAATCCACATCATCCTCGCACTTTACTGACAAGGATATTCATTACTATCACAACCACAAATTATCCATGCACTACGGGCGAGGATATTCGTGTTTTCATCAATGGTCATGATCATGCCAACAACTCGTCCATCAATGCACTACGGGCCAATGAGGACTTTTACCACATCATTTATAACATTACGGTCATGATTATACTCAATAATCCAGTCGGTCATAATCATACCAAGTCCATCTACATGCACTAAAAGTCACGGATGACTTTCAACATAATATAAACATGAGGATGATGACAATGACATAATAATTCAATAAAACAAGTTCAAGAATAAATTTTAAAGATTTATAAGTTAATTTATCCTGAACTCAATAATGTCCAAATTATCAACATGATACTGCTTTGTGGAGTAAAATTCAAGAATGCTCAGAAGAATATTTTCATGAAAAGATACTGGATGAAGCGCAAATATTCAGGATATTCTACTAATTTCATGGAGTATAGAAGTCAAAACTTTAACCAACTGTGTATAATAGAATATATGAAACTGCAAATAGATTTTCGGCCGCCATGCGGTAATTCACGTAGACAGATAATTTCCATAATTTAATAAGGAATGAATACAAAGGATCATTTACTATGCATGCGGTAATCAACATGGACTGATTATTCCAACAAAATAATAAAGAATGGAACCAGGTCATGCGTAATCCGCACAGACAGGATATTCCAACAAAATAATAAAGAATAGAACCAGGTCATACGTAATATGCACAGATAGGATATTCCGACAGAATAATAAAGAATAGAACTAGGTCATGCGTAATTCGCACAGATTGCATGTGATATATTCCAAAAGAATAATAAAGAATGGAATAACAACAGAATTCACCGAGCATGCGATAGATCCCTTACATGACGAGTTATTCCAATGAATAATAAAGAATGAAATAACGTAAGAATTTTACCATGTATGCGGTGCTTGCATGTATGCGAGTTATTCCAACATAATAATAAAGAATGGAATAACAGGTCTTACGAGTATTTGAAAGAAAATAATTCTCTTCATAAATACGAATACGAAAGAAATAATACCCCTTACCTTAAAAAGAAGAGTATTCCGACGGGTAGGGCGGGGATATACTTGAAGAAAACTTGCAGACTATTTTCTACGCCAAAGCTTTCTTAAACTCTAAAAGAAAATACGCCAAGATTATAGAAGAAGAATTCTCCTGAATTTCTAGTGTGTTTTCAATTCTAACTAAGCATCCTATTTATAGGAGAATGGAAAGGATACTATGTAATAAAATATAATATATTCTATTTATAATTATATAATAATACAAAATTTATAAAAATATATATATATATATATATTATTTAAAATCTAATAAAACAAATAACTTTATAAAAGTATTACATTTTTATATAAAAAGATTTTACTATCTGAAACACTATACATCTGACTATGCATAATAAAAATATAATATATTCTATTTATAATCAAATAAAATAAAACTTTATAAAAAGTATTATGTTTTATATAAAAAAAATTTACTATCAAACACTATGCAGAGACACTTATGCAAATACTATGCATAATAAAATATAATATATTCTATTTATAATCAAATAAAAGAAAACTTTATAAAAGTATTACATTTTATTACATTTATAATAATAATAAAATAAACTTCATCATCATTATTATAATTCACACTATTAATCGTTGGTGTCGCTCTCGTGAGAGAGGAATTTCCAATAAGGATTTCTCCTATCATTAGTAGCAATTGATTAGGTGACCAATCCTCTCCTCGATGTAACTTCTGTACATCGTTAATATTGCGATTAATAATATTAATAACTTTGTCGTCTCAATTATTGATTTAATAATATATAAAATATTGACAATAATTGAATCAAATAACGTGAGATACTATGTAGCAATTCTTCGTAGCAATAATTGAACAAAACCGGTGACTTCTTCACGTAAGCATCAATAATCAATCTTGTGTGATACTTATGCAACCACGCCAGACATCTTGTACTTTTAACACTTTGGGTGTTTCAACAGTTAACGGTAAAACTTCCGCCAGTTATTTTCATAAAAATATTTTTGTCGTTTTCTCGATCCGATGATAATTTCGTTAATAGGTCCACTTAATGATTGTCTTGCCGTCGTATGAATATTTTCATTACAAATCGAATATTCCCCGACCAATTGAATATTATATAACAACTTGTGTACTTTGCAAAATTTATAAATATTACCCACAACTATAACATTATATCAAATTCATACTATAATATTCAAAAAAAAAATTGAGAAATTTAAATCTTTATTCATAAAATTTGGGGTCTCACACTTTGTAGAATTAATTTATAACTGCAATTAATGACTGATAGATTCCTTCCCAAATTAAACCTTCTTATCCCACCAAATAAGAAAAATATATATGATGGGTTAATACCAAATCTAACCTATTAAATAAATTGGGCTACACAATGACTAGAGTCAAATAATCACACTCTAACAATTACTATAAGATAAAATAATGTTAAATAAGTTTGATGATTAATTAATTAATATTGCACTAGCTCATTTGTCTTACCGACAGCTTAATCATACTTTGACATCAATTTTTTATAAATGAGAATAACTTAATTCATTTTCTTGTTTTGAGTGACTCCTCTCAGTTGTCTCCAAGGAAGATGACCAGAACCACAATATAAGGTTTTGAATATATAATATTATAATTTATAATTTATCTATAAAAGTAGCTAATCAGTTGACTAAAAACTTCAAAGTCTGATTAATAGTCTCATAGTTCGAGGGAAATTTATATATATATGTATTTAAAGTCATTAGACTCACAACTCAAATACTGACAAGGGTTAGAATAGGATGTTGTGAAATACTATAATTGGGCAAAATGAATTTGAAAGAAGCACTCCAAGCGTCAATAAATAATATTTTTTACTGATGTATTTTGACCCCCCTCTAAAAATGTTATGGTTCCGCCACTGTCCGAACTCTATGAATCTCGGTTTCAGACCAATTTTACGGAGTTGCATCTTCTCGATTGCAAAAATCCTGACAATTTGGATGAGTTGGTATATCCACTTGAATCATATACCAACCGACGACTTTATCTAATTGACACATCATTAAAATCAACCTTTCAAAACCTCGTTGACATTTATGTCAATTTTTTCCTAAAAATCACCTTTTAAATAAATTAATTAAAAAGATATAAAAAACATAAAAAAATTCGACCTCGACACAATTGATATTTCACTTGTTTGGTTGCTTAAAATACGTATTATTCGGCTTAGCTGAATGCATTTATCTAAACGTCGTCAGTTAACTCTAGTCTTCCAGTCATATCTAGTTAACTGATTGAAACGTTTAGTCGAAAATTACTTAATTCAAAACTAAAATTTTGTGATTTGGATGTAAACAACTCCGTATGCTCATTTTTCGTTGGTGTATTATGAACAAGCACATTACTATAATTTATACTTTGTCTAATTGATTAGATTGATATAAATTCTCAATAATATGTTTCTAAGATTTATCAAAAAGATAAAGGATAAACAAATTAATGTTTAATATATAGGGATTATTTGAGAATTTAAATCATTAATTTTGTACAAAATTTATAAACAACATATAAATAAGAGAAATAAAAACAATATTAAATGGTAAAGTAGGAATTTAGACGTGTAGTGGAAACTGGAAAGTGTAATAAAGATTTGCATGTGGCTTTCGCAACATCTAGGAGTACTCTGTTTCTATTTTATTTATTGTCTTATGTTTTTCTATTTAAATTTTGAAAAACATAAGAGAATGTTTTGTCTTCTTTCACAATGTTATTTATAGGGGATAATAATATTATTTATAGGGGAATAATAATTTTAATATTTTGTCTTCTTTCACAATGTTTCACTTTTATATGAGAAGAATATATATATATATATATATATATATATATATATATTATATATAAAAATATTATTTTTATAAAAATTAATTTTTATGTTATAGTAATGAAAAAAAAATTATCGTTATAATTTATTCATTCTTGGTTAGTTCATACAATTCTAATTTGAAGAAAGCGGATATATATATATATATATATATATATATATATATATGTCTTCCTTTGACGTTAAGGAAACACTTTTTGCGAGTTCTTGGCAACATCACACGTTCTAGATAGCATTAAAATCAGAAAAGTATATGAGACGATAAAAGAGAATTTAGTTGGAGCAGTCTAGTCGATTGTAGAATATTATGTTACTTTAGGGAGTAACGCATAAAGGAGGACAAAGTTTAGAATAATTCCTTCGCAAGTAAAGTAATGGCTTAAATAACATCGCATGAGAAAAAGTATACAACTTTCAAATTAAGTACCAAAATTAGGCACAAGCTTTATACCTACTTGTTTCTCGATCTTTACCTAGATTCTTAAAGACAAAGCTTTTATTACTTGTGGTGAAAGCATTACTTTTACTTTTCTAAGTGGAAATAATAATAATAATAATCAAGTATATTATTAATTATTACAATATCAAAGACTAAAAAATAAGAATAAACAACTCACAAATAAGTCTCACATAAAAAATAAAACACACCTTCCATAATGAGAATTTACTTTCCACCGTCAAAAAGTAAACTCATCTAAGTGATAATCGAACTTGAGACCTAGATATCGATCTCAAGCCCTCAGCCTAAACTGTTAGGATAAGAGCTCATCAACCCTCCTATTATATTAACGATCTTTCAGAGCTTATTCAGAATGGGACCAAAACCTCTAAATTATAAGAACTATAAAACATGCAACTTTTTGTTATTCACAGACCACAGTCAAGAAAAGAAAGCACCTTTGTACCTCATCCATAATGCTCTCTGTTTTTTTTTCTTTCTTTAATTCTTCTGCTAAACCCAATAGTGAATAATTGTTTGGCATTTAAGATATGTTAAAATTTAAGAACGAACAATATTATAATCATACAAATATTATATAAAAAATGGAAAAATAAAAACACGCGATATACACAGGTTCACTAATTTGGCTAGTCATGTTTGTCTGATATATTCATTAGATATGTCACACACTCTACAATGATCTAAACACCAAATATTATTTTTATTGTAAAAAGAAAAACCCTAACTGCTATAACATGAGGCAAAACAAATGAGGTCCAATACATTAGTAAAATCTCAAGACCGACCTACTAATAAATTCTCAAACCTAATTGCACTTTGTAATTGACTTCTAGGGGGCACATCCTCCTTGCAACCCCCGCCAGCTTACCAGCGAGCTGGGCAGTCGTTCGCTCACCAGGGAGCGAGACCCCCGACTATTCTATCGTAGTGATCATTTGTGGAATCTGCAAAAATATGAATCAATCCCAAGAAAGTATAGTCATATTGTGATGATATCCAACAAGGGAAAGGGAGAGGGAGGGGAGGGAGGGAGGGAGGGGAGAGGAGGTCCCAAGGTGCTCTTAACGACCGGTACCTTTATTTATTTTATTTATTTTTTTTAACAGCAATTATAAGAATAATAAATAATAGAGCAAGTTTGAACAAAAAACTGTAAAAGAAAGTATATTTTTTATTGAAAAAAACACTATAAACTCTATTATTTATTATTTATTATTCTTATAATTATGATTAAAAAAAATTTAAAGGTACCGGTATTAAGAGCGCCGGACGCCCCACCCCCAACCCAACCCAACCCAACCCAACCCAACCCAACCCAAATTTATCCAACAAAGACCAAACATTTCAAACTTTGCAGCTAAATGATTATTTTATCACAAGGTCCAAACTCCAAACACACTTTTTGACTCCATTCTAAATTAGTCATTCAATAAAACTATTGTTAAACTTTGATAGTGTTGAAACATTTTTCAAATTCAAAACTAGCAAATTTATTAAGAATTAAGAAATAATAAACAAGTATTTATTATATAATTAATAGTATTTTTAGATAATTTATAATTTTCATAATTACATTAAATAAAACTAATTATAAATTAATAATTTTAAATGACTAATATTATTAACTTTAAAAAATCAATAATAACGTTATATTTTGAAACATATAAAGTGAATTTTATGATAAAAAGTTTAAAATGCAACATAGTGGTCCAGTGTATATAGTAAAATTAATAATTTCCACATGTTAAAAATAAAGAGAAAACAGCCTCGTGGAACCCACGACCAAATGCTAAAAATAAAGAAAACATAACGCCGTCTTTGGGAATCGAACCCACGACCACGTGGTTAAAAACCACGCGCTCTACCAGCTGATCTAAGACGGCCCTCTGAAGTTAGTGTTACAAATTAGCTCTTCTCATTTCTACGGATACTGCAAAATGATACATGAATTATTCTTTTTGATTGGTAAAATGAACTTATTACTCTCTCCGCGGCTCCGCTCCAAAAATATACGATTGCTGGTCTTTATCAATATTAGCAATAAACAAAATGGAATTAAATGGGCAAGGGTTAAGTTCAAAACACCAGAGTTTGAGCGATTTTTCACTTAATCACTTGTAGTCAGTAAAGTTATATTTAAATTCCCAATTTTTTGAGTTAAAATGAAAAAGTCACCTTTTTTATCCAATTTAATTGTGCGTGTATGTCAGACGCCAAAAAACACGTGAGAAGGAGGTTTAACGGTCAAAAACAACTGATAAATGTCTATAATAGCCCTTCTTCTTCCTCTTTGTTTAGCCATGGAAGAAAATGAAGAGGCTTCATCAAAGTTAAACAAATCTCCGGTTTTTGACAAGGCTTCAAACCCACTCTGATTCTCGGCGGCGATGTTGACGGAGACGGTGGTGGGATTCTCCGGAAAAGCGTGGACTTTTAGATTGCGGGGTTTCTCTGTTCAGATTAGTAGGGGGTTTGATTAAGATGAATCTCGGTTTGGAAGAGGATGCGTTCAGATCTGTTATGCTCTCCCTATTCATCTTTCCATTTTTTCAGATCTTGAACTGATTTTAGTTCTCAGATCTTGAACCGATTTCATCTCGGTTTGGAAGTGGATGTGTTCGAGATCTCATTGTGTTTTTCGATCTGGATTTATTCGTTATTGCTCTATTTATTTGTTCAAATTGGATGTTATCGATGGTACTGTTATGTCCATCGCCGACTCTCTCCTCATATCGCACCCGAATGCTTGAAGGCTTCCCACATCAATCTCATTAGACCCATTTTCGATTGCACATCTAATTTAACAAATTCAAACTAGTCTACTCTAATCCAAGCCTAACTTTGGTAGCCTATTCTAAATGGATTCGACAACTATAGAGTAAGCTTCCATTCTTATTTGAGTAAGTCGAGTTTGGAGATATTGTAACTTTTACAAGGTGTGATTTAGCATAGAATTAGATAACAAACTGTTATAGGTATTCAATTTTTACTGGGATTCCATCTAATTATTGAGGATATGCATTGGGGCTGCTTATTTAACTTTCGGATTTGGTATTGCTTTCCCTTGGTTTTTAATTGCATTGGGTTGTTCTGACTGATTGATTTGATCAACTTGAAATTTTTTTTCGTTAGAGATAACTGCAATGAGAGGCTAGGTAGTTCAGTTTGGGCGGCCTTACACAAGGTGCTCGACAGTTTGCCTCAGTGAGTCTTGGAATTCATTTTGGCTCTCTTAGGCTTAGTTTGGCATTATTGTAATTAAGTCGGGAAAATTCTAGTCAGCAATGGAATTCGGTTGGGATTGGCTTGGCTGGGGTTTGATTATGTTTGTCCCTTAAAGATTTATTTATATAATTATTTTTAGGATTTATTTATATAATTGTTTTTGGTCTCCTTGCCGAATTTTATGGTGATGTTTGTGCCTGTTCTTTTTTCCTTGCAAATTCCTGTTTACCATGGTGAGGGTAATTAAGTCTTTAGTCAAATAAAGTAACGGAGTTAAGACGGAAAACACTTTTTCACTTTAACTCAAAAAGTCGGGAGTTTAAATGTAGCTTTACTGACTACAGGTGGTTAAGTAGGAAACCGTTCAAACCCCAGGTGATCATCTGAACTTAACCATTTAATCAATACTCCTTTCTTGGATAAGATGACCATGTCTGTATTAAAACTTATACATAGTTTGTGTGTGTGTGTATATATATATATATATATATATATATATATATATTGTAGCAAGAAATTCAAAACAAAACTCTGCAAATAATTATATACTTTACCTTTTTACAACACCACAGTTTGGCAATGCGAAACTCATATTACAAAATGTACTAAAAAACAACCCAGTTAACACCATTGACTGGAGCTTCTCTTGTTACAATTCTCTTATGATTTCGTCTATGAGTTCATCAACCACATGTCCCGCCACATCCTTTATAATGTCATCTGTTTCAACATATGCAAACATCACCTCATTCCACCCAAAGTCCCACATACAGTTAATATTTGGATCTGTAATTTTGATGTCTCTCTCGAGCATTTTGAGCAGGTTTTCAGCAGCATCACATTCATCATGCTCATTCATCCCGTAGAATTTTAACCCTTCAAAATCCCTATACAACTGTTTGACCAAATCATCTAAAGACCTTACCTTTGTGTAACTGATGGATATCTTCAAGACGAGTTCTTGTTTTCGTCCTTTTCTATTCATTACTTCATAAGCACAGTCTATTGTGAGCTTAGAGACCTTATCTTGATAAATCTGGTCACTAGCATGAAGAATGCCAACTGGTATGTTGAGTTTGAAAAGTGCCTCTGCTGTGTTCAGGAATAATGGACTTTTGATCAGTATCTCTTTGAGGTGCTTTTCATTTTCTGTCAATAGCTCTTGTGTCCATGATGTTCGAGCTTTCTTTTTCTCTTGCTGTGGAGGGTAAGAAATTTCCATGCTTCCTGCAACATCAAAGATTAATGTTTAAATATTTTATTTTCTCCTTTGCAATTTAATTATGAAGCTGAAACCCTTGTTATAATATCATAGAAGAAATATGTTGCTGCGGATAAATAATGGCTTAAGTTCAGAAAAAGTGCTTGATGGGACGAGCTTGTATTTATGTATCAGTTTCTGCAGGTTAGGTGTCTAAGAGCAACTCCAGCAGGCCGGAGTTACGAAAATCCTAGACTATAGCAGATGGACTATATTTAGTCCGGCCATTTTTCCGACAATCCAAAAAGACTAAATCAAGGAACGAAAATCTCATGGACTATAATTTTAATATTATTAAATGGGAGAGAGGATAGAAGAAAAAGAAGAAGGAGATGAAGATCTGTGAAGAAGGAGATGAAGAAGACGAAGTGGGAAAAATAAAAAAAAAATAATTCAATACATTAATCAACTACAAAAAAAAAATACAATAATTTGAAATAAAAAAAAATATGTACAATAATCAAAACATAAAAAAATCTATAAAAAAATAACAATGGATAGAAATTGTTAGGGTAATTGGAAAATCTATAAATATGTACAATAATTCAATACATTTTACATCTTTCAATCAACTACTCCAACATTTAGCAATTGTAAGTATTTTGTTAATAATAATTTGTATTTTATTATATTTGATTTTTGTTTTTTATTGATAATATCTCTTTAATTTATTTTTTAGATGGAATATGGTCGTTGGAATGAATTTTTTTGAATTCATTGATTATTTTAATAATTTTATATTATAGTAGTCCACAAGATAGTCCATCTGCTAAAAGATTGAAGACTAAAGGACATCTGCTTACGTCATATGGACTAAATATAGTCCAGCAGATAGTCCATCTGGTGGAGATGCTCTAAACAAGAGTGGCCTAGAAGTGCTTTGAAATTTCTTAATAATGAGATATCATAAGTCCGTTTTCGGTAAATAAACGGGGAAAATATGATGGAACACACCTTTATAGAGGAAAATACTAATTGACAAGTATTGCTGAAATGCAAAAAATGGGAAGACTGATTTTCTTCTGCTAGTTATTTAAGAAACAGATCAACTTTAGAGATCTGGGGACTTGTTTATTTCAAAATTAGTACTTACCATCAAGTGCATTTGCTAAAGTTTCTGGTGACTTCTGTTCTGAATCTTCTTTGCAGACAGATGCTTGGCGTTGGTGATCGTTGGAATCCATACAAGCTTCAGAAGTTATGTCATGGTTCTGCATAATATTCAAGGAAGGAAAATGTGAGGATGCTACAAATGTTAAGATGTAAACAGTTATGCATAAGAAGCAGTATGGTATAGTCTTAAAAACACTTTATCAAGCCCTCATTATCTGTAATTTCATAAGCATTTAATAAAGTTGTGCTTACAATGTCATTCAAATTTAGAGGGGATGCTACTTTTGGACTTCTGCATTCATAGTCTTGGGAATCATTAGAAGTCACCATCACTTCAGCTACATCATGCTTGTGTTGTTCTGCGTTCGGGGGTTGAGTGCTTGCTTCTAATTTGCTTGATTCTTTCATGACCCCTTCTCTTTCTTTGGACCTGTCGGTACTTGGTTGTTCTGCTCCTTTTGATCCAACGGTCTTTTCATGTCTTCTCTGCCTCGATTCTTGAATAACATTATTATGATGCTTAGAAGGTCTTGCTAAGTTGTTTAGAGTTCCATTTCTTCTGCTTACTGGTTCATTTATCTTGCGAGGGGTCTTATGTCTAAGTGTTTTCATAATTTCTACCTTCTTCCCCGTGGCAAGGACATGGGCAGGCTTCTTTTGAAGAATTGGAAGCACGCTATCTTTTGCCGTCCCTATCTGTGATGCTGATTCTCTTGGAGATGCATTTTCGTCCAATTTCCCATTTATCGAAATTTTAGTAGAGATTTCATCTCCAACAAAATCTTCATCATGTTTGCTATCTGGCTTCTCTTTCAGAGGCATTCCACCAATAGGTTCTGTAGAACTTCTCATAGCGGCTGGTGTATGGCTCATATGTGGATTCTTCTCTTGTAATTTTGTTGCATCATGCATGGTTTTCGACGGAACCTTTGATTTCACTGGACGTCCATTATGTGTTGTAGCCTGCATAATAGGTTTTGTGTTCTTCTGCTCTCGTCTCTTTGCTTGATGCTTTTCTTCTTGGAGCTCAGATTTTGGAAGCATGTGCAACTGATGCAATCCACTGTCTTGCTGGACCTTTTGCTGACTTCTTTGGATAAACTGCTCAGAATTTCTCTTTTCTGTTTGAAGTGCACTTTCCTTGCTCTCTATTTTTTCTTGCAATATATTTTCAGCTTCGGGGCTCCTATGTTTCTGTAGTACTTTCTGCTGCAGTTCATTCTTGATGACTCGTTCCTTTGTTTCATTTTCATCCTTCTCTGTACCTTTTTGTTGCTTGTGCTTTGTAGAATCCTGTCCTTTCTCCTTTTCTTGACTATTCTTCTGATTTTCAGGAATTTGATTTGAATGGTTGATGCTGCTTCTTGGCTTATGTATTGTGCTGGTGGCCTTTTCTGGACCTGAACCTTCACTAGTTCTGTGTGCCCTTCCAAAGTTCTTCCTATGTGAATGTTCATCAGCAACCGCCTCTACAGAGTTCGGTTGAGGAGATACCTGAACCTTTTCAGCTTTCAGAGAAACTGTGAAATTTTTAGTTTGTAGTTCCTTGTGGTCTTGTTTCAAAGCATTATTATTGTTACTTAGAGGTGCAAGCCTCTCAGTCTGTCGAGTCTTTGCTTCAGCATTCTTGGTTGTTGTATACGTGGTCTTGAAGACTATTCCTTCTCTTTGTTTCTGGCCTGCTTCTTTTTGTCTGATTTGTGGATCTACTCTTTCTGGATGTACTTCCAGCCCCATAAGTTTTGCAATAACACTTGACATTCTCCCCTTTTCTGGTCTAGCTTGTGATGAATTTGAGTGACTCTTTGGTTCAGGACCCCAACTAGCAGGCTGCCAATGAGTTTCTGAATTTGAATCGGTCAGAGTTTGTTGGCTGTGGAAGCTAGGAGTCTTGTCATGATATGTCAGTGCCATCAATCTCTGCTTTAGATCAGTCTTTGTAACCTCTTTATTGCCATGGGAATTCCTTGAGCGCTTATCAAAGGAGAATCTTGGCAGGTCAAGTTGTTTGTGTTCAGCCATCGTCACATTGTTGGCATCATCATCCTCGTCCTCCTCCAGTAAAGTGATCCGGTTTTTCCTCTGAGGCTTGATCATGTATTCTGAAGCTTCTTGCAAATTCACAAGCATTTTCAAGGACTCTTCCAAATCCACAGCCCCTTTCAACAGTTCCTTCCCAACTTCTATCGAATATTTATCAAAGTTAAGGCCATTTGAGCAGGCTCTTAGAATCTGGTTTAAATTTTGTACCCCTTTTGAAATTTCATTAATATGAAAATGAGAAAAGGTTGGGAACTGGCTAGTTGAAGTACGGTGTTTGTTGAAGCTGCTGCTTCTGTCCATATTCCCAGTATCAAGTGATCTCCGTCCAATTTGCTGCAGGAAATGCAACATTGAACTATTTCCTGAAGAGTCGTTTTTACCATCTTTCCCCCCGTTGTGAAGGGCGAGCATGAAGGCCATGGGCAGACTGCCTCGTTGTTCTGAGCTTTGACCGCTTCCATAAGTAACCAGCTGTCTTGATTTTTCTTTAGTGCTTCCACTAGCCCTCCTCTGCGAGTTTGTGTTGGGTCTGATCTACAAGGAACAAACAAGTTCTCACAATTTATTCGACTGTCTGAAGCATATTACACAGTAATTCAGGTATTTTGAAGATTGAACGTACAGGTTCTGGTGCTTTAGTTTTTTGAGATCCTTTGTAGGCCTGTCTAGAATTTCTTTGCCCATCTGTTCACCAGAAACATGACAAAAAGAAAGCATATAATATATAATTGTGCAAAAACAAATTCAGGGTGAGAAAACACACATCGGTCATATACTCAGTCAGAGTTTGAATGTTTTAATGGCTAGCGTGGTCTATAATAGCATTCAGAAAAATAATTTAATTTTTTTTTTTTTGGATAAGTTTATGGGATCATGAATTCTGAACTTTAAACCATCTAGTTTCACTTCAATAAGGAGTGAATATATACATATGAATAGTAAGTACGTGCTATGGATGAACAAACACCATCTTTATCGTCCAATACAAGAATAAACTGCCGAGATTAAAACTGGAATTATGACATCCGGTACTAATTGTAGCGGACGACGGGTACATCCGCTACTATTTAATAGCGGATGGTTGTAAATTTGTAATTAACTTTGTCCGTTATTATTAATAACGGATGACGTTTTTGCAGTTGTAATCCGGGTCGTTTATTCCGATAATGGAAGCTAATAATAGTGTTTGATCTATTATTATGATTCACAACAAGTACTTGTTATGCATCATATATATATATATATATATATATATATATATATAATAGCCAGTGATGCCTAAAACTCTAAATTAAAGTAGTTTTAATAGAATCAGGAGGAAAAATAATCTTTATGAGCCTATATGGGTAAACTACTTTGCTCCATAGGTGGAATGGCTTGTTTTTCAATTTCTTTTTGGAAAGCAAAAATGGGGAAATTGGATAGACTATTAAGGTAGATAAAAAGTATGTATACTCCTGCAAAGATTGAGGATATATTTTGAACCTAAGAATTCATATGCAAGATCACTAAAATGACAATTTCCCTAGTTTCATGGCACAATTTTTTCTAGGAAAACATTAAATTCATATTGCTACATGAAACATTAAAACATACTAAAAAAGAACTGGATTAATATTCAGTTGGATTAAACATTAATATTCAAGGTTTGAAATTAAGTTGATAGATTTTTTTCTGAACAATTAAAATTTCAGTTTCTTGACATTTACTAATTACATATTACCTGGATGTATATGTAAGACACTTACCTCTTGCGATCATATTTGAATTGCTTGAGCTTTGGGATGCAGCCAATCGTTCTTTTTTCAGCCGGAGATCGTTTAGCAGCTTCTGTGCAAAGTCCGACTTTGTTGCCATGTTGTAATGTTAGTTCAAAGTACATGCAAATCAAACCCAAAGTTATGAACTCTTTTTGGTTCCTAGCTAATTTGAGAAACTATTTGCACAGTTGGAGACAAGGTTGGATTATGTTTTGGTTTTCTTTCTTTTTGGCAGGTGAAATGATAGGGAAGAAATCTTGCTTCTCTTTCAGTTAGGAGGGATCTTTCAGTGTTGGGTAAGGTGGGAAGTGGAGTTCAAAGCAATAAAAATATTGAATGATTGATGTAAATGTAAGATCTCTCTCCACTTTAGTTACCTTGACTTTCATTCTAATCTAAAGCAATCACAGAGCTTTTTATTGTACTTCTGAAGCTAGCATTTATTGGAAGCTCTTGAAGTATTTTGTTTATGTCGGTACTTGTGGTTCGTAACTGGCCCATCAAGTTTGGACGGAAGGTTTTGGGGGAGGGCGTAGCCCCACGGTATAATACGGTGTTACAAGGGCATTATGGGTATTTAAGTTATAATATGAATTAGGATTGAAATAGAATATGTACTCTTTATTGTAAAAACCTTATGTACTAAGATCATAAATAACAACTTCTCTCACCCCCCGTGAACGTTGTGATCCAATACTTATAGTTTACAATGTTACCATACAACTTTTATTACAACATGTCTATGTGGCACACACTACGTGCAGTTAAAAAAATAAAATATTTGAATAAAACTTGAAAAATATGGATGTGGAAAGATACGAGATAAAATAGGGATAGAAAGTGGGATAAAGAAAATAAGTTGGTGATTAAGTTGGGTTGCTATGAGTTTACCGTTGTGAAAAAGTAATTTAACTAAAATATAACAAATTTTAAACTTTATTATAAAACAGACAACTTAGGGTGAGAGCCAAAGTTCTCCATCCGTTTTATATATAGGTAAGTTTCAAAAACTAGGTTCTAATTTTTTAAATTGTGATACATGAACTAAATTTCTTGTGCATTACACCATAATTAGCGCTTTTTGTATACGCAATCGAAAAGAATTTCTAGCCTTCTTTACGTTGATGCTTTTCATAATTTTGTACGCTGAAGATAAGAATAGCGGTGGGCATTGTTTTTTTGGTATTGTGAGTCTGTGACCTGCTATTTATTGAGAATTTTTTTTACCGAATTACTACAAATTAGATTTATTCACATAAATAACAATAAAAAAGTTGACATGCAAAGTCAGAAAATCGCAATATACATCATTATGATATGCCCCATAAATCTATCCGGTACGCATCCGAAAGGTAGTGGCTGAGGTTTCCTCTGTTTCTAAAAACAATAAATCTAAAATTTTCACCAAGACATTGTTTGGTGATACTGTCTTGTATGATTCGCCAGCTATAGCAGGAGGAGGAGTGCAGGATCAATTCCTTGCTTGCTGTATTACCCAGATGCCCTCTTCATGTCAGTCTCACTTTAGTCAGAGAATGGAATCATTTTAATACGGGGCATTCACCAAAACTCAAGCAAAGAGAATGGATGCCATGCCATTGTGCGGAATTTGGAAGCCAGTTATTTCCTTTATGGGTTATGGCTATTAAAGAACGGGAAAAGGGAATTGGCTTGGAGTAGGGGAGGTAAACTTTTGGAGGGTCGAGATCTACTTTATACCTGTGTGAAGGGTGAACAAAGAAAAATGTTGAAATTTTGGGGGATTCAGGAAATTGCTTGCCTTTGGATCCACATTGTTAATGTTGAACAAAGAGATATACTAATAAAAGTTTTAAATAAATAAAAGTTTTGGGACAGAAAAAATATATAAATTAATAAATTTAAAGAGACAAATTAATGAAATAGTTAAATTTGGAGCGGGGAAAAATTTTCTTACACTAATTCTAAATACAAGTACAAAAATCTTCTTAATTTTAAATCTTAGAAGTATTTTTTGTATAATTTTTTGTTTTGAATATTCATCAGCGTGTGAACTGTAAAGGATTGTTTGATTCAAGTTTGATTTATTTTTTTTATTAATTTGGTTGATTGTGATTACTGTTTGTTTGGTCTGATTGAGTTTTTGTTTTTGGGTTGTTTCATCTTCAATTGAAAATGGGATCATTTTTGTTGAGTAGTTTATGTCTTTTATTGTGATCTGCCTATGATTAATTTTTTAATAGGTATAGAAGTAGGGGTAAATATATAAGTTAATAAACTTAAGGGGGCAGATTGATGGAAGAATAAAACTTGGAGGGATCAAGACAAAATTCATAAATCAATTTTAAATTAGAAAACCTAAATATAAGCTATTTTCTTCGCCTCTTCACTTATCATTCTGCAGTTTTATCTTTTATTTTGCATATTTCTGACTCCTCCAATCCTCCTACTTCTAGTTTCTTCTCCTCCGCGACTCCGCCTCCGCTCACTCCTTCTTGTCTAAGTGGTTTTCTAGTACATCTCTACTACGCACCACACCTGTGACGCCCCCAAAATAGGTATACATCACCCATTCTGAGTCGCCAAAGATATTCATCAGGTAATCATTCATCTTTGCACTACAGGTCAAAGATATTCATCAAGTATCACCATTAAAGACTGAGGATGATAAAAAATATTTTAGGGAACGAATCCAGTGAGACAAAAGGACAAAGATTAGATATTCGTACTTTAGATAATTCAAGTTTAAAAATACTCTATCATGGAGTAAAATTCAAGAATGAAGATCAAAACATGGATTTAATTTCAAGAATAAGGGTCACGACAGATAACTTGAAAAAAAAATTATTTTGTGAACAGTACCCGTGAACAGTACTCGTGAACAATACACGTGAACAGTAATTGTGAACAGTACCCGTCATGAAAGTTTCAAATTTGATTAAAAAGTTCAGACCAATGTTCCTATGAAATGATATTAGATGAAGCGAAATTTCTAATCATTTCAGGAATTATAGAAGCAATACTTACTATAATAAGTTCAAACTTAGGAATACGAGATGAAACAATATTGCTTACGTAATATGGAGTATGAAAGAAAATAATATTTCTCACGAGTATTGCAATAAAATAATATCCTTTACCTTAGTAGAAGCTAGATTTGACTGGAATATCGGATATTATTCTGAGAAAATCTTGCAGAAAACTGCGCTCAAAAAATTCTTATACTCAAGAAAAATACTCACAATACTATGGAATAAGAATTTCTGATTATGAATTGGTGTGTTGAGGAAGGAGAAGTTACCCCCTATTTATAGCAACAGAAGGAAATAAAAAAAAACAAGGCATTCTGCCTAACATTCCCCTTTTTTTTTTCTTCTTCAGGCCTAACCTGCCTAACCTTTTACTTTTCTTCTTCTGCAAACCTTTCCTTGCACCATTCTTGCCTAACCATCAACTTCTTAAGGCCCACAAAATGTTGAAACAAGAATTGATTTGCAGGAGAAGCATCCATCATCAATTACTCTTAAAAGAAATATAAGGCATTCAAATAATATTTCCGTCCCTTTTATCACATGCATATATATATATATATATTATAATAATATAATTATTTAAACAATTATTATATATGATAATAATATATTTGAATGAATATTTTATCGGAGAAAATAATTGTAATTCCACGTAAAAATATGTCAAACTTTCAACAATTATTTCATACTAAAATTTCTTCATTTATACCCACATAAAATAAATATATCATTCGTTTATATCCACATAAAATAAATATTTCCTTATCATATAAATTAATAATTAATTATTCACAAATAATATTACAGAATCACGATAATGACAACCAGCCCGTTCCCAGGAAAGAGGGGGCTTTCCGATAAGGATTTCTCCTTACTGGCACGTAATTAGGTGACCAAACCTCTCCTTGACAGAACTTTCTAGACATTGTCAATAATGTTATCTAATAATATTATTCAAATAATATGAATTATTGATTTGATAATGAAAAATACTGTGCCGTGACAATTATTGAAACAACAATAATATAAAATATCAATGCAACAATTATTGAATTAATAAAATAAAATATTGAACAGTAATTAATGTAACAATTATTGAGTAGTGCCTTCTTACGTAAGAATCAATAATTTAAAAATACTGTGCAATACCATGTGCTACTGTGCAACCACGTGTATTACTATATTTTAACCACTAGGTAATCCAACAGTGTTAACGGTAACAATTACGCCGTTATTTATAAAAACTCAAATTTGTCATTTTTTTCATCCTACCGTTATTCTGTTATGGGGCCCCAAAAATGACTTGTCTTGTTTATGTACGGATATTCCTACAAAAAAAGAATATTCGACGACCAAACGAATATTCCCCGACAACAATGAATATTTTATAACCACTTGCATATTTTGCAAAATTTAAATATTTCACCCATAACCAAAGTATTATATCAAATTAACTCCTTATTATTTTAAGATAATGAATAAAGGAAATTCAATTTTATTTATAATAAGTTGGGGTCTTACAACCTCCCCTCCTTATGAAATTTCATCCTCGAAATTGACGTACGTACCTGGTGTTTCGAAAAGGTGAGGGTACCTCACTTTCATTTCTGATTCCAACTCCCAGGTCATTTCTTCAATAGCATGGTTCCTTCACAAAACCTTAACTTGTGGTATAATCTTTGTTCGTAGGACATGTTCTTTCCTATCCAAGATCTTGATAGGTACATCCTCGTACGTTAAATCTTCGGCTATCTCATCTGGTTCTAACGCAATAATGTGGTTTGGGTCTTTCACATATTTACGAAGCATAGATATATGAAAAACATTATGAACACGAGACAAGCTTGGAGGTAATGCGAGTCTATAGGCCACATTTCCTATTTGGTCAAGAATCTCAAATGGACCAACAAATCGTGGATTGAGTTTTCCTCTCTTCCCAAATCTTGTAACTCCCTTCCATGGAGCAATACGTAATAGTACATGATCTCCAATATTAAATTCCACGTCCTTTCAATAAAGATCGGCATAACTCTTTTGTCGATCTTGTGAGGTCTTTATACGTTGCCGGATCATTTGAATCTTTTCTGTAGTCATGCGTACTAATTCTGGTCCTAACAACGTTGCTTCACCCACCTCGTCCCAACATACTGGAGAACGACACTTTCATCCATACAACGCCTCGAATGGAGTCATGCCTATACTTGCTTGATAACTGTTGTTGTAGGAGAATTCCACCAATGGCAAGTACTTATCCCAACTTCCTTTGAAATCTAGGACATAGAGTCTTAATAGATCTTCAAGGGTCTGAATAGTCCTTTCTGATTGCCCGTCCATTTGAGGATGGTATGCCGAACTGAATCGTAAATCCGTGCCCATAGCTTTCTGCAAGCTAACCCAAAATCGTGAGGTAAATCTTGAGTCACGATTCGAAACTATGGATACTGGTATGCCATGCAATCTCACAATCTCATTCACGTACATACGAGCAAGACGTTCTAGGGAATAAGTCTCACGTATAGGCAAGAAATGAGCAGACTTGGTTAATCTATCAATAATAACCCAAATCGCATCTATGCCTTGAGAAACTTTGGGAAGACCTATAACGAAATCTATAGTAATGTGTTCCCACTTTCATTTTGGAATCTCAAGTGGTTGCACTGGACCATTTGGCACTTGATGCTCTGCCTTTACACGTTGACAGGTTAAACACCTCGAGATAAACTCCACAATATCTCTCTTCATATTGCTCCACCAAAATGTATGTCAAAGATCGTGATACATTTTGGTACTCCCAAGATGGATTGCAAATGGTGTGTTATGTGCCTCCATCATGATTCTATGCTTTAAGTCAGAATCGTTAGGAACGCAAAGTCTGGAGTTGACTGGAAGTATTCCTTCTTCATCGATTATTGCTTCCAGAATAACACCTTCTTGCACTTTCTTCTTCATACGCATCAGCTCCAGGTCTGTAGCTTGAGCAGCTTTAACTTTATCAATTAAAGTCGGTTCTACTCGTATATTTGTCATCATCACGTGGGTCCCTGGAGTCTTTAACTCTATCTCCATCCTTTGTAAGTCGTATAAAATGGGTCTTTGTGTTAACAC
Organism: Panax quinquefolius; assembly: GCA_020205615.1. Classification (NCBI taxonomy): domain Eukaryota; kingdom Viridiplantae; phylum Streptophyta; class Magnoliopsida; order Apiales; family Araliaceae; genus Panax; species Panax quinquefolius. Next base: position 87,828,949 of record CM035168.1, read on the forward strand.
CATCGCACTCGTACCCGCATACGATCTTCCACTCAATGCGTCAGCTACAACGTTTGCTTTTCCAAGATGATATTGAATGTTATGGTCGTAATCTTTCAACAACTCGAGCCAACGTCGTTGCCACATGTTGAGTTCCTTTTGGGTGAAGAAATATTTGAGGCTTTTATGATCCGTATAAATCTCCACTTTCTCCCCATACAGGTAGTGTCTCCAGATTTTCAACGCAAAAACGACTACTACCAACTCCAGATCATGAGTAGGATAATTCCTTTCATATTCTTTGAGTTGTCGCGAGGCATAGGCTATGACTTTCCCATGTTGCACGAGAACACATCCTAACCCTTTGCACTAAAGCATCACTGTAGATAACAAATCCATCCGAACCAGATGGTATTGTCAGAACAGGTGCTGAAATGAGTCTCCTCTTAAGCTCTTGGAAACTCTTCTCGCATTCCTCGCTCCATACGAATTTTGTATCTTTCCGAGTTAGCTGAGTTAACGGAGTAGCGATTCGAGAAAATCCTTCCACGAATCTCCGATAATAACCAGCTAAGCCCAAAAGATACGTACTTCGGTCACCGACTTCGGTTGCTCCCAACTTTGTATTGCTTGAATCTTTGCTTGGGTCAACAGATACTCCATGTTTTGACACCACGTGCCTGGGAATGCTACTTCCTTAAGCGAACTCGCATTTCTTGACTGCATATAGCTTGTTGTCACGAAGTCTTTGAAGTATCAGCTTCAAATGGTGCTCATGATCTTCACGGCTTTTGGAATAGATGAGGATGTCATCAATAAAGACAACAATGAACTGATCCAAATATTCCTTGAATACACGGTTCATCATACCCATGAAAGCAGCAGAAGCATTAGTCAATCCAAAAGACATGACTAAGAATTCATAATGCCCGTACCGAGTTTTGAAGGTAGTTTTTGGAATATCCTCAGTTTAATCTTCAGCTGATGATATCCAGAACGAAGATCGATCTTTGAAAATAATTGTGCTCCTTGTAATTGGTCAAACAGGTCATCAATGCGAGGTAGGGGATACCTATTCTTGATGGTGACATGGTTTAATTCCCGGTAGTCAATACAAAGTCGCGTACTCCCCGTCTTTCTTTTTACAAATAAAACAGAGCACCCCAAGGAGATGTACTAGGGACGAATAAAACCGATGTCTAATAATTCCCGTAGTTGGACTTTTAACTCTTGAAGTTCAATAGAGTCATTCGATATGGGGTTTTAGAAATGGGCTTTGTATCTTGTTCAAGATCAATAAAGAATTCAACTTCACGCTACGGGGTACACCAGAAGTTCTTCAGGAAATACGTCAGAAAATTCACTAACAACAGGAATATTATTCAAATCTGACGTGTTTTTGTTCAAGTCCATAATATGGGCTAAGAAAGCTTGACATCCATTTTTTAATAAACGAATAGCTTTATGGCTTGATATGACAGTGACTGATTTTAGTGGTTTAGTTTCTTGAATTCGTATAACAGGTTGGTTAAGAATATGAAAACTAACAACCTTACGAAAACAATCAATTTTGGCATGATGAGTAGTTAACCAATCAATCCCTAAAATCACATTGATGATTGGGTAATATACCCATGAATCAGATATACGTGGGCTTAAATTGTTGAATTCTCGAGTCTTTTAGAATCATTTTTACTTTGTCTAGTGGTTATTTTGCATATTCGGGAGCTGTAGAGCAATTTGGGGTGTTTTAGCTGTTTAATGGCATTTTTGTAATTAAAATGAAGTCCAAAGACCGGCTACTGAAATTGAACTACTTGTTGTCAAGGGCGCCGAGGTCTTGACCATGGTTGACTAATTTTGCACGCGTGGACTGAAGTTGACTTGGATTAATTGATAAGTTGATTGGAAAAAGGATTGTGGCTGGGAGAGGAGAGTCTATAAAGGCTAATTGGCTGAAATTAAAAGGGGGATCTACCACAATTGAAGACTAAGCAAGGGATTACTTGAAGATTGAAGGATTGGCTCTAGAGTTTTCTTCTTCTCCTATTTTTCAATTAGTGTAATTCCTTAAGGATGATTTTCAAAGGATTGTTGGTTTTAAATTCTGTCATGAACTAATTCTTTAATTAAGATTTCAATTGAACCTTTTATGTCTATAAATTAGTTATTCGATTTATTCTAATTATTTATATCAAAGTGAATTGTTTATCTTGCCTTGTGCTTATTGATTAATTATTTGGTCAATAATTCCTTGTTACTCTAGAAGGAATTGGAAGAGGAGATCTAGGGTTAAAACTGGGCATGATAACATGTATGCTTAATTATTTGCATGACGAATAATTAGGGTCATGAATTGAATAAGAATATCTGTTCACTACATGTAACACGTTGGGAATTGAAATTTAATGCGTTTAATTTGATTGTTTTGCATAGGAATATAGCAAGATTAATTGGATTAAATATAAGTTAATTGATCACTTGGAAAAGGGCTTTTGACACTGGGAATTCCTGTTAATAATTCAGTAGACATAATAATTGGGATAATTGGATAATTGGTTTATAGTTCATAATTGGGGATATTGGAGTCTTAATCTTTATTCATCTGCATTCATTCGTTAAAATTTTAGTTTTATTTATTTAATTTATTTTTAGAAAATTCTCTTTTAATTGCTTAATTTAGTTTTCATATTTAGAAAAATCACGTTTATGGTTGTTTAAATAAAATTGGATTGATATAGTGCTAGTAGTTGGTATTTATTGATTAGAATTCTCTATGGGATCGACACTCTATCTTATCACTTTATTACTTGTTGTTGTTGATTGAAAATACATCTTTTTTAGAAGGCATTTCTTTGGGAATTCTTTATTAATATTAATTCCATATTAGTTATAATCAATTCGATCTTAATTTAAACGTTATTTATTTTTCTTCTTGTATTTGCAGGAATTCTTTGCGAGTGTATGCACACTAGATCAAGGGCTAAAAAGGAACTTTTTCCTTATACAGACAATATCGAAAGGAAGTTCCGGAAATTACGGTTGAATAGTGCAGTGTCACCTGAGGAAGAAAACCTGGCGGAACAAGAAATACCAGTGAACATGGCAAGGGAAGAACAAAAATCACTTAGGGATTATGCCTTGCCAAATGTTACAGATATACAGTCGAGTATTAGGAGGCCAGCAATCAATGCAAACAGTTTTGAGATAAAACCGGGAATAATTCAGATGCTCCAAAATACATGCCAATTTGGGGGTAATTCGATAGATGATCCTAATGAGCACATCTTGAGTTTCTTGGAAGTTTGCGACACCTTCAAGTTTAATAATGTATCGGAAGATGATATAGGGTTGAGGATGTTTCTGTTTACGTTGAAAGATAAAGCTCGAAGTTGGTTACATTCTTTGCCTCCTGGTTCAATCACAGCTTGGGACGACTTCGCTCCAAAATTTCTAGCTAAGTTTTTCCCACCAGCTAAGTCGGCAAAACTACGGAACGATATTCACACCTTCGCACAGTTCGACTCAGAAACGTTATATGAGGCATGGGAAAGATTCAAAGATATGTTCCGTAAATGCCCACATCACGGAATCCCACAGTGGATGCAGGTTGGGATATTTTGTGATGGGTTGCACGTGCCCACAAGAGCCAGTATTGATGCAACAGCAGGTGGAGCGATCATGTCTAAGAATTTTGATGAGGCTTATCAACTTCTAGAAATGATGGCCAACAACAACTATCAGTGGCCCATGACTAGGTCTAACCCTCCAAAAACACCGGGAAAGTTTGAAGTGGATACAGTGACAGCATTGGCAGCACAGGTGTCTGCAATAGCTAAGAAAATGGAAACATGGAGTCCACCATCTACACAGCAAGTAGAAATGGTTTGTGAGTTATGTGCTGGGAGTCTACTGATCAATGTGCCATAAATGTTGAATCGTTCAGTTCGTAGGGAGCTATAATCGATCTACCCAACCGTATCCAAACCAAAACGCATATAATCCGGGTTGGAGAAATCACCCGGGATTTTCATGGAGTAACAATCAAGCTCAAGCACCTAGACAGCAAAACACATCCAGATTTCAAAATCAGACTCAACAACAACCAGAGAGGATATCAAGTTTGGAAGAAGCTTTGGAAAAATTCATTTTAGCTACTGACAAAAGGATCGGGGAACAAGAAAAGTTATTGAATCAAGTAGATATGAATGTGAAAAGCCAAGGTGCTTCGATAAAGAATTTGGAAAATCAAATGGGGCAGATAGCACATGCGTTGAATAGCCGACCACATGGAACACTCCCTAGTGATACAGAGATAAATTCGGGCAGAGATGAGCATTACAAGGCTGTGACTCTACGTAGTAGAAAGGATTTGCAAGAGACAGTCAAGGATAAGGAAAAGAGGGACAACGCAACAGGTGAAACAGAGGAAGTTGTGGAAACCGGAAAACATCAAGATGAGACCTTAGAGCAGAAAGCACCGGAACCAACCATCACAATGCCTTCTATACCGTATCCGCGGAAGTTTCAGAAATCCAAGTTAGATAAGCAGTTTTCAAGATTCTTGGATATTTTCAAAAAACTGCATATCAACATCCCATTCGCCGAAGCCTTGGAACAAATGCCGAGTTACGCCAGGTTTATGAAGGAAGTCTTGTCGAAAAAGAGGAAATTGGGTGAGTTTGAGACAGTGGTGTTGACCGAAGAGTGCATCGCAATTATCCAGAATAAGTTACCTCTAAAGCTCAAGAATCCAGGTAGTTTTACTATTCCTTGTGAAATTGGAAATCTGTTTTTGGGACGAGCTTTATGTGATTTGGGGGCCAGTATAAACTTGATGCCACTATCCGTCTACAGTCAGTTTGGACTTCAAGCACCAAAATCGAAGAATATCAGTTTGCAATTGGCGGATCGGTCCGTTACGTATCCATGAGGTATTGTTAAAGACGTTTTAGTGAAAGTGGATAAATTCATCTTCCCCGCGGATTTCTTTATCTTGGATTGTGAAGTAGATAGAGAAATTCCAATTATTCTTGGGCGACCATTTTTAGCAACTGGGAAAACATTGATTTACGTGCAAAAAGGTGAATTGACGATGCGAGTTGAAGATCAACAGGTCACCTTTAATGTATTTAAGTCGATGTTTTATCCGAAAGAAAAAGGTGAGTGTTTACGGGTGGATATCATGGATGAATTAGTTAATCACAAGTTCAGTGGAAATTATTCAGATGACCCGCTAGAATCCATTTTGCTCGGGATGGACGAATATGGTATTGAAGATGGCATTGAGTATGTCAAATGGCTAAATGCATCACCTTTCATCCGGAAAAGTAACCAACCCTTCGACACCCTTGATAGACCCGAAACGGAAGGTAAAAAGTTTAAACCCTCGATAGAAGAGCCATCGGTGTTGGAATTAAAATCGCTACCATCTCATCTGCAGTATGCCTACTTGGGAAAAGATGCTACCCTACCAGTCATTATTTCGACAGAGTTAACTGACACGCAAAAAGAGAAGCTGCTAAGGGTATTGCGAGAGTTCAAAACAGCAATTGGGTGGACTATAGCGGATATTCGAGGAATTAGTCCATCATTCTGTATGCATAAAATCTTATTGGAAGAGGGGGTAAAACCAACCATTGAGCAGCAAAGAAGGTTAAACCCCATTATGAAGGATGTGGTGAAAAAGGAGATCATAAAGTGGTTGGATGCCGGCATTATCTATCCAATCTCGGACAGTTCATGGGTAAGTCCTGTACAGTGCGTACCAAAGAAAGGGGGTATGACAGTGGTGAAGAACGAAGCTAATGAGCTCATCCCTACTAGAACCGTTACAGGATGGAGAATATGTATGGATTACCGCAAGCTGAATAAAGCCACACGCAAGGATCACTTCCCCTTGCCGTTCATTGATCAGATGTTGGATAGGTTAACGGGACATCAATTCTACTGTCTGCTGGATGGATATTCCAGGTATAATCTAATTGCCATAGCCCCAGAAGATCAAGAAAAAACCACATTTATATGCCCGTACGGTACGTTTGCATTCCGGCGTATGTCTTTTGGTTTATGTAATGCGCCGACCACCTTTCAACGGTGCATAATGGCGATCTTCTCAGATATGGTAGAACAGAGTTTGGAAGTATTTATGGATGACTTCTCTGTGTTTGGTGATAGTTTCTACATATGCTTGAAAAATCTAGTTTTAGTGTTGAAGCGATGCGTGGAGACTAACCTAGTCCTTTACTGGGAAAAATGTCGCTTTATGGTGCAAGAGGGGATAATTTTGGGGCATAAGGTTTCTACAGCAGGGTTAGAGGTGGACAAAGAAAAGATTAAGACAATTGAGAAACTACCTCCTCCATCATCTGTAAAGGGAATTCGGAGCTTCTTGGGGCATGCGGGTTTCTACAAACGCTTCATTGAAGATTTTTCCAAAATTTCGAAGCCCTTATGTTCCCTCTTGGAGAAAGATGTACCGTTCAAGATGGATCAGTCATACATTGTTGCTTTTGAAGTATTAAAGAAGAAATTGGTCTCAGCTCCAAATATAGTGGCGCCCGATTGGTCTTTACCATTTGAATTAATGTACAACGCCAGTGACTACGCAGTTGGAGCAGTTTTGGGACAACGTCGCGAAAATTTTTTTCGCACTATCTACTATTCCAGCAAGATGTTGACGGATGCTCAATTGAACTACATGACCACCGAAAAAGAATTACTTGCGGTTGTGTTTGCCTTCGACAAGTTCAGAGCATATCTCATAGGGACCAAAGTAATTGTTTACACTGATCATTCTGCCATTAAGTATCTGATTGAGAAGAAGGATGCCAAACTGCGATTAATACGGTGGGTACTGTTGCTACAAGAATTTGATTTGGAGATCCAAGATAGAAAAGGTACTGAGAACCAGGTGGCGGATCATCTTTCTCGGTTGGAAAACGCGAAAGTTCAGCAAAAAGACAATGTCGTGATTAATGAGAGGTTTCCGGGTGAACAGCTTCTTCGAGTAACAACGACATTTTCGTGGTATGCAGATTACGTGAATTACTTGGTTGGTAAGGTGTTACCCCTGGATTTGAATTCACAACAACGAAAGAAGTTCCTCCACGATGTTAGGCAATATTATTGGGATGAACAATTTTTGTTTAAGACTTGTGCGGATCAAATGATCAGACGATGTGTGCCACATGAAGAGATGGATAGCATATTAGGTCATTGTCACTCATCGGATTACGGAGGTCATTACGCCGGTGATCGGACAGCGGCCAAAGTGTTGGAATCGGGATTTTTCTGGCCTTCTCTTTTCAAAGATGGATATCTCTATATGCTAAAGTGTGATCGGTGTCAACGAGTGGGAAATATTTCCAAACATAATAAAATGCCTCTTAACACAATTTTGGAAGTTGAGCTATTCGATGTGTGGGGAATTGACTTTATGGGACCTTTCCCATCTTCCTTCAATAATCAGTACATTCTGTTGGCGGTCGATTACGTTTCCAAATGGGTAGAAGCCGTAGCTTTACCCATGAATGATGCCAATGTTGTCCTTCAATTTTTGAAGAAAAACATCTTCACACGATTTGGGACGTCGAGGGCAATAATCAGTGATGAGGGAACTCACTTCTGTAATAAATAGTTCACTAAATTGCTTATAAAGTATGGGGTCCGTCATAAAATTGCAGCCGCGTATCATCCCCAAACCAATGGTCAGGCAGAGGTCTGGAATCGGGAAGTTAAGAGAATCATGGAGAAGGTGGTCAATCTGACACGGAAAGATTGGGCAATGCGTCTAGATGATGCCCTATGGGAATATCGAACAGCGTACAAGAATCCGATCGGCATGTCACCCTACAGAATGGTCTATGGAAAGGCATGTCATCTCCCGGTCGAACTAGAATATAGTGCACATTGGGCCATTCGGAAACTTAATTTCGATCTACAAGCAGCGGGTGAAAAAAGGTTACTTGAACTAAACGAGATGGACGAATTTCGGTTTAATGCTTATGACAACGCAAAACTCTACAAGGAGAAAGTCAAAACCTGGCATGATAAGAAAATCCTTGATCAAAAATTCGAACCGAGTCAACAAGTCTTGTTTTTCAACTCACGTTTTTGTTTATTCCCCGAAAAGTTGAAATCTCGCTGGTCCGGGCCGTTCGTGATTGTATCTGTCGCCCCTCACGGAAATATTGAAGTCGAGGACCCGAATTCAAAGCGCACATTCAAGGTGAATGGTCAACAACTTAAGCATTATTGGAGTGGGCCCGTCGCACGCCAATCTACGACCATATACCTCTCCGATCCAGCAACCAATTGAGCAACATAGAAAAGTCAAGCTGACTACTATAAACCAAGCGCTGTGGGGAGGCAACCCCGTGTGTTTTAGTTTATTTTGTTTTTGATCATTTTAGTTAATTTTACTTACATTTCATGGTATGATCTCGTGGGCTAATGATTTTCTTGTTTATTTCCAGCTCACTGCACAATAGTTCAAGGATACATGCGAGAGGAATAAATAAGCAACGTGAAGGGAACGGACTAAAAAGTTTAAGATGTTCATGTAAGCACCTAAGTGTAACTCATCAAGACATCAACAAAGCACTTGGCATACTTCAAATACGCAGCGTTGCGTCCCCAAGAGAGACCCAAAGACCTTTACGCTCCCAAGACATGGAACACAACCTTACCGTGGCATTGAAATGCAAAAATAACAACAAGACCCAAAGGCTGCCCGGCGCTCCAAAGACAGTAAATTTCAATTCCCGGCTCACAGCTACGTAATTCCAGATATCGCTTCTCGGCGCCCGTGGCTGGGTGTCGAGTTTGAGTCCTAATCGGTTTAAAAGATTGAATGCCCATAACTCCTACTCTTGGTTTAACTCCTTCCCACGTGCCTTATTGGAACCCTTCCACTTCACTTTTACGTAACCTCTCCCATTCAAGTTACATAGCATACACGTTTTGATAAATTAGAATAATTTACTTGCGTTGCGATCTATTTCTCTTTCAGTTGATCTCTCTTTCTGCATCCAAGACTTTTCTACATGGCTTCAAAGCGACAACGTGGAGAAGGTTCTGGGACAGCCTCGGCCCAACTAAAATTTGATAGCCGTCGGTTCATGAGTGTTGCCGCCCAAGAACGCTATAATAGAATGGCCACCCACTCTCTTGTCCCCGAACGTGGTTTAAGACCTGATCAATCAAAGGATGGGGACATGGCAGTTATGATTGCAGAAAAGAATTGGGTCACACTCACAGCCCAACCTGACCCGACAGTAATTGCAGTAGTAAAAGAGTTTTACGCCAATGTGTCAGAACATTTCCACTATGGGGTGTATGTGTGACGCCCCCAAAATAGGTCAAATCCATTCAACCTATTCTGAGTCGCCAAATACATGGTACTGAAAATAACTACAACTTTATTACTATAATGGTCGTGCAAAATACAATAACACATATGTTATGAGTTTTGATACAAATATATACCAACTGTGACTCATGTCCCAACCTTGGATAGCATGTCACAATGGCACCTTACATAAAGGTACAGTCAACAACTATTTTAGAAATTAAAATCTTTAGAAAGTCTTTGAAGGAAACTTCGTGATATGGGAGGCCACGCTCGTCTGGGTTATGATAGATATCATATATGCCCCGTAATTATCCTTGGTTGATCCAATAGACCCCAAAGAAAAATGAAAAGATTACTATCATGTTCTTTCCAATGGTGAGTCTTCTCTTGACATATAACTATCTCCACTATCTGCAATTGAAAATTATATTTCAACCAAACTCCAAGATCATATAGGTAGTGCTCGTAGATATACTCGAAGAAGTGGATGTGCACAACCCCTGCTTTTATGATAACACGAGGTTGTATGTCATTAAACATCTTGTATGATAGTGGCAAAACACTCTTCCAAAGTTGGGTTCACCTCACCCTATTCGGTTCACCAAAATTAAATATCAAATGATGTATACAATACGACACACTTATCTAAAGTTCTCAATAAAATTATTTCCATACTATTTAGGGAGAACCTCAATAGCTATAGACCACCGCTTCTATTCCTCATTATCCCCGCTCAATTCCGTGAACACTCTTATTACCTGAAAGGAATTGTGAAGCAAAAGGGTGAGCATAACTAGCCCAGTAAAGGATATCATGACTAAAGATAATTAAATTATCAATAGCCTTCGTCAGTAATAAATCAGAGATTTAGAACATATAAAACTTTTCAACCATAATTGCAGCGGAACAAGAAATCCATTAGAAGAGTCAAATAGACCATAAAGTCTATTATATTCTCCATGTTAAAAGTCCACCAATAATATTTTATCCCTGTAACATAAATCAACAGTTCTTGTCCACAATCATATGAATAACTCATAATCATATTTGTGGTTCCAAATTCCTTTTCTCATCCAAGACGAAGATAATTTTCATCACCTGTCTTTACCTGAAACATCAAAAATCATGGTTATACCAAATCACAGTTCCTGTTCATAATCTTACTAATAAGTTCATCTTTGCACTACATGCCAAAGATATTCAACAACCGGTCATCTTTGCACTACAGGCCAAAGATATTCAACAACAGGTCATCTTTGCACTACGGGCCAAAGATATTAATATCTCAAAGAAATACATAATCATTTCAGAATTTATATAAACCATAGTTATAACCATGTTGATCAATTCACCTTTGCACTTAAGCTAAAAATATTCAATTATAAATTCAATGGTCATTATCATACTAGTCAACAGTTCATCTTTGCACTACTGGCCAAAGAAAACCCATAGTCACGATCACACCAATAATCTACCCATCTTTACACTTAAGTCAAAGAGAAACTTCATCACCGGGATTATAAAAATGTTATACATGATAATAAAAACAATACGATCAACAACTGCATTTAATTTCAAGAGTAAGATTCATAAATCAATGATAATTTAGTCAGAAAAAGAAACTAATTTTGTCGTGAATAGTACCCTGTGAATAGTAACTCGTGAATAGTAATTCATGCATAGTAATTCATGAATAGTAACCCCGACATGAAAAAGATAGAAATTCCATAATAAAATTCATACCAATATTTCGGTATAATAATATTTAAAGAATAACATTTCTTAAACTTATAAATAATTTATTTTAATTATTTACACTTTACTAAATAATGCATTTAATCATCCTAAAATGCCAAACTCATAAGATTTCATCACCAATAACCAAAACCCTCATCAAAAATCTGCATATACCTCATATAGGATTCTCAAGCCATAAAATCATATTTTCCAATTTTCTTACTTCATATAACATATTTAATTCATTTACTCATAACTAGTCAATTTTCATGAAAAATACCAAATCAGTACAAACAAATTTTTTTTCTGGGATTTAGTAGAATATAGTTCCATATTGAACATATATTTTTCTCAGAATTTTTAAAATTCATTTACTATTTTTTATATGTCCAAAACAGCTGAATATTTAGACATTTATCATAAACTGTACTTTTATCCAAAAATTCCGAAATTTACAGAGTATACTTCTGTTATATACATGTACTCCCAATAAAAATTTCACCAATTTTGGAGTTAACCGCAAGGAGTTATAAGAGTTTACTTTTAAAATAGTCTTTTTCCATAATATTCATAACTCCTAATCTGTACATCAAAAAATCGCCATTTTTGGACACAATCTAGTAAACTCATCAAATTATCATTTCAATTTTTTCCTGAATTTTTGAAGGTCAGAAAAATTACGAAACTGAAAAACATAATAACCCTTAAAATCCCTTACCTCAAAAGAGCAATATTTCTGACCGGAATGTAAAGTTGAAGGAACCTTGCACTGAATAGCAACTCTCAAAGTATCTAAATACTCATAAAATACGCTCGTTAATATAGAGAGAATGAAAACTTATTTCTGATGTGATTTTCAATTCTAACTTAAGCGCCTATTTATAGAAAAATGCTAGAACGCCAAAGGAGACTAAAATAATAAAATAATATTATTATTTTATTTTCATACACCTACCAAAACCAACCAAAACCAGCCATCACCCTTGAACAAAAATTCTAGCACATGTTTTCAACACCAACCAAAAGTGGGTCCCACCCAATTTTAATAAAAATCATTTAATTTTTCGAAACTTCAGTAATTCATAATAAATAGCCCTTTTATCAGAAAAATACGAATTTTATGTCCATTCCACACGAAATCGAATTCTCTACAACTTTGTAGCTTTAAGTTTTTCCAAATTCCAGACAGAAAATATCTGAAACCCACAAACGGATAATTTTCAACACTCCTTAAAATTCATAACAAATCATGCGTTAATTTTTAACAGTTCAAAATTTGTGGACATATACTCAACTAATATATGTATAACATATCCAAAAATCACAACGATTCAACGGTTGGATTAAAATTATAACTCACGCAATAGGGCTTTAAGAACACCAATTTAATCTTTTAATACCTCCAATCCGACAAAATACTGATAAAATACCTCAATATTAATTCTTTCATTTATAACCACATAAATAAATCCATCATTTATATCCGCATCAAATAAATATTTCCTTATCATATAAATCAATAATTAATTATTCACAAATAATATTACAGAATCATAATTATGACTACCATGTGGTTCCCAGGAAAGAGGGGACTTTCTGATAAGGATTTCTTCTTACTGGCCCGCAATTAGATGACCAAACCTCTCCTTGACAGAACTTTCTAGACATTACTAATAATTCTATCTAATAATATTATTCAAATAATATGAATTATTGATCTGATAATGGGAAATACTATGCAGTAACAATTATTGAAACAACAATAATATAAAATATCAACGCAACAATTATTGAATCAATAAAATAAAATATTGAACAGTAATTACTGTAATAATTATTGAGTATTGTCTTCTTACGTAAGAATCAATCATTCAAAAATATTGTGCAATATCGTGTGCTACTGTGCAACCACGCGTATTACTGTATTTTAACCACCAGGAATTCCAACAGTGTTAACGGTAATAATTACGCCGTTTATTTATAAAACTCAAACTTATCGTTTTCTTCATCCGATGCTTATTACATTGTAGAGGCGCATAAATGGTCACCTGCCGTGAAATGCGAATATTCCCCGACAACAAGAATATTCCACGACCAAACGAATATTCCCCAACAGAAATAAGTATTTTATAACCACTTGCGTATTTTAAAAATTTTATATATATCTCCCTTAACTTTAACTTTTTTTATCAATTTAACCATTTACTAAATAGGAAAATTGAATACTTTTATTTCATAAAATTCGGGGTCTTACAGTATGTGAGGGGCAAGACTGTTGAGTTCGGCGAAGAAGACATTAACGATTGCTACCAACTGCCGTTAGAGGGCCACAACGATGAGTATGCCAATCTTGTGAGTCAAGGTCCAGACTATGAGAAAATAATCCGAGAACTTTGTCAACCGGGCACCACGTGGACATTACATGAACGTGGCAGCATGACTTTCCCTCTTTCTCACCTCAGTCTATATGGAAAGGCGTGGTATGCCTTTATCTGCGCTAAACTCATGCCATGCACACATGTGAGCCATGTCACCAAAGAGAGGGTTGTACTGCTGTATTCAATTATTCAAGGCTTGAAGATAGATGTAGGACACGTCATTCAGCAATCAATTTTGCGAGCTACACGAGGAGGAACCATAGGCGGTTTACCCCATCCATCTCTTATATGCGTTTTATGTGAAAAAATTTGGGGTCAAATAGAAGTCGGATGAGATGATTCAAACCCCCATGCAGGTATTAGACCACAAGCTGATCAGTCGATATCGAGCATGGACTGGTGGGGAAAACCACCCTAGGGGATTGGGTTTTATAATTCCCCAAGTTGAAGCTCCATAGGTTCCACAACCTTCAGCCCCACCCACATATGGTCCTTCCTCTTCAGCTCACCGTGGTGTTGTTCCTGAAGCTGTCCAGCGTGAGATTGACAGTTGGTTCTATAATCTCAAATCTCAGAATGTCTGACTGTCTGAACGTCAAGATGTCATCTATAAATATATGTTTGACCAATTTGCTGCTCAAAATGCCATGAATGCTCAACTGTACCCGGGCGTTAATCTTATCCAGTTCCCTACTGCTCTTATTTTGCCTGTGTTTCCCCCTTCTGATCAAGAGATGAGCGAGGATGATGATGCTCCACCCGAGGAATAAACTCGTCAGGGAAGTCCTCTGTTTTATATTGTTTTATTTTTCGCATGAGGACATTGCTCTTGATAAGTTTGGGGGTGGTTAATTTTTATTTGCATTAGTAGATTGTTAGTAGTTTGTGGATAATTTGGGTTTTTATTGTTGTTTAAATGTTGCATTTAGGATTGCATGTTAATTCTAGCTGTTTAATAGTTACGTATGTTTGGGGCCAATGATGAAATTAAAATTGCATGAACAAGTCTAGTAAGGATTGTTAAGATAGTGATGTGATGTTCTTGACATAATTTAAATCATTATCTGTTTGACACTGATATTATCAGGATAGCACATTTTGCAAAATGACCATGTTGGCTAAGAAAGTTTAAATGGATAGATAATAGAGTTCTAAAGGATGAATGCTAGTGAAATGAAGGAACAATTTGAATAGCTAATGATGACTGAATTTAGACATAAACTCAAGTTTGGGGGAAAAATATTTGGAGTATATAAGCTTTTGAAAAAAAAACACCGTGGCATGCTTGTCTAGTTTTGTGGCCTTTGTTACTTAAGTAAGTAATCCCGAGGGGATTGTCTTTACACCTAGTGCCCTAAGGTCTTAATGGCTTGGGAGTCATTGGTCGAAAGCTCGTTAAGGTAACACTGAAAAGCCTAAGGAAATAGGGCAATGCTTAGCCATGAGTAAAATAAAAAAAAAGAGGAAAAAGAAAAAAAATAATAAAGCGGGAAAAGTGCAAAAAGCCCCCGTTAGTAAAGCATAAGTATTCCATGTTGACCCTTGGACATTGGTAAATATTTGATTTTAGTCAAATCTAGTTTATTTGAGGAGTTCCTGAGTTTACACTATATGATGCCTTCTAAGAAATCTATTATGTGTCATATTTTGCTTTTTATTGGTTAGCATGGTTGTTGAACACACACGCACGATATCAGTAATAACAGATTTAGATTTATTGATTGTTGGGATATTATTGATCTGCCTTAATATGATGTTATAGCATGTTTTTGTGATTTTTCTGTGGCCTAATGAATATATGTGTGCTATTCGATTGCTGGAATTACGAACATATAGATAGCTTTAGGTGCATTTTCATGGTGGTTTAGTTTTTCGTGTTATTTTGGGTTTTGTTGCTTGAGGGCAAGCAAAGATTTAAGTTTGGAGGTATTTGATGATTGGGTAATATACCCATGAATCGGATATACGTGGGCTTAAATTGTTGAATTCTCGAGTCTTTTAGAAGAATTTTTACTGTGTCTAGTGGTTGTTTTGCAGATTCGGGAGTTGTAGGGGCAATTTGGGGAGTTTTAGCTGTTTAATGGCATTTTTGTAATTAAAATGAAGTCTAGCTACCGGCTACTGAATTGAATCTACACGTGGCAATGGCTACCGAGGCCCAAATCATGGTTGACTAATTTTACACGCGTGGACTAAGTTGACTTGGATTAATTGATAAGTTGATTGGAAAAAGGATTGTGGTTGGGAGAGGAGAGTCTATAAAGGCTAATTGGCTGAAATTAAAAGGGGGATCTTCCACAATTGAAGACTAAGCAAGGGATTACTTGAAGATTGAAGGATTGGCTCTAGAGTTTTCTTCTTCTCCTATTTTTCAATTGGTGTAATTCCTTAAGGATGATTTTCAAAGGATTGTTGGTTTTAAATTTTGTCATGAACTAATTCTTTAATTAAGATTTCAATTGAACCTTTTATGTCTATAAATTAGTTATTCGATTTATTCTAATTATTTATATCAAAGTGAATTGTTTATCTTGCCTTGTGCTTATTGATTAATTATTTGGCCAATAATTACCTTGTTACTCTAGAAGGAATTGGAAGAGGAGATCTAGGGTTAGAACTGGGCATGATAACATGTATGCTTAATTATTTGCATGACGAATAATTAGGGTCGTGAATTGAATAGGAATATCTGTTCACTGCATGTAACATGTTGGGAATTGGAATTTAATGCGTTTAATTTGATTGTTTGTATAGGAATATAGCAAGATTAATTGGATTAAATAAAAGTTAATTGATCACTTGGAAAAGGTCTTTTGACACTGGGAATTCCCGTTAACAATTCAGTAGGCATAATAATTGAGATAATTGGATAATTGGTTTATAGTTCATAATTGGGGATATTGGAGTCTTAATCTTTATTCATCTGCATTCATTCGTTAAAATTTTAGTTTTATTTATTTAATTTATTTTTAGAAAATTCTCTTTTAATTGCTTAATTTAGTTTTCATATTTAGAAAAATCAAGTTTATGGTTGTTTAAATAAAATTGGATTGATATAGTGCTAGTAGTTGGAATTTATTGATTAGAATTCTCTGTGTGATCGACACTCTATCTTATCACTTTATTACTTGTTGATTGTGTACACTTGCACAATTTTATTGATTGAGAAATCAACCAACACACATCAAATGCAAGTATCTTTAAAGAGATAAGATCAATAGGTAATGTGATGGTGCCAACTTGGATCAAGCAAGATTTATACACAGTGGATGTAATAAAAGTTTCTCCTAACGGAGTCTCTACAGATAAGTCAAAGTCTAATTTCTCCAGAGTCAAGTTTAAATGTTGAGCACAAGCAGGAGAGATAAAAGAATGGGTAGAACCGATATCTAGTAAGGTATAAACTTCGCAAGAGTTCAAGATTAGCTTACCCGTGATCACCTCGTTCGGGTTTCTCGCATTTTGGCCAGTTACGACAAACGCCCTCCCTTGAACCACCGACTTTGTTTTGTCCGTAGTGGTCATTGGTGTCGCCGTCCCCGCTGGACTTGACTTCGCTACAGGACAAAATTGGGTTATATGACCGTCTTTTCCACAACTGAAACACACCTTGGAAGGCTGTGAACAGTTTGGACTTATGTGTCCCTCCTCTCCGCATCTGTAGCATCTAACTGGCGTTCATTCTCCTCCCCTAGAATTTGTTGTTGGTGTTGGTGCTGCTGCTGATGTCTTTCCATCATTGTTAAATCTCCTCTTTTTGAAATTTCCACTTGACCCACCTCTCCTATTATTATGGCCACAATTACCACTCGAGTGGTTACCGCTTTTGTCCGTATTTTTTCCTCCTCGCTGGTTATCATCGCTCCGATGACTGCTATCACCGGTATGACCCTGGTCGTGGTCCCTCGGTTTAAAATACTCATTATCTCGCTCTAATAATTGAGTCCTGTTTACAACATTTGAATATAAAGAAAATTTATGAGAGTTAAGATATTATCGAATCTCGGGTTTTAGACCTCTCAGAAACATCCGCGTCATTCGTTCTTCATTCTCCACCAAATGAGGTGCACACCTGGATAACTCCACGAACTTCACCTCATACTGGGACACCGTCATGTTGTTTTATTCCAGTCTAATAAACTCTACCTCCTTCATATGACGAATACTTTCAGGAAAGTACTTGTCATTGAACGATTCAAATCTTTCCCAAGACATCTTTGAAGCGGTATTGGTGAGTACGCTTTTGATTCCCACTAGTAATCTGTCTCACCATGGAACATAAAGGTGGCGAATGGAACCTTCTGTTCTTCCGTGCAGCCCAAGACATCAAATATCTTCGTAATTTGCTTGACCCACGTTTCCGCCTTAATCGGATCCGGTTTTCCCCAGAAATCTGGTGGTCCCAACTCCTTGAACTGCTTGGCTGTGACAAACCGCGTGTTGCTATCATTTCCACCAGTATTTTATACACGAGTCTTCCTCATCTGATTTTGCATGAACTGCAAAAAGCTTCTAAACATCGCATCATTCATCGTTTGCTCGGTAGTGCTGTTTACAGGAGGAATATTGCCTTCCTGTTGCACGTTCTCTTGATTGGTGATTGAAGGTTGTTCCACTGTCTCATACACTCCATTGTTAACGTTCTCAGCTGTCATTCTTAAAAACTGCCATAAAATAGGGGTTAATTAAATAAATTAACATATCACATAATATCCCTATATTATGACCGACCAACAAATAAGCTTAGGTAGGACACACTAGCGAAGGATTTACTCGTCTCTCCCCTCCTAGTTCTATTCCCCGATCTTCGCCAAAGACCATATCCCTAAGCTCTGATACCAACTGTGACGCCCCAATAATAGGTATACATCACCCATTCTGAGTCGCCAAAGATATTCATCAGGTAAACATTCATCTTTGCACTACAGGCCAAAGATATTCATCAAGTATCACCATTAAAGACTGAGGATGATGAAAAACATTTTAGAGAACGAATCCAGTGAGACAAAAGGACAAAGATTAGAGATTCGTACTTTAGATAATTCAAGTTTAAAAATACTCCATCATGGAGTAAAATTCAAGAATGAAGATCAAAACATGGATTCAATTTCAAGAATAAGGGTCACAGCGGATAACTTGGAAAAAAAAAATTCTTTTGTGAACAGTACCCATGAACAATACTCGTGAACAGTACCCGTCATAAAAAGTTCCAAATTTTATTAAAAAGTTCAGACCAATATTCCTATGAAATGATATTAGATGAAGCAAAATTTCTAATCATTTCAAGAATTATAGAAGCAATACTTACTATAATAAGTTCAAACTTAGGAATACGAGATGAAACAATATTGCTTACGTAATATGGAGTATGAAAGAAAATAATATTTCTCACGAGTATTGCAATAAAATAATATCCTTTACCTTAGTAGAAGCTGAATTTGACTGGAATATCGGATATTATTCTGAGAAAATCTTGCAAAAAACTACGCTCAAAGAATTCTTATACTCAAGAAAAATACTCACAATACTATAGAATAAGAATTTACGATTATGAATTGGTGTGTTGAGGAAGGAGGGTTACCCCTATTTATAAAGAATCAAGGAAAGGAAAAAAAAACAAGGCATTACTCGCTTAACATTCCCTTTTTCTTCTTCTTGGGCTTAACTCGCCTAACCTTTTACTTTTCTTCTTCACATAACCTTTTCTCCTTTCCATTCTTGCTTAACCATCAACTTCTTAAAGCCCACAAAATGTTGAAACAAGAATTGGTTTTGCGGGAAAAGCATCCATCATCAATTACTCTTAAAAGAAATATAAGGCATTCAAATAATATTTCCGTCCCTTTTAACACATGCACATATATATATATATATATATAATATTATTTAAACGATTATAATATATTATAATAATATATTTGAATGAATATTTTATCGAGAGAAAATAATTGTAATTCCACGTAAAATATGTCAAACTTTCAACAATTATTTCATGCTAAAATTCCTTCATTTATACCCACATAAAATAAATATATCATTCGTTTATATCCACATAAAATAAATATTTCCTTATCATATAAATCAATAATTAATTATTCACAAATATTATTACGAAATCACAATAATGACAACCAGTGCCGCTTCTCGAAAGGGGGGGCTTCCGATAGGGATTTCTCCCTCTTGCACGCAATGATTAGGTGACCAAACCTCTCCTTGTGTAACTTTCTAGACATTGTCAATAATGCTATCTAATAATATTATTCAAATCATATGAATTATTGATTTGATAATGGGAAATACTATGCTGTGACAATTATTGAAACAACAATAATATAAAATATCAACGCAACAATTATTGAATTAATAAAATAAAATATTAAACAGTAATTACTGTAACAATTATTGAGTAGTGCCTTCTTACATAAGAATTAATAATTCAAAAATATTGTGCAATACCATGTGCTACTGTGCAACCACACGTATTACTGTATTTTAACTACTAGGTAATCCAACAGTGTTAACGGTAATAATTACACCGTTATTTATAAAAACTCAAATTTGTCATTTTTTTCATCCGACCGTTATTCTGTTATGGGGCCCACAAATGACTGCCTCGTCGTACGGATATTCCTGACAAAAAGAATATTCCACGACCAAACGAATATTCCCTAACAACAATGAATATTTTATAACCACTTGCATATTTTACAAAATTTGCACATTTCACCCATAACCAAAGTATTATATCAAATTAACTCCTTATTATTTCAAGATAATGAATAGAGGAAATTCAATTTTATTTATAATAAGTTAGGGTCTTACAACACCTCTTGCGCATATTAGAGTAATCAATCGCATATTAGAGTAAACAAACTTAAAAGCAGGTGCGGACCTATTAGGTGGCAACATAAAGATGCCGAATTAAATGCAAAGTCGACCCCTGAACTTTTCTGATATTTGGGTATTGAGCCCCTTTCTTCCGGTCAACGCAAACTGAGTCCCTTTCTATTCAAAAATTTGGACTTTGAACCCCAGCGCCATACGTGTGTGTTGACTGTTGACGACGACACACGTAGTAAGATCCGACACTGCATTTTATATTTTAATTTGACACGTGGCTGATATGATGGGGCTTCTTTAGAATTTTATCCAAAAATTTGACTCTCCCAAGGTTTGAACTCGCAACCTCAAGTGTAAAATTTAAAGCATCTGACCACTAGAGCACTACATGTTAGCTATTAGTATTTTGCAATGACTAATCTTTATATCAAAACATTTCATTTCCCCCCAAAAAAATTAAAATACTACACGGTTACTATAATTTTAATATAATAATTAGTATAATAATAGTAATAGTAATAGTAATAATAATAATAATAATAATAATAATAATAATAATTCATAATAATAATAATAATAGTAATAGTAATTATAATATTAGAAATAATAATAATAGTAATTATAATATTAGTAATAATAATAATAATTATAAAAATAATTATAGTTATAATATTATTATAAATATAATAGTAATGTCAATAATAAAATATAATAATAATAATAATAATAATAATAATTATGATAATAGTAATAATAATAGTAATAATAATAATAATAATAATAAAAAAATAACAATTATTATTTTTATTATTAGTATTATTATTATTATTTTATTATTATTATTATTTTTGTTATTATTTTGTTATTATTATTACAATTATTATTACTATTATCATAATTATTAATATAATTATTACTATTAGTATAATAATTATTATATTTTTATTATTAATAATACTATTATATTTATAATAGTATTATAATTATAATAATTATTATTACTATCACTATAATTATTTTTATTATTTTTATTATTATTATTAGTAATTATTATTATTATTACTAATATTATAATTACTATTATTATCATTATTATTATTACTATTATAATATTACTATTATTATTATTATTATTACTATTACTATTACTATTACTATTACTATTACTATTATTATTATTATTATTATTACTATTACTATTACTATTACTATTACTATTACTATTACTATTATTATTATTATTATAATAATTATTATTACTATTACTATTACTATTACTATTATTATAATAATTATTATTACTATTACTATTACTATTACTATTATTATTATTACTATTATATTTATAATAATATTATAATTATAATTATTTATTTTATTGTTATTATTATTTGTAATTATTATTATTACTAATATCATAATTACAATTATTATTATTATGAATTATTATAATTATTATAATTATTACTATTATTAGAATTATTATTATTATTACTATTATTATTATTATTATTATTATTATTATTATTATTATTATTATTATTACTACTACTACTACTACTACTACTATTACTATTACTATTATTATAATAATTATTATTAATATTATATTTATAATAATATTATAATTATAATTATTTTTATTATTATTAATAGTAATTATAAGCACGTCTGTCAACGATTTACAAGAAATAATAGCCACACTCCACAAGACGGATAAAGGCAAGGATTCAAATCAAGCACGTCTGTCAACAATTTACAAGAAATAATAGCCACACTCCACAAGACGGATAAAGGCAAGGATTCAAAACGCGACTTTGGTGACGTCCCACTTAATCAAGCATTAACCCTGATCTATCTTAATTAATACATGGCATGAAATTTTAAAAACATATTAAATATATCTTTACAGATAAATTACCACATATATGATCTCATGAAATTACTGTTGATTAGGGGGTAGGGGTTCTACCCAAAACTATTAGCCGACGGGTTTCTTCCTGTATGGCAGTTTTTGTTAAGACAATATAATGTTCTGATATATAAAACTGTTCTAAGAAGTAAGAACGATTATGATTATCAGTTGCAGATTGATATGCTATTTTGTATCGATTACTATTCTCAGTATGATAATCTAAAAGCTCAAGTAAGGAAACATAATAATTAACGGAAGCAATAATTAAAACTTACAAAAGAGTCTTGGATATCTTCAAACTTCAGATTTATATATTTATCAAGTATTTTACAGAGAGAAGTACAAAGAGAATACAAAGGAAAATTCTAAAGAAAGTTCTGCCTCAACAAGGGTGAGGTCTCCCTTATTTATACAAAAGAGAAGGAGAGAAAGGATCAGACGTGTCCTGGATAGTGGAGTCAAGCAGTAATCCTTATCTTTTCTTCTTTATCCCTTAGCCATAAGAAGTGGAGGATAAGAGACAAGCTGTCGGCCTAGTGGAATACTGTTGTGGACAGGTGGCTATCAGCTTTTGATAATTGAGAGGCAATTGGATATGCATCATTGCTGGTGGGAACACTGTACTTGTTTTCTTCTGATTATTGATGCTGTAGTAGAAAATAACTTTATTTTCCTTTCTTGTCCTGCGCCATCTTCTCATAAATCATTGAAGTGAGAGAGTCCCAAAAGTCTCCCATGGTAGGCTCCGGTTCTTGACTTTCTCCTGCTAAAACATTGAATTAATTGTCATCCTGTTCAGAGTCTTCATCACTGTTAATAGTCTTCATGGAGGCATCATCCGGGACTAAGGATTGTAAGAATTGTGTCTTCATATAATCCATAGTTTTAACTAAGAGTTCTGTTTCAGTTAAGTTTGGAAACTTTTGTTTTAAGTCTGTTTGAATTTTAACAAAAGGATTTACTAATGTTGATGCTGGAAGGCTCTGAGGTATAACATCTAAACAGGCCTGGGTATGACCTTTTATGGTCTTGAGGAGTTCTGGTAAAGTGGGGTTAAGCCCTTTGTCCCATCACTTGGTAAAATATACTCTTTTTAGGCGAGGGATCTTATTCTAGTAATCACACTGAAAATCCCACTTCCAAATCCAAGGAATTCCAAAACGGATTATGAAATGGGCAAACAGTTTTTGCATAGATAAATCTTTATTTACTGGTATATGGACATAATCAACTTGTCATTCCTTGAATGCTGTTTGAACGGATTCTGGTAGGGTATCAATTGTAATACCTATTTTATCCCACCAAACGAAAAACTAGTTGGGAATTTCATTTCGTAAAACTTCGGGACAGATTCGGATAAACCAAGAGTGGTTGTGAATGGGATTCTGATAATAAAATACTTGCGTAAAGGAATCAATATAATCCCAATAGTTGTACCTGGTTTCTGTTAAATGAGTGGATTCAATAGTACGGGTAGTATGGGGATTAATACCCCAATTAGCAAGAGGCATAATACTCTTGATAGTGGTTTTGCTGTATTGTATTGGACTGGTTGGTTTAGATGGATCATGAAGTGTGTGCTTTATATCCATAGATGTTGTTTCTAGAATGATTTGCTCATACACATAACGATACTGGTTAAAACGAGGAGGAGACTGTTGAGTCGTTAAATAACGTCGTTTGATCTCCCATGGATCTTTCATCCATTTCTCATCATTCTGTTCAATAAACAATATTGTTTCTTCCACATAAGTATTTGGAATATACTGTTCGGGTAAAAGAAGAACATCTTTTACTGTAGGTTGGCTAGAAGAAGCCGAAGAATTACTGGATTGAGGGTTCAAGCTAGGAAATTCTGTATAATATAGATTAGTTCTGCCTCGGTCTTGTTGACCGCGGCCACGACCTCTACTGGTCATTCCTGCAAATATTCTCTGGTTAGAAAATCCGGTAAAGAATTCTGTTTTTCTTTGATATACTCAATATCAAAGTCAAATACTGATAAAATACTTTGCCAAGTAGTAAATATCTGTTTGGATGCTAAATTTTGAACATCTTTTTAAAGATCGCTTTCACAAAGCAATCGAACTCTAATTAAAAAGTCTTGATTTAAAAGATCATCCCGAAATTTTAAAAACACATTTGACAATTGAAAGACATTCTTTTTAATAGTAGGATAATTTAAAGAGGTCCTTTCCAAGTTCCCGAAGTGAAGCGAATAAGATCTTCTTTATTCTTTATTAGATTAAATTATTTTAAAATACCACCATATCCAATTATTGGAAGCGCATCGATTCGAACGATCTTTTTTTCCATTCGGGGATTAGGTAAGGACAAACAAGGTAACTGTTTAACTCTAGATTTAATCTTTCTTCTTTCGCATCGATATGTTCTTGATCAAGGTAAAGGATTTTTTCAAGGCGAGTATATAGTAATAGAAGCATCTTGGGAAAGATTTGGATAGTAATTACGAATATAATTTAAACTTCCCAAAAACCTTTGCAGTTGATTAATGTCTTTAATTTCATCTGGAAACTTAGATGCAAATTCAATACATCTATCAATTGGAATAATAGTTCCATTAGAAATATTATGTCCAAGAAATCTGATCTTTGTTTGGAAAAGCTTCATTTTAGGGGCAGAAACTACCAAACTATTTTTTATGATAACATTTTTAAAAATATTTAAATGTTTAATATGTTGTTCAATGGATGAAGTGAAAATTAAAACATCATCAATGTAACAGATAATAAATTCAGTAAAGGGATTAAAAATATCATTCATGATGTGCTGGAATTCTGAAGGTCCATTTTTTACTCCAAATGGAAGAACATTCCATTCATAGTGACCAAAAGGTACTGTAAAAGCAGTTTTATAAGTATCCTGTTCTCTAATTTGAATTTGCCAAAATCCTGATTTCATATCAAATTTAGAGAAAATAGTGGCATCATGAAGACGGTCAAGAAGATCCTTTTTATTCGGAATTGGATATCTAATCCATTGAAGGGCTTCATTAAGAGGTTTATAGTTGATGACGAGTCGTGGAGTTCCTCATTCAATTTACTCTCAATTTTATTGACATAAAAGCGGTATAGCTCGGGGAGAGTCTACGGGTTTTATTAATTTTTTTCTGTTGAAAGGACTCAATTTCAGTTTTACAAAGGAGAAAATATTCTTTCTTCATCTGGCTGGGTCGAGATTCGGTAGGAAAATTTTTCTCATTAAAATTAGGGATATAAGGAAGAGAAATAATATGTTTCTTCCTATTCTAGAAGGCATTTGGGACATCACTTTGATTTCAAATTGAAGAGTTTTATGGATTAATTTTATTTTTCCTATAGAAGGTTGTAAAATTCTACGTTACGTAGTAAGAAATTTTATTTCTTTTTGAATAAAATTGATTTGTTTTTCTTTAGAATAAATCATGTTTTTGACTTGATTTAATTCTTTAGTGTAAGGTTCTGTAATAAATTCAAAAATAATATGTCTATTATTAAGAGTTGTATGAATTCCTAAAGTATCAATTTTTGAAATAGGCATTAAAAGGCATAAAAAGGGGGTGCCTAGAATGATACTTTGATTCATATTACGGATAAGAACAAAAGAAGTAGGTAAACAGAGACCTTGATTACAGATTAAAGCTTCAGGAATTTTATACTTAATATTCATAGTATTACCGCTTGCACTAGTTAGAGATTGAGTGGTCTTCTGGAAGTACTTGGTAGGAATTAATCCTTCTTGAATACAGTTCATGTCAGCACCACTATCAACAAGAGCAATGGCGTCTTTAATAATAAAATCTGGTTTGATAATAAAAGTAATTCTAATATACCATTTCTGGAAAACTACTTGATTAAGCATTAAATATTGTTCAGAAGATTCTGGTTTATCAGAAGATTCAGACTGTTTGGATGATCCTGAGTTATCCTATTTTTGATTTAACTGGTTTTTAATATTGTTTAAATCTTGAAAAATAGTAATATTACTATTCTGTAAATGTTTTATTTTAGATTTTAAAATATTTATTTCATTTTTTAGATCATGAATAGTAGTAGGCTTCTCAATGGTAGAAACGCCATGAATACATTTCATAACCTCTTTCATACTGTACTGATTAATGGGAAGAGTATTTTCATCCTTTTGAGTTTTATAACAGATTTCTAAAAAATTTAATTTAATTTCTGGGTCTTTAATTTGATCGGCTAGGTCAAGAAGGGATTTTTGGTGGTCAGTTAAGACATTAATACTAGGACCTCCAATATCTAAACCATTCATCTCGGCGATAGCTTTCCAGTAATTAGCTTCAGTAGCTGTATTACAGATATTAATAGTAGAGGTTTGACATTGTTCATTGTCAGAATTATTATCGATTACGAATAGACTTACTTAAATCATTTTCCGAAATTTGGACTCGATTAGTTATTAGACAAACAATTAAGAATTTCTTGTTGGATATCCTCATCAAGGATAATTCATTAAGTTTTGTTTTAATTTTGAATTGCATTTATTAGCAAAATGTCCTGCTTTTTCCACATTTATAACATTGAATTTTAGATTTATCTTTTTTTCTCATTACTCTTTTTTCCGGAAGATTTTTCGTGGTTTTGGTTTTAGGGTTTTTTTTAAGAGGCGTTTTTCTAAGATTTAGAGGTCTACTTTCTTTGTTTCTTAGACTTATGGGGATACTGTAATTTTGTGTCATAAGAGAATTGATCGCAAAATTCTCCTATCTCATGTCTTTTAGTAAGATTCTATTTTTCATTAATTGTTGAAGTTTCATATCATTACATAATGACAATCCTTCTTCGATAATTACTGAAATAAGATGACCATAAGAATACTGGTCATAAGGGATACTCATAAGGTCATGTTTATCTCTTAGTTTTTTACAGACTTTTTCAGCAAAAAAAGTAGGGAGTCCATCTACAAATTTGGCTTTCCAATGTTCACTGTTAGCATCTGCTCTTTTCATGACTTTCATTAAAAAGACATCTTTATACCATCTGAAATGGGTTAAGGATGGGCAACGAAGGTTCTGTAAGAGTTCTCTACTTCTATCGGTATTGATCTGTCCTGGTCCTACAAAATGATGAACGATATCTTGAACTAAGGTGTAACAAACATCTTCTCTTCTAGTTTCAAGTTTAGTAATAGGGTCAGTATCATTCTTATAGGATAGAAGGATTTCAGTTCTTTGGTTATCAGAGAGTACATTATCCCACCATCCTTTAAGAATGCCAGTAAAACCATTTACTAAGAAACGCATGATCCGATGGTCTCGTGTTTTCATTCTATTTGCGACCTGCATACATCAAAATATGATAGATGGTTTCAAAATTTGATATTACATCTTTACCATCGATATTCCATTCATAGATGGTTTTACCATGATAAGACTTACGGGAATGAAGAAAGTCTTCTTCATACGTAATATCCCGAGGAGTAGAGTGCAGGGTAGTAGTACCTACACAGGTCCGAGATAAAGCCATTCTATTAATAGGCTTTCGACTATAAGTAGTTTTATTAATATTTTGCATTTCCTGAAAATTATTCTGGATTTCAAAAATATTAATAGGGGAAAAATTGGAATCTTCTTCTTCATTATCAGTATCAGTATTATTATTACTGGTATGAGAGGAAGGTTGTCCAGACATCATATTGATCTGGGACGAGGATGCGGGTGTGAGTTTTAAATCTTTCATTTTATTTAAAAGATTTTCAATAAAATTATCACTGGTTTTAGAAGATTTCATTTTAAAATTACTAACTTCTAAAGGTGGTTTAATAGTTGCTGGTTGAAGGTCAATTTTTTGAGGAACAATTTGGCAATTATTATTAATATAATTTATTTGCTCTTCAATCCTGGTTAACTTTTTTCCTACAGTTTGAAGGAATAGATTAGTATAATTATTCTGTTTAGACAAGGGCAAAATGTCTTTTATCTTAACTTCTTCTTCTTGATGAGAAACTTCAGAAATATCAACATACGGATTAATAACTAAGGGCTTTAAATTATCATTTCCAGAGCTAAGTTCAAGAGACTTAGGAGGGGGATGAATAGATTGAATAATATTACCATTTGTGGTAATCCAATCTTTTGAATTCCGTTAATACATTCATTGATTTTCGATTGTAAAAAATGAATGTAAGACAAAATTATAATACCATTTAGCAAATGATAATATACAATCGTTTCTTATTCGATAAGCATAATAATTAGCTTTAATTTCTACTAACTTATCATTATCATGATTTTTAAAATACCAATTTCTAAAATTACGGTATTTGTTTCGCATAAACTCTTGGTTTAAACATTGGCTAAATTTTACTATTTGGAGAAAAATCCATTTAACACTCAAAATTCATATCACTAACGGTTGGACTATAAGGTCTTACATTACGAGGAGTAACCTCATAAATACCATGAGGTATTTGGTTTTCGTAAATATGAATTCCTCTAATTATGTCTTCATTTTTGGCGACTCATTCTTTGGGATTTTTAGACTCTTGATAAATGATTCTAAAGGGTGGAACCTGATTGTTTAGATGATTCAGGAAAATCAATATTATAAGAAATATTATTAATAGATCGACTTCGGGTAAAAGGTCTTTGAAATTTTAGGTAAATATTTCCATTACTGGTTTGAATAACATCTTCAATGTTTTGTCTAATTATAGGTTTGGTAGGAACGACATTAGTAATTTGCCATTGTTTTGGGAAAGTAATTTCTTCCCAAGGGATAATTCTGGGAATAGCCACTTGACTAGTAAAAAGATTAGTATTTATAAGGACAGTATGTCCTTGCTGGCTTTGCTTTCTGATATAAGGGTTTAAAGTTGTTAAAACTTTAAGGTGTATACGGAATAATATGGCAAAAGGAGGGGATCCGGGTAGATATTCATAACCATGAGATATAATTCTCATCTCTAAAACTTTTGACAAATTATTATCAGTGAGGGCAACACTTAAATTCGGATAGATATTAAAATATATTGGTCCATGGGCAAGGCTAGTTTCAATAGCTCCCATGAGAGAGGCTTTCCAATTAAGACACCTACCATCTCTAAGTGTACACTGAATACTGGTATTTTGGCCAAATAAAGTCAAAGGTTTGAAGGCTACTTGGACAAGTCCTATGTGAACATATTTATATTTTTGCAAAAAGGGGTACAAGTCTTCAACATGCAATAAATATAAAATTTCATCATTATTCTGTAAAGGAACAGCATGTTCAAAAGTCTTAATTATTCTTTTACTGATAAAATCAAAGGTTCCAATTTTATAAATTGTTTCTGGTTTGATTTTAGGAATAGTCCATTTATCTAAGGCTTCCTTAACATCCTCGATGAGTTATCGATTCGGTTGCTTCAACCGTAGAAAGCCGAGGCATTAGCTACTGTTGAAAGAGAGGTTGAAAAAATCGGCCCATTTTCAAAGGTGACCATATATGTAATTTATAAGTAATATATTCATTAATATGTTAATAAATACTAACGTGGCTCGATACCAATTATAATAATACGATCTTGATAATGAAGAAGAAGATTCCGATTTTTCCCTATTATTATTATTACTGATACCAATTATAATTACTATTATTATTATTATGAATTATTACTATTATTATAATTATAATTATTATAATTATTACTATTATTATAATTATTATTATTACTATTATTATAATTATTATTATTACTATTATTATTATTATTATTATTATTATTATTATTATTATTACTAATACTTATTATTATAATTATTATTATTACTATTACTATTACTATTATTACTATTATTATTATTATTAATAATATTATTATATTAAAATTGTAGTAACCGTGTAGTATTTTAATTTTTTAGGGGGGAAATGAAATGTTTTAAAGATTAGTCCTTGTAAAATATTAATAGTTAGCATGTGATGCTCTAATGGTCAGATGCTTTAAGTTTCACACTTGAGGTTGCAAGTTCAAACCTTGGGAGAGACAAATTTTTGGAAAAAATTCTAAAGAAGCCCCATCACATCTGTCACGTGTCAAATTAAAATATAAAATGTCGCGTCAGATGTGCCACGTAGGCGCCATGTGTGCCACGTCAGCAGGTCAATGCACATGTGGCGCCTGGGGGTTCAAAGTCCAAATTTTTGAATAGAAAGGGGCTCAATTTGCGTTGACCAGAAGAAAGGGACTCAATACCCAAATATCAGAAAAGTCCAGTGGTCGACTTTGCATTTAACCCTAAAGATGCATATGATCAATTTTTTTTATAGGTATAGAAGTAGGGGCAACTATGTAAGTTAATAAACTTAAGGAAACAGATTGATGGAAGAGTTAAACTTGAAAGGATCAAAACAAAATTAATAAATCAATTCTAAATACAATCTATATTTTTTGCCTCTTCACTTTTCATTCTGTAGCTTCTTCATTTATTTTTTATAGTCCTGACTCCTCCAGTTCTCCTGCTTATAGTTTCTTCTCCTCTGCGACTCCGCCTTCGCCTACTCCTTCTTGTCTAATTAGTTTTCTACTACATCTCCACTACGCATCACACTTCTTGCACATATTAGAGTAATCAAACTTAAAAGGTAACTAATTTAGAGCTTTTTGTTTTAATAATTTAAAATTAATAGTTTGTTTGAATTTGTTGTTGGTTTGGGACTTGGTATTAAACCCAATTCAATTTATTTGATGTATTTATTATATTTTGGACTTAATAGGTTACTAATTAATTAGGACTTTTTTGTTTAATAGTTTAAAGTTTTACTATTACTAATTAGGACTTTTTCACATAATAAAATTGGTGAACATATAATTTTTGTACGTAATCAGTGAAATTGCACATATTATGTCACTGTTGGTGGTTATTTCATTGTTCTATTGAGTTTGATGTTGCCTAGATTTTAGTCATGTTTACTAATTTTTGTTGGGTGCGTGGTTTTTTAACAATTTTTTTAGATTTTAATCAAACAATACAATTTCCTACATACATGGTTCACATTAATCATGTGAAAAATAACTAGGAAGATTTTTTAGAAGAAAATTTACAAACTAGATCTCTATCAGATTCCTTAGTCCTCTTTTTATTTTTGCAAGTGTTTTAAACTTTACTTGTTTGTTCATTAATAAACTCCATCTATGTTCGATATACTTTATTGGTTTTATTGTCAGCAAGACTCAAAAAGTCTATTACCTATGAATGTTTTTTGAATTGAAAAACTAGAAATCTTGTTAAAGTATAAACTTCTAATAAAGCCCAATAATGAGATACTTGAAGAAGAGTTTGTGTATTGATATTTTTATCATATTGAACATTTAAGGCTATTCTGAACAATTCATTCAATTTTCATACCTATAAAGTTATTCAGCTAACTAGATTTCTTGTTATTAGTGTAACTGGTTACTGGTTTCTCATACTTTGAAATTAATTCATTTTGTTTGAATATAAAAAATAAATTTGGTTTGAGATTTTGAGCATTTGGGGAATCATTCAAATTGAAGCATGACAAGTAACCGAAGTAAGTTTCTAAATGATATTTAAATGTTTTTTTTGAAATTCTTTTTTTAGTTTGGATTATAAATATTTATTTGTTGTATATTATAGAATTCTATTTATGGTGCTTAAAATAATTATTTGTTTGGGGTTATTGTGTACTTGTATTTTGATTGATTTAAACATTCATGACATGTGATCAAAATTCAAATGTTCCAATAATGAATCATCAACATCACACTTCATCCGGGTCGATGATATTACTCAAAATCTCTCAAATGAAACACCTATCGAAGAACCATCTCAAAATATTAATTCTCAATCCCAAGTTGAATTCAATTTAAAAGAGGAACTTGATGCGGATCCGGGACTATGACCGTCAATAATGGAATATGATTCTAACAAGAGAGAGAGAGAGTATTCGCAAAGGATATTTGCTTAAGGGCCCTCATCAACCAATGTTTTCTAAATTCCCTTAAACTGTTATTTATGGAGAGAAACATAGATTTAATCCCGAATGGTACAAAAAGTATGCCAGAATACATTTAAAGATAATATTTTGCTTATATGATGTAATATTTTACTTATATTGTTATCTATTCAAAGCTGATATTGGTAGTCAAGGGGGTGGAAATACATTTGTTGGTAAGGGATTTAATAATTGGAGGAAGACAGAATACTTATATGAACATGTTGGAAAGTCACCCAATAGTATTCATAGATGATTCATGTTAGTTTGTTAAGATTTAAGGAACCGAAAACAACACATATATATCAAACTTGCCAAAATATCTGACCAAGAAAAAAATTACAAGCTTTGTTTGCTCTCATCTATTAAGTGTGCTCGGTTTCTTTTAAGTGAGGGGTTGCCTTTCTGTGACCATGATGAATCAGATGCTTCAAAAAGGCGAGGTTTATTTCTTTCTAGTCTAAAGTTTTTATCTGAGAACAATGACGAAGTGAATAAAGTTATGTTGAAAAATGCTCTAGGAAACCACAAATAGACAGCACCTTCAATCCAAAAAGACATTTGTAGTGCTGCTGCATTTTTGAACACAAAAGCTATAGTTGAGGAGATCGAGGATAATTTTTCTCTCTGTTAGTTGACGAAACTCATGATTCATCAATTAAAGAACAAATAACTGTTATTTTATGTTATGTGAAAAAATATGGGTGCGTTATTGAGTAAATTTTTGTAACACATGGATTGAGCATGTCACGTGTACGTGGGCAATGATATGATGGAGCTAGTAACATGCGAAGGAAATTCAATGGTCTCAAAAGTTTAATTTTGTCAAAGAATAAGTCTGTTTTTTATGTTCATTATTTCGCTCATCAGCTTCAATTAACACTTGTGACAGTTGCAAAAAAACATAAGAAGCTTAAATCATTCTTAGATTATCTTGTAATTTTGGCAAATGTTGTTGGAGTTTCTTAAAAGCTTAAGGAAGTTTTTCAAGTGAAGCATATAGAAAGAATAATTAAAGGAGTTGCTTCTGGTGAATTCAAGATTGGGTGTGGGTTGAATCAAGAAGCGACTTTGAAGAGGCCCGGAGACACGAGATGGAGCTCACATTATGACACAATTCGTAGTGTTATTACCTTATTTTTTGAAACAATTAAAGTGATTGAGATAGTAGAAAATGATGCATCGAGAGATAAAAGTATAGAAGCAAGTACTTTGTTGTATTTCATGCGAGATTTTGAGTTTGTATTCTTGTTGCATTTAATGAAAACAGTTTAAGGAATCACAAAAACTTTGTCACAAGAATTACAAAAGAAAGACCAAAATCTTGTATATGCAATGGCTTTAGTTACTATGTCAAAGCAACGGTTACAAAGCATGAGAGATTCGGGTTGGGGAGAGTTTGTTGGCAGAAACTACTGAATTATGTAATGTTCATGGGATAGTTGTTCGAGAAATGGAAGATATCTTTTTGGTTTAATGGAGATCACGTCGAGGTGAAAAAGTTACCAATTTTCATCACTTTCAGGTTGAATTACTCTATACAGTGATAGATAGTCAACTTCAAAAACTGAATGATCGATTTGACAATGTTAATACAGAGTTGCTCTCATTTATGGCGTGTCTGGATCCAAGAAACTCTTTCTCAGCATTCGACAAGGAACAATTGATTCAATTTATAAAGTTTTTGAAAGTAGTATGTATACAAGCCAATCATATATGATGATAAAGCATATACATTGTAAACAATCTTATTCATTTATTAATAAAAGTATTCATTTATTAAAGGCATTTAATTATCAACATTGTGTTGTTTTAATAATATGTGATAAATCTATAGTTTTAAGCAATGTTTTTAGAATCATGATATAAGACCCCAACTTTTTATTAATAAAAATTGAATTTCCTGTAATTATTATTTTGAATAATATGGTGTTAATTTGATATAATGCTTTGGTTATGGGTGAAATGTGCAAATTTTGCAAAATAAGCAAGTGGTTATAAAATATTCATTGTTGTCGGGGAATATTCATTTGGTCGTAGAATATTCTTGTTGTCGGAGAATATTCGTACGATTGCGCAGCTATTTATGGGCCCCATAACGGAAAATGGTTGGATAAAGAAAATAACAAGTTTGAGTTTTTTTAAATAATGGCGTAATTGTTACCGTTAACACTGTTGGAATACCTTGTGGTTAAAATAAAGTAATACACGTGGTTGCACAAGAAGACACCAGTTGATACGCATGATTCTTGAATTATTGATTCTTACGTAAAAGGCACTACTCAATAATTGTTACAGTAATTACTGTTCAATATTTTATTTTATTGATTCAATAATTGCTACATTGATATTTTATATTATTGTTGTTTTAATAATTGTCACTGCATAGTTTTTTCTATTATCAGATCAATAATTCATATTATTTGAATAATATTATTAGATAGCATTATTGACAATATCTAAGGAATTCTATCTAGAAAAGGGGTTTGGTCACCTAATTGCGCGCCAGTAAGGAGAAATCCTTACCGAAAAGTCCCCTTTTTCCTGGGAACGACCTGGTTGTCATAATTGTGATTCTATAATATTATTTGTGAATAATTAATTATTGATTTATATGATAAGAAAATATTTATTTTATGTGGATATAAATGATGGATATGGAAATATTTATTTTGTGTGGATATAAATGAAGGAATTAATATTGAGGTATTTTATCAGTATTTTATCGGAATTGAGGTATTAAAAATCGTCTGTATGTAGATTTTGGATATTTTCTGTTTGGAATTTAGAAAAACTTTCTTCTACAAAGTTGTAGAGAATTTAATTTCTTATGAAATGGATATAAAATTCGTATTTTTCTGATAAAAGGGCTATTTATTATGAATTATTGAAGTTTCAAAAATAAATATTTTATATTTAAAACATGGGTGGGCCCTACTTTTGGTTGGTGTAGAAATTTCAAATTTTAGTGGGCCCCACTTGTGATGTTGATAATTTGGTCAAATAAATATGCATAAATTTTTTTTATTATTGGCGTTCTAGCATTTTCCTTATAAATAGGGTGCTTAGTTAGAATTGAAAATCACACCAGAAACATAAGTTTTCTCTTTCTATATTATCGAGCGTATTTTTGTGAGTATTTAGATACTTTGAGAGTTGTTATTCAGTGCAAGTTTCCTTCAATATTTCATCCGATATTCCGGTTAAAAGTACTGTTCTTTTGAGGTAAGGGATGTTATTTTCTTCGTAAATGATGTTATTTCTTTCAATATCATTATACTGAAATATTGGTATGAATTTTATTATTAAATTTCTACCTTTTCATGTCGAGGTTATTATTAATGTATACGACACTATTCACGTATACGATACTATTCACGAATACGGTACTATTCACGAGTACTATTCACGAAGTATGATTTTTCTTGTGGAATTTTTACCTTTTTGTGTTGGGGTTACTATTCACGTATACGGTACTATTCACAAAAAAAATTTATTTTCTTTTCTTTGTTCAAGTTGTCTATTATGGTTACTATCTTTGATTGTATCCATGTTTTGATCTTCATTTTTGAATTCTGCTCCACAATTGATTATTATGGAGTATTTTTGAACTTGGATTATCTAAAGTACGAATTCCTAATCTTTGTCCTTTTATCTCACTAGATTCGTTTTTTTAAAATATTTTTCATCATCCTCAGCCTTTAATGGTGATACTTGATGAATATCTTTGGCCTGTAGTGCAAAGATGAATGATTACCTGATGAATATCTTTGGCCCGTAGTGTAAAGATGAACATGACCAACTGGTGATATAGATGAATATCTTTGGCCCGTAGTGCAAAGATGAATATTTCATTCAAGATGTATATTGATTGATGTTACATGGATAAAATATTGATGATGGACTTTTAAATTCATAGATGATAGTAGATTTCATTCTCTACTAAACTCTTCTAATGAATTGTTATTTCTGCTGCGAATATTGATCTAAAATTTGTTGTCCATTATATTTTATCAGATTTGTTGAAGGCTAACGATAATTTGTTGTTCATTATCTTAGTCATAATATTCTTTACTGGGCTAGTTGAGCTCACCCTTTTCCTTTTTGTTCCATTTTTCTTCTAAGAAAGCGAGAATATAACAAGAACCAGTCGGGGTATAGAGTGATGGTCCTAGACAATTGTTTTAGCAGTCCTCACTATTTTTGTAAAATAGTGTATCAATAATTGTAATGAGAACTTATTTGAGTGTGGATATTCTCTAGAAGACAATAATTGTATTTAAACTCACAGTTTATGTGTTGTCGTATTTTGCGCGACAATTGTATTAATTAAGTTGTAGTTATTTCTGTACCACGTATTTGGCGACTCAGAATGGGTGATGTATACCTATTTTGGGAGCGTCACGGTTGATATCAGAGCTTAGCGATATGGTCTTTGGCGGAGATCGGGGAATAGAACTAGGAGGGGAGAGACGAGTAAATCCTTCGCTAGTGTGTCCGACCTAAGTTTATTTATTGGTCGGTCAGAATATAGGGGTATTATGTGGTATGTCATTTTCTTTAATTAACCCTTGTTTTGTGGTAGTATTTGAGAATGGCAGCTAGAATCACCAACCAGGAGAACGTGCAACAGGCCGACAATGTTCCTCCTGTAACAACACTAACAAACAAACGATGAATGATGGGATTTTTAGAAGCTTTTTGCAGTTCATGAAAAATCAGACGAGGGAGACTCATGTACAAAATACGGGTGGAAATGATAGCAACGCGCGGTTTGTCACAGCCAAATAATTTAAAGAGTTGGGACCACCGGAGTTTTGGGGAAAGTCGAATCCGATAAAGGC
The DNA here is from genome assembly GCA_020205615.1 of Panax quinquefolius. Taxonomy (NCBI): domain Eukaryota; kingdom Viridiplantae; phylum Streptophyta; class Magnoliopsida; order Apiales; family Araliaceae; genus Panax; species Panax quinquefolius. The sequence goes on from CM035168.1 coordinate 87,865,956, forward strand.
GAAAATGTGGGTCAAGCAAATTACAAAGATATTCGATGTCTTGGGATGCACAGAGGAACAGAAGGTTCCATTCGCCACCTTTATGTTCCGTGGTGAGACAAATTACTGGTGGGAATCTGTGAAGCGTACCCAGCCAGCCGCACTCAATATGTCTTGGGAAATATTTCAGAAACTGTTCAATGACAAGTACTTTCCTGAAAGTATTCGTCATATGAAGGAGGTTGAGTTTATTAGACTGGAACAGAACAACATAACGGTGTCCCAGTATGAGGCGAAGTTCGCGAAACTATCCAGGTTTGCACCTCATTTGGTAGAGAATGAGGAACGTATGACGCGAATGTTTCTAAGAGGTCTAAAATCCGAAATTCGTCAATACCTTATCTCTCACAAATTTTCTCAATATTCAGATGTTGTCAACAGGGCTCAATTATTAGAACGAGATAATGAGTATATTCAACCGAGGGACCACAACCAGGGTCATACCGGTGACAGCAGTCATCGGAGCAATGATAAACAGCGGGGAGGGAAAAATACGGACAAAAGCAATAACAACTCGGATGGTAATCGTAGTCATGATAATTGGAGAGGTGAGTCAAGTGGAGATTTTAAAAAAAAGGAGATTCAACAATGACAGGAAGACATCAGTACCAACACCAGCAACAAATTCTAGGGGAGGAAAACGACCACCAGTTAGATGCTACAGATATGGAGATGAGGGACACATAAGTCCAAACTGTTCACAGCTGTGACGCCCCCAAAATAGGTATACATCACCCATCTTGAATCGCCAAATACATGGTACAAAATTCAAATACAACTTAATTATACAACAGTCATGTAAAATACGACAAAACATAATCTAAGAGTTTCAATAAGAATATTGTCATCTAGACAATATCCACACTCAATGGAGTCCTTATTAAATTTATTGTCACGCTATTTTATAGAATAGTGAGGACTACTAAAACAACCATCTAGACCGTCAATCCGTTCCCCGACTCATCCCAACTATATTCTCATTTCCTGAAGAGAACAGTGAAAGAAAGGTTGAGCTCAACTAGCCCAGTAAAAATATTATGACTAAGATAATGCAGAATAAATTATCCTTAGCCTTCAACAGTATAACAACTGATAGAATATAATAGACAACAAGTTTTAGAACAACAACTGCAGCAGAATAAGAAATCCATTAGAAGAGTCAAGTAGAGCATAAAATCTACTATCTTCTATGATTTAAAAGTTTTTCATCAACTTTATCACGAGACTCAAACAATAAATAAAATCGAATCATCCCTCGCATCACACTACCAAGGATATTCATGTAATCATCAATGGTCATGATTATACCGAATAATCCCTGGTCATAATCATACCAACAACTATCCATCAATGAACTACAGGCCAATGAGGACTTTCACCACATCATTCGTCACATTATGGTCATGATTATACCGAATAATTCGTGGTCATAATCATACCAAGTCCATCTATGAACGTAAGCCAAAGATGACTTTCATCACAATATAAGTATGAGGATGATGACAATGACATAATAATTCAATAAAACAAGTTCAAGGATAAATTTTAAAGATTTATAATTTAATTTATCCAGAAATCAATAACGTCCAAATTGTCAACATGATACTGCTTTGTGAAGTAAAATTCAAGAATGCTCGAAAGAATATTTCTATGAAAAGATACTGGATGAAGCGCAAATATCCAGTATATTCTACTAATTTCATGGAGTATAGAAGCCAAAACTTTAACCGACTGAGTATAATAGAATATATGAAATTACAAATAGATTTTCGCTTGTCATGCGGTAATCCATGTAGACAGATCATTTCTACAATTTAATAAGGAATGAATACGAAGGATCATTCACCATGCATGCGATAGACCACACAGACAGGTTATTCCAACAGAATAATAAAGAATGGAATAACAGAAGAATCCATCAGGTATGCGATAGACCGCACAGACAGGTTATTCCAACAGAATAATAAAGAATGGTATAACAACCCTTACGAATATTGAAAGAAATAACTCTCTTCATGAATACGAAAGAAATAATACCCCTTACCTTAGAAGAAACTGGATACTGGAATAGTGAGGTAGTAGACTCTTCTTCTTTCTCTCTATAATAATTGCTCTTGTGAGACTTAGTGAATTCATGAGAAATGAAGGAAGAATGACCATCTATTTATAGGAAAATATAGTTTCAATAATTGCATATTTTGGGGCTCAAAATATTGCAGTATAATACCTCCCTCTTTTTCTTCATTTTTAATTTAGTCCTGCAAGTATTATCAAACTTGCACCATCTTCCCTAATAGTAAATCATGTGAATTAATAGTTCATTCATGTGACTCAATAGTATAATCATGTGAAAAAACTAATTATAGTATAGTACCTTCAACTATACCTCCATTTTTAATTTAGTCATACAAGTATTATCAATCTTGCACCAACTCCCCTAATAGTAAATCATTTGAATCAATAGTACACACATGTGAACATATAGTTATAAGCATGTGAATTAATAGCAATTAATTGCTCATTTATCCGATTAATTACCCGATTGGTCAATATAACCTCCAGACATCAATTATTATCGAAATAAATGTTGATTTTCACTAACACTAATAATTCCAACACAATGGAACTATCAATTTCATCTTTAATCAACACGAACTTATTCATCATTAATATTATAATTCACAATATTTAATAACCAAGTCATTCCCAGGAAAGAAGGGGTTTTCCGAAAAGGATTTCTCCTTATGGGCGCGCAATTAGGTGACCAAACCTCTCCTTGACAGAACTTCTAGACATTGTCAATATTGCAAATAATAATATGAATAACTTTGCCGTCTCAATTATTAATTTAATAATATAACATATTATGCAGATGATACTGTGACAATATTTGAATCAATAATATGAGAGATATGATACAGCAATTACTGTAGCAATAATTGAGTATAACTGAGTGTCTTCTCACGTAATCATCAATAATCAATACCGTGTGCTACTATGCAACCACACGTATTACTGTACTTTTACTACCAGGTAGTTCAACAGTTTTAACGGTAACACTTTCGCCATTATATTTATAAAAAGATAATTCTGTCATTTTCTAACAACGACAATACTTCTATTGTGGGGTCCACCAATAATTGTGTCGTCGTACGAATATTCCCTGTTAAAACGAATATTCCCCGACCAATCGAATATTATATAATCACTTGCTTACTTTGCAAAATTTATAAATATTACCCACAACTATAACATTATATCAAATCCACACCATAATATTCAAAAATATATTTCGAGAAAATTATTCTTTATTAATAAAAGTTGGGGTCTTACAACCTCTCCTTCTTATGAAATTTCGTCCTCAAAATTAGGGTATGTACCTGGTATATCGAAGAGGTGAGGATATCTTGACTTCATCTCAGATTCTAACTCCCAGGTCATTTCTTCCACATCGTGGTTTCTCCACAAAACTTTGACTTGAGGTATAACCTTGGAGCGTAGAATATGATCCTTCTTATCAAAGATTTTAACAGGTAACTCTTCATACGTTAAATCTTCCTCTATCTCTTCTGGTTCTAATTCAATAATGTGGTTCGGGTCTTTCACATATTTACGTAACATAGATATGTAAAAAATGTTATGAACACGAGACATACTTGGCGGTAAGGCGAGTCTATAGGCTACAGTTCCTACTCAATCGAGGATTATAAATGGGCCAATGAATCGAGGATTGAGCTTTCCTCTCTTTCTAAATCTCGTAACTCCTTTCCATGGAGCAACACGTTACAACACATGATCTCTAATATTGAATTCCACGTCCTTTCGATGAAGATCAGCATAACTCTTTTGTCGATTTTATGAAGTTTTTATACGTTGTCGGATCGTTTGAATCTTTTCCGTAGTCATACGTACCAACTCCGGTCCCAACAACGTTGCCTCACCCACCTCATCCCAACATACTGGAGAACGAAACTTTCTTCCATACAATGCCTCAAATGGAGCCATGCCAATACTTGCATGATAACTGTTGTTGTAGGAAAACTCCACCAATGGTAAGAACTTGTCCCAACTTCCCTTGAAGTCAAGGACACAGAGTCTTAATAAATCTTCAAGAGTTTGAATAGTCCTTTTCGACTGCCCGTCCGTTTGAGGATGATATATCGAACTAAATCGTAAATCCATGCCCATAGCTTTTTGCAAACTAACCCAAAATCTTGAAGTAAATCTTGGGTCTCAATCAAAAACTATGGATACTGGCATACCATGCAATCTTACAATCTCATTTATGTACATACTAGCAAGACGTTCAAGTGTATAAGTTTCTCGTATCGATAAGAAATGAGCAGACTTGGTCAATCTATCAACAATGACCCAAATCGCATCTATGCCTTGAGAAACCTTGGGAAGACCAGTAATGAAATCCATGGTAATGTGCTCCCACTTCCATTATGGAATTTCAAGTGGTTGTAATGGACCTTTTGGCACTTGATGCTCCGCCTTAACTCGTTGACAAGTTAGACACCTTGAGATAAACCCTGTTATCTCTCTCTTCATATTGCTCCACCAAAATGTATGTCGAAGATCACGATACATTTTGGTACTCCCAGGATGGATTGCAAATGGTGCGTTATGTGCCTCCATCAAGATTTTATACTTCAAGTCAGAATTGTTAGGAACACAAAGTCTGGAGTTGACTCGAAGTATTCCTTCTTCATTGATTCTTGCTTCCGGAATAGCGTCTTCTTGTACTTTCTTCCTCATACGCATCAGCTCCAGGTCTGTAGCTTAAGCAGCTTTAACTTTATCGATTAAAGTCAGTTCTACTCGTATATTCGCCATCATCACATGGGTCCCTGGAGTCTTTAACTCTATCTCCATCCTTTGTAAGTAATATAAAATGGGTCTTTGCGTTGACAATATTGCACTCGTACCCGCATATGATCTTCTACTCAATGCGTCAGCTACTACATTCGCGTTTCCAGGATGGTATTGGATGGTATGATCATAATCTTTTAACAGCTCAAGCCATCGTCGTTGTTTGCATGTTGAGTTCTTTGAGTGAAGAAATATTTGAGGCTTTTATGATCCGTATAGATCCACACCTTCTCTCCATACGTAATGCCTCCAAATCTTAAGCGCCAAAAAATGATCGGCCGCTAATTCTAGATCATGAGTAGGATAATTCCTCTCATATTCTTTGAGTTGTCGTGAGGCATAGGCTATGACTTTTTCCATGTTGCATGAGAACACATCCTAACCCTTTGCTGAAAGCATCACTTTGTAGATGACAAATCCTCCCAGCCGATGGTATTGTCGAGCAATTTCTTTGAAATGAGTCTCCTCTTGAGTTCTTGAAAACTCTTTTCACATTCCTCGCTCCAACCGAATTTTGTATATTTTTGAGTCAGCTGAGTTAATGGAGTAGCAATTCGAGAAAACCCTTCTATGAATCTCCGATAATAACCAACTAAGCCGAGAAAGCTACGTACTTCGATCACTGACTTAGGATGCTCCCAACTTTGAATTACTTTAATCTTTGTCGGGTTAACAAATATTCCATGATTTGATATTACGTGCCCAAGGAATGCAACTGCCTCAAGCCAGAACTCGCATTTCTTCAACTTGGCATATAGCTTGTTTTCACGAAGCTTTTGGAGTATCAGCCTCAAGTGTTGCTCATGGTCTTCACGGGTTTTGGAGTATATGAGGATGTCATCAATAAAGACGACCACAAAGTGATTCAAATATTCCTTGAATACTCGGTTCATCATGTCCATGAAGGCAGCAGGAGCATTAGTCAATCCAAAAGACATGACTAGGAATTCATAATGCCCGTACCGAGTTCTGAAAGTAGTCTTTGGAATGTCATCAGTTTTAATCTTCAACTGATGATATCCAGAACGAAGATCAATCTTTGAAAAGAATTTAGCTCCTTGCAACTAGTCAAACTGGTCATCAATGCGAGGCAACGGATACCTATTTTTGATGGTGACATGATTCAACTCCCGATAATCAATACAAAGTCGCATACTTCCATCTTTCTTCTTCACGAATAGAACAGGAGCACCCCAAGGAGACGTACTAGGACGAATGAAACCGATGTCTAACAATTCCTGTAGTTGGGTTTTTAACTCCTGAAGTTCAATAGGAACCATTCGATATGGGGTTTTGGAAATGGGTTTTGTACCAGATTCAAGGTCGATACAAAATTCAATTTCACACTCTGGGGGTAGGCCAGGAAGTTCTTCAGGAAATACGTCAGGAAATTTATTAACAATAGAAAAAACATTCAAATCTGACGTATTTTTATTTAAATCCGTGACATGGGCTAAGAAAGCTTGACATCCATTTTTCAATAAATGAATAGCTTTATGACTTGATATGACAGTGATTGACTTTAGTGGTTTGGTTGCTTGAATTTGTGTAATAGGTTGGTTAGGAATATGAAAGCTAACAACCTTACGAAAATAATCAATTTTAGCATGATGAGTAGTTAACCAATCAATCCCTAAAATCACATCAAATGCATGTATTTTCAAAGAAATAAGATCAACAGGTAATGTGCGGTTAGCGATTTGAATCAAACAAGACTTATAAAAGTGGATGTAATGAAGGTTTCTCCCAACGGAGTTTCAACAGATAAGTCAAAGTCTAATTTCTCCGGAGTCAAATTTAAACGTTGAGCGCAAGTAGGAGAAATAAAAGAATGGGTAGAACCGGTATCAAATAAGGTATATACTTTGCTAGAGTTTATGATTAGCTTACCCGTGATCACCTCGTTCGGATTCCTCGCTTTTTGGGAGGTTACGACAAACGCTCTCCCTTAAACTACTGGTTTTGTCTTGTCTGGGATGGCCTTTGATGCCTCCATCCTAGCTGGACTTGACTTTGGTGCACGATAAAATCGGGCTAGGTGACCTTCTCTTCCATAATTGTAACATGCTTTGGACTGCATCACGCAGTTTGGACTGATATGTCCCTCCCCTCCGCATTTGTAACATACGACCGGTAGTCTTTCTCCTTCCTTAACAATAGGTGCTGGTGTTAACATCTTTCCGTCATTGTTAAATCTCCTCTTCTTGAAATGTCCACTCTTATTATCATGGCCATGATAACCACCGAAGTGATTACCATTTCTGGCATGTTGATTCCCTCCACGCTTATTGTCACCGCTTCGATGACTGCTACCATTGGTATTATCGACTTGTCGACTGCTCTCTCTTGGTTGGGTTGACTCATTATCGTGCTCCAATAACTGAGCCCTATTCACAACATCCGAATACAAACACAGTTTGTGAGAAATTAGGTATTGACGTATCTCGGGTTTCAAACCTCTTAGAAACATCCACGTCATTCTCTCCTTATTATCAACCAAGTGGGACGCAAACCGAGATAACTCGACAAACTTAGCTTCGTCTCGCGCCACGCGCCATTGTTTTTGCTCAAGCTTGATGAACTCTACCTCCTTCATGTGAAGAATACTTTCAGGAAAGTACTTGTCGTTGAACAGTTCTTAGAACTTCTCCCAAGACATCTTCAGTGCGGCAGGTTGAGTACACTTTACAGATTTCCACCAAAGAATCACCTCCGCAATAACATGAAGGTGGCAAAGGAACCTTTTCTCCTCGGAGCATCCTAAGACATCAAATATCTTGTTGATCTACTTTATCCACGTCTCCACCTTAAGTGGTTTTGGCTCTCCAAAAAACTCCAGTGGTCCCAGCTCCTTTAATCGCTTAATGCGGTGACATCCCGAGAGTTGTCGTTGTTTCCACCTACATTTTGGACAGAGCCGCCTCGCCGATGTTGCATAAATTGCATAAAACCTCTGAACATCCCATCGCTCATCATTTGATCGTTGTTGTTGTTTACGAGGATTATTGTCTTCTGTTGCACATTATCCCGGTATTATTAATATGTGTGACTCAACGGTCTCATGTGCTTCATTGCTTATCTCAACATTTTCTTGGATGCCATTTTCAAATACCGCCACAAAACAAGGGTTAATTAACATATCACATATTATCCCTATACTCGTCGACCAATTAAATACCAAATAAACTTAGGTAGGTCATACTAGCGAAGAATTCTCCGCCTTTCCCCTCTAGTTCTTGTCTCACATCTCACCAAATGATCATATCCCTAAGCTTTGATACCAACCGTAATGCCCCCCAAAATAGGTATACATCACCCATCTTGAGTCGCCAAATACATGGTACAAAATTCAAATACAACTTAATTATACAACAAATGTGTAAAATACGACAAAAACATAATCTAAGAGTTTTAATAAGAATATTGTCATCTGTATAATATCCACACTCAATGGAGTCCTCATTACATTTATTGTCACTCTATTTTATAGAATAGTGAGGACTACTAAAACAACTATCTGGACCGTCAATCCATTCCCCGACTCGTCCTAGTTATATTTTCATTTCCTGAAGAGAACAGTGAAAGAAAGGTTGAGCTCAACTAGCCTAGTAAGAAATATTATGACTAAGATAATGCAAAATAAATTATCCTTAGCCTTCAACAGTATAACAACTGATAGAATATAATAGACAACAAGTTTTAGATCAACAACTGCATCGGAATAAGCAAACCATTAGAAGAGACAATTAGAGCATAAAATCTACTATCTTCTATGATTTAAAAAGTTTTTCATCAACTTTATCGCTGAGACTCAGCTTAATAAATAAAATCGAATCATCCCTGCATCACGGCCAAGGATATTCATGTAATCATCAATGGTCATGATTATACCGAATAATCCCTGGTCATAATCATACCAACAACTTTCCATCAATGAACTACAGGCCAATGAGGACTTTCACCACATCATTCGTCACATTACGGTCATGATTATACCGAATAATCCCTGGTCATAATCATACCAAGTCCATCTATGCACGTAAGCCAAAGATGACTTTCATCACAATATAAGCATGAAGATGATGACAATGACATAATAATTCAATAAAACAAGTTCAAGGATAAATTTTAAAGATTTATAATTTAATTTATCCAGAAATCAATAACGTCCAAATTGTTAACATGATATACTTTTTTGTGGAGTAAAATTCAAGAATGCTCAGAAGAATATTTTCATGAAAAGATACTGGATGAAGCGCAAATATTCAGGATATTCTACTAATTTCATGGAGTATATAAGCCAAAACTTTAACCAACTAAGTATAATAGAATATATGAAACTACAAATGAATTTTCGCCCGCCATGCGGTAATCCACGTAGACAGATCATTTCCACAATTTAATAAGGAATGAATATGAAGGATCATTCACCATGCATGCGGTAATCCACATAGACAAGTTATTCCAACAGAATAATAAAGAATGGAATAACATAAGAATTCACCACGCATGCGATAGACCACATGATATAAAGTTATTCCAATGTAATAATAAAGAATGGAATAATGTAAGAATTCACCAAGCATGCGATAGATCGCATGACAGATGCAGGTTATTCCAATGTAATAATAAAGAATGGAATAACGTAAGAATTCACCGTGCATGTGATAGATAGCAACAAACAAAGTTATTCCAATGTAATAATAAAGAATGGAATAACGAGAGAATTCACCAGCATGCGATAGATCCATCATGATGACAGTTATTCCAATGAATAATAAAGAATGGAATAATGTAAGAATTCACCATGCATGTGATAGACCAAGATAAACAAAGTTATTCCAATGTAATAATAAAGAATGGTATAACAACCCTTACTAATATTGAAAGAAATAACTCTCTTCATGAATACGAAAGAAATAATACCCTTACCTTAAAGAAATTGGATATCGGAATAAAGAGGTAGCGCACTTCTTCTTCTTCTTAACTTCTCTCTATAATAATTGCTCTTGTGAGACTTAATGAATTGGTGAGAAATGAAGGAAGAATGAGCTTCTATTTATAAGAAAATATAGTTTCAATAATTGCATATTTTGGGGCATAAAATATTACAGTATAATACCTCCCTCTTTTTCTTCATTTTTAATTTAGTCCTGCAAGTATTATCAAACTTGCACCACCTCCCCTAATAGTAAATCATGTGAATTAATAGTTCATTCATGTGACTCAATAGTATAATCATGTGAAAAAAACCAATTAAAGTATAGTACCTTCAATTATACCTCCATTTTTAATTTAGTCATGCAAGTATTATCAATATTGCACCAACTCCCCTAATAGTAAATCATGTGAATCAATAGTACACACATGTGAACACATAGTTATAAGCATGTGAATTAATAACAATTAATTGCTCATTTTATCCTAGTAATTACCCGATTGGTCAATATAACCTCCGACATCAATTATTATCGAAATAAATGTCGATTTTCACTAACACTAATAATTCCAACACAATGGAACTATCAATTTCATCTTTAATCAACACGAACTTATTCATCATTAATATTATAATTCACAATATTTAATAACCAAGTCATTCCCAGGAAAGAGGGGGTTTTCCGAAAAGGATTTCTCATTATGGGCGCGCAATTAGGTGACCAAACCTCTCCTTGACAGAACTTCTAGACATTGTTAATATTACAAATAATAATATAAATAACTTTGTCATCTCAATTATTGATTTAATAATATAACATATTATGCAGATGATACTTTGACAATAATTGAATCAATAATATGAGAGATATGATGCAATGAATTACCATCAGAGCAATAATTGAGTATAACCGAGTGACTTCTCACGTAAAGTATCAATAATCAATACCGTGTGCTACTATGTAACCACGCCAGACATCGCATTTTTTTACTACCGGGTAGTTCAACAGTTTTAACGGTAAAACTTTCGCCGTTATTTTTATAAAAAGATAATTCTGTCGTTTTCTAACTACGACAATACTTCCGTTGTGGGGTCCACCAATGATTGTGCCATCCTACGAATATTCCCTGTTAAAACGAATATTCCCCGACCAATCGAATATTATATAACCACTTGCTTACTTTGCAAAATTTATAAATATTACCCACAACTATAACATTATATCAAATCCACACCATAATATTCAAAAATATATTTCGAGAAAATTATTCTTTATTCATAAAAGTTGGGGTCTTACAACAGCCTTCCAAGGTGTGTTTCAGTTATGGAAAAGATGGTCATATAGCCCAATTTTGTCCGGGGCGAAGTCAAGTCCAACCGGGATGGTCACCAAAGGCCAATACCGAATAAAATAAAGTCATTGGTTCAAGGGAGAGCATTTGTCGTGACTGACCAAAATTCGAGAAACCCGAACGAGGTGATCACGGGTAAGCTAATCTTAAACTTTTGCAAAGTTTATACCTTACTAGATACCGGTTCTACCCATTCTTTTATCTCTTCTGCTTGTGCTCAACGTTTAAACTTGACTTCGGAGAAATTAGACTTTGACGTATCAGTTGAAACTCCGTTAGGAGAAACTGTTTATAAATCTTGCTTGATCCAAGTTGGCACCATCACATTACATGTTGATCTTTATCTCTTTAAAGATACTTGTATTTGATATAATTTTAGGGATTGATTGGTTAACTACTCATCATGCCAAAATTGATTGTTTTAAATAAGGTTGTTAGTTTTATATTCTAACCAACTTTGTTATGCGAATTCAACCAACCAAACCAATAAAGTCAATCACTGTCATATCAAGCCATAAAGCCATTCGTTTATTAAAAAACGGATGTCAAGCTTTCTTATCCCATGTCATGGACTTGAACAAAAACACGTCAGATTTAAATAATATTTTTGTTGTTAGTGAATTTCCTGACGTATTTCTTGAAGAACTTCCTGGTCTACCCCCAGTAACGTGAAGTTGAATTCTTTGTTGACCTTGAACCGCGTACAAAGCCCATTTCTAAAACCTCATATTGAATGGCTCCTATTGAACTTCAGGAGTTAAAGGTCCCACTACAGGAGTTGTTGGATATCAATTTCATTCGTCCTAGTACATCTCCTTGGGGTGCTCCTATTTTATTCAGTAAAAGAGAAGAAAGCGGAGTATGCGACTTTGTATTAACTACCGAAAATTGAACCATGTCACCATTAAGAATAGGTATCTGATACCTCGCATTGATGACCTGTTCGACCAGTTACAAGGAGCACAATTCTTTTCAAAGATTGATCTACGTTATGGATATCATCAGCTGAAGATTAAAACTGAGGATATTCTGAAGACTGCCTTTAGAACTCGGTACGGGCATTATAAATTCTTAGTCATGTCTTTTGGATTGACTAATGTTCCTGCTGCTTTCATGGATATGATAAATCTTGTGTTCAAGGAATATTTGGATCAGTTCGTTGTTGTCTTTATTGATGACATCGTCATCTATTCCAAAAGTCGTGAAGATCATGAGCACCATTTGAAGCTGGTACTTCAAAGGCTTCAGGAAAATAAGCTATATGCCAAGCTGAAGAAATGCGAGTTCTGGCTTAAGGAAGTAGCATTCCTTGGGCACGTGGTGTTAAAACAGGGAATATCTGTTGACCCGGTGAAGATTGAAGCAATGCAAAGTTGGGAGCAACCGAAGTCGGTGATCGAAGTACGTAGCTTTTTGGGCTTAGCTGGCTATTATCGGAGATTCGTGGAAGGATTTTCTCGAATCGCTACTCCATTAACTCAGATGACTCGAAAAGATACAAAATTCAGTATGGAGCAAGGAATGCGAGAGGAGTTTCAAGAGCTTAAGATGAGACTCATTTCTAACTGCTCTAACAATATCATCTGGTTCGAATGGATTTGTTATCTACAGTGATGCTTTAGGCAAAGGGTTAGGATGTGTTCTCATGCAACATGAGAAAGTCATATCCTATGCCTCGCGACAACTTAAAGACTATGAGAGGAATTATCCTACTCATGATCCGGAGTTAGCGTGATCGTTCAGCGTTGAGAATATGGAGACAATACGTATGGGGAGAAAGTGTAGATTTATATGGATCATAAAAGCCTCAAATATTTCTTCACCCAAAAGGAGCTCAACATGCGGCAACGACGTTGGCTCGAGCTATTGAAAGATTATGACCATAACATTCAATATCATCCTAAAAAAGCGAACGTGGTAGCTGACACATTGAGTAGAAGATCGTATACGGGTACGAGTAAGATGTTCTTAACACAAAGACCCATTTTGTATGACTTACAAAGGATGGAGATAGAGTTAAAGGCTCCAAGTACCCACGTGATGATATCAAACATACGAGTAGAACCGACTTTAATCGATAAAATTAAAGTTACTCAAGCCACAGACCCAGAGCTGATGTATATGAAGAAGAAAGTACAAGAAGGTGTTATTCCAGAAACAAGAATCGATGAAGAAGGAATACTTCGAGTCAACTCCAGACTTTGCATTCCAAACGATTTTGACTTGAAGTATAGAATCATGATGGAGGCACACAACACACCGTTTGTAATCCATCCTGGGAGTACCAAAATGTATCATAATCTTCGACATACATTTTGGTGGAGCAATATGAAGAGAGAGATCGCGGAGTTTATCTCGAGGTGTTTAACTTGTCAACGTGTAAAGGCGGAGCATCAAGTGCCAAAGGGTCCATTGCAACCACTTGAGATTCTGAAATGGAAGTGGGAACACATTACCATGGATTTCGTTACAGGTCTTCCCAAAGTTTCTTAAGGCATAGATGCAATTTGGGTTATTGTTGATAGATTAACCAAGTCTGCTCATTTCTTGCCTATACGTGAGACGTATTCCCTTGAACGTCTTGCTTTCGTATATGCGTGAATGAGATTGTGAGATTGCATGGCATGCCAAAGATCCATAGTTTTGGATCGTGACCCAAGATTCACTTCATGATTTTGGGTTAGCTTGCGAAAAGCTATGGGCACGGATTTACTGATTGGGCTAAGATACCATCCTCAAACGGACGGCAATCGAAAAGGACTATTCAAATCCTTGAAGATCTATTAAGACTCTGTGTCTTAGATTTCAAATGAAGTTGGGATAAGTACTTGCCATTGGTGGAATTCTCCTACAACAACAGTTATCAAGAAAGTATAGGCATGGCTCCATTCGAGGCGCCAGTATGGACAAAAGTATCGCTTCTCGGATATCTTTGGGATGAGGTGGGTGAAGCAACATTATTGGGACCAGAATTGGTACGCATGACTACAGAAAAGATCCAAACGATTCGACAACTTATACAAATGACATAGGATCGACAAAAGAGTTATGCGAATCTTCATCGAAAGAACGTGAAATTTAATATTGGAGATCATGTATTGTTACGTATTTCTCCATGGAAGGGAGTTACAAGATTCTTGTGAGAGAGAAAGCTCAATCCACGATTTGTTGGTCCATTTGAGATTCTTGACCAGAATAGGAAATGTAGCCTATAGACTCAGATTACCTCCAAGCATGTCTCGTGTTCATAATATTTTCATATATCTATGCTTCGTAAATATGTGAAAGACCCAAACCAATTTATTGAGTTAGAACCAGACGAGATAACCGAAGATTTAACGTACGAGGAGGTACTTATCAAGATCTTGGATAAGAAAGAGCATGTCATACGCACAAAGGATATACCACAAGTTAAGGTTTTGTGGACGAACCATGCAATTAAGGAAATGACCTGGGAGTTGGAATCGGAATTGAAAGCGAGGTACCCTCACCTTTTCAAAATACCAGGTACGTACGTCAATTTCGAAGACGAAATTTCATAAGGAAGGGAGGTTGTGTAACATTCTAGAATTTTTAATTGTTATATTAAATATTTATTTAATATTTAAGTATTTAATGGACGTGTTTATTGTTGAATAAATAATTGTTCAATGCGATTCGATTTGGTGAATTATTTGTTAATAAATAATTAAGGAAATTAATTATCATATTATAATTTATTTTAATTATTAAATTAGAGAGTTTTGATTAAATGAATTATTATATTTTAATTTGAATTTATAATTAAAAGGATGTGTTAGTTGATTAAATAAAAGTGTGACAAATAACCTTTTATAAAGGAGTTATTAAAATAACTTAAAGGAGTTTAATTCAGTTTTGCCAAACAAGACCTAATGCTTATTAAGTCTTTAATCTAATTGTGTTTTACCAAACAAGGCATAACGATTAATTGATTATTTTTTTAGTGGATAGCCAAACAAGCCTTGTGGCTTTTGATTTTCAAATAAAATATAACTGATGTCAATTAAAGTTAGAATTATATTATATAATTAATAACTATATTATTATACGTTATATTGTTAGTACGTAGTTAGAGTTAGGAAGAAAGAACTCAGTATAAGAGAAGAAGAGAGTTTGCAGAGAGAAAAGAAGAGGGGAAGAAAGGCTAGAGAATTTGAGAAAGGAATTGGGGAGAAGAATCTTGATAATCAAAAGGATAGCCATCATCTTCTACAAACAAGGTATCATCCTACCCTTTTAAGTTTTTAAAATTTTAGTTTTCTCTTCCCTAATTCTCTGTAAAATTCTTGTGAAAGGATAAATTGTTTGATTGTGTGTGGCTTTATATGATAAACTAGTGTTGTAAAACTATTTTCATAGGTTATATATGAGTATAGTCAATGAATTGATGTTAGGTATGTGGTTTGTGAAGAAAAACTATTTTACAAAGGAGTTTATATGAATATATGTGAATATGGTTTAGTTTAAGGTAGAAATTAAGGTTTAATTAGTTGTTTAGTTGATAAATTGACTATCAGTATTTGAAAGAGGTGGTATAAACATAAATAAGGTGCTTTGAATTAACTATTTTGGTTGAAAAACAAAATCATAGTGTTGATTTTCATTGAAAACATCAAAAGTGAGTTTTATCAAAAATAATGAAATTGGATGTTTTAAATTGTTGTTTATGTTATTTTATGGGTAGAAATATGTTAAGAGTCTTTGAATTATGTTTATATGAAGTCTCTATATGAATTACATGTTAATTAGGCTGTTAGAAAGTAGCTTATAGGCCAAAATTGGCTTTTGTTCGTGTTTGCTTTGTCAAGTCGTCTCAGAAGTCTGCAATTCGACGCCACAAATCTTGACTTCAAGAAGATAACTTTTCAGCATAATACCGGGGCGCCACCAAGAGCGCCAGCGCTCGTAGTTTAATTTTTAAATGCAAATGACGAGTTAATGAGAATGGTCCGACGAAGGTACTTTTGTACTCAAAATCTGAAGGAATTGTTACGTGTTAATAGTAGGACTGTTAAGTTATGATTTCAGTATTTCTATACTATGAATGAGCATGTTATTAACAATTAACTTTTTTTGTAACGTGATTATGTGATTAAAAATCAAATCTTACATGATGAGTGTACTTAGTTATGTTTGTAAAGTGGTAGTGACTAACTATGTCATGATGACATATGTATATAGGATATTGTGATTCAAATTGTTTGGTTTAACCTACGAGCAAGGCAAGTTCCCTAATCTATTATCTTGTTGAGCCAATTATTGTTTCCAATTCGATTACAATATAATGATGCAAGGTTTCTAAACTTTAATTTTTGATATTGAGCAAGTTATTCTTGTATTTAACTTGTTGTTTAGCATGCAAATTTATATATACTAATGTTGAACAGTTTTATCATTCAAATTGCTATGCATGCTTAGTATTCAATTTTAAATAACCTTGGCTTATTATTGTTCAAGCAAGGTGTGCTATAGTTATTCAATATGTATGTTATTAGATTATTCCTAAAGCATGTTTTTAATTTACCATGTCGGTTCAGTTATGATTATTCCATAATGTAATGTTATTGATTTTATTCAACTAATCCTTAGTTGATGTTCGTCGAATTCCAAATTACCTTAAAATGTATCCAAACCAAACTCACTTTGAGTGCGGACTTGTACTCTAAATATTGAGACGAAACAACCCTATTATTAGGGGTAATTTACGCTAGCATTGAAATGTTTGTGCACAATACATTGTAAGAAGGGCCGATCCCCCCCTAGTACAAGGAGTCCCTATAGTCTTATGACTGTTAAAGTTTAAGTTAAAAAATTACTTATAACTATGGACATAGTTTGTGGTCTTAGGACCCTCAGTTATATACTTCAACTGATGATATCCAGAACGAAGATCAATCTTTGAAAAGAATTTGGCTCCTTGCAACTAGTCAAACTGGTCATCAATGCGAGGCAACGGATACCTATTTTTGATGGTGACATGATTCAACTCCGATAATCAATACAAAAGTCGCATACTTCCATCTTTTCTTCTTCACGAATAGAAACAGGAGCACCCCAAGGAGACGTCTTGGGACGAATGAAACCGATGTCTAACAATTCTCAGTAGTTGGGTTTTAACTCCCGAAGTTCAATAGAACCATTCGATATGGGTTTTGGAAATGGGTTTTGTACCGCATTCAAGGTCGATACAAAATTCAATTTCACACTCTGGGGGGTAGGCCGGAAGTTCTTCAGAAATACGTCGGGAAATTTATTAACAATAGAAAAAAACATTCAAATCGATTTATTTTTATTTAAATCTGTGACATGGGCTAAGAAAGCTTGACATCCATTTTCAATAAATGAATAGCTTTATGACTTGATATGACAGTGATTGACTTTAGTGGTTTGGTTGCTTGAATTTGTGTAATAGGTTGGTTAGGAATATGAAAGCTAACAACCTTACGAAAATAATCAATTTTAGCATGATGAGTAGTTAACCAATCAATCCCTAAAATCACATCAAATGCATGTATTTTCAAAGAAATAAGATCAACGTAATGTGCTAAGTTAGCGATTTGAATCAAACAAGACTTATAAAAGTGGATGTAATGAAGGTTTCTCCCAACGGAGTTTCAACAGATAAGTCAAAGTCTAATTTCTCCGGAGTCAAATTTAAACGTTGAGCGCAAGTAGGAGAAATAAAAGAATGGGTAGAACCGGTATCAAATAAGGTATATACTTTGCTAGAGTTTATGATTAGCTTACCCGTGATCACCTCGTTCGGATTCCTCGCTTTTGGGAGGTTACGACAAACGCCTCCTTGAACTCTTCGGTTTTGTCTTTCTGCAGGATGGCCTTTGATGCCTCCATCCTAGCTGGACTTGACTTTGGTGCACGATAAAATCGGGCTAGGTGACCTTCTCTTCCATAATTGTAACATGCTTTGGACTTCATCACGCAGTTTGGACTGATATGTCCCTCCCCTCCGCATTTGTAACATACGACCGGTAGTCTTTCTCCTTCCTTAACAATAGGTGCTGGTGTTAACATCTTTCCGTCATTATTAAATCTCCTCTTCTTGAAATGTCCACTCTTATTATTATGGCCATGATAACCACCGGGTGATTACCATTTAAGCATGTTGATTCCTCCACGCTTATTGTCACCGCTCGATGATCGCTACCATTAGTATTATCGACTTGTCGATTGCTCTCTCTTGGTTGGGTTGACTCATTATCGTGCTCCAATAATCGAGCCCTATTCACAACATCCGAATACAAACACGCTTTGAGAAATTAGGTATTGGACGTATCTCGGTTTCAAACCTCTTAGAAACATCCACGTCATTCTCTCCTTATTATCAACCAAGTGGGACGCAAACCGAGATAACTCGACAAACTTAGCTTCGTACTGCGCCAACGTCATATTATTTTGCTCAAGCTTGATGAACTCTACCTCCTTCATGTGAAGAATACTTTCAGGAAAGTACTTGTCGTTGAACAGTTCTTAGAACTTCTCCCAAGACATCTTCATCACGGCGGGTTGAGTACACTTTCTGATTTCCACCAAAGAATCTGCCTCTGCTCAATAACATGAAGGTGGCAAAGGGAACCTTTTTCTCCTCGGAGCATCCTAAGACATCAAATATCTTGTTGATCTACTTTATCCACGTCTCCACCTTAAGTGGTTTTGGCTCTCCAAAAAACTCCAGTGGTCCCAGCTCCTTTAACTGCTTAGCGGTAACCGTCCGAGAGTTGTCAGTGTTTCCACCTACATTTTGGACAGGAGCCGCCCTCGCCTGATGTTGCATAAATTGCATAAAACCTCTGAACATCCCATCGTTCATCACTTGATCGTTGTTGTTTACCTGAGGATTATTGTCTTCCTGTTGCACATTATCCTGGGTATTAATATGTGGTGACTCAACGGTCTCATGTGCTTCATTGCTTATCTCAACATTTTCGGATGCCATTTTCAAATACTGCCACAAAACAAGGGTTAATTAACATATCACATATTATCCCTATACTCTGACCGACCAATTAAATACCAAATAAACTTAGGTAGGTCATACTAGCGAAGGAATTCTCCGTCTTTTCCCTCCTAGTTCTTGTCTCACATCTCAGCCAGTGATCATATCCCTAAGCTTTGATACCAACTGTAATGCCCCCAAAATAGGTATACATCACCCATCTTGAGTCGCCAAATACATGGTACAAAATTCAAATACAACTTAATTATACAACAGTCGTGTAAAATACGACAAAACATAATCTAAGAGTTTCAATAAGAATATTGTCATCTAGACAATATCCACACTCAATGGAGTCCTCATTACATTTATTGTCACTCTATTTTATAGAATAGTGAGGACTACTAAAACAACCATCTGGACCGTCAATCCATTCCCCGACTCGTCCTAGTTATATTTTCATTTCCTGAAGAGAACAGTGAAAGAAAGGTTGAGCTCAACTAGCCTAGTAAGAAATATTATGACTAAGATAATGCAAAATAAATTATCCTTAGCCTTCAACAGTATAACAACTGATAGAATATAATAGACAACAAGTTTTAGATCAACAACTGCATCGGAATAAGCAAACCATTAGAAGAGACAATTAGAGCATAAAATCTACTATCTTCTATGATTTAAAAGTTTTTCATCAACTTTATCACGCGAGACTCGACAATATAAATAAAATCGAATCATCCCTGCATCATGGCCAAGGATATTCATGTAATCATCAATGGTCATGATTATACCGAATAATCCCTGGTCATAATCATACCAACAACTTTCCATCAATGAACTACAGGCCAATGAGGACTTTCACCACATCATTCGTCACATTATGGTCATGATTATACCGAATAATCCCTGGTCATAATCATACCAAGTCCATCTATGCACGTAAGCCAAAGATGACTTTCATCACAATATAAGCATGAAGATGATGACAATGACATAATAATTCAATAAAACAAGTTCAAGGATAAATTTTAAAGATTTATAATTTAATTTATCCAGAAATCAATAACGTCCAAATTGTTAACATGATACTTCTTTGTGGAGCAAAATTCAAGAATGCTCAGAAGAATATTTTCATGAAAAGATACTGGATGAAGCGCAAATATTCAGGATATTCTACTAATTTCATGGAGTATATAAGCCAAAACTTTAACCAACTAAGTATAATAGAATATATGAAACTACAAATGAATTTTCGCCCGCCATGCGGTAATCCACGTAGACAGATCATTTCCACAATTTAATAAGGAATGAATATGAAGGATCATTCACCATAAATGCGGTAATCCACATGACAAGTTATTCCAATGTAATAATAAAGAATGGAATAACATAAGAATTCACCACGCACGCGACGATAGACCACCACGATACGAGGTTATTCCAATGAGAATAATAAAGAATGGAATAACGTAAGAATTCACCGAGCATGCGATAGATCCGCACGAGACAAGTTATTCCAATGAATAATAAAGAATGGAATAATGAAGAATTCACCGTGCATGTGATAGAATCAAGCACAAACAAAGTTATTCCAATGAGAATAATAAAGAATGGAATAATGTAAGAATTCACCGTACGTCGATAGGCGCATAGACAGACGGGTTATTCCAACAGAATAATAAAGAATGGAATAACAGAAGAATTCACCATGCATGTGATAGACCGCACAAACAGGTTATTCCAACAGAATAATAAAGAATGGTATAACAACCCTTACTAATATTGAAAGAAATAATTCTCTTCATGAATACGAAAGAAATAATACCCCTTACCTTAGAAGAAATTGGATACTGGAATAGTGAGGTAGCAGACTTCTCTTCTTCTTCACTCTATAATAATTGCTCTTGTGAGACTTAATGAATTGGTGAGAAATGAAGGAAGAATGAGCTTCTATTTATAAGAAAATATAGTTTCAATAATTGCATATTTTGGGGCATAAAATATTACAGTATAATACCTCCCTCTTTTTCTTCATTTTTAATTTAGTCCTGCAAGTATTATCAAACTTGCACCACCTCCCCTAATAGTAAATCATGCGAATTAATAGTTCATTCATGTGACTCAATAGTATAATCATGTGAAAAAAACCAATTAAAGTATAGTACCTTCAATTATACCTCCATTTTTAATTTAGTCATGCAAGTATTATCAATATTGCACCAACTCCCCTAATAGTAAATCATGTGAATCAATAGTACACACATGTGAACACATAGTTATAAGCATGTGAATTAATAACAATTAATTGCTCATTTATCCGGTTAATTACCCGATTGGTCAATATAACCTCCAGACATCAATTATTATCGAAATAAATGTCGATTTTCACTAACACTAATAATTCCAACACAATGGAACTATCAATTTCATCTTTAATCAACACGAACTTATTCATCATTAATATTATAATTCACAATATTTAATAACCAAGTCATTCCCAGGAAAGAGGGGGTTTTCCGAAAAGGATTTCTCATTATGGGCGCGCAATTAGGTGACCAAACCTCTCCTCGATGTAACTTCTGACATTGTTAATATTACAAATAATAATATAAATAACTTTGTCATCTCAATTATTGATTTAATAATATAACATATTATTACGGATGATACTTTTGACAATAATTGAATCAATAATATGAGATATGATATGCAAATTCTTATCGTAGCAATAATTGAGTATAATCGGTGACTTCTCACGTAAGTATCAATAATCAATACCGTGTGCTACTACGTAACCACGCCAGATCATCGTACTTTTTTTACTACCGGTAGTTCAACAGTTTTAACGGTAAAAACTTTCGCCGTTATTTTTATAAAAAGATAATTCATCGCTTTTCTAACTACTGACAATACTTCCGTTAGGGGGGTCACCAATGATTGTGCCATCCTACGAATATTCCTGTTAAAACGAATATTCCCAATTAATCGAATATTATATAACCACTTGCTTACTTTGCAAAATTTATAAATATTACCCACAACTATAACATTATATCAAATCCACACCATAATATTCAAAAATATATTTCGAGAAAATTATTCTTTATTCATAAAAGTTGGGGTCTTACAACAGCCTTCCAAGGTGTGTTTCAGTTATGGAAAAGATGGTCATATAGCCCAATTTTGTCCGGTAGCGAAGTCAAGTCCAACTGGGATGGTCACCAAAGGCGACTACGAATAAAATAAAGTCAGTGGTTCAAGGGAGAGCATTTGTCGTGACTGACCAAAATTCGAGAAACCCGAACGAGGTGATCACGGGTAAGCTAATCTTAAACTTTTGCAAAGTTTATACCTTACTAGATACCGGTTCTACCCATTCTTTTATCTCTTCTGCTTGTGCTCAACGTTTAAACTTGACTTCGGAGAAATTAGACTTTGACGTATCAGTTGAAACTCCGTTAGGAGAAACTGTTTATAAATCTTGCTTGATCCAAGTTGGCACCATCACATTACATGTTGATCTTATCTCTTTAAAGATACTTGTATTTGATATAATTTTAGGGATTGATTGGTTAACTACTCATCATGCCAAAATTGATTGTTTTCGTAAGGTTGTTAGTTTTTATATTCCTAACCAACCTGTTATGCGAATTCAACCAACCAAACCAATAAAGTCAATCACTGTCATATCAAGCCATAAAGCCATTCGTTTATTAAAAAACGGATGTCAAGCTTTCTTATCCCATGTCATGGACTTGAACAAAAACACGTCAGATTTAAATAATATTTTTGTTGTTAGTGAATTTCCTGACGTATTTCCTGAAGAACTTCCTGGTCTACCCCCAGAACGTGAAGTTGAATTCTTTGTTGACCTTGAACCGGGTACAAAGCCCATTTCTAAAACCTCATATTGAATGGCTCCTATTGAACTTCAGGAGTTAAAGGTCCCACTACAGGAGTTGTTGGATATCAATTTCATTCGTCCTAGTACATCTCCTTGGGGTGCTCCTATTTTATTCGTAAAGAAGAAAGACGGGAGTATGCGACTTTGTATTAACTACCGAAAATTGAACCATGTCACCATTAAGAATAGGTATCTGATACCTCGCATTGATGACCTGTTCGACCAGTTACAAGGAGCACAATTCTTTTCAAAGATTGATCTACGTTATGGATATCATCAGCTGAAGATTAAAACTGAGGATATTACGAGACCGCCTTTAGAACTTCCTAATGACGGGCATTATAAATTCTTAGTCATGTCTTTTGGATTGACTAATGCTCCTGCTGCTTTCATGGATATGATAAATCTTGTGTTCAAGGAATATTTGGATCAGTTCGTTGTTGTCTTTATTGATGACATCGTCATCTATTCCAAAAGCCGTGAAGATCATGAGCACCATTTGAAGCTGGTACTTCAAAGGCTTCAGGAAAATAAGCTATATGCCAAGCTGAAGAAATGCGAGTTCTGGCTTAAGGAAGTAGCATTCCTTGGGCACGTGGTGTTAAAACAGGGAATATCTGTTGACCCGGTGAAGATTGAAGCAATGCAAAGTTGGGAGCAACCGAAGTCGGTGATCGAAGTACGTAGCTTTTTGGGCTTAGCTGGCTATTATCGGAGATTCGTGGAAGGATTTTCTCGAATCGCTACTCCATTAACTCAGATGACTCGAAAAGATACAAAATTCGTATGGAGCAAGGAATGCGAGAGGAGTTTCCAAGAGCTTAAGATGAGACTCATTTCGGCACCTGTTCTAACAATATCATCTGGTTCGAATGGATTTGTTATCTACAGTGATGCTTTAGGCAAAGGGTTAGGATGTGTTCTCATGCAACATGAGAAAGTCATATCCTATGCCTCGCGACAACTTAAAGACTATGAGAGGAATTATCCTACTCATGATCTGGAGTTGGCAGCAGTCGTTTTCGCGTTGAGAATATGGAGACAATACCTGTATGGGGAGAAAGTGTAGATTTATATGGATCATAAAAGCCTCAAATATTTCTTCACCCAAAAGGAGCTCAACATGCGGCAACGACGTTGGCTCGAGCTATTGAAAGATTATGACCATAACATTCAATATCATCCTAAAAAAGCGAACGTGGTAGCTGACACATTGAGTAGAAGATCGTATACGGGTACGAGTAAGATGTTCTTAACACAAAGACCCATTTTGTATGACTTACAAAGGATGGAGATAGAGTTAAAGGCTCCAAGTACCCACGTGATGATATCAAACATACGAGTAGAACCGACTTTAATCGATAAAATTAAAGTTACTCAAGCCACAGACCCAGAGCTGATGTATATGAAGAAGAAAGTACAAGAAGGTGTTATTCCAGAAACAAGAATCGATGAAGAAGGAATACTTCGAGTCAACTCCAGACTTTGCATTCCAAACGATTTTGACTTGAAGTATAGAATCATGATGGAGGCACACAACACACCGTTTGTAATCCATCCTGGGAGTACCAAAATGTATCATAATCTTCGACATACATTTTGGTGGAGCAATATGAAGAGAGAGATCGCGGAGTTTATCTCGAGGTGTTTAACTTGTCAACGTGTAAAGGCGGAGCATCAAGTGCCAAAGGGTCCATTGCAACCACTTGAGATTCTTGAAATGGAAGTGGGAACACATTACCATGGATTTCAAGTTCTGTGTCTTCCCAAAGTTTCTTAAGGCGTAGATGCAATTTGGGTTATTGTTGATAGATTAACCAAGTCTGCTCATTTCTTGCCTATCACGTGAGACGTATTCCTTGAGCGTCTTGCTCGTATGTGCGTGAATGAGATTGTAAGATTGCATGGCATGCCAAGATCCATAGTTTTGGATCGTGACCCAAGATTCACTTCATGATTTTTTGGGTTAGCTTACTGAAGCTATAGCGCGGATTTATTTATCTGATTCGGCATACCATCCTCAAACGGACGGGCAATCGAAAAGGACTATTCAAATCCTTGAAGATCTATTAAGACTCTGTGTCTTAGATTTCAAATGAAGTTGGGATAAGTACTTGCCATTGGTGGAATTCTCCTACAACAACAGTTATCAAGAAAGTATAGGCATGGCTCCATTCGAGGCGTTGTATGGACAAAAGTATCGTTCTCCAGTATGCTGGGATGAGGTGGGTGAAGCAACATTATTGGGACCAGAATTGGTACGCATGACTACAGAAAAGATCCAAACGATTCGACAACTTATACAAATGACATAGGATCGACAAAAGAGTTATGCGGATCTTCATCGAAAGGACGTGAAATTTAATATTGGAGATCATGTATTGTTACGTATTTCTCCATGGAAGGGAGTTACAAGATTCGGTAAGAGAGGAAAGCTCAATCCACGATTTGTTGGTCCATTTGAGATTCTTGATCGAATAGGAAATGTGGCCTATAGACTCGTATTACCTCCAAGCATGTCTCGTGTTCATAATGTTTTTCATATATCTATGCTTCGTAAATATGTGAAAGACCCAAACCAATTTATTGAGTTAGAACCAGACGAGATAACCGAAGATTTAACGTACGAGGAGGTACTTATCAAGATCTTGGATAAGAAAGAGCATATCCATACGCCTGAAAGGATATACCACAAGTTAAGGTTTTGTGGACGAACCATGCACCAAGGAGGAAATGACACGGAGTTGGAATCGGAATTGAAAGCGAGGTACCTCACCTTTTCAAAATACCAGTATGCGTCGTCCAATTTCAAGACGAAATTTCATAAGGAAGGAGGTTGTGTAACATTCTAGAATTTTTAATTGTTATATTAAATATTTATTTAATATTTAAGTATTTAATGGACGTGTTTATTGTTGAATAAATAATTGTTCAATGTGATTCGATCTGGTGAATTATTTGTTAATAAATAATTAAGAAATTAATTATCATATTATAATTTATTTTAATTATTAAATTAGAGAGTTTTGATTAAATGAATTATTATATTTTAATTTGAATTTATAATTAAAAGGATGTGTTAGTTGATTAAATAAAAGTGTGACAAATAACCTTTTATAAAGGAGTTATTAAAATAACTTAAAGGAGTTTAATTCAGTTTTGCCAAACAAGACCTAATGCTTATTAAGTCTTTAATCTAATTGTGTTTTACCAAACAAGGCATAACGATTAATTGATTATTTTTTTAGTGGATAGCCAAACAAGCCTTGTGGCTTTTGATTTTCAAATAAAATATAACTGATGTCAATTAAAGTTAGAATTATATTATATAATTAATAACTATATTATTATACGTTATATTGTTAGTACGTAGTTAGAGTTAGGAAGAAAGAACTCAGTATAAGAGAAGAAGAGAGTTTACAGAGAGAAAAGAAGAGGGGAAGAAAGGCTAGAGAATTTGAGAAAGGAATTGGGGAGAAGAATCTTGATAATCAAAAGGATAGCCATCATCTTCTACAAACAAGGTATCATCCTACCCTTTTAAGTTTTTAAAATTTTAGTTTTCTCTTCCCTAATTCTCTGTAAAATTCTTGTGAAAGGATAAATTGTTTGATTGTGTGTGGCTTTATATGATAAACTAGTGTTGTAAAACTATTTTCATAGGTTATATATGAGTATAGTCAATGAATTGATGTTAGGTATGTGGTTTGTGAAGAAAAACTATTTTACAGTGAGTTTATATGAATATATGTGAATATGGTTTAGTTTAAGGTAGAAATTAAGGTTTAATTAGTTGTTTAGTTGATAAATTGACTATTGTATTTGAAAGAGGTGGTATAAACATAAATAAGGTGCTTTGAATTAACTATTTTGGTTGAAAAACAAAATCATAGTGTTGATTTTCATTGAAAACATCAAAAAGTGAGTTTTTATCAAAAATAATGAAATTGGATGTTTTAAATTCGTTGTTTATGTTATTTTATGGGTAGAAATATGTTAAGAGTCTTTGAATTATGTTTATATGAAGTCTCTATATGAATTACATGTTAATTAGGCTGTTAGAAAGTAACTTATAGGCCAAAATTGGCTTTTGTTCGTGTTGTTCTTTGTTTCATGCAAAGTCTGCAATTGACGCCACACGATGCGACTTGAAGATGACTTTTATGCCAAGAATACGGCTACCACGAGAAGCGCTTGACCTCGTAGTTTAATTTTTCTTGTGCAAATACGAGTTGATGAGAATGGTCTCGATTGGTACTTTTTGTACTCAAAATCTGAAGGAATTGTTACGTGTTAATAGTAGAATTTGTTAAGTTATGATTTCAAAGATTTCTATACTATGAATGAGCATGTTATTAACAATTAACTTTTTTTGTAACGTGATTATGTGATTAAAAATCAAATCTTACATGATGAGTGTACTTAGTTATGTTTGTAAAGTGGTAGTAGTAACTAACTATGTCAAGATGACATATGTATATAGGATATTGTGATTCAAAATGTTTGGTTTAACCTACGAGCAAGGCAAGTTCCCTAATCTATTATCTTGTTGAGCCAATTATTGTTTCCAATTCGATTACAATATAATGATGCAAGGTTTCTAAACTTTAATTTTTGATATTGAGCAAGTTATTCTTGTATTTAACTTGTTGTTTAGCATGCAAATTTATATATACTAATGTTGAACAGTTTTATCATTCAAATTGCTATGCATGCTTAGTATTCAATTTTAAATAACCTTGGCTTATTATTGTTCAAGCAAGGTGTGCTATAGTTATTCAATATGTATGTTATTAGATTATTCCTAAAGCATGTTTTTAATTTACCATGTCGGTTCAGTTATGATTATTCCATAATGTAATGTTATTGATTTTATTCAACTAATCCTTAGTTGATGTTCGTCGAATTCCAAATTACCTTAAAATGTATCCAAACCAAACTCACTTTGGTGCGGACTTGTACTCTAAATATTGAGACGAACAACCCTATTATTAGGGGTAATTTACGCTTAGCATTGAAATGTTTGTGCACAATACATTGTAAGAAGGGCTGATCCCCCTAAGTACAAGGAGTCCCTATAGTCTTATGACTGTTAAAGTTTAAGTTAAAAAATTACTTATAACTATGGACATAGTTCGTGGTCTTAGGACCCTCAGTTATATACTTCAGAATGTTGATAAATCATATTGTTTAATTCTTTCGAGCCTCTTATTTGACAGTTGTTGTAAAGATTTTCATTCATTATTGTTTCAAGTGAGCTTTGTTTGCTCACTCTTGCTTATATAATTATTACAGTTAAAGATGAGAAGGTTGATGTACCTAGCACCAGTAAGGAAAAAGGAAAGATAAGATGAACAAGTATTGAAGATTTATAATATGATGATATTCTATTATCAGTTTTCAATTGAATGGTTGTAATGAAGTTTATTTATTTTCCGCATTTGAATGATTGTATTTAAAGGTTAGACAACCTGGGAGATTTTTATTATGTAACCCTTTAATGGGGAATGTTTTATTTATTCAATTTTATTATGATTGGGTAGTTAGATATGAATGTTTGATTAAGTGAACACCAAATCCTGTGGGAATGAAGTACCTGGGTTTGGGGGTGTCACAAGTTGTAAGACCCCAACTTTTTATTAATAAAAATTGAATTTCCTCTAATTATTATTTTGAATAATAAGGTGTTAATACAATAGACAACAAGTTTTAAATCAATATTCGCAGCGGAAATAATAATTCATAGAAGAGTTACGTAGAAAATGAAATCTACTATTATCTATGAATTTAAAAGTCCATCATCAATATTTTATCCCTGTAACATCAATCAATATACTTCTTAAGTCAAATATTCATCTTTACTCTCTGCGCCAAAGATATTCATCATTGGTTATGTTCATCTCAACACTGTACATCTTTTACTACGTGCCAAAGATATTCATAAGAAAATCAACTATCTTTGCACTACGGGCCAAAGATATTCTAATATCATCATTTAGGACCGAGGATGATGAAAAATATTTTAAAGAAAACGAATCCAAAGAAAACAAAAGAACAAATAATAAGGATTAAGTACTTTAAATAATCCAAGTTCAAAAATACTTCATAAATAACCATAGTGAAGTAAAATTCAAGAATAATCAAAACATGGATACAATCAAAGCTAGTATCCATAATAGATATTTTGACAAAATCAAAATTTTAATTTTTCTACGTGAATAAGACCGTATTCGTGAATAAGATCGATATCGTGAATAGTCTTGAGTATCGTGAATAAGAACTCAACACTAAAAGACAAGAATTTTACAAGAAAAATCTTACCAATACTTCGGCATAATGATATTAGAAGAAATAATACCATTTAAAAAAAAATTACATCCCTTACCTCGAAAAGACAGTACTTCTGACTGGAATACTGGATATAGTGCTAGAGGGAACTTGTACAGTATAGCAATACTCAAAGTCTCAAAATACTCACAAGAATACGCTCGATAATATAGAGAGAGAAAGAGAGAGAAAACTTATTTCTGGTGTAATTTTTAATTCTAACATAAGCACCCTATTTATAGGAAAATGCTTAGAATACCAAAGCAAAAAATTTAATAAAATATTAATATATTTATATAAATTTCCTTAGCCCACTTTTTTGGTCAAAAACACCAGCCACCATCCCACCAAAATCACAAAAAACATTTTTGTTAATAAAATTATTTAAGACTCCAAAAATCAATTCAGACCCAATATACCGGAACTTCAATAATTCACAATAAATAGCCCTTTTATCAGAAAAATTCAAATCTTATGTCCATTCCATAGGAAATTCAATTCTCTACAACTTTGTAAGTTTAAGTTTTACCAAATTCCAAACAGAAATTGACCGAAATCCAAATACGGACGATTTTACAGGCTATAATCAAATTTCAGTCAAGAAATGGGGTCCACAAACATGAAAAACATGTTTTAAATATTTCTAGTAACAAAAATACTCTTCCACCTCACTTATTCGTATATCCCACATTCATTGTAAAATATCACCATTATTATATTATTAAAATATAATAATATATTTAAATGAATTATTTTATCGAAAAAGATAAAATATCAATTTTCAACAATTGTCACATTAAAAATTTTCTCCATCTATATCCACATAAAATGAATATTTTCCTTATCATAATAATTAATAATTAATTATTCATAAATAATATTACAGAATCACAATACTGACAACCAGGCCGTTCCCAGGAAAAAGGGGGCTTTCCAATAAGGATTTCTCCTTATTGGCGCGCAATTAGGTGACCAAATCTCTCCTTAGGCAGAATTTTCTAGACATTGCCAATAATGCTATCTAATAATATTATTCAAATAATATGAATTACTGATTTGATATAGGAAAATATTGTGCAGTGACAATTATTGAAACAACAATAATATAAAATATCAATGTAGCAATTATTGAATCAATAAAATAAAATATTGAATAATGAATTATCGTAACAATTATTGAGTAGTGCCTTCTTATGTAAGAATCAATAATTGATGCAATCTGCAAGTGTCTTCTTGTGTTTTAACCTTGAATTA
The DNA here is from genome assembly GCA_020205615.1 of Panax quinquefolius. Classification (NCBI taxonomy): domain Eukaryota; kingdom Viridiplantae; phylum Streptophyta; class Magnoliopsida; order Apiales; family Araliaceae; genus Panax; species Panax quinquefolius. The sequence goes on from CM035168.1 coordinate 87,896,621, forward strand.
TTCCAACAAGATTAATTGAGAATAACTACGTCGTTATTTATAAATAACTTATACTTGTCATTTTCTTCATCCAATCTCTTTCGGTTATGGGGCCCACATAAAAATTTGTCTTGGTCGTCATTTAATATATTCCCAAACAAAGAAGAATATTCCACGGCCAAACGAATATTCCTCGACAACAATGAATATTTTATAACCACTTGCTTATTTGAAATATTTACGCATTTTACCCATAACTAACCACATTAATCAAATCAACCCTTACTATTTCAAAATAATAAATAGAGGAAATTTAATTTCATTTATAATAAGTTGAGGTTTTACAACCTCCTTTCCTTATGAAATTTCGTCCTCGAAATTGACGTACGTACCTAGTGTTTCGAAAAGGTGAGGATACCTCGCTTTTATTTTTGTTTCCAACTCCCAGGTCATTTTCTTAATAGCATGGTTCCTCCACAAAATTTTGACTTGTGGTATGACCTTTGTGCGTAGGACATGCTCCTTCCTATCCAAGATCTTGACAGGTACCTCTTTGTACGTTAAGTCTTCGACTATCTCGTCTCGGTTTAACTTCAATAACGTGGTTCGGGTCTTTCACATATTTACGAAGCATAGATATGTGAAAAATATTATAAACACGAGACATGCTTGGAGGTAACGCGAGTCTATAGGCCACATTTCCTACTCGGTCAAGAATCTGAAATGGACCAATGAATTGTGGATTGAGCTTTCCTCTTTTCCCAAATCTTGTAACTCCCTTCCATGGAGCAACACGCAATAATACATGATCCCCAATAATAAATTACACGTCCTTTTGATGAAGATCCGCATAACTTTTTTTTTGATCCTGTGCCGTTTGTATACGTTGTCGAATCATTTGGATATTTTCTGTAGTCATACGTACCAACTCTGGTCCCAATAATGTTGTTTCACCCACCTCGTCCCAACATACTGGAGAGTGACACTTTCGTCCATACAATGCAACAAATGGGGCCACACCTATACTTGCCAGATAACTGTTGTTGTAAGAGAATTCCCCAATGGTAAATACTTATCCCAACTCCCTTTGAAGTCTAGGACACAGAGTCTTAATAGATCTTCAAGAGTTTGAATAGTCCTCTCTGATTGTCCGTTCGTTTGAGGATGATATGCCGAACTGAATCGTAAATCCGTGCCCATAACTTTTTGCAAGCTAACCCAAAATCGTGAAGTGAATCTTGGGTCACGATCCGAAACTATGGATACTGGAATGCCATGCAATCTCACAATCTCATTTACGTACATACGAGCAAGATGATCAAGGGAATAAGTCTCGCGTATAGGCAAGAAATGAGCAAACTTCGTTAATCTATCAACAATAACCCAAATAGCATCTATGCCTTTAGAAACCGTGGGAAGAACCGTAACGAAATCCATGGTAATGTGTTCCCACTTCCATTTCGGAATCTCAAGTGGTTGCAACGGACCCTTAGGCACTTGATGCTCCGCCTTTACACGTTAACAAGTTAAACACCTCGAGATAAACTTTGCGATCTCTCTCTTTATATTGTTCCACCAAAATGTATGTTGAAGATCACAATACATTTTGGTACTTCCAAGATGGATCGCAAATGGTGTATTGTGTGCCTCCATCATGATCTTGTACTTTAAATTAGAATCGTTAGAAACACAAAGTCTGGAGTGGACTCGAAGTATTCCTTCTTCATCGATTCTTGCTTCTGGAATAGCACCTTCTTGTACTTTCTTCTTCATATGCATCGTCTCTAGGTCTGTGGCTTGAGCAACTTTAACTTTTTCGATTAAAGTTGGTTCTATGCGTATACTTGACATCATCGCATGGGTCCCCGGAGTCTTGAATTCTATCTTCATCTTTTGTAAATCACACAAAATGGGCCTTTGTGTTGACAACATCGCACTCATTCCCGCATAAGATCTTCTACTCAACGCGTCAGCTACTACGTTCGCTTTTCCAAGATGGTATTAAATAGTATGGTCGTAATCTTTCAACAGCTCAAGTCAACGTCGTTGCCGCATGTTGAGTTCCTTTTGGGTGAAGAAATATTTGAGGCTTTTATGGTCTGAATATATCTCCACTTTCTCCCCATATAGATAGTGCTTCCAAATCTTTAGCGCGAAAACGGCTGCTGCCAACCTTAGACCATGAGTAGGATAATTCCTCTCATATTCTTTAAGTTGTCGCGAGGCATAGGCTATGACTTTCCCATGTTGCATGAGAACACATCCTAACCCTTTGCCTGAAGCGTCGCTGTAGATAACAAATCCATCCGAACTAGATGGTATTGTCAGAACATGTGCCGAAATAAGTCTCCTCTTGAGATCTTGAAAACTCTTCTCGCATTCCTCGCTACATATAAATTTTGTATCCTTCTGAGTCAGCTGAGTTAATGGAGTAGCAATTCGAGAAAATCCTTCCATAAATCTCCAATAATAACCAGCTAATCCCAGAAAGCTACGTACTTCGGTCACCGACTTCGGTTGCTCCCAACTTTGTATTGCTTGAATATTCACGGGTCAACAGATACTCCATGTTTTGACACCACGTGCCCAAGGAATGCTACTTCCTCAAGCCAGAACTCGCATTTCTTCAACTTAGCATAAAGCTTGTTTTCACGAAGCCTTTGGAGTACCAGCTTCAAATGGTGCTCATGATCTTCACGGCTTTTGGAATATATGAGGATGTCATCAATAAAGACAACAACGAACTGATCCAAATATTCCTTGAATATTCGGTTCATCATATCCATGAAAGCCGTAGGAGCATTAGTCAATCCAAAAGACATGACCAAGAATTCATAATGCCCGTCTCGGAGTTACGAAGGCGGTCTTTGGGATATCCTCGCCTAATCTTCACCGATAATATCTAGAATCGAAGATCAATCTTTGAAAAGAATTGTGCTCCTTATGGCGGGTCAAACCGGTCATCAATGCGAGGTAAGCGGATACCTATTCTTGATAGTGACATGGTTTAATTCTCGATAGTCGTACAAAGTCGCATACTTAGTCTTTTCTTCTTTACAAATAAAACAGAGCACCCCAAGGAGATGTACTAGGATGAATGAAACCGATGTCCAACAACTCCACGTAGTTGGACCTTTAACTCCACGAAGTTCAATAGAGCCATTCGATATGGGGTTTTAGAAATGGGCTTTGTACTCGGGTTCAAGATCAATAAAGAATTCAACTTCACGTTACGGTGGTAGGCGGGAAGTTCTTCGAAAATACGTCGGAAATTTACTAACAATAGGAATATTATTCAAATCCGACGTGTCTTTATTCAAATCCATAACATGGGCTAAGAAAGCTTGACATCCGTTTTTCAATAAACGAATAGCTTTATGACTTGATATGAATGTGATTGATTTTAGTGGTTTAGTTGCTTGAATTCGTACAATAGGTTGGTTAGGAATATGAAAACTAACAACCTTACGAAAAAAATCAATTTTGGTATGATGAGTAGTTAACCAATCAATCCCTAAAATCATATCAAAATCAAGTATCTTTAAAGAGATAAGGTCAACAGGTAATGTGATGGTGCTAACTTGGATCAAACAAGATTTATAAACAGTGGATGTAATGAAAGTTTCTCTTAACGGAGTCTCCACAGATAAATCAAAGTCTAATTTCTCCGGAGTCAAGTTTAAATGTTAAACACAAGAAGGAGAGATAAATGAATGGGTAGCACCGATATCTAGTAAGGTATAAACTTCGCAAGAATTTATGATTAGCTTACCCGTGATCACCTCGTTTGGGTTCCTCGCATTTTGACCAGTCACGACAAACGCTCTTCCAGGAACCATTGACTTTGACTTTTTTAGGACAACCTTTTGAGTCACCATTCCCGCTGGACTTGGTTTCGCTATCGTACAATCTCGAGCGGTATGTCCTTCCTTTCCACAATTATAGCATACCTTGAACTGTTGTGACAGTTTGATGATGATATCCCTCTTTTCGCATTTATAGCATATATGACCGGTGGTCGTTTCTCCTCCCTTAGAACCAGATTCTTTCTTTGGTCTTGGACGTCTTCATATTATCATTGTTGAATCTCCTCTTTTAAAACCTCCCCGACTCGCTTCTTCTATTTTCATGGCTACGATTACCACCAGTGGTTACCGCTTTTGTCCAGTATTTTTCTTTCTCCGGTTATCGTTGTTTCGATGATCATTGTTGTGACGCCCCCAAAATAGGTATACATCACCCATTTTGAGTCGCCAAATACATGGTACAGAAAAAAAACAACTACAACTTTATTAATACAATTGTCGTGCAAAATACTACAACACATACTGTGAGTTTAAATACAATATTGTCTTTTAGACAATATCCACACCCAAATAAAGTCCTCATTATAATTATTGATGCACTATTTTACAAAATAGTGAGGACTACTAAAACAGCTATCTTGAATCATCACTCCGTACCCCGGCTAGTCCCTATTAAACTCTCACCTCCTGAGAAGAAAAATGGAACAAAAAGGAAAAGGGTGAGCTCAACTAGCCCAGTAAAGAACATTATGACTAAGATAATATACAACAAATTATCCTTAGTCTTCAACAGGGAAAATCTGATAGAATACAATAGACAACAAGTTTTAGATCAACAACTGCAGCGAAAACAATAATTCATTAGAAGAGTTAAGTAGAGAATGAAATCTACTATCAAATATGAATTTAAAAGTCCATCATCAATATTTTATCCCTGTAACATCAATCAATATACATCTTTGCACTACGGGCCAAAGATATTCATTTGTATCACGAGTTGGTCATGTTCATCTCAACACCTGTTCATCTTTACACTACAGGCCAAAGATATTCATCAGGTAATCATTCATCTTTGCACTACAGGCCAAAGATATTCATTAAGTATCACCATTAAGGATCGAGGATGATGAAAAGATTTTGAAAACGAATCCAAATGAGACGTAAGGATAAATATTAAGGATTCAGTATTTTGGTTTATCCAAATTCAATAATACTCCATAATAACCAAGTGTGAAGTAGAATTCAAAAATAAAGATCAAAACATGGATACAATCAAAGATAGTAACCATAAAAGACATCTGGAAGAAAAGAAAAATTTCATTTTTGGTGAATAGTCTTGATTTGTGAATAGTGTCAGATATCGTGAATAGTCAGATACGTGAATAGTCACCCCGGTCGACACAACAAGTTCCAAATTTGATTAAAAGTTCAGATCAATACTTACGCATAATGATATTGAAAGAAATAATATCATACATGAAGAAAATAACATCCCTTACCTCAAAATAACCGTACTTCTGATTAGAATACTGGATATAGTGCTGAAGGAACTTGCACCGTAAAGCAACACTCAAGTATCAAAATAATCACAAGAATACGCTCGATAATATAGAGAGAGAAAGAGAGAAAGCTTATGTTTCTGGTATGATTTTCAATTCTAACTTAGCCCTCTATTTATAGAAAAATGTTTGCCCGCCGAAGCAGACTTGACCTGCTACCTGATGGCTTTACCTGCTACTATTGCCACCCACCATATTTGAAATTTAATTTGAGCACATTTCTCACCAACCACAAGTGGGGCCCACTCAATTCTAGAATTTTCCACCAAAATCAATTATAACCCTAATTTTCGAAGCAGTCACCTCTTAAAATTCATAACAAATCATTCGTTCATTTTTAACGGTTCAAAATTTGTGGACATATACCCAACTTATATATGTATAACATATCCAAAAATCACAACGATCCAACGGTCAGATTAAAAATTATAACTCACACAATATATCGTAAAAATGCTGATTTGATTTTTAATACCTCCATTCCGACAAAAATACAGATAAAACACCTCAACATTAACTCCTTCAATTATAATCACATAAAATAAATAAATCCATCATTTATATAAAATAAATATTTCCTTATCATATGAATCAATAATTAATTATTTACAGATAATATTACAGAATCACAATTATGACAACCAGGCCATTCCCAAGAAAGAGGGGGCTTTCCAATAAGGATTTCTCCTTAGTGGCGCGCAATTAGATGACCTAACCTCTCCTTGACAGAACTTTCTAGACATTGTCAATAATGCTATCTAATAATATTATTCAAACAATATGAATTATTGATCTAATAATGGAAAATACAGTGCAGTGATAATTATTGAAACAACAATAATATAAAATATCAACGCAACAATTATTGAATCAATAAAATAAAATATTAAACAGTAACTACTGTAACAATTATTGAGTAGTTTCTTCTTACGTAAGGATCAATAATTCAAAAATACTGTGCAATACCGCATGCTACTGTGCAACCACGCATATTACTGTATTTTAATCACCGGGTATTCTAACAGTGTTAACGATAACGATTACGCCGTTATTTATAACAACTCAAATTTGTTATTTTCTTCATTCGACAATTATCCTGTTATGGGGCCCACGAATGACTCCACCGTCATACGGATATTCCCAACAAAAAGAATATTCCACGACCAAACGAATATTCCCCAACAAAAGGAATATTTTATAACGACTTGTTTATTTTGTAAAATTTGCACATTTCACCCATAACCAAAGCATTATATCAAATTAACTCCTTACTATTTCAAGATAATAAATAGAGAAAATTCAATTTTATTTATAATAAGTTGGGGTCTTACAACTGTCACCGGTATGATCCTGATTGTGGTCCCTCGGTTGAACGTACTCGTTATCTCGCTCTAATAATTGAGCCATGTTGACAACATCTGAATAGAGAGAAAATTTATGAGAAATGAGATATTGACGTATGCCGGGTTTCAAACCTCTCAGAAACATCCGCGTCATACGTTTCTCATTCTCCACCAAATGAGGTGCAAACCTGGATAACTCTGCAAACTTCGCCTCGTACTGGGACACCGTCATGTTATTTTGTTCTAGTCTAATAAAATCCATTTCCTTCATATGACGAATACTTTCAAGAAAGTACTTATCATTGAACAGTTTCTGTAACGTCTCCCAAGATATGCTGAGTGCGGCTAGATGGGTACGCTTCACAGATTCCCACCAGTAATCTGCCTCATTACGAAACATAAAGGTGACGAATTGAACCTTCTGTTCCTCCGTGCATCCCAAGACATCGAATATCTTGGTAATTTGCTTGACCCAAGTTGTAAGGTTTGTAATATTCATGAACGCAATCAAATTGCAAAAATAAGCGGAAACGTGGAAAATCAGAGTTTAAAATTTTACAAACCATATACCGGGATCACCCTTTATGCACAATTATTAATTAAACGAAAAATTGAAGAAGAAATCATACCTCAAGATCCGAGCTTCCTCGTACAAGTTCACCTCCAATTCTTTTCGCGTTCAACTTGAATCCACCGGGTTTGGTTCCTTCCTTTGATCAACGTTAGCCACCCAAGTGTTTGGCCTCTGAGGTGATCCACCAAGGAGGAAGAAGAAGGATTCAAGAAGATGGGTGGTTGGCTAAACCCTAGTTTTTCTATCTCTATAGAAAAGGAGCGTACTCTCCAACCATTAGAAATATATATCGTAGTCTTGATATCCGATATAAGACTCTCTTATAAAGATATCAAGTAACCCTATTAAAATAAGGTATTATTTAATTAAACCCTTTTAATTAAAGGGCTCCCTAATCTTATTAGGGATAATTAATTAAACTCCTTTAACTAATTTTCCTTCCTAATCTAATTAGGAATAAATGAAATACTTATATTAAATTAATTCCTAAACTCTTTTAGAAATTAAAATAATAATAATAATTGTAATAATATTAATAAGACTCTCTTATTAATTTATATTTAATATTTCTAAAATATTAAATAATAAATATTAAGCTATTTAATTTATTCTATCACCATAGATTAAATTAAATATACATAACATATTATTACGATTATGCCATTAACTTCTTAAATAATTATTCTTCCTTTTATGGTGTGACCCTTTAGGTTCTCCATATTAAACTTAGTTGTGAATAAATCAATTAGAACAATTCTAATCTTATTTAAATAAATAAATTAAACAATTAATTTATTTAAATAAATAATATTTATTCTACAATAGGAATAAGCCTCCACTGCGATCAACGACTTTCCGGATAATATAGATTTCAACATTAATCATAAAAGAACCTTTGAGTAAATAGTTACTGTCTGATTCAATCCTTCCACCATACTGATGTCCCAATTAAATATAAGGCATGGAATTATTTGTCAGTCTTATTTTATTTAATTATATGTATTTCGACTCTTAAATGCACAACTCCAAATAATGCAAATTAGAAACTCCTTTCTAATTTCATTACGCCTAACCCGAAGACTACTTTGGGTTGTCATTTATCGAATCACATAGGACATTTCTCTTCTTTTAATAAGTGGTAGATTCTTTATTGATCATACATTATCTCCATGTACAACTTATTATACCCAAGCATACCCTTTGATATACCCTAAGGGTCTTAAGGAATAAGTCAAAGTATAACTCATCATACACAAGATACTATGATGATCTCAAGTCCAAGGATCACTTGATTACTATCACTACGAGAATTCCTATTGACGAAAGCAAGTAAAACTCCATTAGGTATTCCTTAGCGAGCCACGCTTTTAGTGAACTTATTCTCTAATAAGCACCTCTGAAACTTGCTTTAGTGTCTCCACACAAATGATCATGAGATCAATCATCCTCATCTAATGAAAGCAAGCAACGTATGTCTTAATCTATCCGGATTCACTAATCCCCAATTTAGTAATCCAACGATTGGGAACTATTTTAGTTTTAAGCTTTCAAGAATTTAGATCTCATTAGAATGATCATCATCATTATTCTAAAAGCATTGCTTAAAACTATGTGTTTATCACATATTATAAAAGCGACATCACGTAGATAATTAAAAGCCTTTAATAAATTAATACTTTTATTAATAAATGAATAAGATTGTTACAAAGTATATGCTTTATCATCAAACATGATTGGCTTGTGTGCATACTACTTTCACAAGTCTCTGCCTTAATCGAATCCTATTTCCCGAGTGCACGGTGGTCCCAACTCTTTGAACTCGCTTGGTTTGTGATTAACCGTATGCGTTCTTATCATTTTTACCAGATTTTTTGTACACGAGTCTCCTTCGTGCGATTTTGCATGAACTACAAAAAGCTTCTAAACATTCCATCGTTCATCGTCTGATCAGTGGTGTTGTTTACAGGAGGAACATTGCCGGCCTGTTGCACATTTTCCTCATTGGTGGGTTAAATTGTCTCCACGGTCTCATTTACTCCACTGTTAATATTCTCGGTTGCCATTCTCAAATACTGCCATAAAACAAGGGTTAATTGAAGAAATTAACATCTCACATAATATCCCTATATTCTGACCAACCAACAAATAAGCTTAGGTAGGACACACTAGCGAAGGATTTACTCGTCTCTACCCTCCTAGTTCTATTCCCCAATCTCCGCCAGAGAGATCATATCCTAAGCTACGTCTGACTGTGGCGCCCCCAAAATAGGTATACAACACCCATTCCGAGTCGCCAAATACATGGTACGTAAACAACGACAACTTTATTAATACAATTGTTGTGCAAAATACAACAACACATAAACCGTGAGTTTAAAACAAATATTGTCTTACTGCATAATATCAACACTCAAATAAGTCCTCATTACAATTATTGATACACTATTTTACAAAATAGTGACGACTACTAAAACGACTTTCTAGAACCTTCATTCCATACCCCACTAAGACTATTTACATTCTCGCCTCACGAGAAGAAAAATGGAACAAAAAGAAAAGGGTGAGCTCAACTAGCCCAATAAAGAATATTATGACTAAGATAATATAGAACAAATTATCGTTAGTCTTCAACATGGAAAAATCGATGTAATACAATAGGCAACAAGTTTTAAATCAATATTACATAACAAAAAATAATAATTCATAAGAAGAGTTACGTAGAGAATGAAATCTACTATTATCTATGAATTTAAAAGTCCATCATCAATATTTTATCCCTTTAACATCAATCAATATACTTCTTAAGTCAAATATTCATCTTTACAGTACAGGCCAAAGATATTCATCAGTTGGTTATGTTCATCTCAACACCTGTACATCTTTGCACTACGGGCTTAAGATATTCATAAGAAAATCAACCATCTTTGCACTACAGGCCAAAGATATTCAATAATATCATCATTTAGGGTCGAGGATGATGAAAAATATTTTAAAGAAAACGAATCCAAAGAAATAAAAGAATAAATAATAAGGATTCGTACTTTTAAGCGATCGAGTTCAAAAATACTTCATAAATAACCATAGTGAAGTAAAATTCAAGAATAATCAAAACATGGATACAATCAAAACTAGTATCCATAATAGATATTTTGGACAAAAATTGAAAATTTAATTTTTCTCGTGAATAATCTTAGTATTAAATGAATAGTCTTAGAATACGTGAATAGTAACCCCGACAGTAAAAGACACGAATTTCACAAGAAAAATTATATCAATACTCCAGCATAATGATATTAGAAGAAATAATACCATTTAAAAAATAATAATATCCCTTACCTCGAAAAGATAGTACTTCTGACTGGAATATTGGATATAGTGCTGAAGGGAACTTGTACCGTATAGCAATACTCAAAGTCTCAAAATACTCACAAGAATAAGCTCGATAATATAGAGAGAGAAAACTTGTTTCTGGTGTAATTTTTAATTCTAACATAAGCACCCTATTTATAGGAAAATGATTAGAACACCAAAGCAAAAAAATTAATAAAATATTAATATATTTATATAAATTTCCTTAGCCCACTTTTTTGGTCAAAAACACTAGCCACCAACCCACCAAAATCACAAAAAACATTTTTGTTAATAAAATTATTTAAAACTCCAAAAATCAATTCAGACCCAATATACCGGAACTTCAATAATTCACAATAAATAGCCCTTTTATCAGAAAAATTCAAATCTTATGTCCATTCCATAGAAAATTCAATTCTCTACAACTTTGTAAGTTTAAGTTTTTCCAAATTCCAAACAGAAATTGACCGAAATCCACATACGGACGATTATACAGGCTATAATCAAATTTCAGTCAAGAAATGGGGTCCACAAACATGAAAAATATGTTTTAAATATTTTTAGTAACAAAAATCTCTTCCTCCTCACTTATTCATATATCCCACATTCATTGTAAAATATCACCATTATTATATTATTAAAATATAATAATATATTTAAATGAATTATTTTATCGAAAAAGATAAAATATCAATTTTCAACAATTGTCACATTAAAAATTTTCTCCATCTATATCCACATAAAATGAATATTTTCCTTATCATAATAATCAATAATTAATTACTCATAAATAATATTACAGAATCACAATACTGACAACCAGGCCGTTCCCAGGAAAAAAAGGGACTTTTCAATAAGGATTTCTCCATACTGGCGCGCAATTAGGTGACCAAACCTCTCCTTAGACAGAACTTTCTAGACATTACCAATAATGCTATCTAATAATATTATTCAAATAATATGAATTATTGATTTGATAAAGAAAAATCTTGTCTGCGATGTGACAATTATTGAAACAACAATAATATAAAATATCAACGTAGCAATTATTGAATCAATAAAATAAAATATTGAATAAGATAATTCTTGTAACAATTATTGAGTAGTGCCTTCTTACGTAAGAATCAATAATTGATGCAATACCTGCAGTGTCTTCTTGTGTTTTAACCTCCCATTATTCCAACAAGATAATACTTGATATAACTACTGTAGTTATTTATAAACAACTTATACTTGACGTTTTTTCATCCAATCGCTTTTTAGTTATGGGGCCCACACAAAGGTCGCGTCGTCGTGCGAATATTCGCAGGCGAAGAAGAATATTCTACGAGCAAACGAATATTCCCCCACAACAATGAATATTTTATAACCACTTGCTTATTTGAAATATTTATGCATTTTACCCATAACTAACCACATTAATCAAATCAACCCTTACTATTTCAAAATAATAAATAGAGGAAATTTAATTTAATTTATAATAAATTAGGGTCTGACAATATATAACAAAAAAAATCCGTGAATGCTACCACCATTATTAAAAATAGGGCTGAGCAAAAAATCAAATTAGAATCGAAATTGCACAAAAAATCGCACAAATTAAAATCGCACTAACGATTTCGGCGTATGTGGCGGTTTTAGGTGTGTTGAAAAATCAAATTTACGATTTCGATTTGGTTACTAGTAAAAATCGCACGCATAAAACTGAAACCAAACCGCACCATGAAAATTAATTAATTATACAATCTTATTAGAGAAGAGATGTTTCAATTAACCTTGTGTAATGAACCTCCCATGAAAATTAAGCTACTAATTTTTAATATGGATGGTATCGATCTACATGATCACCATCACCATATAAATCTCATATAAATTATCCTTTAATTGTAGAAAATTATTGGACTACACGTGTAACGCCCCCAAAATAGGTCCAATCCACCCAACCCATTATGGGTCGCCACGAAATACACTCAACAAAATTTTCAAATATAAATCTTCAAATTCTAACTTTTAAACTATCATACAAAATACGACCACAGTTAAAATGTGAGTTTTAATATAAATATATGTAACTCTCATGGTGCCGAGACCACAACACCTTACAATGGTACTTTACATAAAGGTACAGTCAGTAACTGTTTTAAAAATTAAAATCTTTGAAAAATGCTCAAGGAAACCTTCGTACATGGGAGGCCATGCATCTAAGTTATAATAGATATCATATGACTTGAGAATCATCCTTGGTTGACCCAATAGACCCCAAAGAAAAACGAGAAGATTATTATATGTTCTTTCCAATGGTAAGTCTTCTTTTGCCATATAATTATCTCCATTGTCTCCAATTGAGAATTATATTTCAATCAAACTCCAAGATTATATAGGAAATGCTCCTAGATATAATAAGCAAGTGGATGTGCATAACCCTGTCTTATGATAACACGAATGAGTATGTTATTGACATCTTGTATGATAGTGGCAAAACACCATTCCAAAGTTGGGTTCTCCTCAATGACTATAACCAACGTTACAAGGGAAACCTCAATGACTATAGACCATCGTTTCTATTCCATACTTGTTACAAGGAAACCTCAACAATATAGACCAATTGTTCTATTCCTCTGTTACCTCCGCCAACACCCATAATTTACACTCTTATTACCTGAAAAGAATTGTGAAGAAAAAGGGTGAGCACAACTAGCCCAGTAAAGAATATCATGACTAAAGATAATTAAATTATCAATAGCCTTTGTCAGTAATAAATCAGATATTTAAAACATGTGGTAGATGTGACGCCCCCAAAATTAGGTATACATCACCCATTTTGAGTCGCCAAATACATGGTATAAAATACAAATACAAACTTAATTATACAAATGTCGTGTAATATACGACAATACATAAACTGAGAGTTCTAATAGGAATATTGTCAACTAGAAAATATCCATACTCAAGGAGTCCTCATTACATTTATTGTCACACTATTTAACAGAATAGTGAGGACTACTAATGCTATCTTCTGGACCATCACTCCTTTCCCTGACTCGTCCCAGCTTATATTCTCATTTCCTGAAGAGAACATTGAAAAAATTGTGAGCTCAACTAGCCCAGTAAGAAATATTATGACTAAGATAATACATAATAAATTATCATTAGTCTTCAACAATGTAAAACTGATAATATACAATAGACATCAAGTTTAACTGCAGCGGAATATGCAATCCATTAGAAGAGTCAAGTAGAGAATAAAGTCTACTATCTTTTATGTTTTAAAAGGTTTTCATCAATTTTTATCGGCGAGACTCGACAATAAATAAACCACCACATCTAATCATCCACGCATTACCTGCAGTCGAGGATTTTCATTAAATCATCAATGGTCATGACTATCTAGAATAAACCACAGTCATAATCATACCAAAAACTATTCATCAATGCATTATAGGCCACTTTGAGGACTTTTATCACATTATTTATAACAGTCATGATTATCTACCGAATGATCCTGATCATAATCATACTAAGTCCATCTATGCATGCGTAAGCGAAAAGATGACTTTCAACATAATATAACATGAGGATGATGACAATAACATAATAATTCAATAAAACAAGTTCAAGAATTAATTTGTCCAGGACCAATAACGTCCAAATTGTCGACATGATACTTCTTTGTAAAGTAAAATTTAAGAATGCTTAGAAGATTATTTCCATGAAATGAATCTTTGGATGAAGCCTTGAGATATCGAGGATATTCCACTAATTTCATGGAGTATAAAGTCAAAACTTTAACCAATTGAGTATAATAAAGAATGGAATAACAAAAGAAATCACCACGTGCGTGCGGTACTTGGCGTGAGACGAGTTATTCAATGAGAATAATAAAAGAGCGGAACCAGTCCGGTGTAAAACACACGAACGACATATTCCAACAGAATAATAAAGATTTTAACCGAGTTGATTGTAAAACACACGATGTGATATTCCAAATGTAATAATAAATGCGGAATAATAAATATGGAACCAGGTCAGGTGAAATTCACACCGATAGGATATTCCGACAGAATAATAAAGAACGGAATAATAAAAGAATTTCACCAAGTATGCGGTACTTCGCATAAACAAGTTATTCCAACATAATAATAAAAAATGGAATAATAGAAGAAGATCACCAAGTATTGGGTAAATCGCGTATCTGGTCGTTCCACCAAGTATAGGATAAAGCAAATGTATCTGAGTTATTCCAATGAGAATAATAAAGAATGGAATAACATAAGGATTTCACCAAGTATAGGGTATCTGGCGTATCTGAGGTTATGTATAGGGTATGCCACTTTTACGAGTTATTCCAATGTAATAATAAAGAATGGAATAACAGAAGTTCTCTTCATGAATAAGAAAGAATAACACCCCTTACCGTAAAAGACACTGGATATCAAAGTAGTGAAGTAGCGAGAATACTCTTCTTATTTCTCTATAATTTCTCTCTCTCTAGAGTTTCGGTGAATTAAGTAAGAAATAATGAAGGAATGAGCTTATTTATTTATAGAAGAATGGATTGAATAAGTAACTAATTCATGAACGGTCTAGATCGATTTACTTTTAAACGAACGATCCGGATCGATTTACTATTAAAACTTAAAGCGGCCATTCCATACTTGATTTACTATTAAAACTTTAAACCAAATGGCCCCATATTGATTCAACTATTATAACTTTCCACCAATGGACCATATTAATTCATTCAACCAACTGATTCGAAAATTAGCACATCTCCTCATGGAATAATATTGTACCCAAATACTAGAATCTTGTGATAATAGAGTAAATAGTAACTGGGTGAATAGTAACTCATGAATAGTAACTCGTGAATAGTAACTTCGACACAAAAATATCCCGAATACCTAATTGAACAATATAACCTCCAGACATCAATTATCATCGGAATATATGTCAATTTCTATTAACATAAATAATCCCAACACAATGAAACTATCAAATTCATCTTTAATTAACATGAACTTAATCATCATTAATATCATAACTCACAATATTTAACAACCAGGTCGTTCCCAGGAAAGAGGGGGCTTTCCAATAAGGATTTCTCCCTATTGGCGCGCGATTAGGTGACCAAACCTCTCATTGACAGAACTTCTAGACATTGTAAATATTGCAATTTAATAATATGAATAACTTTGTCGTCTCAATTATTGATTTAATAAAATATCAAAATATGCACATGATATTGTGACAATAATTGAATCAATAATATGAGAGATATGATGCAGCAATTACTGTAGCAATAATGTAGTACAACTGAGTGACTTATCACGTAAGCATCAATAATCAATATCGTGTGCTACTATGCAACCACGCGTATTACTGTACTTTTACTATCGGGTAGTTCAACAGTTTTAACAATAACACCTCCGCCGTTATTTATAAAATATTTTTGTCGTTTTCTCAATCCGATAATAATTCTGTTGTGGGGTCCACCAATGATTGTGTCGTTGTACAAATATTCCCTCCAAAAAGAATATTCCCCGACCAATCAAATATTTATAAGACAACTTGCGTACTTTTCAAAATTTATAAATACTACCCCCAACTATAACATTATATCAAATTCATTCCATAATACTCAAAAATAATATTCATAGAAAAATCATCTTTATTCATAAAAGTTGGGGTCTTCTGACCTCCCTTCATATGAAATTTAGCCCTCAAAATTAGGGTGCGTGACTGTATGTCGAAGAGGTATGGATACCTTGATTTTATTTGATTCTAACTCCTGGGTCATTTCCTCAACATCGTGGTTTCTCCACAAAACTTTGACTTGAGGTATAACCTTGGGCGTAAAATATGTTCCTTCCTATCCAAGATTTGAGCAGTACCTCTTCATACGTTAAGTCTTCCGCTATTTAAATGCGGTTCTAACTTCAATAATGTGGTTCGGATCTTTCACATATATACGTAACATAGATATGTGAAAAACATTATGAACACGAGACATACTTGGCGATGGCGAGTCTATAGTTAGTTCTGATTCTACTTGATCGAGGATTGAAAATGGGCCAATGAATCGAGGATTGAGCTTTCCTCTCTTCAAATCTCGTAACTCCTTTCCATGGAGCAACACGTAACAATACATGATCTCGATATCAATTCCACGTCCTTTCGATGAAGATCGGCATAACTCTTTTGTCGATCTTGTGAGGTTTTTATACGTTGTCGAATCGTTTGAATCTTTTCCGTAGTCATACGTACCAACTTTGGTCCCAACAACGTTGCTTCACCCACCTCATCCCAACATATTGGAGAACGACACTTTCTTCCATACAACGCTTCGAATGGAGCCATGCCAATACTTGCTTGATAACTGTTGTTGTGGAAAACTCCACCAAAGGTAAGAACTTGTCCCAACTTCCTTGAAGTCAAGGACACAGAGTCTTAATAAATCTTCCGAGTTTGAATAGTCCTCTCGATTATCCGTCCGATCTCGAGGATGATATCTTAGAACTAAATCGTAAATCAGGTGCCCATAGCTTTTTATGAAACTAACCCAAAATCTTGAAGTGAATTTTGGGTCTCGATCGAAAACTATGGATCTTGGCATACTATCGCGATCTTACATCTCATTTATGTACATACTGAACAAGGCGTTCAAGTGTATAAGTTTCTCGTATAGGTAAGAAATGAAGCGGACTTGGTCATTCTATCAACAATGACCCAAATCGCATCTATGCCTTGAGAAACCTTGGGAAGACCGATGAATGAAATCCATGGTAATGTGCTCCCACTTCCATTCGGAATTTCAAGTGGTTGGAATGGACCTTTTGGTACTTGATGCTCGCGCTGCCGACTCTTTGACAAGTTAGACACCTTGAGATAAACAGTATCTCTCTCTCTTCATATTGCTCCACCAAAATGTATGGCGAAGATCACGATACATTTTGGTACTCCCGAGATGGATTATGAAGCGGTGTGTTGTGCGCCTCCATCATGATTTTATACTTTAACTTAGGGTCGTTAGGAACACAAAGTCTGGAGTTGACTCAAAGTATTCCTTCTTCATCGATTCTTGCTTTCGGCATAATACCTTCTTGTACTTTCTTCCTCATACGCATCAGCTCCAGGTCTGTAGCTTGAGCAGCTTTAACTTTATCGATTAAAGTCGGTTCTACTCGTATATTCGCCATCATCACGTGGGTCCCTGGAGTCTTTATCTCTATTTCCATCATTTGCAAGTCATCTGAAGATGGGCCTTGCGTTGACAATATCGCACTTTTTCGTGCCGCGTATGATCTTCACTCAATCGTCAAATACCACGTTTACTTTTCCAGGATGGTATTGAATGGTATGATCATAATCTTTCAACAGTTCAAGCCAACGTCGCTGTCGCATATTGAGTTCCTTTTGAGAGAAGAAATATTTGAGGCTTTTATGATCCGTAAAGATCTCCACTTTCTCCCCATACAAGTAATGCCTCCAAATTTTAAGTGCGAGGACAACAACTGCCAACTCTAAATCATGAGTAGGATAATTCCTCTCATATTCTTTGAGTTGTTGTGAGGCATAGGCTATGACTTTCCCATGTTGCATGAGAACACAACCTAACCCTTTGCCCGAAGCATCATTTGTAGATGACAAATCCCTCAGCGAGCGGATGGTATTGTCGAGCAGTCTTTGAAATGAGTCTTCTCTTGAGTTCTTTAAAACTCTTCTCACATTCTTCACTCCAACCAAATTTTGTATCTTTTCGAGTTAGGCGAGAGTTAATGGAGTAGCGATTCGAGAAAACCCTTCTACAAATCTCCGATAATAACCAACTGGCCGAGAAAGCTACGACTTGATCCACAGATTTAGGTTGCTCCCAACTTTGAATAGCTTGATCTTTGTTAGGTCAACAGATATTCCACGACTTGATACCACGTGCCCAAGGAATGCTACTTCCTCGAAGCGAACTCGCATTTCTTGAACTTGGCATAAAGCTTATATTCACGAAGCTTTTTGGAGTATCAACCTCAAGTGTTGCTTTCATGATCTTCACGGCTTTTGGAATAAATAAGGATGTCATCAATAAAGACGACCACAAAGTGATCCAAATATTCCTTGAATACTCGGTTCATCATATCCATGAAGGCGGCGTGGGCATTAATCAATTCAAA
This sequence comes from Panax quinquefolius, assembly GCA_020205615.1. NCBI lineage: Eukaryota > Viridiplantae > Streptophyta > Magnoliopsida > Apiales > Araliaceae > Panax > Panax quinquefolius. The sequence goes on from CM035168.1 coordinate 87,915,398, forward strand.
AGACATGACTAGAAATTCATAATGCCCGTCATTAGGAGTTACGGCGTCTTTGGAATGTCATCTGGTTCTAATCTTTAATTGGTGATATCCTAACGAAGATCAATCTTTGAAAAGAATTTGGCGCCTTCAATCGGTCAAATAGATTCGTCGATACGTGGCAATGGGTACCTATTTTTGATGGTGACATGATTCAACTCCAGATAATCAATAAAGTCGCGTACTCCCATCTTTCTTCTTCACGAATAGAACAGAGCACCCCAAGGAGAAGTACTAGGGCGAATAAAGCCGATGTCTAACAATTCCTGCGGTTGGATCTTTAACTCCACGAAGTTCAATAGGAGCCATTCGATATGGGGCTTTGGAAATGGGTTTTATCTTAGGGTTCAAGGTCGATACAAAATTCAATTTCACATTCTAGGGTAGGCGAGAAGTTCTTCGAGGGATACGTCGAAATTCATTAACAATAGAAATATCATTCAAAACCCGGCGTATTTTTGTTTAGATCCGTGACATGAGCTAAAAAAAACTTGACATCCGTTTTTCAATAAGCGAATAGCTTTATGGCTTGAAATGACGAAGGATGGATTTAAATGGTTTGGTTGCTTGAATTAAGTATAATAGGTTGGTTAGGAATATGAAAGCTAACAACCTTACGAAAACAATCAATTTTTGCGTGATGAGTAGTTAACCAATCAATCCACAGAATCACATCAAATGCAAGTATTTTCAAAGAAATAAGATCGACGGTAACGTCACGATTCTGATTCGAATCAAACAAGACTTATAAACTGTGGATGTAATGATGGTTTCTCCCAACGGAGTTTCAATGATAAGTCAAAGTCTAGTTTCTCAGGAATCAAATTTAAACGTTGGCGCTTAGAAGTAGGAGAAATAAAGGAATGGGTAGAACCGGTATCAAATAAAGTATAAACTTCGCTAGAGTTTATGATTAGCTTTTACACATGATCACCTCGTTCGGTTCTAAGCTTTTGGGAGGTTACGACAAACGCTCTCCCTTAAACTCTGGATTTTAGTCTTGTCAGGACACCTTGGATGCTTCCATCCCAGCTGGACTTGACTTTGGTGCACGACAAAATCGGGCTAGGTGGCCATCTTTTCCACAATTGTAACATACTTTGGATGGCATCGTGCAGTTTGGACTTATGTGTCCTTCCCCTCCAAATTTGTAACATACGATCGGCGGTCGTTCTCCTTCCTTAACAGCGAGTGCTGATGCTAACGTCTTTCCATCTTTGTTGAACCTTCTCTTCTTGAACTTTTCACTCCTATTGTCTTGGCCATGATTACCACCAAAGTGGTTATCATTTCTAGCATGTTGATTCCCTCCATGTTTGTTATCACCGTTTCGATGATTGCTACAATTGGTATTATCGACTTGTCGGCTGTTCTCTCTTGGTTGGGTTGACTCATTATCGCGCTCCAATAACTGAGCCCTATTCACAACATCTGAATACAAACACAGTTTATGAGAGATAAGGTATTGACGTATCTCGGGTTTCAAACCTCTTAAAAACATCCGCGTCATTCTCTCCTCATTATCAACCAAGTAGGATGCAAACCGAGATAACTCAGCAAACTTAGCTTCGTACTGCGCCACGATCATATTGTTTTGCTCAAGCTTAATGAACTCTACCTCCTTCATGTGACGAATACTTTCAGGAAAGTACTTGTCGTTGAACAGCTCTTGGAACTTCTCCCAAGACATCTTCAAGCGGCGGTTGAGTCGCTTTTACTGATTCCCACCAATGTCTCACTCAACACGTAACATGAAGGTGGCAAAAGGAACCTTTTGATCCTCGGAGCATCCCAAGACATCAAATATCTTGTTGATTTGTTTTATCCACGTCTCCACCTTAAGTGGTTTTGGCTCTCCGAAGAACTCCGGTGGTCCCAGTTCCTTGAAATGCTTAGCGGTGACTGCTTCGAGAGTCACGGTGTTTCCACTGCATTTTGGATGAGAGCCACTTTACCGATCTTGCATGAATTCTAAGAAGCTCCTAAACATACCGTGGTTCGTCATTTGATCGGTGTTGTTGTTTACGTGAGGATTATCGCCATCCTGTTGCATTGTCACGATTATTGATCGTGGAGACTCAAGCGGTCTCACATGCTCCAATGATGTTCACGTTCTCAACATTCTCGGATGCCATTTTCAAACACTGCCACAAAACAAGGGCTAATTATCATATCACATATTATCCCTATACTCTGACCGACCAATTAAATACCAAATAAACTTAGGTAGGTCATACTAGCGAAGGAATTCCCCGTCTCTCCCCTCCTAGTTCTTGTCTCACATTTTAGCTAGGGATCATATCCTTAAGCTTTGATACCAACTGTAACGCCCCCAAAATTAGGTATACATCACCCATCTTGAGTCGCCAAATACATGGTACAAAATACAAATACAAACTTAATTATACAAATGTCGGGTAACATACGACAATACATAAATCGAGAGTTAAATAGGAATATTGTCATCTAGAAAATATCCATACTCAAGAGAGTCCTCATTACATTTATTGTCACACTATTTAACGTAATAGTGAGGGACTACTAATGCTATCTTCTGGACCATCACTCTTTTCCCCGACTCGTCCAAATTTATATTCTCATTTCCTGAAGAGAATATTGAAAGAAAGGGTGAGCTCAACTAGCCCAATAAGAAATATTATGACTAAGATAATACAGAATAAATTATCATTAGTCTTCAACAATGTTAAACTGATAATATACAATAGACATCAAGTTTAAGCTGCAATGAGAATATCTGAATCTATTAAAAGAGTCAAGTAGAGAATAAAGTCTACTATCTTTTATGTTTTAAAAGATTTTCATCAATTTTTATCATTTGAGACTCGACAATAAATAAACCACCACATCTAATCATCCCCGTACCACGGTCAAGGATTTTCATTAAATCATCAATGGTCATGACTATACCGAAATAAACCCCGGTCATAATCATACCAAAACTATTCATCAATGCATTATAGGCCAATCGAGGACTTTTATCACATTATTTATAACAGTCATGATTATCTTAGAATGATCCTCGGTCATAATCATACTAAGTCCATCTATGCACGTAAGCCAAAGATGACTTTCAACATAATATAACATGAGGATGATGACAATGACATAATAATTCAATAAAACAAGTTCAAGAATTAATTTGTCCAGGAACCAATAACGTCCAAATTGTTAACATGATACTTCTTTGTAAAGTAAAATTTAAGAATGCTCAGAAGAATATTTCCATGAAATGATACTGGATGAAGCGCAGATATCAAGGATATTCCACTAATTTCATGGAGTATAGAAGTCAAAACTTTAACCAATTGAGTATAATAAAGAATGGAATAACAAAAGAAATCACCATGCATGCGGTGATTTGATGTATGCAAGTTATTCAGCGAGAATAATAAAGATTTTAACCAGTCCTGTAAAACACACGAACGGATATTCAAATGTAATAATAAAAGCGGAACCGAGTTCGGTTGTAAAACACACGATGTGGATATTCCAATAGAATAATAAATGCGGAATAATAAATATGGAACCAAGTCAGGTGAAATTCACACCGATAGGATATTCCGACAGAATAATAAAGAACGGAATAATAAAAGAATTTCACCAAGTATGCGGTACTTCGCATAAACAAGTTATTCTAACATAATAATAAAGAATGGAATAACGTAAGAAGATCACCAAGTATTGGGTAAACCGCGTATCTGTGTCATTCCACCAAGTATAAGGTAAATCACAGCACAAGGTTATTCCAATGAATAATAAAGAATGGAATAACATAAGGATTTCACCAAGTATAGGGTATCTGCCACAGATACAAGGTTATGTATAGGGTATGCCACTTTTACAGAAGTTATTCCAATGAATAATAAAGAATGGAATAACGAAGTTCTCTTCATGAATAAGAAAGAATAACACCCTTCTACCGTAAAGACCACCGGATATCAAAGTAGTGAAGTAGCGAGATACTCTTCTTATTTCTCTCTATAATTTCTCTCTAGAGTTTCAAATTGAATTAAGTAAGAAATAATGAAGGAATGAGCTTATTTATATAAGAATGGATTGAATAAGAACTAATTCATGAAACGGTCCGGATCGATTTACTTTTAATCGAATCGATCCGGATCGATTTACTATTAAAACTTAAAGCGGTCCATACTTGATTTACTATTAAAACTTTAAACTAGCGACCCATATTGATTCACTATTATAACTTTCCACCAGCGGTCCATATTAATTCATTCAACCAACGGTCTGAAAAATTAGCACATCTCCTCATGGAATAATATTGTACCCAAATACCCGAATGCGCAATAATAGAGTGAATAGTGATCGGGTGAATAGTAACTCGTGAATAGTAACTCATGAATAGTAACTCGTGAATAGTAACTCATGAATAGTAACTTCGACACAAAAAATATCCCGAATACCCAATTAAACAATATAACCTCCAGGACATCAATTATCATCTAATAGATGTCAATTTCTATTAACACAAATAATCCCAACCTGATGAAACTATCAAATTCATCTTTAATTAACATGAACTTAATCATCATTAATATCATAACTCACAATATTTAACAACCGAGTCGCTCCTGGAAAGAGGGGCTTTCCAATAATAAGGATTTCTCCTATCGCACACGCAATTAGGTGACCAAACCTCTCATCGATGTAACTTCTAAAAATTATAAATAATGCAATTTAATAATATGAATAACTTTGTCGTCTCAATTATTGATTTAATAAAATAACATATTATGCATACGATAATCGCGGACAATAATTGAATCAATAATATGAGAGATATGTTGCGTGCAATTCTTTGTAGTAATAATGCAAGATCCGAGTGACTTATCACGTAAGCATCAATAATCAATACCGTAATTACTACTATGCAACCACGCCAGATTCATCGTACTTTTTACTACCGGGTAGTTCAATCAGCTTTTAACAATAACACCTCCGCCGTTATTTATAAAATATTTTTGTCGCTTTCTCGATCCGATGATAAATCATTATGGGTCCACCAATTGTTAATGTTATTGCATGAATATTTCCCCGCAAAAAGAATATTTCCCGACCAATCGAATATTTATAAAGACAACTTGCGTACTTTGCAAAATTTATAAATACTACCCCCAACTATAACATTATATCAAATTCATTCCATAATACTCAAAAATAATATTCATAGAAAAATCATCTTTATTCATAAAAGTTGTGGTCTTACAGTAGATGATAAAACTTTTCAACCATAGTTGCAGCGGAACGAACAATCCATTATAAGAGTCAAATAGACCATAAAGTCTATTATCTTCTCCATATTAAAAGTCCACTAATAATGTTTTATCCCTGTAACATCAATCAACAGTTCATGTTCACAATCATATGAATAACTCATAATCATAATTGTGATTTTAAATTACTTTTCGCACCTAGAACGAAGATAATTTTCATCACTTATTTTTACCTAAAACATCAAAGATCATGATTATACTAAATAACAGTTCCTGTTAATAATCATACTAATTAATAAATTCATCTTTGCACTACAGGCCAAAGATATTCATTAACAGTTCGTCTTTACACTACATGCTAATGATATTCAACAACATGTCATCTTTGTACTACATGCCAAAGATATTCAACAACAGGTCATCTTTGCACTACATGCCAAAGATATTAAACAACATGACATCTTTGCACTACGGGCCAAAGATATTCAACAACATATCATCTTTGCACTACGGGCCAAAGATATTAATATCTCAAAGAAATATATAATCATTTCAAAATTTATATAAACAATAATTATAACCATGTTGATCAATTCACATTTGCACTCAAGCTAAAAATAATCAATTGTAAATTCAATGGTCATGATTATACCAGTCAATAATACATCTTTACACTCAAGTCAAAGAGAAATTTCATCAGCAGGATTATAAAAATGTTATATATGATAATAAAAATAATATGATCAAAGCATGAATTTAATTTCAAGAGTAAGATTCATAAATCAACTATAATTTGGTCAGAAAAAGAAATCAATTTTATCATGAATAGTAACACGTGCATAGTACCCTGTATTCGTAAATAGTACCGTATACGTAAATATTGTCATATACATGAATAATATCGTATGCGTGAATAGTATTGTATACGTGAATAGTGCTGTATACGTGAATAGTAACCCCGATATGAAAAAGATAAAGTTTCATAATAAAATTCATATCAATATTTCGGTATAATGATATTAAAAGAAATAACATTATTTACTTGAAAAATAACATTCCTTACCTCAAAAGAATAGATTTTTGACTATAATATCGGATATAAAACTGAAGGAAACTTGCACTGTATAGCAATACTCAAGATATCTAAATATTCACAAAAACACACTCGATATTATAGAGAAAGAAACTTTTGATTCTGGTGTATTTTTCAATTCTAACCTAAGCAACCTATTTATAGAAAAATGCTTAGAACACCAAAGCAAAAAATTTAATAAAATATTAATATTTTTAAAAAATTTCCTAAGCACACCACCTCACTATCATCAGCACACACAAGTGGGTCCCACCCACATTAAAAACATTTTTTGTAAAAAATATATTTATAACCCCAAAAATCAATTATTCTGGAAGTTCAATAATTCATAATAAATAGCCTTTTTATCAGAAAAATTCAAATCTTATGTCAATTCCATAGGAAATTTAATTCTCTACAACTTTGTAGAAGAAAATTTTTCCAACTTCTAAATGAAAAATGACTAAAATTCACATACGAATGATTTTTAACACCTCCATTCTGATAAAATACTGATAAAACACCTCAGCATTAATTCTTTCATTTATATCCATATAAAATAAATATTTTCTTATCATATAAATCAATAATTAATTATTTATAAATAATATTACAGAACTACAACATTGACAGCCAGGTCGTTCCCAAGAAAGAGATGGCTTTTCGATAAAGATTTCTCTTTACTAGCGCGCAATTAAATAACCTAACCCCTTTTCTCGACAGAATTTTCTAGACATTATCAATAATGTTATCTAATAATATTATTCAAATAATATGAATTATTGGTTTGATAATGTAAAATACTGTGCAGTAACAATTATTGAAACAACAATAATATAAAATAATGTGTAATACCGTGTTCTACTGTGCAACAACGCTTATTACTTTACTTTAACCATTGGGTATTTCAACAGTGTTAACAGTAACAACTACGCCGTTATTTTTAGAAAACTCATTCTTGTCATTTTCTTCATTCGATAATTTTTTGTTACGGGGCCCACAAATGGCTGCACCGTCATACGAATATTCTCCGACAACAAGAATATTCCACGACCAAACGGATATTCCCCGACAACAATGAATATTTTTTAACCACTTGCTTATTTTGTAAACTTTACATATATCACCCTTAACTTTAACTTTTTTATCAATTTAACCATTTACTGAATAATAATTATAAGAAAAAAATTGAATACTTTTATTTCATAAAATTCGGGGTCTTACAACACGCTGCTTGAGCATATATATGTATATATGCTTCATAAATTATGTATATATATATATATAATTATTTTGATTCAATATATTTTATGGTTAAAATAATTAAAGTTATTGGAATTAGACAAATCACAAGGCAACCCTCTTGAATTATCTGCGTGCTTCTGAAACTCGGTGATAGATGAAATTGTATTTAATATTCTTTCTTGTTACTTGTTTTTCCTTTTTGGACGTATAGAAGGAGGGATAAAAACTCTGGTGCCTTTGCTTTGATCTCTTTTACAACTTTAATATTGTGCGATGCTAAATTGTTACTCCCTCCATTCTTATTTAATTGACGTTTTAGAGAACAAATTTTATTCTTATTTATTTAACGTTTGTAGATTTTTAGGAGATATTGAATACTTTACTTCTTAAATTACCCCTAAACATTTAATATTCTATTTAATTATTTCCTATTTTTCTAGACTATTTTTTCTCCCCTTTTTAATATCTTAATGGTATACTCTCTTTCTCTCTCTTATAAAATTTCTATATTTTCTCTATTCTTTAACAATATTTCTCTCTCATCTTTATCATCTATAATTTAGCTTTTCATTTATTTATGTAAGGGTGTTTTTGGTAATACATAATAATTTTATAGGAGTTTTAATTTTCTTAATAGTTGTGCAAAGTTCTAAAATATCAAATAATTAGAAATGGAAAGAGTAATTTAAATTGTATAAAATTACTTTTGATTTTAAAACCGAAATCGTACTAAATGAAACCAAACTGTACGATTTAAAAACACACTGCGCTAATTATAAATAATTTTATATGCAATTTTAAATTTATCAAATAGCACCTGAATAAAATTTTAAATCACACCAAACCGCATGATTTTCATTCTTTAATTAGATACTCCATAATATATGCCCCCAAAATTAGAGAGAATAATCAATTTTTGGTGTGGAAATGCGGTCGAGGACAGCGTAGATACACGTGGTGAAATCTGGAATTTACTTTCGGTAAAAGACAAGACCCGGCGATGCCCTTTCATAACCAACGCACAATTTTCATCTACGACTACCCCAATCTCACCGTCTGCAATATCGACCAAACCTTCATTTTCAGCCGTTAGATCACTTTTGGGTGGCAATAAATATCGCTATCATCTTCATTTCGAATCCACGTCTCAACCTCATCTTTAACCCAGGCATCTCTCCTGATGTCTCTTCTAGATCGATTATTCGTTATTTCTCATTTTCGAATTCTCGTTCCAGATCTGGAAAGATCAGTCCTTGATCTACGATTTGGCTATGGATTTATGCTATTTCTCCGTTCAATTTGTTATCGTTCCTGTTCAGATTTGTTGCAGTAGCCTTTTATCTATTGAGTTCGGGTGAAAATCGCTTTTGGTTCTATAGATCTGTTGAGGTATGCTATAGATCCGATTTATTTCGGTGATTTTCTGTTTTGGTTAGCCTTTTTTCTCTGAATTTATGGATTTACTGTATCTTCGTTCTTTTCTCTAATTTCTTTTTAAAATATGTAGGCTGTTCTTTTGATATGTTGAATGAGACCAAGCTCTAGATGGATGTATAATCATATCATAGGTGAAGAGTTTGAAGGTGTTTTTATGATTTATTTTTTGGGTTTTGGTTATGCGTTTATATATTATATTATATACAGTTCCTTGACTCTTATTTATATTTGCAGATCCGTGAATTATATATCATCAACGTCCGTTTGATGCTGATGAAGCTTATGACTTTCGTCTTAGTTTACCTTGTTTCGTTGGGATCTGTGAGTTTCTCATGAAAGATTATCATTTAGCCAATTGATTGAAGATCGATGTTCGGCGGTGAAGATAATTGAGTGGGTACTTAAATTGTTATATTACTATTATGATTATGTCAGTACTTCAATATTTGTAGCTGTGAGAAAAGAGAGGAGTAATATCAGAAATGTCATAATTTGTGCCTATCTGGCCTTTGCCATGTCAGGTGAGCTTGCATGGCAGGTCAAAACAACCTAATAAAAAAAATATTCTTTTTGTGTTTTGGAGGGGAGATGGTACGGGGGTTTGCCCGGCTCTCCCTTCTTCCTGCGTCTCTCTTTCATTTTCTTTCATTACATCGCAACTAAATCTTCAGAAGTTTACTTCAATATCAACATATGCGTCTTTGAATTTTGAATGGCTTTAGATCTCTAATATCTTAAAGCCATTCAAGTAAAAATATGACGTCCCATCAGTGTTGAAATATGATTGAGCCAACAAATTCAAGGATTGGATCTACTGACATGCCTCAATGAAAAGGTACAAACTGCAATACCCTTCAATTTATTTCTGTACTTCAATTGTTTAGGTAGTATACTTTTAATGTTTGCCATGAACAATTATCCAAATAACATGTAAGCATTAACTTGATGCACACGTCATTTTAATATCAATGCAGCCATTTAGTACAGAAGAACATAAAACACTGCTGCATTGTGTCATTTATCAATAGGGCTGATGCATAGGACTCAAATTACATAGAAATTGAAGCCAATGTAGTACAGCCTACATAAAGCAATGAGGCATAGTGTTATCTATAAATACATCTAATGCATGAACAAAATTATATAGAAAATTAGTGTTTCATCATCCACATGCATGTACAAAGTGATTAAAACACATCAGTATAGCCACTTGCCAATAAAGATACTTAAATCTCAATACATAGAAAACAAGTGGTTCTTCAATCAAATGCATATACAAATTTCTTCAATTGCACCAGTATGGATGATTCATTAAACTCAATTACATAGAAAACAAGTGTTGTAGAAAACTAGTGTTTCTTCATCCACGTGCATATACGAAGTGCATTGAATCTATACTCAATTATACGTAAAAAAAAAAAAAAAAAAAAAAAAAAACAAGCAATTAAATGTCTTTTGTACTTGTCAACTCCATTTTAGGAAGAGTGCAGAATCACCAACTCTTGAGGATTAATTTCTGTTTCAATTAAATGTGTTTTAGTAAAAAGAAAATGAAATTGGTATGGAAAATTTTATACTAATAGTAATTGGAAGGAGGGCTTTCCTTGTTTATTTTGTTTGAGATTTTTTTAATTATTATTGTTGGATGAAAAATGCTATATATGATGACAAATTATTATTCTATTTTAACTGACAAAATTTGTCTAGTAAATAATTTTCACTGTTGGAGTGGAGCTTCACTTTTGAAGTGGTCTGGTGTTAACCCTTGTAAAGGGGTTGTATATTTTGCTTGTTTTTTTGTAATGTGGAATTAGTAGCTGTGTTTATCAGGAGTCATTTATATGCAAGCCTTTGCTTTTTGTTTAAGTTAGATGTTAATGTTGTCTTCATATGGAGGATCATTGTACCTGTTTTAGGAGTAAATTGATTTGTATGGCAGAAGAGCTTTAGCTGTTTCCTACAATAGGGCCTCAGGAATTATTGTGTCATATTTACTGTCAGCCAGTGGAAGACATGTGCACCTTTTCTGGAGCTATTCAAGAGGATTTGCAGCTCTAGATTTCAAGATGCTTGGGAGGGGGAGGATGTGCACCTTTTTTATTGAAGAGGATTTGGAGTTGAAGATTTCCAGCTTCCCGTCACCTGTTAACTACTCCACAGGTGTAAATGCATTTGTATATTTAATGAAAATATATTGGTACTTCTAGCTTCCTCCATATGTTGCTCTGGGTGATTTTGAGGTTTGGTATCGTGATGTATTCAAGCAATACATTGTCGGGTTTTCAATATTATTACTATTTGGGTTACACATCATCATAGGGAGTATTTTGTAGCCTATTGGTGCTAATTAGTTTGAGATCAGTATTTGTTCTTCAAGTCTGGGTTTTTGATTTGATTGCTATTTGTTTAGTACTTTTGTTGTATACTAACTTGTTCAAGATAGATCAGTGGATGTGGCAGCTTAGGGATGATTTGTTCCTGTGGATTTGTGCAGCACAGCTGAGAGGTGGTGATGTTGGTGAGTCTACTTATGATTTGTGGTAAAAGTTAAAACTATGATGGTGCCCTGTTTACAATTTGCTTATAAAAATCCTTTTACTAGAGATTTAGTATTTGTTTTCCTTAGTCCCAAGAGCCTCTTTTGCCAGGCTTTCTTTCTCCCTTGAATTTAATGACACCCATATACAGTACAGTTAATTGTTTAGTGTGCAACAGTATCAGAAATTCATTCATCCTGTGTAGTTTATTTATTATATAAGAATCCTACTAGTAAAACAGTTTTTAGTATATAAGAATCCTACTAGTTAAACAGATGAATAAGAATGATCTATTTACAATATTGCTCGAATTCTTTTAAATTTTATTGATGTTTAGTTGCTCTGCTTGAATTTTACTCTAGTTACTCCTGTTTTTATTTATCCTAGTATCCATATTTTTTATGTAATATATTGTCTTTGAACTTGCAGACGTTTTATTTAGCCTGAATGTTAATACAGTGATTGACAATTTAACTAGTGAACCTAATTAGCTGGAAGTTAGTACAATAGCAGACTGATTTTAAATTTTAAAATTGTTTAAATATAATTCTTGTCTTGAAATAGAAGTCATAATGATTGTAGGGAGTTTTAAGTTAAATGTCTGTACCTTAAATATCTTAAATAATTTAATTTTTTACAGTAGTTTGTCTATATATATTATTATATTGGTTCGTCATATTTTTATTCTATATCTATGAATAGAGTATTTATCAGTAGTAGAAAATTATTATGTAATTAAATGAGAATTTAAATAAGAATAATTGTCATTTTATCATCTTAATACAAGCAAGAAGTAAGTTGGGACTTTTATACTGGACCAGGGAGGGGGTGGACCATGGGAAAAGCTGTTTTTCTTTTTAAGCCTATACTGCCTGATGGAATATATATATCAACTGAAATGCCAATACTGAACAATCAATGAACTTTCAGTTAGCTTGGTTAATAGAGGGGATAAAATATCAAAATTTGATTTCACGGGATGTGGTTTATCTTTAATCTAATTGGATCGTGGATTATAAAAAGCCATTTGAGATTAGTAATAAAAGTTTTCACATTAAATGTTTTAATTGCATTAATTCATTTTTTGTAAGAAGGAAATAAAAACTAGGGATTTCAATAAGCTATCTCCTAGGTTTATTTTACTTTTTGATTTTATGGTTTTAATTTGTTATAAACCAAGGATATCAGAAAGAAGTTGATTTTGTGGAGTCGACCCAACTAATTTTTTAAAAATTTTTTAGTTTTATTTGCAGAATGATTGCTAATTATTGTGGTGTCACCCAGGTAGGTTTGTGTAATTTTCTTGGTTGTCAGAAACTTGTGCCGGTGGTGAATCCATAAGCTCAAAATAGGAAGAGCGCTCGATCAATTAATGATTTGAGAGGGCGGTGGTTCGAGTCCACCTGGATTCTTTTGGTTGTTCTGATTATAATACTCAAAATCAAACCAACCAATTAGTAGCACAGCAGCAGCAGCAAAAATGGAAGTTGATCCTGTTGTGAGATTGGATGATCAAAGTTGTACCTACCTACTTACCTAGGGTAGGAGGGCTCGAGTAATGTTGTGCAGTGGCGTCCTTGTATATGAAGCAATTTGTTGGTGACATCCACTAGAATTCAGAATTGAATTTGGAGTTGAAATATTATTATGATTGTCCATTTTTCAAGTATAATGATGTTTTTAATTTCCTCTTCTATTACAGTGATGGATGGTTTCTTCCTTTTCAAATTCTGTTTCATTTCAATCAAACCATAGAAGAAAATGACAACAGTAGTGTAGTGTTAATGACAACAGTGTTGGATTAATTTTTTATTAATTTTAATTAGTACCACACATAGTATATTATTAATGTGTATTATCATGTATAAGTCTAAATTTAAGTGATTTAATTAAGTTTTAAGTAGGCTTAAGGGTATGTTTGTCATGGTATTAATGTGTAGAGATCAGATTTGTATTTTTAAATTGATGAGGGGCCAATTTAAAAATACTAAAAGATAGTAATTGTTATTTAGCAGTTTTTTTACACGCAGTTTTCTTTATAAGGGGTCATGGTCTCCAATTGAGTGTATATTTTTTTCTCTCATTGTTTACTCTGTATTTCCATCAACAGAGAAATACACTTCTAAAATACGCATCAATTGGAAGATCTCAACCCGTTTGATCAAACAATATTATAGAATCTGATATGCTTCCGTTATGTTCTTTCTTCTTCTTTTGTTTTAACATGGGTTATATTTATAAACATGTTTAATTTCAATAATTAATTTTCTTCAATTCATGTTTAATTTTAGTAATTAATTTCAATAATTGGTATCAGAGCACCCATGTTTGATTCAATTTATGAATTTTGGAAATTTTATAAATAAAAAAAAATAAAAAAATTACGAAACCTGTGTACTGCGCCGAATGGTTCATGTTAGTTATATATATATATATATCGTCACTCATGTGTATCAGCGACTAATTTATTATAGCTTTATACTTGCTGGAGATTTGTATTTATAGGATCACGTGCATGTTATCTAAAATTAGTAGGATTAGATTTCATGTGGTTCTTTTCTTCTTAACACGTGAAATGGATATGTTTCAATAATACACTTATTTATAACATATATATAGTAGGACTAATGTTCTGCTGTATATATATATTTTTTATGTATTTATTAGATAACTTCAGTAATTTTTTTCTGATCTATATATATATATATAATTTACCAATCCTGGAATCTGCAAATGCTGCGGAGGAGGAACCATTATTCTTCCTATTTTGAACATATTTCCATTCAAGCTGTTTGGATACACATGGGGATTTTTTTTTTTATTATCAAGTTTTCAATTTGCACAGATTTCCCTCTGGAATTATCAAAATTAATTAACAAATTAAATGTAGTTTTATTTAATCTAATGATATGATAATAATTATTAATAATCAATTAAAACAAGATGTCACTAAAATGACCTCTCTTGTCGAGATTGTTTTATATGGATTGTTTATATGTTCGTGTATGTGTAATTCATGCAAATATTAATCAATCCAAAGATGGGTTCATATTTGATCGAATTTCATACATATTTGTGATGATAAACATATGATACTTATTGAGGTAACCTAATATGAATAATGAATTCATGCAAATATGGATTTATTATTTGACATAATTATTGTCAATGTTTATTTATTTTAACAAGAGTACCAATTACAATTAATATCACTATCCAAAGGCATGATATTAATGTTGTGCTAGGTATCTTAAAATGTTGTCATAAAATTAATCAATTTAAAGATTGTTTATTTGGTTATTTAATGTGAACATAGTAGTTTATTAATTTTTTTTATTTGTTCTCTATTCAGCTTTAATGTCTACTACTGCTATATCTGCTAACATGAATAATGTTTCAATGTTAAATGGAACAAACTTTAAGGACTGGAAAGAGAACATATTAATTGTTATTGGCTGCATGGACATAGACTTGGCATTAAGAATGCCGAAACCGAATGACCTCACTGAAGAAAGTACTCTCGAGGAAATTGGGTACTTTGAAAAGTGGGACCGTTCGAACAGGCTAAGTCTTATGATCATGAAGTGTGGTATTCCAGAAACATTTAGAGGTGCAATTACAAATGACAATATCACAACCATTGAGTTTCTTTCGGAAATTCAGAACCGTTTTTTCAAAAACGAAAAGGCTGAAACAAGCACGCTTTTAGCAAGGTTGATTTCAATGAAGTACAAGGGCAAGGGTAATGTCAGGGAGTACATCATGGAGATGTCTCATCTTGCTTCAAAGCTTAAGGCACTAAAGCTTGATTTATCGGATGATATGCTCGTTCATTTGATCCTAATTTCTCTTCCTGCACAATTCAGTCAGTTTAAAGTTAGTTACAACTGCCAGAAGGAGAAATGGACTCTCAATGAGCTCATTTCATTTTGTGTGCAAGAGGAAGAAAGATTGAAGCAAGATAGGACCGAAAGTGCTCATTTTGCATGCACCTCTAAAGGCAAGGGCAAGAAGAAAGATAGGCGAAAAGAAGTTGATGTTCGTAAGGGTCCGGGGCAAAAGAAACAAAAGACTGAAAATGATTATTTCTTTTGTGGCAAGCTTGGGACATAAAAAGAAGGATTATACCAAATTTGCGCTTTGGCGTGAAAAGAAAGGTACATTTCATGTTTTGATGCTGTTAAAAATCAATTTAACTTCAGTTACCAAAAACACTTGGTGGGTAGATTACGTGCTACTCCTCACATTTCTTTCTATGCGGGGTTGCTGCTCTCAAATAAATGATGTTGAAAGACGTATCTATGTGGGTGATGGAAAATCGATGGAGGTAGAAGCAATAGGGCATTTTAGATTGTTGTTAAATCTTTGGTTACTATTTGAATTTAAAAGACACTTTTGTTGTCTTGGAATCATTTAGGCGAAATTTAGTTTCTATTTCGCATTGGACAAATTCGGTTATTATTGTTCTTTTGGAAATAAGAATTTCAATTTTCTATTAATTCGAATATAGTTGGTACCGGTTTACTTAATTTTTTGATAATCTATATTTCTTTGGAGACTATTTCATCTTCTGATGAAACCTTGCATGTGGAAACGCGTGGTACTAAAAAAAAAATTAGATAAAGAAAATTGACCTCATTATGGCACAAACGCTTTGTCAAATCTCTAAATCAAGAGTCGAGCGTCTTGTGTCTGATGGGATTTTGGACTCCCTTGATTTTTCTGACTTTGATGTCTGTGTTCAGTGTATCAAGGGAAAATAGACTAAAACGAAGAAAATAGGTGCCAATCGAACTACAGACGTCTTAGAATTAATACATACAGATATTTGTGGTCCATTCCCTACAACTTCTTGGAATGGTCAACAATACTTTATAACATTCATAGACGACTATTCTAGATATGGTTACCTATTTTTTATACATGAAAAATCGCAGTCTTTGGATGTGTTCAAAACATTTAAGGCCGAAGTTGAGTTACAACTCAATAAACGGATTAAAAAGGCCAGATTTGATCGTGGTGGTGAATATTACGGCAGATATGATGGCTCAGGTGAACAATGTCCAGGACCGTTTGCTAAATACTTAGAGGAATGTGGAATCGTCCCACAGTACACTATGTCAGGGTCGCCTAGTATGAATGGTGTATCTGAGAGACGAAACCGGACTCTTAAGGATATGGTAAGAAGTATGATTAGTCAATCTACTTTACCAGAGTCACTCTGGGGTGAGTGTAAGACCCCAACTTATTATAAATAAAATTAAATTTTCTCTATTTCTTATCTTGAAATAATAAGGTGATAATTTGATATAATACTTTGGTTATGGGTGAAATGTGCAATTTTTGTAAAATAAGCAAGTGGTTATAAAATATTAATTGTTGTAGGGGAATATTCGTTTGGTCGTGAAATATTCTTGTTATCGGAGAATATTCGTACGACGACGCATCCATTTGTGGGCCCCATAACAGAATAACTGTCGGATGAAGAAAACGACAAATTTGAGTTTTTATAAATAATGGCGTAATTGTTACCGTTAACACTGTTGGATTACCTGGTGGTTAAAATACGATGTCTACGCGTGGTTGAAACGAAGAACACATGGTATTATACAAATATTTTTGAATTATTAATTCTTACATAAGAAGGCCTTTACTCAATAATTATTACAATAATTCTTGCTTCAATATTTTATTTTATTGATTCAATAATTGCTGCGTTGTATTTTATATTATTATTGTTTCAATAATTTTCACGGCACAATATTTTCCATTATCAGATCAATAATTCATATTATTTGAATAATATTATTAGATAACATTATTGACAATGTCTAGAAAGTTACATCGAGGAGAGGTTTGGTCACCTAATTGCGGCGCCCGATGAGGAGAAATCCTTATCGAAAAGCCCCCTCTTTCCTGGGAACGGTTTGGTTGTCATTATTGTGATTCTGTAATATTATTTGCGAATAATTATTTATTGATTTATATGATAAGAAAATATTTATTTTATGTAGATGAATTTGATATTATAAAAAAAATGTATATGATGACTAAGTGTGAAGCAATTGTATTATGGAATCAAATATTTTTATCCGAACTTGGAATTTAGTAACTATTGGCTATTAATAAAATAATGGGATGAGAAAATTTTGTTCAGTAGCTTGCATTAAGTCTTGTTAGGTGTGTTAAGAATGAAAAAGAATGTTTATTATATTATGATTGGTGGAGCATGAAATTGTATGTTTGCAGGTGACTTATTATAATGGTATTAATTATATCATTACTAATCAACCTTGGCCACCTTTTTAGCAACGTGGCAATTATTTCATACACGTTTGTTTTGATTTTAGACGCAAACTTTTTAATAATGCAACCGCTGTCAAAGTTGGCATGTTAAAATTCTCTATCAGCAAAAATTTTCAAACTTGGCGTAATAGGATTTTCATCCGATGGAGTTTGTCAAATGAGGCGTGCTAACCATTCTCCTATAAATAGGTGCTTAGGTTAGAATTGAAAATCACACCAGAAACATAATCTTTCTCTCTCTAGATTATCGAGTATTATTGTGAGTATTTTCTTGAGTATAAGAATACTTTGAGCGTAGTTTTCTGCAAGATTTTCTCCAGTCAAATCCAGTTTCTACTAAGGTAAATGATATTATTTTGTTGCAATACTCATGAGAAATATTATTTTCTTTCATACTCCATATTACGTAAGCGATATTATTTCATCTCGTATTCTTAAATTTGAACTTACTATGGTAAGTATTGCTTCTATAATTCCTGAAATGATTAGAAATTTCGCTTCATCTAATATCATTTCATAGGAATATTGGTCTGAACTTTTAATCAAATTTGGAACTTTTCATGATCGGGTACTGTTCACGGGTACTGTTCACAAAAGAATTTTTTTTTTCCTTCCTTCCAAGTTATCTGTTGTGACCCTTATTCTTGAAATTGAATCCATGTTTTGATCTTCAATTTTACTCCATTATGGAGTATTTTTAAACTTGAATTATCTAAAATATGAATATCTAATCTTTGTCCTTTTGTCTCACTGGATTCGTTCTCTAAAATATTTTTCATCATCCTCAGTCTTTAATGGTGATACTTGATGAATATCTTTGGCCTGTAGTGCAAAGATGAATGATTACCTGATGAATATCTTTGGCCCGTAGTGCAAAGATGAATAGGTGTTGAGATGAACATGACCAACTGGTGATACAAATGAATATCTTTGGCCCGTAGTGCAAAGATGAATAATTGATGCAAGATGCATATTGATTGATGTTACAGGGATAAAATATTGATGATAAACTTTTAAATTCATAGATGATAGTAGATTTCATTCTCTACTTAACTCTTCTAATGAATTGTTATTTCCGCCGCGAATATTGATCTAAAACTGGTTGTCCATTATAATTTATCTGATTTGTTGAAGGCTAATGATAAATTATTATTCTTTATCTTAGTCATAATATTCTTTACTGTACTAGTTGAGCTCACCCTTTTCTTTTTTGTTCCATTTTTCTTCTCAAGAGGTGAGAATATAGCAGGAACCAGTCGGGGTAAAGAGTGATGGTCCTAGACAGTTGTTTTAACAGTCCTCATTGTTTTTGTAAAATAGTGTATCAATAAATGTAATGAGGACTTATTTGAGTGTGGATATTGTCTAGAAGACAATATTTGTATTTAAACTCACAACACGTGTGTTGTCGTATTTTGCACGACAATTGTAATAATAAAAGTTGTAGTTATTTCTGTACCATGTATTTGGCGACTCAGAATGGGTGATGTATACCTATTTTGGGGGCATCACAGTTGGTATTAGAGCTTAGGGATATGGTCTCTGGCGGAGATCGGGGAATAGAACTAGGAGGGGAGAGACGAGTAACTCCTTCGCTAGTGTGTCCTACCTAAGCTTATTTTGTTGGTCGGTCATAATATAGGGGTATTATGTGATATGTTAATTTATTTAATTAACCCTTATTTTATGGCAGTTTTTTTAAGAATGGCAGCTGAGAATGTTAACAATGGAGTGTATGAGACAGTGGAACAACCTTCAATCACCAACCAAGAGAACGTGCAACAGGAAGGAAATATTCCTCTTGTAAACAACACTATGGAGCAAACGATGAATGATGGAATGTTTAGAAGCTTTTGCACTTCATGCAAAATCGAGACGAGGGAGACTCGTGTACAAAATACGGTGGAAATGATAGCAACGCTATATGCATTCTGACCCAGCGCCTCAAGGAGTTGGGACCACCAGATTTACGGGAAAGCGGGATCCGATTAAAGAGGCGAAGCGTGGGTCAAACAAATTACCAAGATATTCGATGTCTTGGGATGCGAAAAAAACGAAGGTTTCATTCGCCACCTTTATGTTCCATGGTGAGGCGATTCTTTGTGGGAATCACGTGAAGCGTACCAATTAACCGCACTCAACATGTCTTGGGAAAGATTTCAGAAATTGTTCAATGACAACTACTTTCCTGAAAGTATTCGTCATATGAAGGAGGTAGAGTTTATTAGACTGGAATAAAACAACATGACGGTGTCCCAGTAAGAAGCAAAGTTCGCAGAGTTATCCAGGTTTGCACCTCATTTGGTAGAGAATGAAGAACGAATGACGCGGATGTTTCTGAGAGGTCTAAAACCCGAAATTCGTCAATACCTTATCTCTCATAAATTTTCTCCGTATTCGAAGTTATCAACGAGGCTCAATTATTAGAGCAAGATAATGAGTATGTTCAACGAGGACCACAACGTGGTATCTGGTGGATGCGGCGATCATCGAGCGATGATAACCAAATGAGGAGGAAAAATCTTGACAAAAGCGGTAACCACTCGGGTGGTAATCGTGGCCATGATAATAGGAAAGGTGAGTCAAGTGGAAATTTCAAAAAGAGGAGATTCAACAATGACGGGAAGACATCAAGAAGACCAAAGACCAACAACAAATTCTAGGGAGGAGAATGACCACCAATCGATCTTACCGATCTGCGGAGAGGAGGGGCACATAAGTCCAAACTGTTCACAGCCATCCAAGGTGTGTTTCAATTATGGAAAAGACGGTCATATAGCCCAATTTTGTCCTGTAGCGAAGTCAAGTCCAACTGGGATGGCGGCACCAAAGGCGACTACGGACAAAATAAAGCCGGTGGTTCAAGGGAGGGCGTTTGTCGTGACTGGCCAAAATGCGAGAAACCCGAACGAGGTGATCACGGGTAAGCTAATCTTGAATTCTTACGAAGTTTATACCTTCTAGAATCTGGTTTCTACCCATTCTTTTATCTCTCCTGCTTGTGCTCAACGTTTAAACTTGACTCCGGAGAAATTGGACTTTAACTTATCTGTTGAAACTCCGTTGGGTGAAACATTCGTTACATCTACAGTTTATAAATCTTTCTTAATCCAAGTTGGCACAACCACATTACCTGTTGATCTTATCTCTTTAAAGATACTTGCATTTAATGTGATTTTAGGGATTGATTGGTTAACCACTCATCATGCCAAAATTGATTATTTTCGTAAGGTTATTAGTTTTCATATTCCTAACCAATCATTATACTAATTCAAGCAACTAAACCACTAAAATCGATCCATCGTCATATCAAGCCATAAAGCTATTCGTTTATTGAAAAACGGATGTCGAGCTTTCTTAGCCCATGTTATGGACTGGAACAAAAACACATCAGATTTGAATAATATTCCTGTTGTTAATGAATTTCCTGACGTATTTCCTAAAGAACTTCCTGGTCTTCCCCCAGAACGAGAAGTTGAATTCTTTATTGATCTTGAACTGGGTACAAAACCCATTTTTAAAACCCCATATCGAATGGCTCCTATTGAACTTCAGGAGTTAAAAGTCCAACTACAGGAATTGTTAGACATCGGTTTCATTCGTCCTAGTACATCTCCTTGGGGTGCACCTGTTCTATTTGTAAAGAAGAAAGACGGGAGTATGCGACTCTGTATTGACTACCGAGAATTGAACCATATCACCATCAAGAATAGGTATCCCCTACCTCGCATTGATGACCTGTTTGACCAGTTGCAAGGAGCACAATTCTTTTCAAAGATCGATCTTCGCTTACGGATATCATCAAATTGAAGATTAAAAGCGAGGATATTCCAAAGACGCCTTGAACTTCGATGCGGACATTATGAATTCCTAGTCATGTCTTTTGGATTGACTAATGCTCCTGCGGCTTTCATGGATATGATGAACCGTGTATTCAAGGAATATTTGGATCAGTTCGTTGTTGTCTTTATTGATGACATCCTCATCTATTCCAAAAACCGTGAAGATCACGAGCACCATTTGAAGCTGGTACTTCAAATACTTCGTGAAAACAAGCTATATGCCAAGCTGAAGAATTGCGAGTTCTGGCTTAAGGAAGTAGTATTCCTTGGGCACGTGGTGTCAAAACATGGAGTATCTGTTGACTCGACAAAGATTGAAGCAATACAAAGTTGGGAGCAACCGAAGTCAGTGACCGAAGTACGTAGCTTTTTGGGCTTAGCCGATTATTATCGGAGATTCATGGAAGGATTTTCTCGAATCGCTACTCCGTTAACTCAGCTGACTCGAAAAGATACAAAATTCATATGGAGCGAGGAATGCGAGAAGAGTTTCCAAGAGCTCAAGAGGAGACTCATTTCAGCACCTGTTCTGACAATACCATCTGGTTCGGATGGATTTGTTATCTACAGCGATGCTTCAAGGCAAAGGGTTAGGATGTGTTCTCATGCAACATGGGAAAGTCATAGCTTATGCCTCGCGACAACTAAAAGAATATGAGAGGAATTATCCTACTCATGATCTGGAGTTAGCAGCAGTTGTTTTTGCGTTAAAAATCTGAAGACACTACCTGTATGGGGAGAAAGTGGAGATTTATACGGATCATAAAAGCCTCAAATATTTCTTCACCCAAAAGGAACTCAATATGCGGCAACGACGTTTGTAAGACCCCAGCTTTTATAAATAAAGATGAATTTTTCTATAAATATTATTTTTGAATATTATGGAATAAATTTGATATAATGTTATAGTTATGGGTAATATTTATAAATTTTGCAAAAAGTATGCAAGTTGTTATAAAATATTCGTTTGGTGGGGAATATTCTTTTTGTTAGGGAATATTCGTATACAATGGCTCAATCATTGGTGGACCCTAGCAATGTAATTATTGTCGGATTGAGAAAACGACAAAATATTTTATAAAAATAACTACGGAGGTGTTACCTGTTAAAACTGTTGAACTACCCGGTGGTAAAAAATGCGATGTCTGGCGTAGTTGCATAGTAGCACATTGATTATATGATGCTTACGTGAGAAGTCACTCAAATATGCTCAATTATTACTACACGATGAATTCTTTGCATCATATCTCTTATATTATTGATTCAATTATTGTCACAATTATCATCTCATATAATATGTTATAGTATTAAATCAATAATTGAGACGACAAGTTATAAATGATTAATAATTGTTGAAAGATTAAATATGTGTTGATGAAAAAAAAAAATGATTTGTGGTAAGTTTGATTATTTTATGGGGGCTCATATGTCATCATCTAAGAGTCTCTTAACGATAGTATTTACCTTCGTCGATAAGTAATTACCTTCGTCGATAGTAATTACCCTTGTGAATAGTATTTACCTTCGTCGATAGTAATTACCTTCGTCGATAGTAATTACCCTTGTGAATAGTATTTACCTTCAATCAATAGTATTTACCTTCGTTAATAGTAATTATCTTTACCGAGACGTCCGAACCACTTGTCGTTTCACATTACGAGCGCCGAACCACTTGTCGTTTCACATTACAGAGCGTCGAACCCGATCGTCAAGCCACTTGCCTTTTCACACTAAGCGGTGGTCTTTAAGCTAGAAATCTTCTATAAATAGAGGCCTAGGGCTTCATTATTTTTCACGAATTCATTCAAGCTATAGAGAGAAAGTATAGAGAGAATAAGAGAGAAGAAGAAGAGTATTTTGTTACTACACCGTCATTGCGATATTCAATCTCCTACCAAATGTAAGGGGTGTTATTCTTTCTTACTCATGAAGAGAACTGTTGTTATTCCATTGCTTATTATTCATTGGAATAACTTTGTATAAGTGGTTTACCCTATACTTGGTGACATTCTTCTATTATTCCGTTGGAACATCCTCATGCATGTGTTTTACACCCACTGGTTCCGTCTTTATTATTATTCTGTTGGAACATCACATGCATGTGTTTTACACCGACTGGTTCCGCTTTATTATTATTCTGGAACATCCTCATGCATGTGTTTTACAACACTGATTCCGCTCTTTATTATTACATTTGGAATATCCTATCTCGTGTTTTACAATCGGATCTCGGTTCCATCTTTATTATTACATTGGAACATCCATGCTTGCGTGAATTTCACCGACTTTGGTTTCGTTATTTATTATTCATTGGAATAACTTGCATGCATGCGGTCTATCGCATGCATGGTGATTTCTTTTGTTGTTCCATTCTTTATTATACCCAGTTGGTTAAAACTTTGACTTCTATACTCCATGAAATTAGTAGAATATCCTTGATATTTGCGTTTCATCCAGTATCTTTTCATGGAAATATTCTTCTGATCATTCTTGAATTTTACTCTACAAAACAGTATCATGTTGATAATTTGGACGTTAATAATTCTTGAACTTGTTTTATTGAATTCTTATATCATTGTCATCATCCTCATGTTTATATTTTTTTTGAAAGTCATCTGTGGCTCAGTAGTGCGTAGATGGACTTGGTATGATTATGACCGAGAGACTATTCGGTTGTAATCATGGTAGTAATGTTACAAATGATGTGATAAAAATCCTCGATTAGTAGTAGTGCATTGATGGACGATTGTTGGCATGATCATGACCATTAATGAATACACAAATATTCTTGGCCCGTAGTGCATGAATAATTGTGGTCGTGATACTTAAAGAATATCCTTGGTAGTAGTGCGAAGGGTGATTCGATGATGTGAAATATTTATTAAAGTGAGTCTCATTATAAACAATGATGAAAAACCTTTTAAAACCTAAAAGATAGTAGACTTTATTTTCTACTTGACTCTTTTAAATGGATTGCATATTCATTGCAGCTTAAACTGGTTGTACATTGTATTTTATCGGTTTAACATTATTGAAGACTATTGATAATTTATTACGCATTATCTTAGTCATAATATTTCTTCTTGGGCTAGTTGAGCTCACCCTTTCTTTCACCGTTTCTTGAGAAATGATAATATATATTTGGGACGAGTCGGGGAAGCGAGTGATGGTCCTCAAGATAGCATTAGTAGTCCTCACTATTCGTAAAATAGTGTGATAATAATCTATATTGAGGACTTTTTGTTTGAGTTTGTATAATATCTAGTAGACGATATTTGTATTTAAACTCACGATTTATGTCGTGGTGTATACCTACGCAGTTATGTTAATAAGTTGTATTTAAATTACATCTACCATGTAAGTGTCGACCCAAGATGGGTGATGTATACCTAATTTTGGGGGCGTCACAGTTTGGTATCGAGCTTAGGATATGATCCTCAGCTAAGATGTGAGAATAATACTAGGGGGAGAGAGGGGAATACCTTCGCTAGTATGACCTATCTAAGTTTATGTGATATTTTATTGGTTGGTCGGAAGATAGGGATAATTTGTTACATGTCAATTAACCTTTTGTTTTGTGGCGATGTCTGAAAATGACATCCGAGAATGTTGAGAATAGCAATGGAGCGCGAGCGATTGTTGATTCACCACATATCAATAATCGAGATAATGTGCATCGGGAAGGCGACAATCCTCATACAAACAACAACACCGACCAAATGACGAATGATCAAATGTTCGAGGCTTTATTCAATTTATGCAACAAAGAAAGAGAGAGACTTACATCCAAAAACGTAGGTGGAAACACGGAAAACTCTCGGTGCGGTCACCGCTAAACAATTTAAGGAGTTGGGACCACCGGGAGTTTAAGGGAGAGCCAAAACCACTTCTCGCGGAAGCATGGATAAAGCAGATTACCAAGATATTTGATGTCTTGGGATGCTCCGAGGAGCAAAAGGTTCCCTTTACGCTTTTATGTTGCGGCGGAGGCGGATTCTTTGGTGGGAATCGGTAAAACGTACTCAACCAATTTGTCTTCAAGATATCTTGGGAGAAGTTCCAGAGTCGCTTTCAACGACAAATACTTTCACGAAAGTATTCGCCACATGAAGGAGGTGGAGTTTATCAAGTTGGAACAAAACAATATGACCGTGTGTCGCATCGAGGCAAAATTTGCGGAGTTATCACGGTTTCGTCCCCACTTGGTGGATAATGAAGAGAGAATGGCGCGAATGTTTTTAAGAGGTTTGAAGCGGGAGATACGTCAATATCTTATTTCTCATAAAGCGTGTTTGTATTCGGATGTTGTAAATAGGGCTCGATTAGTGGAGCGCGATAATGAGTCAACGAACTAAAAGAGAAGCGTAAAGAAAATTATAATACCAATGAGAATAGTCATCGAGGCGGTGACAACAAGCGTGGAGGGAATCAACGGGCGATATGGTAACCACTTGGGGTAATCGGGGCCAAAATAATAAGAATGGACATTTCAAGAAAAGGAGATTCAACAATGATGGAAAGACGTCGGCACCAAAGACCCATTGTTAAGGAAGGAGAAAGACCACCTATCATATGCTTCAAATGCGGAGGAGAGGGACACATCGATCAAAATCTGCGTCATAAATGCAGTCAAAGCATGTTATAATTGTGGAAGAGAAGGTCACTTAGCTCGATTTTGTCGTTCCATCAAGACAAATTCACTAGGATGGAGGCACCAAAGGCCATCCCGGAAAATTCAAAACCGTAGGTGCAAGGGAGAGCATTTGTTGTGACCTCCCAAAGAGCAAGGAATCCGAATGAGGTCATAACGGGTAAGCTTATCATAAACTCTAATGAAGTCTATACTTTATTTGATCTGGGTTCTACCCATTCTTTTATTTCTCTACTTGCGCTCATCGATTAAATTTGACTCAGGAGAAATTAGACTTTGACTTATCTGTGGAAACTCCGTTGGGAGAAACCTTCATTACATCCACTTGTTTATAAGTCTTGTTTGGTTCAAATCGGTACCCTCACATTACACGTCGATCTTATTTCATTAAAAATACTTGCATTTAGACGTGATTCTAGGGATTGATTGGTTAACTACTTATCATGCAAAAATTGATTGTTTTAAGTAAGGTTGTTAGTTTTCATATTCCTAATCAACCTATTATGCGAATTCAAACGACCAAACCATTAAAATCAATCACGGTCATCTCAAGCCATAAAGCTATTCGTTTATTGAAAAACGGATGTCAAGCTTTCTTAGCTCATGTCATGATTTAAATAAAAATACGTCGGTTTTAAACGATATTCCTATTATTAATAAATTTCTGACGTATTCCCGAAGAACTTCCCCGCCTACCCCAGGCGTGAAATTGAATTTTGTATCGACCTTGAACGGTACAAAACCTATTTCAAAAGCCCCATGTCGAATAGCTCTATTGAACTTCGAGGAGTTAAAGACCCAATGCGCAGAAATTGTTAGACATTGGCTTTATTCGTCCTAGTACTTCTCCTTGGGGTGCTCTGTTCTATTCATGAAGAAGAAAGATGGGAGTATGCGACTTTGTATTGATTATCGGGAGTTGAATCACGTCACCATCAAAAATAGGTATCCATTGCTACGTATTGATGACTGTTTTGACCCGATTGCAAGGAGCCAAATTCTTTTCAAAGATTGATCTTCGTTAGGATATCACCAATTGAAGATTAGAACCGTGACATTCCAAAGACGGCTTTGAGAACTCGATGCGGGCATTATGAATTCCTAGTCATGTCCTTTGGATTGACTAATGTTCTCTTTGCCTTCATGGATATGATGAACCGAGTATTCAAGGAATATTTAGATCACTTTGTGGTCGTCTTTATTGATGACATCCTTATTTATTCCAAAAGCCGTGAAGATCATGAGCAACACTTGAGGTCGACACTCCAAAAGCTTCGTGAATATAAGCTTTATGCCAAGTTGAAGAAATCTGCGAGTTCGGCTTGAAGAAGTAGCATTCCTTGGGCACGTGGTATCAAGTCATGGAATATCTGTTGACCCAAAGAAAGATTGAAGCTATTCAAAGTGGGAACAACCTAAATCGATGGCCAAGTCGTAGCTTTCTCGGTTTAAATTTGGTTATTATCGGAGATTCGTGGAAGGATTTTCTCGAATCGCTATTCCATTGACTCATTGACTTTGAAAGATCAAAGTTCGGTTGGAGCGAAGAATGTGAGAAGAGTTTTCAAGAACTCAAGAGGAGACTTATTTCAAGACTGTTACGACAATACCATCCGGCTCGGAGGATTTGTCATCTACGATGATGCTTGAGGGCAAAGGGTTGGGATGTGTTCTCATGCAACATGGAAAAGTAATAGCCTATGCCTCGCGACAACTCAAAGAATATGAGAGGAATTATCCTACTCATGATCTAGAGTTAGCATTTGTTATCTTCTTGCACTTAAAATTTGGAGGCATTACTTGTATGGGGAGAAAGTGGAGATCTTTACGGATCATAAAAAGCCTCAAATATTTCTTCACTCAAAAGGAACTCAACATGCGACAACGACGTTGGCTTGAATCTGTTGAAAGATTATGATCATACCATCCAATACCATCCCGGAAAAGCGAGCGTGGTAGGCGGCGCGTTGAGTAGAAAATCATATGCAATCACGAGTGCGATATTGTCAATGAAAGGCCCATTTTGTGTGACTTGCAAAGGATGGAGATAGAATTAAAGACTCGAGGACGCATGTGATGATAGCGAGTATACTGAGTAGAACCGAGCTTTAATTGATAAAGTTAAAATTTGCTTCGAGCTACTGGACACAGGTGATGCGTATGAGGAAGAAAGTGCAAGAAGGTGCTATCTTAGGAAGCAAGAATCGATGAAGAAGGAATACTTGAGTCAACTCCGGACTTTGTGTTCTAACGACCACGATTTAAAGTATAATATCATGATGGAGGCACACAACACACCATTTGCAATCCATCTCAGGAGTACCAAATGTATCATGATATTAAATATACATTTTGGTGGAGCAATATGAAGAGAGAGATAGCCTTGCTTATCTCTCGAGGTGTCTAACTTGTCAACGAGTTAAAGCGGAGCATCAAGTACCAAAAGGTCCATTGCAACCACTTGAAATTCCGGAATGGAAGTGGGAGCACATTACCATGGATTTCGATTCTGGGTCTTCCTAAGGTTTCTCAAGGCATTGATGCGATTTGGGTCATTGTTGATAGGTTGACCAAGTCTGCTCATTTCTTCCGAAATCGAGAAACTTATACACTTGAACGTCTTGCTCAGATGTACATAAACGAGATTGTAAGATCGCATGGTATGCTTAAGATCCATAGTTTCGATCGAGACCCAAGATTCACTTCACGATTTTGGGTTAGTTTGCAAAAAGCTATGGGCACGGACTTACGATTTAGCTTCGGCATATCATCCTCGAACGGACGGACAATCGGAGAGGACTATTCAAACTCTTGAAGATCTATTAAGACTCGTGTCCTTGATTTCAAGGGAGTTGAGACAAGTTCTTACCATTGGTGGAGTTTTCCTATAACAACAGCTATCAAGCAAGTATTGGCATGGCTCCATTCGAGCGTTGTATGGAAGAAAGTGTCGTTTCTCCAAAGATCTTTGGGATGAGGTGGGTGAAGCAACGTTGTTGGGACCGGGAGTTGATACGTATGACTACGGAAAAGATTCAAACGATCCGACAACGTATAAAACCTCACAAAATCGACAAAAGAGTTATCTTGATCTTCATCGAAAGGGCGTGGAATTCGATATAGAAGATCATGTGTTGTTAAGAGTTGCTCCATGGAAAGGAGTTACAAGATTTGGAAAGAGATGAAAACTTAACCCTCGATTCATCGGTCCATTTTAATCCTCGATCGAGTAGGAACTGTGGCCTATAGACTCGCTTTTCTGCTTGAAATATGTCTCGTGTTCATAACGTTTTTCACATATCTATGTTACGTAAATATGTGAAAGACCGAACCATATTATTGAGTTAGAACCTACGAAATAGCGGAAGATTTGGCGTATGAAGAGGTTCTGTTCAAATTTTGGATAAGAAGGAACATATTCTACGCTCGAGGTTATACCTCAAGTCAAAGTTTTGTGGAGGAACCACGATGTTGAGGAAATGACTTGGGAGTTAGAATCAAAATGAAATCAAGGTATCCTTACCTCTTCGACATACCAGTCGTATTACCCTAATTTCGAGGGCTAAATTTCATAAGAAGGGAGGTTGTAAGACCCGACTTTTATAAATAAAGATGAATTTTTCTATAAATATTATTTTTGAATATTATGGAATAAATTTGATATAATGTTATAGTTGTGGGTAATATTTATAAATTTTGCAAAGTATGCAAGTTGTTATAAAATATTAGTTTGGTGGGGAATATTCTTTTTGTTAGGGAATATTAAATAATGGCTCAATCATTGGTGGACCCCATGCAGAATTATTGTCGGATTGAAAAAACGACAAAAATATTTTATAAAAATAACGGCGGAGGTGTTACCGTTAAAAGCTGTTGAACTACCCGGTGGTAAAAGTACGATGTCTGGCGTAGTTGCATAGTAGCACTGCAGTATTGATTATTGATGCTTACGTGAAAGTCACTCACGGTATGCTCAATTATTACTACGATAATTCTTTGCATCATATCTCTTATATTATTGATTCAATTATTGTCACAAGATATCATACAGATAATATGTTATAGTATTAAATCAATAATTGAGGCGACAAGTTATAAATGATTAATAATTGTTGAAAGATTAAATATGTGTTGATGAAAAAAAATGATTTGTGGTAAGTTTGATTATTTTATGGGGGCTCATATGTCATCATCTAAGAGTCTCTTCGTCAATAGTATTTACCTTCGTCGATAGTAATTACTTTCGTCGATAGTAATTACCCTTGTGAATAGTATTTACCTTCGTCGATAGTAATTACCTTCGTCGATAAGTAATTACCCTTGTGAATAGTATTTACCTTCGTCGATAGTATTTACCTTCGTTAATAGTAATTATCTTTACCAGACGTCGAACCACTTGTCGTTTCACATTACAAAGCGTCCGAACCACTTGTCGTTTCACATTACAAAGCGTCAAACCAATTAATCGAGCCACTTGCCTTTTCACGGCGGTGCTAAGCTAGAAATCTTCTATAAATAGAGGCCTGGGGCTTCATTATTTTCACGAATTCATTCAAGCTATAGAGAGAAAAGTATAGAGAAATAAGAGAGAAAGAAGAAGAGTATTTTGTTACTACATCGCCGCGATATTCAATCTCCTACCAAATGTAAGGGTGTTATTCTTTTTTACTCATGAAGAAGAGAACTGTTGTTATTCCATTGCTTATTATTACATTGGAATAACTTTTGTATAAGTGGTTTACCCTATACTTGGTGACATTCTTCTATTATTCCGTTGGAACATCCATGCATGTGTTTTTACACCGGACTGGTTCCGTCTTTATTATTATTACATTGGAACATCACATGCATGTGTTTTTACAGGACACGGTTCCGTCTTTATTATTCTCATTAGAACATCTTGTGCATGTGTTTTACACCGACCTGGTTCCGCTCTTTATTATTCTCGCTGGAATATCCTATCTCGTGTGTTTTACACCGGATCAGGTTCCATCTTTATTATTACTGTTGGAACATCACATTGGTGTGAATTTCACGACACGGTTTCCGTTATTTATTATTCTTGGAATAACACATGCATGCGGTTATCGCATGCATGGTGATTTCTTTTGTTGTTCCATTCTTTATTATACCCAGTTGGTTAAAACTTTGACTTCTATACTCCATGAAATTAGTAGAATATCCTTGATATTTGCATTTCATCCATATCTTTTCATGGAAATATTCTTCGATCATTCTTGAATTTTACTCTACAAAAACAATGATCATGTTGATAATTTGGGCGTTAATAATTCTTGAACTTGTTTTATTGAATTCTTATATCATTGTCATCATCCTCATGTTTATATATTTTTTGAAAGTCATCTGTGGCTTTGTAGTGCGTAGATGGACTTGGTATGATTATGACCGAGAGACTATTCGGTGTAATCATGGTAGTAATGTTACAAATGATGTGATAAAAATCCTCGATGGTAGTAGTGCATTGATGGGCCGATTGTTGGCATGATCATGACCATTAATGAATACACAAATATTCTTGGCCGTAGTGCATGAATAATTGTGGTCGTGATACTAAAGAATATCCTTGGCGTAGTAGTGTGGGGGTGATTCGATGATGTGAAATATTTATTAAAGTTTGAGTCTCGGTATAAATAATGATGAAAAACCTTTTAAAACCTAAAAGATAGTAGACTTTATTTTCTACTTGACTCTTTTAAATGGATTGCATATTCAACTGCAGCTTAAACCGGTTGTCTATTGTATTTTATCGGTTTAACATTATTGAAGACTATTGATAATTTATTACGCATTATCTTAGTCATAATATTTCTTCTTTGGGCTAGTTGAGCTCACCCTTTCTTTCACTTTGTTCTCTTGAAATGATAATATAAATTTGGGACGAGTCGGGAAAGCGAGTGATGGTCCTGAAGATAGCATTAGTAGTCCTCACTATTCTGTAAAATAGTGTGATAATAACTGTATTGAGGACTTTTTGTTTGAGTTTGTATAATATCTAGTAGACGATATTTGTATTTAAACTCACAGTTTATGTCGTATTGTACACGACAGTTATGTTAATAAGTTGTATTTAAATTCTGTACCATGTAAGTGTCGACCCAAGATGGGTGATGTATACCTAATTTTGGGGGCGTCACAACGTTGGCTCGAGTTGTTGAAGGATTACGACCATAGCATTCAATATCATCATGAAAAAGCAAACGTTGTAGCTGACGCATTGAGTAGAAGATCGTATGCGGGTACGAGTGCAATGTTGTTAACACAAAGACCCATTTTGTAAGACTTACAAAGGATGGAGAAAGAGTTAAAGACTCCAAGTACCCACGTGATGATATCAAACATACAAGTAGAATCGACTTTAATCGATAAAGTTAAAGCTGCTCAAACTTCAAACATGAAGCTGATGCGTATGAAGAAGAAAGTGCAAGAAGGTGCTATTCCGGAAGAAAGAATCGACGAAGAAGGAATACTTAGAGTCAACTCCAGACTTTGTGTTCCTAACGACTCTGACTTAAAGCATAGAATCAAGATGGAGGCACACAATACACCATTTGCAATCCATCCTGGGAGTACCAAAATGTATCACGATCTTCGACATACATTTTGGTGGAGCAATATGAAGAGAGAGATCGCGGAGTTTATCTCGAGGTGTTTAACTTATCAACGTGTAAAGGCAGAGCATCAAGTGCCAAAAGGTCCATTGCAACCACTTGAGATTCCGGAATGGAAGTGGGAACACATTACCATGGATATCGTTACAGGTCTTCCCAAGGTTTCTCAAGGCATAGATGCGATTTGGGTTATTGTTGACAGATTAACCAAGTCTGCTCATTTCTTGCCTATCGTGAGACTTATTCCTTGAATGTCTTGCTCGTATGTACGTGAATGAGATTGTGAGATTGCATGGCATGCCAAGATCCATAGTTTCGGATCGTGACCCAAGATTCACTTCACGATTTTGGGTTAGCTGCTTGAAAGCTATGGGCACGCAGTTCTGATTGATTGACATACTATCTTCAAACGGACGGGCAATCGGAAAGGACTATTTAAACCCTTGAAGATTTATTAAGACTCTGTGTCCTAGATTTCAAAGGAAGTGGGATAAGTACTTGCCATTGGTGGAATTCTCCTACAACAACAGTTATCAGGCAAGTATAGGTATGGCTCCATTTGAAGCCTTGTATGGACGAAAGTGTCGCTCTCCAGTATGTTGGGACGAGGTAGGTGAAGCAACATTTTTGGGACCAGAATTAGTACGCATGACAAAGAAAAAATTCAAATGATCCGACAATGTATAAAGACCTCACAAGATTGACAAAAGAGTTATGCTGATCTTCATCGAAATGACGTGGAATTTAATATTGGAGATCATGTACTGTTACGTATTGCTCCATGGAAGGGAGTTACAAGATTTGGGAAGAGAGGAAAGCTCAATCTATGATTTGTTGGTCCAATTGAGATTCTTGACCGAATAGGAAATGTGGCCTATAGACTCGCATTACCTCTAAGCATGTCTCGTGTTCATAATATTTTTCATATATCTATGCTTCGTAAGTATGTGAAAGACCCAAACCACATTATTGCATTAGAACCAAACGAGATAGCCGAAGATTTAACGTACGAGGAGGTACCTGTCAAGATATTGGATAGGAAAGAGCATGTCCTACGAACAAAGGTTATACCACAAGTCAAGGTTTTGTGGAGGAACCATGCTATTGAAGAAATGACCTGGGAGTTGGAATCGGAAAAGAAAGTGAGGTACCCTCACCTTTTTGAAATACCAGGTACGTACGTCAATTTCGAGGACGAAATTTCATAAGGAGGGGTGGTTGTAAGACCCCAACTTATTATAAATAAAATTAAATTTCCTCTATTTATGAGAGACGAAACCGGACTCTTAAGGATATGGTAAGAAGTATGATTAGTCAATCTACTTTACCAGAGTCACTCTGAAGTGAGTGTAAGACCCTAACTTATTATAAATAAAATTAAATTTCCTCTATTTATTATCTTGAAATAATAAGGTGATAATTTGATATAATACTTTGGTTATGGGTGAAATATGCAATTTTTGCAAAATAAGCAAGTGGTTATAAAATATTCATTGTTGTCGGAGAATATTTGTTTGGTCTTGAAATATTCTTGTTGTCGGGGAATATTCATACGACGGCGCATCCATTTATGGGCCCTATAACAGAATAACTGTCGGATGAAGAAAATGACAAATTTGAGTTTTTATAAATAACGTCTTAATTGTTATAGTTAACACTGTTGGATTACCTGGTGGTTAAAATACAGTAATACGCGAGGTTGCACAGTATTTTTAAATTATTAATTCTTACGTAAGAAGACACCACTCAATAATTGTTACAGTAATTACTGTTCAATATTTATTTTATTGATTCAATAATTGTTGCGTTGATATTTTATATTATTATTGTTTCAATAATTATCACGGCACAGTATTTCCCATTATCAGATCAATAATTCATATTATTTGAATAATATTATTAGATAGCATTATTGGCAATGTCTAGAAAGTTCTGTCAAGGAGAGGTTTGGTCACCTAATTGCGCGCCAGTAAGGAGAAATCCTTATCGAAAAGCCCCCTCTTTCCTAGGAACGACCTGATTGTCATTATTGTGATTATGTAATATTATTTATGAATAATTATTTATTGATTTATATGATAAGAAAATATTTATTTTATGTAGATGAATTTGATATTATAAAAAAATGCATATGATGACTAAGTGTGAAACAATTGTATTATGGAATCAAATATTTTTATCCGAACTTGAAATTTAGTAACTATTGGCTATTAATAAAATAATGGGATGAGGAAATTTTGTTCAGTAGCTTGCATTAAGTCTTGTTAGGTGTGTTAAGAATGAAAAAGAATGTTTATTATATTATGATTGGTGGAGCATGAAATTGTATGTTTGCAGGTGACTTATTATAATGGTATTAATTATATCATTACTAATCAACCTTGGCCATCTTTTTAGCAACTTGGCCATTATTTCATACACGTTTGTTTTGATTTTAGACGCAAACTTTTTAATAATGCAACCGTTTGTCAAAGTTGGCATGTTAAAATTCTCTATCAGCCAAAATTTTCAAACTTGGCGTAATAGGATTTTCATCCGATGGAGTTTGTCAAATGAGGCGTGCTAACTATTCTCCTATAAATAGGTGCTTAGGTTAGAATTGAAAATCACACCAGAAACATAAACTTTCTCTCTCTAGATTATCGAGCGTATTATTGTGAGTATTTTCTTGAGTATAAGAATACTTTGAGCGTAGTTTTCTGCAAGATTTTCTCCAGTCAAATTCAGTTTCTACTAAGGTAAAAGATATTATTTTATTGCAATACTCATGAGAAATATTATTTTCTTTCATACTCCATATTACGTAAGCGATATTATTTCATCTCGTATTCTTAAATTTGAACTTACTATGGTAAGTATTGCTTCTATAATTCTTGAAATGATTAGAAATTTTGCTTCATCTAATATCATTTCATAGGAATATTGGTCTGAACTTTTAATCAAATTTAGAACTTTTCATGACCAAGGTCTTGTTTCACGATTCTTCGTTCACAGAACCTTTCATTCATCGATTCTTTTCATAGTCTTTATTCACAAAAGAAAAAAATATATTTTTTTTCCTTCCTTCCAAGTTATCTGTTGTGACCCTTATTCTTAAAATTGAATCCATGTTTTGATCTTCAATTTTACTCCATTATGGAGTATTTTTAAACTTGAATTATCTAAAATACGAATCTCTAATCTTTGTCCTTTTGTCTCACTGGATTCGTTCTCTAAAATGTTTTTCATCATCCTCAGTCTTTAATGGTGATACTTGATGAATATCTTTGGCCTGTAGTGCAAAGATGAATGATTACTTGATGAATATCTTTAGCCCGTAGTGCAAAGATGAACAGGTGTTGAGATGAACATGACCAACTGGTGATACAAATGAATATCTTTGGCCCGTAGTGCAAAGATCAATAATTGATGCAAGATGTATATTGATTGATGTTACAGGGATAAAATATTGATGATGGACTTTTAAATTCATAGATGATAGTAGATTTCATTCTCTACTTAACTCTTCTAATGAATTGTTATTTCCACTGCGAATATTGATCTAAAACTGGTTGTCCATTATATTTTATCTGATTTGTTGAAGCCTAATGATAAATTGTTGTTCTTCGTCTTAATCATAATATTCTTTACTAGGCTAGTTGAGCTCACCATTTTCCTTTTTGTTCCATTTTTCTTCTCAGGAGGTGAGAATATAGCAGGAACCAGTCGGGGTAAAGAGTGATGGTCCTAGACAGTTGTTTTAACAGTCCTCACTGTTTTTGTAAAATAGTGTATCAATAAATGTAATGAGGACTTATTTGAGTGTGGATATTGTCTAGAAGATAATATTTTTCTTTAAACTCAAAGCATGTGTGTTGTCGTATTTTGCACGACAATTGTAATAATAAAAGTTGTAGTTATTTCTGTACCATGTATTTCGCGACTCATAATAGGTGATGTATACCTATTTTGGGGGCATCACAGTGATGCTCTAAAGACATCAACTTATATCCTCAATCGGGTGCCAATAAAAGCAACTTCAAAAACACCGTATGAACTTTGGGTTAGGCGAAAGCCTAGTCTAAAGCACTTACGTGTTTGGGAATGTCCTGCTGAAGCGAGGCCTTATAAGCCAAATGAAAGGAAATTGGACTCCAAAACTGTTAGCAGCTACTTTATTGGCTATGCAGAACGATCACGGGGTTACAAATTTTATGATTCCACTAGTAAGTCAATTTTTGAGACGGGAATGCAACATTTTTTGAGGATGTTGAGTTTTGGGGAAGAAATCAAATCAGGAACATTGTCTTTCAGGAGGAAGAAGGAGAAAACTCAATTCCTACTACTATTTTTGACAATGTGCAATTTTCTATACCTGTAACTCAACAACCTTAAGAATCTGAGCAATTAAGGCGATCCACGAGAGAAAGAAAATTTGCAATTTCATATGATTATATCATATATCTTCAAGAACAGGAGGTAGAAAATGGAATGTCGGAAGATGATCCAATTAATTTCTGGCAAGCCATGCAAAGTTCTAACTCTCAAAAATGGATTGAAGCCATGAATGAAGAGTACAAGTCTATGCAAGATAATAAAGTTTGGGAACTTGTTCCATTACCGTATGATGCAAAACCCGTAGGTTGCAAATGAATATTTAAAACCAAAAGGGATTCAAATGGTAATGTGAAAAGGTATAAGGCACGTCTTGTGGCTAAAGGCTTTACTCAAAAGGAAGGAATTGACTTTAAAGAGACTTTCTCTCCGGTTTCTTCAAAAGACTCTTTTAGGACAATTATGGCGCTTGTTGCACATTTTGACCTTGAGTTACATCAAATGGATGTCAAAACAGCATTTCTCAATGGTGACATTGAAGAAACAATTTATATGGTGCAGCCAGAAAACTTTGTGTCTGGAGACCCAAAGAATATGGTTTGTAAGTTGACAAAATCCATCTATGGACTCAAGTAGGCATCTCGTCAGTGGTTCTTCAAATTTCATCAAGTTATTGTTTCATATGGTTTTGAAACAAATATTGTTTATAATTGTGTATATCACAAATTTAGTGGGAGTAAACATATTTTCCTGGTTTTATATGTTGATGACATATTACTTGCCACAAATGACATAGACATGTTTCTTGACACCAAGAGATTTCTATCAAAGAACTTTGAAATGAAAGATCTTGTAATGCTTCTTTTGTGTTAGGAATTGAGATACACCGAGAATGTTCTCGACGTATATTGGGATTGTCACAAAGGAACTATATTGATAAAGTTCTCAACAGGTTTAACATGCAAAATTGCAAATCGGGTAAAACCCCGGTCGCTAAAGAAGACAAGTTTAGTCTCAGTCAATGCCCAAAGAATAGCCTTGAAATTAAAGAAATACAAAAGATTCCCATGACGTGCAATGTAGGAGTCTAATGTATGCTTTCAGTATGTATGCTGCGTTCGGATATTGCGTTCATAGTTGGCATGTTAGGCAGATATTTAAGTAATCCTGGCATGGATCATTGAAAGGCAGTTAAACGGGTTATGAGGTATTTACAGAGAACAAAGGATTATATGCTCACATATAAGAGATCAGATCGGTTAGAGATCATTGGGTATTTCGATTCTGATTTTGCTGGGTGCCAAGATAGATGGAGATCCACCTTCAGGCTATGTTTACTTGTTGGCTGGTGGAGCGATTTCATGGAGGTCTGCAAAACAGACGCTCGTTGCTTCGTCTACCATGGCTGCAGAGTTTGTAGCATGTTATGAGGCATCAAATCATGGAATATGGTTGCGAAATTTTGTCACTGGGCTGCGAATTTTGGAGGGTGTTGAAAGACCATTAAAATTATATTGTGACAATAAATCAGCGGTATTATATTCTAACAACAACAAAATCTCGACAAAGTCAAAGCACATTGAAATCAAGTTTCTCGTTGTACAAGAAAGAGTGCAGAATGGACAGATTTCTATAGAGCACATTGGGACAAACTCCATGATAGCGGATCCGCTCACAAAAGGATTATCACCAAATGTCTTTCACGAGCACACTGCTCATATGAGTGTTATTCTATTTGAGGATACTTTAGTTTAGTGGGAGTTTGTATTTGGATTATTACTCTATGTTAAAACTACAGATTTTATTTATATATTTTTTGCAGAATTAAAATATTCAGTTTACTACACTCTATTAAGTATATTGAAGTATTGATCTCACTAAAGTTAATTAAGTAGGACCAGTTGAAAATAGGCATGCGTGAATCACATTACATGTAATTTCCATGCTATGCATCCATGATTGATCTATGTTATTTAGCTATGTTGGCATACGAGACCATTGATAGGTCCAATTACGGCTATTGTAATGAAGACCACTTTGATCCTATATTAATGTAGCTAATGGACGAGATTGTTTGGATACCCTTTAGAACATGAAAACAAATTTCAGGAGCTCACTAAAGTTAAACACATTTCTTAGAATACATATGTGGTCCAATGGGAGATTGTTGGATTAATTTTTTATTAATCTTAATTGGGACCACACATGTATATTATTAATGTGTATTATCTTATATAAGTCTAAATTTAAGTGATTTAATTAAGTTTTAAGTAGGCTTAAGGGTATGTTTGTCATGGTATTAATGTGTAGATATCGGATTTGTATTTTTAAATTGATGAGGGGCCAATTTAAAAATACTAAAAGATAGTAACTGTCATTTAGCAGTTTCTTCACACGGCAGTTTTCTTTATAAGGAGTCATAGTCCCCAATTGAGCGTATATTTTTTTCTTTTCATTGTTTACTCTGTATTCCCATCAACAGAGAAATACACTTCTAAAATACACATCAATTGGAAGATCTCAACCCGTTTGATCAAACAATATTATGGAATCTGGTACACTTCCGTTATGTTCTTTCTTCTTCTTTTGTTTCAACATGAGTTATATTTATAAACATGTTTAATGTAAGACCCCAACTTATTATTAATGAAATTTAATTTTCTCTATTTATTATTTTGAAATAGTAAGGGTTGATTTGATTAATGTGAATAGTTATGGGTAAAATACGCAAATATTTCAAAATAAGCAAGTGGTTATAAAATATTCATTGTTGTTTGGGAATATTAGTTTGGTCGTGGAATATTCTTCTTTGCGTCGAGGGAATATTAAATGCATGACGGCTCGATATTTTATGGGCCCCATAACTTGAAAGCGATTGGATGAAGAAAACGACAAATATAAGTAGATTAAAAATAACGGCGTAGTTATTCTGCTAATCTTGTTAAAATACTCGGTGGTTAAAACACAAGAAGAGCACCTGCAGTATTGCACCAATTATTGATTCTTACGTGAAGGCACTACTCAATAATGGTTACGATAATTCTTTGCTCGATATTTTATTGATTTAATAATTCTTTGCGTTGATATTTTATATTCATTGTTGTTTCAATAATTGTCATTACACATTATTTTCATTATCGAAGCAATAATTCATATTATCCGAATAATATTATTAGATATCATTATTGGCAATGTCTAGAAAGTTACGTCTAAGGAGAGGTTTGGTCACCTAATTGCGCTACCAAGAGGAGAAATTCTTATTGGAAAGCCCCTCTTTCTGTGAACCGCTGGTTGTCGATATTGTGATTACTGTAATATTATTTGTGAATAATTAATTATTGATTCATATGATGAGGAAAATATTGATTTTATGTGGATATAGATGGAGAAAAATTTTAATGTGACAATTGTTGAAAATTGAAATTTTATCTTTTTCCGATAAGATAATTCATTTAAATGTATTATTATATTTTAAATATATAATAATGGTGATATTTTTACAACGAATGTGGGATATATGAGTATCGAGGAGGAAGAGTATTTTTGTTGCAATAAATGTTTAAAACATGTTAAACATGTCATTGGACCCCATTTATTGGTGAAATTTGATTATAGCACTTGTAAAATCGCTTGGTTTGTGGATTTCGATCAATTTATGTTTGGAATTTGGAAAACTTTCTTACGCAAAGTTGTAGATAATTGAACTTCCTATAGAAAGTCGTGAGATTCGAATTTTTACGATAAAAGGGCTATTTATTGTGAATTATTGAAGTTAGAAGTTCAAAATAATTGATTTTTGAAAGTTTTAATTATTATTTTAAAGAAAAAACGTTTTTTTTTTCATTTAAGTGGGCTAACATGTGATATTAATTGCTTTGAAATCAGATCTTCAAAGATGGGCTAAGGAAATTTATAATATATATTAATATTTTATTAAATTTTACGCTTTAGTGTTCTAAGTATTTTCCTATAAATAGGGTGCTTA
This sequence comes from Panax quinquefolius, assembly GCA_020205615.1. Classification (NCBI taxonomy): domain Eukaryota; kingdom Viridiplantae; phylum Streptophyta; class Magnoliopsida; order Apiales; family Araliaceae; genus Panax; species Panax quinquefolius. Next base: position 87,956,707 of record CM035168.1, read on the forward strand.
GGTTAGAATTAAAATCACACCAAAAAGCTGAAGTTTTCTCTCTATATTATCGAGCGTATTCTTGTGAGTATTTTGAGTATACTTTGAGTATTATTAGACAGTCTAAGTTCCTTTCAAAGACTATACCGGTATTCCAAATTAGAAGTACTAATCTTTCGAGGTAAGGGATATTTTTTTTCAGTAATGATATTATTTCTTCAATATTATTATGTTGGAAATATTGATCTGAAGTTTTTATCAAATTTGGAACTTTTGGTGTCTGAGTTACTATTCACGATATCTGACTATTCACGATATCTGACACTATTCACGAAATCGGCACTATTCATCAAAAATGAAAAAATTTTCTTTTCATCCAAAATATCTATTCGGATACTAGCTTTGATTGTATCCATGTTTTGATCATTCTTGAATTTTACACCACCGTGATTATTTTTGAGGTATTTTTGGGCGTGGATAAAACAAAGTACGAATCCTTAATCCTTAATCCTTGTCATTTTGTTTCACTTTGGATTCGTTTCTTTAAAAATATTTTTCATCATCTTCATCTTAAATGATGATATTATGGATTATCTTTGGCTCAGTAGTGCAAAGATGAACGATTTCTGAAGAATATCTTTGGCACAGTAGTGCAAAGATGAGCAGTGTTTAGATGAACATGACCAATCGATGAATATCTTTGGCTGTAGTGTAAAAGATGAATATTTGATTCGGATATATATTGATTGATGTTACAGGGGATAAAAGATGAGCGATGAACTTTTAAATTCATACATAGAATATAGTAGTTTGCATTCTCTACTTAACTCTTCTATCAATTATTATTTCATTGCGAATATTGATTTAAAATTTGTTGTCTATTGTATTCTATTAGATTTTTCCTGTTGAAAACTAACGATAATTTGTTGTATATTATCTTAGTCATAATATTCTTTATTTGGCTAGTTGAGCTCACCCTTTTCCTTTTTGTTCCATTTTTCTTCTCGGAGGCGAGAATATAAGCGAAAGTACGAGTCGGGTATGGAATGAAGGTTCTAGAGAGAGTTGTTTAGTAGTCCTCACCATTTTGTAAAATAATGTATCAATAAATGTGATGAGAATTTATTTGAGTATAGATATTGTCTAGAAGATAATATTTGTATTCAAACTCACAGTTTCTTGTTGTAATAATAAAGTTGTAGTTGTTTACGTACCATGTATTGACAACTCGTAATGGGTGATGTATACCTATTTTGGGGCGTCCACGAGGAGAACGTCAACAGTGGCAATGTTCCTCCCGTGAACAACACCCTTTGGCGAGAGATGATGAACGAGGGGATGTTTAGAAGCTTTTTTTGCGATTCATGCAAAATTAGGCGAGGAGACTCGTGTGTTCAAAATACGAGGAGGAAATGATAGCAATTCACGAGTTGTCACAAACTAAGCGATTCAAAGAGTTGGGACCACCGAATTTAAGGGAAAGCCGATCCGATCATGGCGGAAACATAGGTCAAGCAAATTACCAAGATATTCGATGTCTTGGGATGCACGGAGAAACGAAGGTTCCATTCGCCACCTTTATGTTTCGTGGCGGCGCAGACTCGGTGGGAGTCGTGAGGCGTACTCCATCCAAATCCAAGACTTTTCGGCGTGTCTTGGGAGACGTTTGAAACTATTTAATGACAAATACTTTCCGAAAGTGTTCGTCGTATAAAGGAAGTGGAGTTCATCGAGTTAGAGCAAAACAACATGACGGTGTCTCGATGCGAGGCAAAGTTTGCGAGTTATCCGAGTTTGCACCTCATTTGGTGGAGAATGAGGAACGATGACGCGGATGTTTCTAAGAGATTTGAAACCCAAGATACGACAATATCTCATTTCTCATAAATTTTCTCTATTCGGATGTTGTTAATGAGGCTCAATTGTTAGAGCGAGATAATGAGTATGTTCAACCGAGGGACCATAACCGAGGATCATACCGGAGATAGCGATCAATGAATAACAATAACCAAATGGAGAAAGAAACAAAGGACAAAATGGTAACCACTCGGTGGTAATCATGGCCATGAAAATAAAAAGAAGTGAGTCGAGGAGATTTTAAAAGAGGAGATTTAACAACGACCATGTGAAGATGACATCTTAAGCGAAGAATCGGTTCTAAGGAGGAGAACGACCACCGGTCATATGCTACAAATGCGGAAAAGAGGGACATATCAGTCCAAACTGCCCACAACAGTTCAAGGTATGCTATAATTGTGGAAAGGAAGGACATATCGCTCGAGATTATACGGTAGCGAAACCTAGTTCAGTGGGGACGGTGACTCAAAAGATCGTCTAGAAAAGTCAAAGTCAACGATTAGGGAAGAGCGTTTGTTGTGATTTGGTCATAATGCGAGGAACCTAAACGAGGTGATCACGGGTAAGATATTTATAAATTCTTGCGAAGTTTATACCTTACTTGATCTGGTGCTACCCATTCATTTATCTCTCCTGCTTATGCTCAACGCTTAAACTTGACTCGGAGAAATTAGACTTTGACCTATCTGTGGAAACTCCGTTAGGAGAAACTTTCATCGCATCCAATTTGTTTATAAATCTTGTTTGATTCAAGTTGGCACCATTACCTTACCTGTTGACCTTATCTCTTTAAAGATACTTACTTTTGATGTTATTTTAGAGATTGATTGGTTAACTACTCATCATGCCAAAATTGATTATTTTCGTAAGGTTGTTAGTTTTCATATTCCTAACCAACCTGTTATACGAATTCAAGCAACTAAACCATTAAAATCAATCACTGTCACATCTAATCATAAAGCTATTCGTTTATTGAAAAACGGATGTCAAGCTTTCTTAGCCCATGTTGTAAGAACCCGATTTTTTTTTTAATAAAATGGAATTTCCTCTATTTATTATTTTGAAATAGTAAGGGTTGATTTGATTAATGTGGTTAGTTATGGGTAAAATCTTAAATATTTGAATAAGCAAGTGGTTATAAAATATTTATTATTATTAGAGGAATATTACGTTTGGTCGTGGAATATTCGTATCTATTGTCGGGAATTTTAAATGCACGACGAAAGTCTTTTATGGGCCCCATAACGGAAAAAACGATTGGATGAAGAAAACGACAAGTATAAGTTGTTTAAATAACGACGTAGTTATTACAGATTATCTTGTTGGAATACCCGGGTGGTTAAAAAACACTACTAATACGCGTTGTTGAGCGATGGACACGCAGTATTGCACCAATTATTGATTCTTACGTGAAAGGCACTACTCAATAATTGTTACGATAATTCTTATTCGATATTTTATTTTATTGATTCAATAATTCTTTGCATTGATATTTTATATTACTGTTGTTTCAATAAATTGTCATTACACAGTATTTTCCATTATCGAAGCAATAATTCATATTATCTGAATAATATTATTAGATAACATTATTGGCAATGTCTAGAAAGTTCTGTCTAAGGAGAGGTTTGGTCACCTAATTGCGCGCCAGTAAGGAGAGATCCTTATTGGAAAGCCCCCTCTTTCTTGGGAACTGCATGGTTGTCAATATTGTGATTCTGTAATATTATTTGTGAATAATTAATTATTGATTCATATGATGAGGAAAATATTGATTTTATGTGGATATAGATGGAGAAAATTTTTAATGTGACAATTGTTGAAAATTGAAATTTTATCTTTTTCTGATAAAATAATTCATTTAAATATATTATTATATTTTAATAATATAATAATGGTGATATTTTTACAACGAATGTGGGATATATGAGTATACGAGGAGGAAGAGTATTTTTGTTGCAATAAATGTTTAAAAACATGTTAAACATGTGTCGGTGGGACCCCATTTATTGATCGAAATTTAATTATAGCTTTATAAAATCGTCTGCTTTGTGGATTTCTGGTCAATTTACTGTTTGGAATTTGGAAAACTTTCTTCTGCAAAGTTGTAGAGAATTGGATTTCCTATAAAAACTCGCATGATTCAAATTTTTCTAATAAAAGATCTATTTATTATGAATTATTGAAGTTAGAAGCTCAAAATAATTGATTTTGGAAGTTTTAATTATTTATATCAATAAAACGTTTTTATTGTTTTGGTTGGCCCCCATGTGTTGTAAACATGCTTGATTTCAGAGTCTTGGTTGGCGTAGGAATATATATATATATAATATTATTATTATATTAAATTTTACGCTTTGGTGTTCTAAGCGATTTCTATAAATAGGTGCTTAGGTTAGAATTGAAAATCACACCGTAAACCGAAGTTTTCTCTCTATATTATTGAGCGTATTCTTGTGAGTATTTTGAGTATACTTTGAGTATTGCTATACTGTCTGCAAGTTCAAGTCATAGCCTATATCCTGTGTTTCAACTAAATCTTGTCTTTCGAGGTAAGGGATGTTATTTTCTTCTCAAATGATATTATTTCTTCAATATCATTATCTTTGAAATATTGGTTGGAACTTTTATCAAATTTGGAACTTTTTCATGTCGGGTTACTTATTCATGAGTTACTTATTCACGAGTTACTATTCATGAGTTACTATTCACGAAGTTACTATTCACGAGTACTATTCACGAAGCGTGATGATATTTTTTTGTGAAATTTCTATCTTTTGGTGTCGAGTTACTATTCACGTACTACGGCACTATTCACGATATCTGGCCTTATTCACGAATCTGGCACTATTCATTCAGAAAATGAAATTTCTTCTTTTTTAATCAAAATATCTATTATGGATACTAACTTTGATTGTATCCATGTTTTGATCATTCTTGAATTTTACTCCACTCGATTACTTATGAAGTATTTTTGAACTTGGATTGTTTAAAATACGAATCCTTAATATTTGTTCTTTTGTTTCACCGGATTCATTTTTTCTTTGAAATATTTTTCATCATCCTCACCCTAAATGATGATATTACCAATATCTTTGGCACAGTAGTGCAAAGATGAATGATTTCTTGATGAATATCTTTGGCCGTGTAGTGAAGATGAGCAGTGTTGAGATGAACATGACCTCTTGATTAATATCTTTGGCCGTAGTGCAAAAGATGAACAGTGTTTAGACGAACATGACCAATCGATGAATATCTTTGGCTGTAGTGTAAAGATGAATATTTGATTCGGATATATATTGATTGATGTTACTGGGGATAAAATATCGACGATGAACTTTTAAATTCATATATAGAAGATAGTAGTTTGCATTCTCTACTTAACTCTTCTAATGAATTGTTGTTTCCGCTACAGTTGTTGATTTAAAACGGGTTGTCTATTGTATTCTATTAGATTTTTCTCTGTTGGAGACTAACGATAATTTGTTGTATATTATCTTAGTCATAATATTCTTTACTGGGCTAGTTGAGCTCACCCTTTTCCTTGTTGTTCCATTTTTCTTCTCAGGAGGCGAGAATGTAGCGAGTACTAGTCGGGGTATGGAATAAAGGTTCTAGAGAGAGTTGTTTAGTAGTCCTCACCATTTTTGTAAAATAATGTATCAATAATTATGATGGGGATTTATTTGGGTATGTATATTGTCTAGAAGACAATAATTGTATTTAAACTCACAGTATATATGTTGTCGTATTTTGCACGACAAATGTATTAATAAAGTTGTAGTTATTTCTGTACCATGTATTTGGCGATTAGAATGGATTGGATGGAATGAACCTATTTTGGGGGCGTCACAGTTGGTATCAGAGCTTAGGGATATGATCTCTGGCGGAGATCGGGGAATAGAACTAGGAGGGGAGAGACGAGTAAATCCTTCGCTAGTGTGTCCTACCTATGCTTATTTGTTAGTTGGTCAGTATATAGGGATATTATGTGATATATTGATTTCCTTAATTAACCCTTGTTTTATGACAGTATTTGAGAATGTCGACTGAGAATATTAACAATGGAAATGAGACCGTGGAGACGCCTGTACTCACCAACGAGGAGAACGTACAACAGTGTGGCAATGTTCTTCCCGTGAACAACACCACCGCGCGGATGATGAACGAGGGATGTTTAGAAGCTTTTTGCGATTCATACAAAATCGACGAGGAGACTCGTGTTCAAAATATAGGAGAAATGATAGCAATTCACGGGTTGTCATAGCTGACAGATTCAAAGAGTTGGGACCACGAAATTTAAGGGAAAGCGGATCCGATCATGGCGGAAACATGGGTCAAGCAAATTACCAAGATATTCGATGTCTTGGGATGCGGAGGAATGAAGGTTCCATTCGCTACCTTTATGTTCGTGGTGACGAGGCGATCATCGTGGGAGTCGTGAAGCGTACCCATCCAAATTGCACTCGGCATGTCGTGGGAGACATTTGAGAAGCAGTTCAATGACAAGTACTTCCCACGAAAGTATTAAATCGTATGAAGGAAGTGGAGTTTATTAGGCGGAAGCGAGAATAACATGGCGGTGTCCCAAAGATGAGGCGAAGTTCGCGGAGTTATCGAGTTTTGCACCTCATTTGGTGGAGAATGAGGAACGATATGGCGCGGATGTTTCGAGAGATTTGAAACCCGTACGTCGATATCTCATTTCTCATAAATTTTCTCTCTATTCGAGATGTTGTCAATGGGCTCGGTTGTTAGAAAGAGATATACGAAATACGTTCAACCGAGGGACCATAACCAGATCATCTAGAAGATAGCGATCATCGAATAACGATAACCAATGGCGGAGAAGAATACGGACAAAGGCGGTAACCACTCGGTGGTAATCATGGCCATGAAAATAGAAGAAGCGAGTCGAGGAGAGATTTTAAAGAGGAGATTCAACAACGACCATGTGAAGACGTCGGCGCAAGATGTAAATGGTTCCAAGGAGGAGAAAGACCACCGGTCGTATGTTACAAAATGCGGAAAGAGGGACATATCATTGGCCGCCCACAACAGTTTAAGGTATGCTATAATTGTGGAAAAGAAGGACATATCGCTCGAGATTATGCGATATCGAAACCAGATCCAATGAATGGTGACTCAAAAGGATGTCCTTAAAAATCAAAGTCAACGATTCTGGAATAAGCGTTTGTCGTGACCGGTCAAAATGCAAGGAACCCGAACGAAGTTAGCACAAGTTAGTTAATTATAAATTCTTGCGAAGTTTATACCTTACTAGATCTGGGATTCAACCCATTCTTTTATCTCTCTTGTTTGGGCTCAACGTTTGAACTTGACTACGGAGAAATTAGACTTTGACCTATTTATGGAGACTCCGTTAGGAGAAACTTTCATTACATCCGTTGTTTAGAAATCTTGTTTGATTCAGGTTGGCACTATCACATTACTTGTTAACCTTATTTCTATAGAGATATTTGCTTTTGATGTGATTTTAAGGTTAACTACTCATCATGCCGAAATTGATTACTTTCGTAAGGTTGTTAGTTTTCATATTCCTAAGCAACTTTATTCAATTCAAGCAATCAAACCATGGTAATCAAACATTTTCATATCAAGCCATGAAGTCATTCGTTTATTACGGATGTCAAGTTTTCTTAGTCCATGTTATGGATTTGAATAAAGACACGTCAGATTTGAATAATATTCCTGTTGTTATTGATTTTTCCTGATGTATTTCCTGAAGAATTTCTTGGCTTACTCCCAAAGCCTGATATTAAATTTTGTATCGACTTTGAACTCGGTACAAAACTCATTTCTAAAATCTCATATCGAATGGCTCTATTGAACTTGAGGAGTTAAAAATTCAACTATAAATTTGGTACTGAGCCTTTATCCGGGTGACTTCCTTTGTGGAATGCACCAAAGCCGGACTCTCGTAGGGGACACCATATTCGTCATATAGTAAAGCGATAGGTGTCATTGTAACGTCTTATCCAAGGTTGGGATATGAGTCACGATTGAGAACAACCTAAGTCGATAATCGAAATACGTAGCTTTCAGGCTTAGTTGGTTATTATCGGAGATTCGTTGAAGGATATTCTCGAATCGCTATTCCATTAACGCAGCTGACTCGTAGAGATACAAAATTCGAATAGAGCAAGGAATGTGGGAAGAGCTTCGAAGAACTCAAGAGGAGACTCATTTCAGCACATGTTCTGACCATGCCATCTTGGAAAAGCGAACGTGGTAGTTGACGTGTTGACTAGAAGATCGTAAAGAAATCGAAAGTACGATATTGTCAAAGACTCATTTCAGTATAATTTACAAATAATAGAGATGGAGATGAAAACTCTAGGAACCCACGTGATGATATCTGAGTATAATCGACTTTAATCGATAAAGTTAAAGTCATTGAAGCTACACACCGGAGTGATGAATTTGAAGAAGGAGGTGCGAAAGTTGTTATTTCAAAAGCGAGAATCGGTGAGGTGAGGAAAGCTCAAACCTTTGATTTATTAATCCATTTGAAATTCTCGATCGAATAGGAACTATGGCCTATAGACTCGTTTTACCGCCAAGTATGACGCGTGTTCATAACGCTTTTTCATGTATCGATGTTACGTAAATATGTGACTGACCGAACCACGTCATTGAGTTAGAACCGGATGAGATAGCCGAAGACTTAACGTACGAGGAGGTATCTGTCAAGATCTTGGATAGGAAAGAACATGTCCTATGTACCGAGGTTATACCACAAGTTAAAGTTTTGTAGAGAAACCATGCTATTGAGGAAATGACCTGGGAGTTGGAAACGGAAATGAAAGCGAGGTATTCTCATCTTTTCAAAACACCAAGTACGTACGTCAATTTCGAGTTTCATAAAGAGGGGGGAGGTTGTAAGAACCCGATTTTTTTTTAATAAAATGGAATTTCCTCTATTTATTATTTTGAAATAGTAAGGGTTGATTTGATTAATGTGGTTAGTTATGGGTAAAATCATGCGCAATATTTGAATAAGCAAGTGGTTATAAAATATTCATTATTATTAGAGGAATATTCGTTTGGTGGTGGAATATTCGTGCTTGTTGGGGAATATTAAATGCGGTGGCGCCATGATCTTTTGTGGGCCCCATAACTTGAAAGCGATTGGATGAAGAAAACGACAAGTATAAGTTGTTTAAATAACGGCGTAGTTATTACTGAATTATCTTGTTGGAATACCCGGTGGTTAAAACACACTATCTGCGCGTTGTTGAGCAAGTAGCACGGTATTGCACCAATTATTGATTCTTACGTGAAAGGCACTACTCAATAATTATTACGATAATTCTTTATTACGATTATTTTATTTTATTGATTCAATAATTCTTTGCATTGATATTTTATATTCTTGTTGTTTCAATAAATTGTCATTACATAATATTTTCCATTATCGAAGCAATAATTCATATTATCTGAATAATATTATTAGATAACATTATTGGCAATGTCTAGAAAGTTACATCTAAGGAGAGGTTTGGTCACCTAATTGCGCGCAAGAAGGAGAGATCCTTATTGGAAAACCCCTTCCTCACGAACCGGCTGCCGGTTGTCAATATTGTGATTCTGTAATATTATTTGTGAATAATTAATTATTGATTCATATGATGAGGAAAATATTGATTTTATGTGGATATAGATGGAGAAAATTTTTAATGTGACAATTGTTGAAAATTGAAATTTTAACTTTTTCTGATAAAATAATTCATTTAAATATATTATTATATTTTAATAATATAATAATGGTGATATTTTACAACGAATGTGGGATATATGAGTATACGAGGAGGAAGAGTATTTTGTTGCAATAAATGTTTAAAACATATTAAACATGTCGGTGGACCCCATTTATTGATCGAAATTTAATTATAAATTTGTAAAATCGTCCGGTTTGTGGATTTTGGTCAATTTCTGCTTGGAATTTGGAAAAACTTTCTTCTGCAAAGTTGTAGAGAATTGGATTTCCTATAAAAACTCGCAAGATTCAATTTTTCTGATAAAAGAGCTATTTATTATGAATTATTGAAGTTCAAGTCAAAATAATTGATTTTTGGAAGTTTTAATTATTTATATCAACAAAAACGTTTTTATTGTTTTGGTTGGCCCCCATGTGTTGTAAACATGCTAATTTCAGAGTCTTGGTTGGCGTAGGAATATATATATATATAATATTATTATTATATTAAATTTTATAACTTTTTGTGTTACAGCAATTTCTATAAATAGGGTGCTTAGGTTAGAATTGAAAATCACACCAGAAATTGAAGTTTTCTCTCTCTATATTATCGAAATATTCTTGTGAGTATTTTGAGTATACTTTGAGTATTGCTATACTCTGGTGCAAGTTCAAGTCATAGCCTATATCCTGTTTCAACTAAAGTCTTGTCTTTTCGAGGTAAGGGATGTTATTTTCTTCTCAAATGATATTATTTCTTCAATATCATTATGCTGAAATATTGGTTGGAACTTTTTATCAAATTTGGAACTTTTTCATGTCGGGGTTACTATTCATGAGTTACTAACTTTGATTGTATCCATGTTTTGATCATTCTTGAATTTTACTCCACTCTGATTACTTATGAAGTATTTTTGAACTTGGATTGTTTAAAATACTGAATCCTTAATATTGTTCTTTTGTTTCACCGGATTCATTTTCTTTGAAATATTTTTCATCATCCTCGGTCTAAATGATGATATTATCTTGAATATCTTTGACTGTAGTGCAAAGATGAATGATTTCTTGATGAATATCTTTGGCCCGTAGTCAAAAAGATGAATAGGTGTTGAGATGAACATGACTCTTCGATTAATATCTTTGGCCGTAGTGCAAAGATGAGCAGTGTTTAGGCGAACATGACCAATCGATGAATATCTTTGGCTGTGGTGCAAAGATGAATATTTGATTCCAGATATATATTGATTGATGTTACAGGGATAAAATATCGACGATGAAATTTTAAATTCATATATAGAAGATAGTAGTTTGCATTCTCTACTTAACTCTTCTAATGAATTGTTGTTTCCGTTGCAGTTGTTGATTTAAAACTGGTTGTCTATTGTATTCTATTAGATTTTTCTCTGTTGGAGACTAACGATAATTTGTTGTATATTATCTTAGTCATAATATTCTTTACTGGGCTAGTTGAGCTCACCCTTTTCCTTGTTGTTCCATTTTTCTTCTCAGGAGGCGAGAATGTAGCGAGTACTAGTCGGGGTATGGAATAAAGGTTCTAGAGAGAGTTGTTTAGTAGTCCTCACCATTTTTGTAAAATAATGTATCAATAATTATGATGGGGATTTATTTGGGTATGCATATTGTCTAGAAGACAATAATTGTATTTAAACTCACAGTATATATGTTGTCGTATTTTGCACGACAAATGTATTAATAAAGTTGTAGTTATTTCTGTACCATGTATTTGGCGACTCAGAATGGGTTGGATGGAATGGACCTATTTTGGGGGCGTCACACATGTTATGGATTTGAATAAAGACACGTCAAATTTGAATGATATTCCTGTTGTTATTGACTTTCCTAACGTATTTCCTGAAGAACTTCCCGGTCTACCCCCAGAACGTGAAGTTGAATTCTTTATTGATCTTGAACTCGCATACAAAGCCCATTTCTAAAACCCTATATCGAATGGCTCCTATTGAACTTCGAGGAGTTAAAGGTCCAACTATAGGAATTGTTGGACATCGGTTTCATTCGGCCCTAGTACATCTCCTTGGGGTGCTCTGTTTTATTCAGAAAGAAGAAAGACGAGTATATGCGACTTTGTATTGACTATCGGAATTGAACCATGTCACCATCAAGAATAGGTATCCTCTACCTCGTATTGATGACTTGTTTGACCAATTCTGAAGGGGCACAATTCTTTTCAAAAATTTATCTTCGCTCGGATATCATCAAATTTGAAGATTAGAATCGAGGATATTCCAAAGACCGCCTTGAACTCGGTATGGGCATTATGAATTCTTAGTCATGTCTTTCATACTGACTAATGCTCCTGCGGCTTTCATGGATATGATGAACCGAGTATTCAAGGAATATTTGGATCAGTTTGTTGTTGTCTTTATTGATGACATCCTCATATATTCCAAAAGTCGTGAAGATCATGAGCACCATTTGAAGCTGGTACTCCAAAGGCTTCGTGAAAACAAACTATATGCTAAATTGAAGAAATGCGAGTTCTGGCTTGAGGAAGTAGAATTTCTTGACACGTGGTGTCAAAACATGGAGTATCCGTGGACCCAGCGAAGATTGAAGCAATACAAAGTTGAGAGCAACCAAAGTCGGTGACCGAAGTACGTAGCTTTTTGGGCTTAGCTGGTTATTATCGGAGATTCGTGGAAGGATTTTCTCGAATCGCTACTCCATTAACTCAGCTGACTCGGAAAGATATAAAATTCGTTTGGAGCGAAGAATGCGAGAAGAGTTTCCAAGAGCTTAAGAGGAGACTTATTTCGGCACCTGTTCTAACAATACCATCTGGTTCGGATGGATTTGTTATCTACAGCGATGCTTCCAGTGCAAAGGGTTAGGATGTGTTCTCATGCAACGTGGAAAGTCATAGCACTATGCCTCGCGACAACTTAAAGAGTATGAGAGGAATTATCCTACTCATGATCTAGAGTTAGCGTGCCATTTTCAAGCTTAAAGATATGGAGGCACTATCTATATGGGGAGAAAGTGGAGATATATTCGGACCATAAAAGCCTTAAATATTTCTTCACTCAAAAGAACTCAACATCGCAAATGACGTTGGCTCGAGCTATTGAAAGACTACGACCACACTATTTAATACCATCCCGGAAAAGCGAACGTGGTAGTGACGACGCGTTGAGTAAAGATCATATGCACGAACGAAAAGTGCGATGATGTCAAGTATACGACAGAGCCAACTTTAATAGAAAAAGTTAAGGTTGCTCGAGCCACCGACCCGAGTCGATCGTATGATGAAGAAAAAGTACAAAGAAGGAGCTATTCCTAAGCGAGAATTGATGAAGAAGGAATACTTTGAATCCACTCTAGACTTTGTGTTCCTAACGACTCTGATTTGAAGTACAAGATTATGATGGAGGCACACAATACACCATTTGCAATCCATCCTGGAAGTACTAAAATGTATCGTGATCTTCGACATACATTTTGGTGGAACAATATGAAGAGAGAGATTGCAAAGTTTATCTCGATGTGTTTAACTTGCCAACGAGTAAAGGCGGAGCATCTAGTACCTAAGGGTCCGTTGCAACCACTTGAGATTCCGAAATGGAAGTGGGAACACATTACCATGGATTTCGTTACGAGTCTTCCTACGGTTTCTCAAGGCATCAATGCTATTTGGGTTATTGTTGATAGATTAACCAAGTCTGCTCATTTCTTGCCGATACGGGAGACTTATTCCCTTGAACGTCTTGCTAGTATGTACGTGAATGAGATTGTGAGGTTACATGGCATGCCAGTATCCATAGTTTCGGATCGTGACCCAAGATTCACTTCAAGATTTTGGGTTAGCTTGCAAAAAGCTATGGGCACGGATTTGCGATTTAGTTCGGCATACCATCCCCAAACCAGACGGACAATCGAGAGAGAACTATTCAAACTCTTGAAGATCTATTAAGACTCGTGTCCTGACTTCAAGGCGGTTGGGATAAGTATTTACCATTGGTGGAATTCTCCTACAACAACAGTTATCAGGCAAGTATAGGTGTGGCTCCATTCGAAGCATTATATGGACGAAAATGTCGTTCACCAATATGTTGGGATGAGGTGGGTGAAGCAACATTGTTGGGACCCGAGTTAGTACGTATGACTACCGAAAAGATCCAAATGATTCGACAACGTATACAAATGGCATAAGATCGACAAAAGAGTTATGCGGATCTTCATCGAAAGGACGTAGAATTTAGTATAGGGGATCATGTGTTGTTGCGAGTTGCTCCATGGAAGGGAGTTACAAGATTTGGGAAGAGAGGAAAGCTCAATCCACGATTTATTGGTCCATTTCAAATTCTTGACCGAGTAGGAAATATAGCCTATAGACTCGCGTTACCTCCGAGTATGTCTCGTGTTCATAATGTGTTTCACATATCTGTACTTCGTAAATATGTGAAAAACCCGAATCACGTTATAGAGTTAGAACCGGATGAAATAGCCGAAGACTTAATGTATGAGGAGGTACCTTTCAAGATCTTGGATAGGAAGGAGCATATCCTACGCGCAAAGGTCATACCACAAGTTAAAGTTTTGTGGAGGAATCATGCTATAGAGGAAATGACCTGGGAATTGGAAACGGAAATGAAAGCGAGGTATCCTCACCTTTTCAACACACGGTATGTATGACGCCGATTTCGAGGACGAAATTTCATAAGGAGGGAGGTTGTAAGACCCCAACTTATTATTAATGAAATTTAATTTTCTCTATTTATTATTTTGAAATAAGTAAGGGTTGATTTGATTAATGTGAATAGTTATGGGTAAAATACGCAAATATTTCAAAATAAGCAAGTGATTATAAAATATTCATTGTTGTCGGGAATATTCGTTTGGTCGTGGAATATTCTTCACTGTCGGAGAATATTCGTGCGACGGTAGCCAGATTTTTGTGGGCCCCATAACTGAAAGCGATTTGATGAAGAAAACGACAAATATAAGTGGTTTAAAAATAACTGGCGTAGTTATTCACAGATTAATCTTGTTAAAATACTCGGTGGTTAAAACACAAGAAGACACTGCAGATTGCACCAATTATTGATTCTTACGTGAAAGGCACTTTACTCAATAATGGTTACAGTAATTACCGCTCAATATTTTATTGATTTAATAATTAATTGCTGCGTTGATATTTTATATTCTTTGTTGTTTAATAATAATTGTCACAACGATTTTTCATTATCGAAGCAATAATTTATATTATCTGAATAATATTATTAGATAACATTATTGGCAATGTCTAGAAAGTTACGTCTAAGGAGAGGTTTGGTCACCTAATTGCGCCGCCAAGATGAAGGAGAAATTCTTATTGAAAGCCCCTCTTCCTGAGAACCACTGGTTGTCGATATTGTGATTCTGTAATATTATTTGTGAATAATTAATTATTGATTCATATGATGAGGAAAATATTGATTTTATGTGGATATAGATGGAGAAAATTTTAATGTGACAATTGTTGAAAATTGAAATTTTATCTTTTTACGATAAGATAATTCATTTAAATGTATTATTATATTTTAAATATATAATAATGGTGATATTTTTACAACGAATGTGGGATATATGAGTATACTGAGGAGGAAGAGTATTTTTGTTGCAATAAATGTTTAAAACATGTTAAACATGTCGGTTGACCCCATTTATTGATCGAAATTTGATTATAAATGTAAAATCGCCTGCGCTTGTGGATTTCATCAATTTTATTTGGAATTTGGAAAAACTTTCTTACGCAAAGTTGTAGAGAATTGAATTTCCTATAGAGAGTCGTGAGATTCGAATTTTCTGATAAAAGGGCTATTTATTGTGAATTATTGAAGTTTGAAGTTCAAAATAATTGATTTTTGGAAGTTTTAATTATTATTTTAAAGAAAAACATTTTTTTCATTTAAGTGGGCTAACATGTGATATTAATTGCTGAAATCAGATCTTCAAAGATGGGCTAAGGAAATTTATAATATATATTAATATTTTATTAAATTTTCTCGCTTTTGAGTTTCTAAGTATTTTCCTATAAATAGGTGCTTGGTTTAGAATTGAAAATCACACCGTAAATCAAGTTTTCTCTCTATATTATCGAGCGTATTCTTGTGAGTATTTTGAGTATACTTTGATTATTGTTAGATTCAATTAAGTTCCTTCAAAGACTATACCCTATTCCAACTAAAGTACTTAATCTTTAAGTGGTAAGGGATATTATTTTTTTCATAATGATATTATTTCTTCAATATCATTATGTTGAAATATCGATCTGAAGTTTTTATCAAATTTGGAACTTTTGGTGTCTGAGTTACTATTCACGATATCTGACTATTCACGATACTCTGACACTATTCACGAGTACGACACTATTCATCGAAAAATAAAAATTTTTCTTTTCGTCTAAAATATCTATTCTGGATACTATCTTTGATTGTATCCATGTTTTGATCATTCTTGAATTTTACACCACTGTGATTATTTTTTAGGTATTTTTGGATGTGGATAAAACAAAGTCACGAATCCTTAATCCTTAATCCTTGTCATTTTTGTTTCACCGGATTCGCTTTTTTAAAAATATTTTCATCATCTTGATTTTAAATGATGATATTATGGAATATCTTTGGCTGTAGTGCAAAGATGAATGATTTTTGAAGAATATCTTTGGCCCAGTAGTGCAAAGATGAGCAGTGTTTAGATGAACATGACCAAGTGATGAATATCTTTGGCTGTAGTGCAAAAGATGAATATTTGATTCCAGAGATATATATTGATTGATGTTACGAGGGATAAAAGATAGATTTATGAACTTTTAAATTCATACATAGAAGATAGTAGTTACATTCTCTACTTAACTCTTCTAATGAATTATTATTTCATTGCGAATATTGATTTAAAATTTGTTGTCTATTGTATTCTATTAGATTTTTCCCTGTTGAAGACTAACGATAATTTGTTGTATATTATCTTAGTCAATATTATTCTTTATCGGGCTAGTTGAGCTCACCCTTTTCCTTTTTGTTCCATTTTTCTTCTTAGAGGCGAGAATATAAATGAAAGTACGAGTGGGGGTATGGAATGAAGGTTCTAGAGAGTTGTTTAGTAGTCCTCACCATTTTTGTAAAATAATGTATTAATAAATGTGATGAGGATTTATTTGAGTATAGATATTATCTAGAAGATAATATTTGTATTCAAACTCACGCTTTTTCTTGTTGTAATAATAAAGTTGTAGTTGTTTACGTACCACGTATTGACAACTTCGAAATGGGTGATGTATACCTATTTTTGGGCGTCACATTTAATTTCAGTAATTAATTTTCTTCAGTACATGTTTAATTTCAGTAATTAATTTCAACAAACAGATGAATAACAAGTCTTTTTAAAGTAGCATTTTCTTTATTAATTAAATTAAGGGATAAGGTCCAAAAATGCCCCTGACATTTTTCCCAATGTCTACCGAGCACCCTATACTTTTTTTCTGTCAAAAAATACCCTTAACGTTACAATTTTTGGGTCATTCGTGCCCCTGCTGTTAACAGCTGTGCCAACTAGACAAACAACGATGACGTGGTAAGGGCATGGAGGGTTAAATATAAAACATATTCTAAATAGAATTATATATATCATTTAATCAAAATAAAAAATACTAAAATTCAAAATAAAAAAAGCATAACATATTTACATCATTTAATCAAAATACTAAAATTCAAAACATAACATATTTACATCAAATACTAATTAAAAAAAAAATACTAAAATTCTAATGAAAAAAAATACTTAAATATTAGAAAAAAAATCAAATTAAAAAAATATTAAAAATACTAAAATTCAAATTATGTTGTTAATTAATCAAAACAACAAAAATTCAAATTACATCATTAAAATACTAAAATCATAACATTAATATTTTGAATATTACTAAATAACGTTATCAATTTTTTAATATTCAAAATATTCAATTTTAGTAATATTTTGAATATTCAAAATAACGTTAATATTTTGAATATTTTCTATATTACTAAAATATTTTAAATATTAACGTTAATATATTGTGAATATTAAAAAATATTTTAGTAATAATGTTATTTTAGTAATAACGGTGAATATTTTGAATATTACTAAAAACAATGTAATATTAATATTTTGTAATATTAATGTAATATTTTGTAATATTAACGTTATTACTAAAATAACGTTATTTTAGATTATATAAAATATTCAAAATTTTACTAAAATAATGTTATTACTAAAATAACTTTAATTTTTAGTATTCAAAATATATCAATGTTAACGCTTTTATATATTTTTAGTTACGTTAATTAAAATAGTATTTTATGATATTAATCATAACATAATAGTATTTTTGTAATATTTCATTAATATTAAAATAGTATTTTATGATATTAATGTTATTACTAAAATACTATTTTAATTAACGTTAATGTAAATGTTGTACAAAATATTAATGTTATGATTTTAATATTCAAAATATTACAAAATAATTAATGTTATGATTTTAGTATTTTAATAATGTAATTTGAATTTTTATTATTTTAATTAATTAACAACATAATTTGAATTTTAGTATTTTAGTAAAAACAACTTTCCATTTTCCTGTCCGAGTTTTTGAATAGCACAAAGTTAGGAATCCGACTATAAATAACAACACTATGTCATTTCGCCTACGTACGTACGTACGGGGATGAACTACTTTTGATAGTAAAGTGGTCCACTTTCCAATCTTTATTGCTGCCATTTTTGTGGACTTTTTTTTATTTTCGTTGTTTAACTATTTTATTTTATGAGAATTGATATTTTTATAATTAAATTTGATAGTTTCACAAGGTGATTTCTTACCTGAGGTGAATTTACTTCAATTCTTTATTTTATTTATTTCTTCCTTTTCAATTAATTAAGAATTGCGCTACTGCCAAATAAATTCTTCTTTACTTTTGTCAAAGCTCACATATTGCTGTGCTACTTTAATTCCATATATAATTATAGCACTACTTTTGGAGAACAATTGGCCACGACCACAGAAATAATAGTCCTAGGCACCACAAAAAATTATAGATTGTGGACAAGTACTACTTTTATGCCGTCCAGATACTTGCTACTTGTGGCGTAGAATAATATTTTCCTCCCACTTTCCTTTTGATGAGACGGATAAGGCTAAATAGTTGGGGTTTGATTCAAACCGTTCGATAAAAAATTTAATTTGTGCTCGACTTGAAATATAAATGAGTAAAATATAAGTAAATTTTAAAATTTGATAATTTACTTTATCCTTCTCAAATTATAATATTCTATTCATACTTGAATCATATTCGTTCGAAAAGTTCAAACTGTTTGGGCTCGATTTTAGATTGTGCTTGACTCGGTTGCTAAACGAACTTCAATAAAACTTTATTTTATACTCGAAAAATTTTGTAAATCAAATCTGAACGAGTCAACTCGATTTATTTATACGTTTAGAGACGGATGAATGGAAAAGGAACTTAATAATAATAATAATAATAATAATAATAATAATAATAATAATAATGTCCAGGAGTACTTTACCGATCTTCACATGGGCCGAAGGCCTGACATTAGAAGGGCTTTATGAGGTTTCTGGACTGAAGCCCGTGGAGAGGTTGGAGGTCTTGGGTTCTGAGATCCGAGCCCCTTGGTAGGGCCTTACCTCTTGTGGTGTGTGTTCGGGGTCTGCCTTCGAGTCCTTTGGGCCGAGACTAGATCTAGCGGTGGGATTGTTTGGGCCTACACAGTGGACTCTCCTGCGTGCAAAGTCCGGGGTCCTAATCGTATTTGAATAAGGTAACTCCAAAGGTAGTGAGTGGATTGGATTCCACTTGCATCTTTTAAGGAGATTGTGTTGGACCTAAGTTATGGTAACTACCACGAATAGGAGTCCTAATCCGACTTGGAGAAGGATTCTAAAGGTGGTGAGCTTTATAAATACAAGGCCAATGTTACAATTAACAGGTAATACCTATTTTTGAGCACTAAACACTTAGCCTCCATTGTTAAACCTTGTAAATTCACGGCACTTATTCTCACACCGAGCTATCCCCCACGGTGTGATCTCATTATTGTCTGAGTGTTCTAGCGCGTGGATTCTGTGATTGGACGCGCCCAACCAAACTTAAGCGTTAACATCATGCTAGAAGGAGGGCTTTAGTGTTCTTACAATCACAAATGATTTTTTTCCAATGAAGAGGCTACATGCGAGCATGAAGTATGCGCTTTTTCACCATGAAAAGGCTAAGACGCACTGCACCACTCAGGTGAGAGGGTTTGAAAGATGATCGATTCCGAAATCCAAGGAGATCAGGTGGAACCGCCCACCTCCCCTCGGCGAAGACTCTTCCACGACGGCCATCATTCCCCTAACCAGGCTAGTCGGGCGGACGAGAATCACTCACGGGCACTGGAGGTGCATGGGAAAGGCCGAGGCGAGAGCAGTCGGGATCAGAGAGAGTTCATCCTGCAGAAGAAGATGCAACAGAATAAAGATGCCATGATGGCCCTGTATCTTCAGCAAGACGAACTCGAACGGCAGATGGCTAATATGGCTGGAGAGCAGGAGGCATCCTCAAAAAGGCGTAGGCATCGGAGCCGATCCAGGTCACTCCGACGAGGAGAAGCCGATAAGGAAAGGAGTAGGTATCGAAGCCGTTCGAGGGATGGCTGAAGCCGGAGAAGGAGCCGCTCAGCAGAGCGACGATCAGAACATCCAGGCAGGTCAGGACTGAGGAGGAGGGACGGGACTCCGGAACACGGGCGAGACAGACCCTGATCGTCCCCCCATGAGGACGAGTTCGACCCCCTCGCTCGAAGGGTGGTAGAATTGGAAAAATTACTGTTGGCTAAAAACTCGATGGGGGTGCCTACTACGGCTGCATAGGTCCTCCTTCGCACTTAAATCAACAAAGGTGACGAAATAGAGCCCCAAAAAGAAGATGCCACCGATGGAGACCTATGATGGGCTGGGGGATCCGTATAACCATTCGGATGGGTACGATAGGCTGATGACGTACTACGGACACTCGGATTCTGCCAAATGTCATATGTTCGCAACTACTTTGAAGAAGAGCGCCCGAGAATGGATGGGAACCTTGGCAATGGGGTCAATTAGTTCATGGAATGATCTTTGGGAGAAATTCCATTCTCGGTTCGGGAGTAACAAGAGGCGAGGAAAGATCACAAATTCCTCACGCAGTCGATGAAGTCGATGAAAAGCTTCAGGGACAAGACGTCAAAAGGTTTCGAGAGGTCGTGGGGCTCAGAGCGAGTTAAACTCCCCACAAGCCCTGAGATTTTTTACTACTGGCCTGGACATTGGGAAGTCAAAGAAGTTGATGAAGGATTTAGTGATCAACCCTCCGGCTGACTTGACAAAAGCTTTCCACCGAGCCGAGGGTCACATAGCAATAGAGGAGGCGATGGGGAACTTCAAACCGCACTCCCAATCTTATGAGAAGTCCAAAGATCGAGACAAGTAGAACTATCAGAAGTCAGATAATCAGGGGAGGTCGGATAATTACAGTAAGAAAAGCTACAATGGGGGAGGGTCAGGCAGCGGGTGGCCACCTTTCCCGAATAGAAATGTAAACAAAGTCTACACTGCACTCAACACGGACCGGGCTAAAATACTGGAGGAAATGCGAAACAAGCCCTTTTTCGAACCATGCTAGCCGATCCCGAAGCCTGGGAAGAGGGGCCGGGACAAATATTGTGCGTACCATCAGTGTCGGGGGCATACGACAGAAGAGTGCAACAACCTCAAAGATCTGATAGAGAAGAACGTCCAGAATGGGAAACTGGTGCAGTATGTGGTCGGTCGAGAAAATTCAGAGGCCTCCAGGGAGGAGAACAGGGAACCGACTCAAGAAGCACAGCCACAACCACACCCACAAGCCCAAGGAGTTATTGATGTGATATCGGGCGGGTCAGTAGGGCGTGTAACCGGTAGAAAGAGGAGCAGGCACCTCGAGGCCGTGTTGTCGGTAGCTAGTACATCGCCCAAAAAGGATAGGGCATATTCAGGAGTATCCATCTCTTTCTCGGATAAAGACTACCCTACCGACCATATTGAACCACATGATGGGGCACTGGTAATAACTGTACAGGTCGGGCCAGTAGACATGAAAAGGATGATGATCGATAATGGGTCATCGGTCGATATACTCTACACGCATGCCTATCAGAGGATGGATCTGGAAGGAAAGAAGATGGATTTGGGAGGAGAGGGCCCGTTATACGGTTTCAGTGGCGATCCAGTGCATGTGTCAGGAACGATAGAACTACTTAGTCGTTCAAGACAAACCTTCTCGTGAAAGTAAATAATGGTGAAATTTTTTAGTAAGACAAGTGGATTCGACTACAACGCAATTTTGGGGAGGCCGATATTAGCAAAGATTGCAGCAAAGGACGCCTATACCTCACTTCAAAATCAAGTTTCACACCGAATGGGATCGGGGAGGTAAAAGGTGATCCGCCATCGCTCAAGGGTGTTATCTAAATACTTTGATTTCCTCGTGGGTCTGGATCAAGAACAGAAAATGCATAATGGCTATCGAGATAGAGCCATTCACTAAGAGCAGTACTGAACCCATGACACTGCCTACAGAAGAGACAGAAGATGTGGAGTTGATACCGGGGAATCTGGAAAAATTGATCAAAATCGGGGCAGTGGTTAACAGAACCGCTGCGAACAGGTCTGGTGGACTTACTTCGGGTGTATGCCGATATGTTCGCGTGGGAGCCTAGTGATATGCCCGTAGTAAGTTTAATCCAGTAGCGCTTACATAGACTACATACGCACTCCAAAGAGGAAACCGGTGTCTGACAGAAAGAAGGATTTTCGCCTTTAAAGGCAGAGGATCATAGATGAAGAGATTACTAAACTGCTGGAGGCGGGATTCATCTTCGAGATCGACTATCCTGAATGGCTGACAAATGTGGTTTTGGTTCAGAAACAAAATGGGAAGTGGAGGTTGTGCATTGACTACACGGATATGAATAAAGCATGCCTAAAAGATTTCTATCCTTTACCCAACATAGACTAGCTGATTGATGCCACTTCGGGGTATGGAATGTTAAGTTTCATGGATGCTTTCTCGGGATACCACCAAATCTTGATGTGCAAGGATGACATCCCGAAGACAAGCTTCATCACTCATCGGGCTATATATGCGTATCGGAAGATTACATTCGGGTTGCTGAATGCAAAGGCAACTTATCAACGGATGATGAACTTTGTATTCATAAAGTAGCTGGGCCGAAGTATGGAAGTGTATGTGGACGACATGATCGTAAAAAGAATGTCAGTCCGAGATCATTTGGAAGACCTAGAAGACTGCTTCGAAATGGTAAGGAAGAATTGGCCGAGGTCGAACCCGACCGAATGCACCTTCTTGGTTTGGGTTCGTGAAAATTTCGCGATACACAATTCAAAGAAAAGGGGAATCGAAGCCAACCCAGAGAAGATTTCGGCGATCTTAGACATGAAATCCCCAAAGACATTTAAAGATGTGCAGAGGTTGACGGGCCGGATAGCTGCCCTTCGGAGATTCGTGTCAAGGTCAGCCGAAAGATGTTTACCCTTTTTCGACACTCTCAAGGGGCCGAAGAATGAGAAAAGTTTTTAGTGGACATCGGAATGTGAAGACGCGTTCCAAGGGATCAAAAAATATCTGTCTTCAGCACCATTACTGATGAAGCCAATCCCTTCGGAACCCTTATATTTATACTTGGTCGCAAACACAATGGCGATAGGGCGGCGTTGGTAAGAGACACAAGGAGGAAAATAGTTCCCAGATATTAAGACAAACCCATGTTCTTCGAGATGCAAAACAAGATACCCGAACTCGAAAAATTCACGTATGCCTAATCATTGCAAGCGAGAAGCTTCACATTATTTCCAGGTGGTGGTGGTGGTGGTATACACGGACCACCGTTAAAGAAGATATTGCATAATGCCGGGACGTGTCGGGACGACTAGCAGCACGGGCGATGGAGTTAACACGATTTCTTTATAGAATATTATCCCCGAATCGGCGATCAAGGGTCGAGCATCGCGAGACTTCATATTGAATGCTTTTTCACGTAGCATACGTAAGCACAAAGGGTCAAAACTCGATGAAGGCCGACCTCATGGACCTTATACGTGGACGGATCAGCGACTTTAGACGTCAGTGGGGCAGGGGTCATTCTGACAAGTCCCGAAGGGTTCAAAGTCCAGCAGGCTATTCGATTTCAGTTTAAAGACACGAATAACGAAGCAGAGTATGAGGCCATCCTGGCAGGAATACGGTTGGCCCGGAGCTTGTAGGTACAGAGGTTGGTCATCTACAGTGATTCGCAGCTGGTGGTCAAACAGTTGTCGGGTGAGTATGAGGCTCGGGGGGCAAGAATGTCAAAGTATCTGGCCGAAGTAAAGGATAAGCTCGCATACTTCGCATCGCACAGTTGTCAGGGGGTGGATCGGTCAGATAATACAATAACAGATGCCTTAGCGAGATTGGCAACAATCGAAGCAAGCTCTTTCAGTGGATCGGTATACTTGGAAATTCTCGAACGACCCAGTGTTCCGAAGACAGAAGTGCTAGCCCTGGACCGACTTGACTGCTGGCTCACACCTTATGTTTCCTACTTGGCAGATGAGACTCTCCCTTCGGACCGAATCATAACAAGACAAATCAAACACCGAAGCTCAAACTTCGTCCTCATTGATGGGGATCTGTACCGAAGGGCCTTTAGCTCTCCACTGCTCAAATGCTTAACTCCATCAGAGGCAGATTACACTATTCGGGAGGTACATGAAGGGATCTGTGGGGATCACATGGGAGCAAAGTCACTGGCACATAAGATTTTGAGGCAAGGGTATTACTGGCCGACTATCTACACAAAGGCCAAGGAATTCGTCAGAAGGTGTCCCAAGTGTCAGCTGAACAGCACAATCCCACATCAACCTCCCGAAGAGCTATATTCGATCTTATCCCCGATTCCCTTTGCTGTATGGGGGATCGACATCCTAGGGCCCCTGCCGAAGGCTAAGGGACAAGTTAGCTTTGTGATTGTGGCTATCGACTATATGACCAAGTGGGTTGAAGCCAAACCACTGCAGAAGATCACCGAACAAGAATGCCTAAAATTTTTCAAAGAAAGAGTGGTTTATCGTTTCGGCATCCCGATGGCGGTGGTCTCTGATAATGGCAGACAGTTCGTAGGATCAAAGTTCGAGGGCTTTCTGAAGGAGTTGGGAATTCAACATCGCAAGACTTCGGTCGCTCATCCTCAATCGAATGGTCAGGTGGAAGTGACAAACCAAACCCTGCTCAACGGGATAAAACGAAGGATGGATGAATTGAAGGGTCGGTGGCCTGAAGAGCTACTAAGTGTTTTGTGGGCATATCGGACTACTCCGAGGACAACAACCGGGGACTCTCCGTTCCGATTGACATATGGGACCGATGCACTCATACCAGTTGAGATCGGATCCCCCATTCTTAGGGCCAGTCAGTACAAAGAGCTATACAATGATGACGGTCTAAAAACAAATCTGGATCTGCTGAAAGAGGTTCGGGACTCTGCTATATTGAGGTTGGCTGTCTATCAGCAGAGAACAGCCCGACACTACAATCAAAAGGTGAAGCCGAGGAGGTTTGCAGTAGGCGATTTTGCAGGAGGTTTGCAGTAGGCACAAGCCGTCAAGCTTCTGTGTGATCTGTTATTGTGCAGGTTCTAGCGCATGAATTCTATGATTGGACGCGCCGGCGAAACTTGGCGTTAACAAATAATATGAAAAGGAAAAGGGGGTCAATGAAACACAAACACACATTAATTGACTTGACTTGGTTTGGTATGGCCTGACGGCGGATGGAAAATTCTTACCCTAACTTGAATTTTAAAGCTTTTCTTTTACGTTATGACATTAAGTGTTCGATAAAAATTAAATGAATTTGAATTTGAATTTGAATGAACTGAATAAAAAAAAGTTATTTGATAATTGACATGTCTGAAATATCTGAATAACATATTTTTATTATTTTATCCATTTAAAAAAAGTCAAAATTGTTATAATTTATTTAATATTACTTAATATAATATAATAGTTAATATTGTAAAAAAATTATTCTCATTTATTCAAATTAAAAAATATGGGACTTAGTCATTCAACCCAAATCGTCTGAATGGCTGACCGATTCAGCCAACAATTTTTTCCAAAACAAACGCACTGAATGGTTGAATCGGTCAAGCATTCAGTGTTAATCAAACATCCCCTAAGTTTTAAAATGGATTAAATGGAAAATTTAAGTTTTTTGTCTAATTTATTTGTTACATAATTTTTTATTAATGGAAAAGAAAGAAATGGAAAAAAATTGATTATTTTTTAACCAAGTATTAATTAATGTTTAATTAGTACAAGTTTAATTTTCTCATGTACAATTTGATAATTATGAATTTTTGTACATATCGACAAATCTTTTTTTAATGGGAGAGATATTTGAGCTATATTTTATAATGTGAGGAATATTTTTGGCAAAAAAGGTTGGGTTAACTAGGACTACGACCCAAACTAAGGAACAATTTTGGAGCTTTGTCATATATATATTCACGGGTGTATATTTTATTTGTACATAATCTGTCAAAACTATATCGTTTAGGTAGATTTTTTCTTTTAAAAAACCACGCTTCAGCATTCATGTTTTGGGGGGAGAGAACATGAAGATTGTTTTTTTTGTATATAAAAAATTTGTCAAAACGATACAGTTTTGATAGAATATATACAAACAAAATATATACCGTTGTATGTATAACCATTTTTTTCAGACACACACACACACACACACACACACATATATATATATATATATATATATATATATATATATATATATATTAGGATCAGTGCATCATATTATCTTTTTCCATCTTGCTCACTGTCATCTGAGCGGACTGAACGACGACTCGATTAAATCTCTAATAGTAAATCGTCATACTTTTTTTATGACGCTATATGTTATCCGTCACTAAAAGTATAGTATTTACAATTATATGATCGCATCGATCAATCGGATCCGTCCGCTAAAAGGGGTGAGCACGGTAAATAAGATAAGGGTATGCACTGATCCGAACCGATATATATATATATATATATATATATATATATATATATATATATATATATATATATATATATATATATATATATATATATATATATATATATGTAAGAATCTAGGTTCTTATGATGCTTATCTGTTACACCCCTTTTGATTGTTGATAAACTTATTGGAAGGGTGAGATTGAAACATAAATATACCAGTAGTAACAACTTGCAGAAACTTTTATTTTTTAATATGAGGACCCCACCATAGTCAACATGTTGTCGGTTTGTTTAACTAAAACGAATTTTTAATATTAAATAATCGTACGATGCGACATTGTACTTAAACATGTATAAAAAAAAAAAAAAAATTCCAAACCGTAACAAGCTCTTACGACATAAAAAAAAAAAAAAAAATCTCGTAATGTAATGAGCTCTTACGACATAAAAAAAAAAAAAAAAATCAAAAGCTAATAAGCTCTTACGACATAAAAAAAAAAAAAAAAAAAAAATTACTAAACCGTAACAAGCTCTTACGACATAAAAAAAAAAAAAAAAAATAATCATTCAAAGCCAGGTTGAACTTCTTAAGCGAAAAAAAAAAAAACTCACACTAAAAACTCACACTAACAAATATTTGTTATAATAACAAATATTTTATTATAAAATATTTTATAATAACAAATATATATATCATATTTTATAAAAACAAATATTTTTATAATAACAAATAAAGAATATAAAATATTTTATAAAAACAAATATTTTTATAATAACAAATAAAGAATATAAAATATTTTTATATCCTATTTTATATTTTATAAAATATAAAAATATTTGTTATTATAAAATATTTTATAATAACAAATATTTTTATAAAATATTTTTATATTTTATAACAAATATAAAAATATTTGTTATTATAAAATATTTTATAATAACAAATATTTTATATTTTATAAAATATAAAATAGGATATAAAAAATATTTTATATTCTTTATTTGTTATTATAAAATATTTATTTTTATAAAATATTTTATATTCTTTATTTGTTATTATAAAAATATTTGTTTTTATAAAATATGATACATATATTTGTTATTATAAAATATTTTATAATAAAATATTTGTTATTATAACAAATATTTGTTAGTGTGTGAGTTTTAGTGTGAGAGTTTTTTTTTTTTCAGCCTAAGAAGTTCAACCTATTTGAATGATTATTTTTTTTTTTTTTTTTTTTTTTTTTTGTTTCAAGAGCTTTTACTATTTGATTTTTTTTTTTTTTTCAGTAAGAGCTCGTAAGAGCTTGTTTTTTTTTTTTTTACATTTTTTTTTTTTTTTTTTTTTTTTTTATACGTTACAAGCATATGTCGCATTTTACAGATTATTTAATATTAAAATTTCTGTTTTAGTTTAAACAAACCGACAACACGTTGACTACACATGTGTCCCTCATATTAAAATAAAAGCCGGATACAAGTTTACTTACTACTTAGTTTCAATCTCACCTTCCAATGTTTTATCAACTGAAAAAGCGTATTATTAAGATAAAGACTTGATAAAGAACCCATTCATATTGAAGGCATATATATATATATATATATATATATATAATATTCAGTGTTTGGTGGTTTGTTTTTTGGTAGTATCTATTGCCAGTTTCAGCTGTCTGAAGAATTCTCTTGATCACACGCGCACACTTGTAGGAAGTAAGGAATCCCAGCAATCTCTCTCCGATTTCTGACCAGAAATTTCTCTCTCTTCTTTACAAGGTAAAGGGCAAATTCCTTCTCTCTCTCTCTGTCTTTGACTTGCATTTCCATACTTGACTGATATATACATAGTATGTATATATTTATTATATTGTTGTAATTTGACCTTCTAAGCTTGATTGGAGGCAGTTAATTGTTCTTAGATCTGTAGGTTCTTTGAATTTTTTGGATCTTGGTCAGTTCATTGATTCTCTTAATTTCCCCCATTCTGCTCTGGTTTGGTTGCTGAAATTTTAGGGAAATGGTGGAATAATATTTGACTGTAACATTCTTATCATATTGTTTTAATTAAAAGAAGAAGAAGCAATACTTCCACTCTGACTCTATCCTATCTGCTACTTTACTTGACTGGGAGTTTCATTTTCAGTGATTGGAATTTGATCAATACAGATACATAGGAACATTTCCAGAACTTTTCTCATTAACCAGGGGAGGATGATTCAAAACTCTTCAATTAGCTCTGTGGTGACTTTTAAGCATTAGTTATAGTTTGTTCAGACTGGATATAATGCTAAATTATCTGTGAGAGCATTTCTCAGAACAAGAAGTCAGTTTTGGTTATAAGAAACATCATTGAAGTAATTCCGTGATAGCTCAGTTTCTACATTTGTTGGTTTCATAATCTTAATATCACCGCATCACTGCATTATTAAGTTTTGACTCGACCTCTTGCAGTCTGTTTTGCTTGAGGTCTTTGGTTCAACTTGGGTTTGTCTACTTCACTATTTAGATATTCATGGTAATTAAGGCTTATTAGTCCTATGGCCTTTGAACACTGCATATTTATGCTAATATATCTCTCTCTTTGTGACTAACATGTCTTACATTTGTTGATATTAGATGCAAATTATAATTAAATCCATCAGTTATATCAGGGAACTTGTGATAGTTTTCACCTTTTTTTGGATTACAAGTGTGAATAAGGAAAGTACTTCCCTCTATTTTGAGCTAAGTCAAAAGTTAGAAATTCTGAAAACTATTTTGATTGATCAAGCTTTATAAAATAAACCCTTGATTAGTTGATTCACAGAAAAAGCAGCACATAAATTTCCACAATATAATGCAAACTGGCATAGGACAAAGTAGCGGCATTGTAATGTCTGTATTCAGGGAACAAATTAATGTATGTGATTTCATACAACTATGGTAACAACTTAGGCTGGGAAAACCATTTCCTGCAAGCAGATCACAACTTGGTGGATACAGCTTAATCTTTTCAAAATAATTAGAATGAGATTAAACTACAATTTTGTTAGTTAAATAAGTAATTGAAAAAATAGTCAGAGATGATTTTTTCCCCGTTAAAGGGAAGAAGTTTGAAACATATTCAACCCCTTATAGTTTTATTCCTACAGTTAGCTATTGTAAATGAAAGAAGTTACATTTTGAGTCAGCAATTTTCTGCTTATTGATCACTTGGTGGTGCTGTTGACTTTGTTTGCCTGTTTTGGTCTGCCACACATAATTGCATGGTAATAGATCCTGAAAGGGCCAACTCTTAGTTCTTGGACATCTCTTCATAAAACATTGTCTACAACTTGTCAATGATCTTTGCATGTTAAACTATTTCTGAACAAATATAAATGGGATGATCTTACATTGACTTTGCATGTTGTCTGTAGTCGGATCTCATTGTTTATGTGCTGCAGTTTCTGGTTACAAATTATTTTGTGTACTCTCTGCGTACAACATTGATGCTGATTCTTTGATTGGGCTTATGATGGCAAAGTTGCTTTATTGATTAGTCAATTGATTAGAAACTTAGTAAAGTAGTTTCATATGATGTTTGCTAGGTTGCAGTCAGTTGCCAGACTATGTTTCGTCGTCGGAGTATTTCTCATCAGGCACAGGAGGATAAAGAGCTACAGCCTGAGGCTAAGGTAACAGAAATTCTAAATTATCAAGTCGAAAATCCACCTGCAAATATATAGCTGACTGCTACTTTTAAGTTACGAAAGGGCACAGCTAACATTCATTTGAATAGTTGCTTCATTCTGTTTTTAATTCATAAGATACCTTTCCAATGCATTGTGTAACAGTAATACAATGAGATTTTGGCCTCATTTAGTTATTCTATATCCGCCATTGTTGACACATATTGCTGCCATTTTCCTTAATATTCACTCAGATATTATATGGTTTAAAACCACTTTTTTTAACCCATGATACTTTACTTCAAACTTCAGGTGAATGAGCTAAGGGCTGCTCTTGGACCACTATCGGGCCACAGCTTACGGTATTGCACGGATGCATGCTTGAAGAGATTTTTAGACTCTCGTAGCTGGAATGTAGAAAAAGCAAAGAAAATGTTGGAAGAGACGCTGAATTGGAGATCAACTTAGAAGCCTGAAGAAATCCGCTGGGTAAGAAGAGAAAGTTTTCCTGTGTTGACGGCATAGGGAAGTTAAAGTATATTTTTCTGATCACATTTTTGGTGAATATAGCTTGTGTTGTCCACTATCCACGTGATAGGAAGAATGTTTACAAAGTAGCACATATTATATTTATAAGCTTACTGGTGAGATATGAATTTGGAGAAAGGTAAGGTAAATGGTGTAACTTGTTTGAATGGTTCTATACAACTTTTAGGGATTTTTAGTCATTATCAGTATCATCTTTTTTATTAACAACATCTCTACAAAAACATAAAATAAAATTGCAACCTGTATATGTCAGTCAATTTAAGGTTGGGCTAGTGGGCTACAATTAATACCAGTGTCGTGATTTTACGTAGAGAGCTTGTAGCTTTTTATTAGGTTCATAATTTTCAATTTAGTTTTTGAGTAAAGATAGGTGCAGTGTGCCCTGACCATGTAATCTTTTCACCTTTTAGCATGAAGTTGCAAGTGAAGGCGAGACGGAAAAAGTATTCAGAACAAATTTTCATGACCGCCATGGGAGGACTGTTCTTATACTTAAACCAGGATTGCAGGTAATGTCATCTGATTGTAATCACCAATCTTCAGGTTGAGTGGTTTTAACAATTTTTTATTAAAGTATATGTTGCATGTTGCAGAATACAACATCGATAGACAACCAGATTCGGCATCTGGTGTATCTCATAGAGAATGCTATCCTTAATCTTCCAGAAGGTCAAGAACAAATGGCATGGTTAATAGACTTCACTGGGTGGACATTCAGTACTAATGTGCCTATCAAATCTGCTCGAGACACTATAACTATAGTACAGAACCACTACCCTGAGACACTAGCTGTAGCATTTTTATACAGCCCCCCACGAATTTTTGAAACATTCTGGAAGGTATGAATCCTTCCTTCATTGTTTAAGGTGCCTGTTCCCATTATAAATCCTGTAGTGGTGTTGCTAACAATCACTTGTTTTGTATTCATGTCTATTGTAGTACACTCATGATTTGTGTATTCCTAAAATGCAAACCTTATCTATTTTGTCACTGAGCTGTTTTTACCATTGATTTTTATATGTTCTGCTCTCTCTGCAGATCGTGAAGTATTTCTTGGATACCAAAACATTCCACAAGGTGAAGTTTGTGTATCCGAAGAATAAAGATAGCGTGGAACTGATGAGATCGTATTTTGATGTGGAAAATCTCCCGACTGAGTTTGGTGGTACAGCCACGTTGAAGTATGACCATGAGGAGTTCTCGAGGTTGATGGCTCAGGATGATGTGAAATCTGCTAAATTGTGGGGGTTCGACGAAAAGCAAAACCATGCGTACTCCGGCGCAGAGGTAGTTCCAGAGCCTGAATCCCTTGCTTCTGCTACGAGCTGAACCACCTGTTTTAAACTTCATGTAAAGATATAATATGATAAGTTATACAGAGTTGAGACTCCACTCCACTCCACTCCTGATCATAGAGGCCGGATCTGTAATCAAGATGATAAATCTTGATTATTAGGCTATCTAATAGCAGCTAAGAGGCTTTAAGTGGTACTTGTGTTGAGAACACATCTAATTTTAATCAAATGATAGTCCATCTTTCAGTGTTCTTTGTTCCTTCATGTTATTTTGTTGGTCGACTTTTATATTATGTGAAGTTTAGAAACTCTCCTCTCTTTGTGTGCGAGTTAGGCATGCACTATTTTTTTGGTTCTGTAGGCAGCTTTTTATAAATTTATAATCTTTGCAATCCCAGTCTTATTGGACTAAACATCCGTCAAAACACAAACTTGGCTTAATACTAGCCGCAATAAAAATGAGCATATTTTTTTTTTCAGGGCAATTAACAATGAGCATACATGACCTCTTGAAGTACATTATCTGAAATGCTTCCTCGTAGCTACGATAAAAATAAGGTAAATTTGGGTACTTAAGTTATATATTTGAGAAGCTTGCTTAAAGAGAAACTAATTTATTACAGCAGTGCAAGTTATACTAGCTTAACCAAGTCTACTCTCAACACGAGCGACTGTTAGCAGCAGGGAAAGGACTGCCACAGAGTAGAATTGGCAGTCATTGACATCTTACTAGCATGATTATTAGCCTTTTGGATCGGAGAGTATGAAATCATGTGCTTCTTACAAGAATTACGCCTTCTGAAGGTTCGGGAGGTGGTTTGGTAAGTACGGACCAGCAAACCAACTCCTATTCCGACTCCCAGACAAATGCCAAGTCCTATCCCTGACATCAGCATTAAACCAAGAGAGTTCCCCATCTTCAGCTTCTATATAATCAGTACGGCTCCAGTATAAGTTGTTGTAGTCTTCATCACTTCCCATTTTGAAGTTTCTGTACTCCGATATCTGAAAATTCAAGCAGTAGATCTCTCTCAGGATTCTGGATTAACGACCAATATTGAGTACTGTAAACTATGCAAGATCCCTCAGAAAGATGGGAGTTAAAATTATCATGGGTATCCTATGGAAAAAGACGTAATAATCTCCACTAAAATCCTGCAGACATATATGCATTACACAAACATAAAGGGCTTTGATTTAATTACAGTATTGTACTAGAGGCAATGGCATTAGGTTATCTGAGGGAGGTTCCCGCTGCCAAAATTTAGCATTTGCTTAATGGTGGCACACAACCGTATGGAAGATATACAAGCGTCTAGATATGCAAAAGAGATACAGTTGTGACCGGAGCAGATAAAACTTCAAATATCAAGTTGCCACACCAAGCAGTAGGTATAGAATCAAAGTACAAACAACAGTCGTCAGAAAATCTCGGCCATTGTAGAAGCTAAACATCTCTACATTTCTATTATTTACCTGGAAGTTCATGTCAAAAATCTGCTGCAATGTTCCTATATTCTAGCTTCTTCGTCCGTGACTCGTGGATGGGTTCTGAATAGATCCACACAACAAAAATGGATAAAAAATAATGTGGCTCGTCGCTTGAGGAAGGTTAATCCACTACAGACACTAATAAGAGGCCGTCAAACAGTGTATGGAGGGAGATTAAGAATTTAGTTAGTCCTGATTGAAAAATGATTGGGTTCTTTTATCATATCTTTGCTACTGATATAAAGACTTGGCATACCAATGGTCTCGCCCTTAATCTTATACCTGGCAAAGGCCTACTTCAAATAAATCCTGACCTAAATAACCAAAGACTCAATCCAGCTCATGTAATAAGGAATAAAGACGCAAGAATAATTTTTTCAGGGTAGTCCATACATACAGTCGACAATGGATATTGGCTCTAGTGAGCAGGGCGTGAACCCATAAAAGCTGAGAACTTCATAAAATCAATCATGAGCTCAAAAACAGGTGTGCTCTAGATCTCTTAGAAATTATCCAGAAGAAAGGATAAGATTCCTTCTGCCAATCCATACCAGAAATGGGCCTCTTTTGCAGCAAGAACATGTCTCAAGAGAGGAAGCATGCGGGAAACCACAATGAAATTGTAAGGTTGCTATGCGGGACTCTCGTGATCTTACAAGTTTCCCCCCAACAAGGCTACAACTAACACATCTACAACTTGGTTTTAAAAACATACACCATATAACTTTGTAGGGAATCATAACTTGGTCCCACGGTCCCACCATATTGAATTTAGCTCGTGCTATTTTAAGTACGCGTGCAAGCATAGGCCATGACATCAGTCAAAGAAAAATTAAGGACAGAGGGATATGAACTTCTAAAGGTACATGCATATTTTCTTTGAGAAGTAATATTAGTAAGTGCCAAGAAGGTTCATGCACATGAGTCTGGATTTGGAGATTGGTAGCATGGGGCACATGAGATCTACGAATAATTCGTCTACCTGTGCATTCTTCTTATTGGCTTTGCTAAGCAAACAGTTATACAAGAAGTTCACAGAAATCAAACATGCTACAGACTCAATACTTCTACATTTACATGCTACAAGTTAATTCCCAGAGCCATCAAGTACGAGTCATTTACATGCTACACTAAAGAGGCAAAAGCTGAGCCAAGTTACAAGTTTGGCACTAAAAAATAATTGAAAAGGCCTTCCAATTTGACAAGAAATGAACAAAGTTCCAAAATTGATGTAGTACTGTCCAATTAAGATTATCGGATGTATTTCATAATACAAGAAGCTCTATTATCACAATTCAGCAGGAAAAGGTTACTCAAGAACCTTTAAGAAGTAGCTTTATCAGACTTGCCTTTTAGAAATAAAGTATCTTTGTAGAACTATAATATAGGACATAAATATTTAGAACTTAGAAAATAATGAAATGCTAATAATATTTGGGGGGAGATACCTGCTGATCAAGTTCAGATGGTGCGTCTCTCTGAGATTCAGCAGGCTCATACTCGGGAATTGCATCTAGCATTCCCTTCCTGTTGTGCTTCTTCCGGAAAGTAAGCTGCAAAGTCTTGGTCAAGATGGTTGGTGTTCCTGAGAAGCAACCCGCAACATAAACTTCTACGGTTGGTGACGGTGATTCAGAACCCACAATTTGTTTTCCCTTCAAAAACCCGGTGCAAGCACTCATCACCGATTCACAATCCATACTCCATCTTCTATCATTGTGTTTTGACTCACAAGTAAAACCATTTTTATTGGACATCTCAAGAATCCCAGAGAGCATTGGATTCTCTCTATCAAAAACCTCAAATTTCACACTTCCGGACAGCCTTATACTATCCGTGCTTACAAATGTAGCTTCTTCAGATTTCTTATCTACCCTGTCCCTCCGCAAAAGACAAGAGATACCTTCTGAGTAAATGCTGCATCTAACACCATTCACTTCAAGGAGGGTGTCAGCGCTTAGCGTTATATGGTGACAGTGAGACATTTCGGGGTGGAATCATCGACCATGAAATTGCTGATTCTAATGTAGAACACTGTTATATCAAACCAAGGCAATGACTATAGCGCCCCCAAATCCGGGTATCTTCCAACCCGACAGATGGTGCAATACTGTACTAACATTCATACATTCATCCAATTGAAAAGCCTCAAAAGAACGAATATCTCTTCTATATAATCAAAATAATATTTACATTTCCCCTAGTTCTAAACCCATTACAAAAGTTCTTTGTCATAATATCAACTATATTACAACATTAAACCTATACTATTACATAGATGCGACAACGATCCGCCTTTTAGCTTTTCCTTTATCCTTATTCGATCCTTCGGGGCGTTCAGTCTTAGCTGCATTCATATTGTTCAAGCAAGAGTGAGCATAACTAGCTCAACAAGTATGACAATTTCAATAAACAATATGCTTGACACATAAGAATCGTATATCTTCAATAACTGAACAATAGTTATGAAGTACTATTGATGATTCAAAATAGCACTTCATCTTTCTTTCAAATTGTTTTACAATAATAACAATATTCCAGAAAATTTAACTCCTATCCAAGACCTTGAGCATTTCATTCTTTCTTCGAAAAGGATAACCTCAAACTAAGTCCGTAAGCCCTTGTGATTATTTACGAGCACTTCTAGGTGATCAACCTATTGTACTTTCTATGTTGATCAACACTACATTCATTAAACATATATACGCTTTAATTTGTGGCAACCTCACGTGCGTTCGTCATTTACCGACAAAAATATTTGTTTAACATACTCAGTCTTCTTTTGAAAACCATATCACGTAGTTGACAAAAGATAACAACATTTAATAACAGATGAATAGATTATCAATAATCCATGGCGCCACTCTGCAGTAGGTCGTGTCCTATACATGGCGCCACTCGCAGAGGGTCGTGTCTCGTATAATGGCCATCATGAGCCATCATTTACTCTATGGTTCGCGCTGCGGCGTGAGTTTCCAGTATGCTCGGTTTTAGTCTCGCGCTGCGGCGTGACAAAAAGGCCTAGGGTTGGCGCCGCGGAGCCAGCTTTGTGCACCAGATAGTTTGGACAGTTTTTCAACTTTGCGAATTTCCTGGGCTCATAACTTCTTCGTTATAAGTCCGAATTGGCTCGTTCAAAAGCCTACGGTTCACAAATTACATACTCTACGCGTTTATGCAAGAATTTTATCTATTTGACTTCGTTTGCTAAAAATTCTCCTATTGGTTCATTTTTAACGAAAACGATAAACGTTCATGAACGTTCAATGCTCGTTTCTTCGTTCTAAGTCGAAATTCGGTCATTTTCGAGTCCGCAACTCTAGAATGCCAAATATGACTTGTCTCCATCGAAAACCAACGTTTCCGAGTACAAACACAAAATTTGACTTCTAATCCGAGAATTTCACAAATTCGACGATTATCGTCTAATCGTGCAATTTCCGGCAAATCCTCATTACTTATGATTTGTTCATTACCTCAAATGAATTCAATTTATCATATGAACATCTCAACATACTTACTATAACAACTTATTTTTATGTTGGATTTTGACTTATCCTTTCACGAGCTTATAACTTATTAAAGTATAAACTACTTATAGCTTCATTGTTCATAACTTATGAAAGCTAAGGTCTTTTTAATCACCATACTTATATGTTCTCAACATATAATATCATTCATGTATACATGATACATATTCATACAAGTTCTTCACTTTCATACTACTTCTTAAGATAAACTCACATTAAGTTAATATAACTTCTTCATAAGTTCATAACTTATACAAGTGTAAATGACTTATTTCCTACTTATACGGCTTAAGTTCATTGATTACTCATTCTTCTTACTTCTTAACATTCATGTTTCTTAATCCATACTTTTCTTATCAACCTATCATGGTAGAGATAGAAGATAATTGGAGAAGAAGTCTTACTCTTTGAAGTCTTTGTAAAGTAGCCTTCTTCTTCTTCTTACAAATGAAAGTAACTTATTGTGGCTTATTCTCCCTAATACTTAAGCACTTTGTAATATATTGGATTGTTTGAACAAGTAAGAAATGGCTAGCAAGCTTCCTCTATTTATAGAATTCACAAGGTTAGGGTAATTTAGTCAATAAACCAACCCACCTCCTTAAGCCACCTCCTTACTATTCATTACTTGCTAATCACAAGTCTTATCCTTTGCTTGGTCATTACTCCTAACACTTGGTTATTACACATAAAACTTGATCACCACATTAACTTGGTCACCACATTAACTTGGTCATCACACATTAACCTTATTAATATGGTTTACCCCATGGGTCAATCAACTCATGGATTCTAGCTTGGGCTTAGATTAATTTAACCTTTGGGCTTTGCATTATCAAACACTAACTTGTTTATTAATCAAGAGTTGGGCCTCACCATTTAATTCACTTGGGCTTGTACAATTTCTAACCAATCTTCCAAGTCCATTATCATTACTCAATACATATACGTATTGTTGACTTATCATTCTCCTATTCTAACTCGTATAGAAATTTATTATATACAATATTCCATCCTTCATACAAACTTGTATAATACTTCTTATTATACTCATTTTCATTACTTTGTACAATACCTAAGTATCATACAATTATTAATTACTCACAAATACTTCGCTTTCCTTAATATTCATAAACTAAGTCCGCAAAGTTTAAATATCATGCGTTCCCATACTTAGATTATTATTACATAATCCATCTTACTTTGACATTCTATCACTACGTATTTCTCGAAAATTCAAAAATAATTCCCGAGCGAATATCGATGAATAGTGTTTTTCGGAAAATATCACGGAAAACTTTTATTTTCGTCTTAGAAATTCAAACACTTTAATTCCTTCACGTAGCTAAAATACTACGACATTCCAACATCATTAGGTTATAGAATGACAACCATCTTGATATCACATAAAATATAATTTTATTATTATTTAATTCAATAAAATTATTTTACAATAAAATCCGAATTTCTCGGTCGTTATAATGACAATTTGCTGCAAGATTGGTAAAAGGGGTGTCTAATAATAATCTGAAGACCCGGATCCGTTGGTTTGCCATTGCTCAATGTTTGATCAAAATTCTCCATACCTATGGAGCTTAATCCTCACTAAGATCCTTCAATTTTGACCGAGTTAAAAGACATCAAAACAGCCATTTATCATCAGTAGACACTCGAAATTTCGCTTTCATTTTAGTACCCCTACAACAAAGCAAAAGCGTCATTTCAAACTCCGAAGACAATCCCGGAAGGTAAGGGTGCTCAAAAAATTCAATTTTTTGGTTTTTTTACCGAACCGGTACCGGCGGTACCGATTTTTTCGATTTCAGTTTTTTCGGTTTCAGTTTTTCAATTTTATTAGTTTTTTCAGTATCGGTAGCGGTTTTTAAATTTTTGCATTCGGTACAAGACCAAAAAAATCGAAGAACTGAACTTCTTCTTTAATAATTAATACGTAAGTAGTGCAATAAGGGAGAATTATGTGTTTTATGGATATATATGATGCTGTGTATTAATTTCGTTGTGGATTATCAATTAATTTTAATATAAAACTATGTGGTAAAGTAAAATATTTGCAACTTATAAGCGTAAGGACTAGTCCTAAGCGAAAGCTTGCGGTAGAGGGGGAGATAAAATAATATCCTCGACAAGTGAAAAGGCGATCACAAGCCTTTTTTGAATATGCATTATCTAAAACTCTGCAAACACAAACACATAATTCTTCTTTAATAATTAATATCTCACAAATCGTAAACCGATTTGTATGTGTGAATACTAACAAACCAACAAGGCAACAAATCAATGCGATACAACCGACATAACTAATGGTAAGCAAACTGATACAACCGGCATAACTCATACAACTAGATAAAAATTTTTGTCTGCGAATCGATACAATCGGCATAACTAATGGTAAGCAATTGCGATATATACAAACTAATGGTTCGAACTCATTAGTTTCAAAATTTTTTTGTTAATACATTAAAAAATTATTTAATTAAAATATTATCATGCATGCGGA
This sequence comes from Panax quinquefolius, assembly GCA_020205615.1. Lineage (NCBI taxonomy): Eukaryota > Viridiplantae > Streptophyta > Magnoliopsida > Apiales > Araliaceae > Panax > Panax quinquefolius. Next base: position 87,996,427 of record CM035168.1, read on the forward strand.
TAACCGAAACCGAATCCGAAAAACTTGACCGCTTTTTTATCTTAGAAACCAGATCAAATCGTAATTGATGCACGGTTTGATTTCTTCTTTTTTTCGATTATTTTGGATCGATATCGGTTCGGTTTTTTACCGATGAGCACCCCTACCGGAAGGGCAAGGATGTAATTTTGCCGATACAACACAAAACATGTTCAAGCAAGGATCACCGAGAGCCGAGGATGGGTCGTAAAAAGCCACCACATCGATTCTCGAGCCGCAGACAAACCAGTCGATTGTCTCACTAACTCCGGAAGATATCTATCTACTTTTCGCTTCATCTTCTCATATCCAAAAATGATCAAACTTAATGACACTGTGTAGCCCTCAGAAAGAGCTTTACGATTGATATGACACGTCTCTCAACTATTCTCGGATTGAAAGGAGCGGACAATCGATTACAAAGCAAGCGAATGACTAGTTATCATCTACCTAGGGATGGTTTTTCCCCTTTTTACCTATCTTCACGGGTTAAATGCAAAGTCGACCACTGAACTTTAGTGATTTTTGGGTATTGAGCCCCTTTCATCCTGTCAACGCAAACTAAGCCCCTTTCTATTCAAAAATTTGGACTTTGCACATGTGCGTTGACGCGGCGTCTGTTAATTTTTTTTCCAAAAAATTGCCTCTCCTCAGATTCAAACTTGCAACCTCTCATTTGGAACATTGGTCATATGAGCACCACAGGTCATCTATTAATATCTTGCAAGGATTAATATTTATATCAAAACATTTCATTTCCCCCCAAAAATTAAAATACTACACATAATATCATCTTGCCTAACATTAGGAAACCTGTTTGTTTGACCTTTTTCCTATAAATAAATTTGAGACATGAAAATTAAATATAAACATTTTACGATTTTACCAAATTATGAAAGTTAATCCATAATATTACATAATAAATAATATTTGTTTAAAAATTATCAATAATATATATTTATTCACCTAATTTGACAATGTAGATGAATATTTTTAGTACTATTATTATAATAATACTAATAATAAAAATAAAAATAATAATAACAATAATAATTATAATAATAGTACTAATAATAATAATAATAATAATAATAATAATAATAATAATAATAATAATAATAGTAAAAGTAATAGTAATAGTAATAATAATAATTATAATGATAGTAATAATTATAATAATTCATAATAATAATAGTAATAATAATAGTAATTATAATAATACTCCAATAAAAATAATAATAATAATAATAATAATAATAGTAATAATAATAATAATACTACTAATAATAATAATAATAATAATAATTTCATGTATAATTTCATAGTAGAATCGAATATGGTCATGTGTGATTTTTATAAATTGAATGATGGGCGGACCTACATTGGGACTGTGGGGTCCACGCTCTTAGGGATTTTGATTTTTTTTTTTGTATATATATTGTCGACGTCGGGATTTTTAATGTCCCTTTTCGTTACTTGTTCTTTGGTGTTCTCATGTTAATGTGAGATTTGTTTGAAAAATAAGTGAAAAAGGTCCTATACGTATAATGTCGACGATTGACTTTAAGAGTCGCTAGTTGGTGTATTTAATCGTCAGCACCAACGCAAATCGAAAAAGGTTAGCACATCACCCAAAGATTTGACACCGCTAAACGGGTCTCAGAAAACCGAGATTCATTTAGGGTTCGGGGGCTTGATTATGCGGAGGGAAGGTGTTAGGCACCCCCCGACATCCATGTTACCACGGTGACCGCCACTCTTCAAAGAAATTGTTATATGAATGTGTGTGTGTGTGTGTGGATCAATGTGCAATTATTTGAAAGTAGTGCGAGGCCTCGTTCGCACCTATATACACAAGGTTTGAATTTTATAGGAAAATTCAGTTTTAACCAAGATATAGTAATGAAGTTTTGTAAAAGCAGTTTTTCAAACCCTGTGCTCAATAGGAATTGAGATATTTTCATACTTCCATTTTATTGAATGTTCGGTTTGTTTGCTTTTTTTTTTTCAAGATGCGAATCATCCTCGAGAAAATAATATACAGTAGTGTCGAACTCCTTATGGGCATGACAACCATCCATGGAAACTCAAACACTGTAAAATAATGTACACAAGTCACATACTGACTAAAAATGTCCATCATGGGAACCGAATCTAGATTCAATAAACCGAACTCAGATTACATGATTCCTAGGCTCACATGATACCAGCATTTTATAAAGAAAGCGAGCAGCTAGTTATATATAAAAAAGTAAATATATATACAGACAGGATCAACCACCACGAAGCAACTCCATGGGGATCGAAATGTAAATATATAAAAAAGCGGTAAATATATATATATATATATATATATATATATATATATATATATATATATATATATATATATGGACATGATCAACCACCACGAAGTAAACTCCGTGTGGGATGAAATGTAAATAAAGTCAGAAAAGCGATCAATCGCCACGAAGTAAACTCCGTGCGGGATTTAAATGTAAATAAAGTCGTAAAAGGCCACGAAGTAAACTCCAAGCCTGACAGAAATATAAATATATATATATATATATAAAAGCATTAAACGCACCGGATGTGAATCCAGGCTCATCGGATATGTCTGACAACAATTATATATATAAGTATATATATATAAAAGCAAGTAAATGCACCGAATGTAAAATCCAGGCTCATCGGATATGTCCGACAACAATTATATATATATAAAAGCGAGTAAATGCTCCGGATATAAAATCCAGGCTCATCAGATATGTCTGACAACAATTATATATATATATATATAAAAGCAATAAACGTTCCAGACCGAAGTCTAGGCTCAATCGAGGCATAAATCGATAATGTTAGTCCATATATGAAATATATATATATATATATATAAGTATATATACAGACAGAAATGAAAACCACGGACCGAAGTTTGGGCAAACACACTCACACGACTCTCAACATGTATAACAGTGTGTGATAATATGAGAAGAAAGCTTTATAGAATGTAAGAAGGCTTATAGTGGGCTGCCAAAGTAGACTTCTATGACTCTATGTGGACAAACACTTAGCTCCCGCGGGTAAATATATAACTGTATGTGGGCTAACAGGTGTTTAAAAAAAAGCAAACACTCAATATGGGGGTGTATAAAGCCAATTGGACAAGGTTCCCTCGCTATTTCTCTCCCCAAAATGGCTGTCCCAAGCCCCATATTTATAGAATCGATCGCCGCAGTGTACTGCGGCAGACCTCTCTGTTATACTACCGCGATTGCTCTCGAATCGTCCGGAGTTCTGCGGGTCCCGTCGTCTCGAAGTACGTTCACTCGTGCAATGTAATGTCCACTCGAACTTGCAGAACTTCAATCCGAACATCTGAACGAGGTGTACAAGACCATCTTCGGACTGCTTTTGTCGAGAGTTACGCAATGACATGGGATTTGCCCTTTTTGATTCCAGGAAGATGGGTCCATGACCGAAATAGCATTCCTGGGTTCCCGTCAGGCAATCCGGTGAGCTGTTTCGCGAAGTTTTCGCTTTGAAGTTAAGATATGAGTCTTGTGGGACTAATTTTGAATCAATTTGAGTTAACATGAGTGTACTTGATTTGAAGTGAAGTTGAGTTGGCAAAATGACCATTTTTCCCCTCCCGGGGTTATCTCCGGTTTTCGCACAGTTGTAGTAGGTTTTTTCCTGGGTTATCTCTGAGATGGTTATGCTGTTGACTCTGAATATCCTCAGGGTTATCTCTGAGGTTGGAATTGATGTTGTGGTCCTCTAGGGTTATCTCTGGAGTGTGAAAAAGACATTTTTGCCCTCCTGCACAGTTAGTAATAGGAAAAGAAAATTTTGAGTGTCTACAGATGCCCTTCTTTATCATGTTTATGCAATGCAATGGAATGGACATGATAAAGATTAGTAGACACTTGAAACATGACAATGTATTTTCAATGATGCAGATCGCAATGTAGTGAATGTGATGATGAATGTTAAAAATGTTTTCGCAAATCGCAGTTCGTAAATCGCACATCGCATTTTGCACTTCGCATTTCGCTTTTGGCCAATCGCACTTCGCAACTCGCACATCGTATTTCGCATATCGCAAATCGTAAATCGCAAATCGCAATGTAATGAATGTTATGATGCATGTTTAAAATGTTTTCGCAAATCGCTTTACCTTTACCGGGGATTACTGATGCCTATGCTGGTGTTGACTACAACGGCTTGGCTTTTTGTCGGTGCCACTAATGCCTGTTTGATGAAGAGAAATGGAGATGTCGCCAATGCATACGCTGGTAGTTTACAATGGTGCCTACCTTGATGGTAGTTTGATAACAGATCCTACCCTGCTGGTAGTTGACATCGCCCAACTATTTTGGTTCCCACTCGAACGACGGTATACAAATCTTTCATCGCTGAATTGTCATGATGTTGCCCTGAATTGATACCAATGGTTTTGAATACCGGATCTCCCGATACCTTCGCTAAAGTAATATTCAAAGGTTTGCTTCGCTAGATTCTACCTGATGTAACGCTTGATAGATATACGTTGATGTAGCGCATTTTCATACGTGCAGATCACGCATGCTGTGATGATCCTTTTTTTCCAGGTGATTTGGAGTTTCCTTTCTCTGTTGGGTGCTTGTGCCCCATTTCCTTGAACATTTGATTTGCAACCCGGCTGAACTGATGACCTGAATGCCGCTGATATCCCTGGAGGGTGTCGTCTGTACTTTCGCTGCCGAACTTTGAACTTTAGTGTAGAGGCCTCAGCTTATGAGGATTTGACGCAAATTAGTGGTGTAGATTTCAATCGCCAGACCCTTTGTCATTGGGCTTCTGCTCTTAAGTTAAGAACTTTGTTGAGAATTTTCTCCTTCGTTTGTAGGGGCAAGCTAATGTCACCATGATTCTTTTCAGGAGTTTTCTTTCTTTTGATGAGAGGCCTGATCTTGCCTTAAAATCCTTCACTTTCCTGAAATTGGAAAATGCCCCAGTCCTTTCGCATACTGATGTCAAGGATTCATACAAAAAACTTTCTTCGTTGATGAAATCGCAAGTGAGTAATATCCAAATCGCTAGTGAGCTGATTGTGAGGGAAGCTTTGATGATGATGGACCATGCTGATGGTGTTGACTGGGGTATTTTCCTCTTTAGGATGTTTGATAAATGCCCCAATGTTGAGTTATCGCTGTTTCCGAGATTGCCCAAGTCTTGTTGTAGTGGTCGCAATATCGGGTTGTCGTCGATTTTGAAATTGCCCAAGCCTTGCTTGTTACACGGATAGTCGCTTTGTGTGATGGGTGATAAGATGTTGAGATCGCAAGAGACTTTTTCTCTCAGATCGGGATGGTGAACAAGTCTGAGACTTGGGTTTTGATGCCTTCAATCATTATTCCCGACTTGTTATTGCAATCGGTCTTGTTTTTCTTTTGATTTGATGAAGACTCGTGATTAAGGGTGTCGAATCTTTAAAGGTCCTCGCTGCTGGTTGTCTTGGCATATCGTTGTTTCTTCCTTTCTGAGATTTGTGCGATTGATGGAATGACATTGCAAGTTGTTGGGTCTTCCATATATAGGTCATTGAATTGGAGGGTCATTCTTGAGATCGACGTTTGGTTTTGGATGTTTCTGTTGAGGGTCAGACCGCACCACTGGTGGTTGCCTACGTATTCCCGTGAGTGTGGGAGATCAGGTCTGCGTAGTTTTTACTTGACGAGATAAACAGTTTGAGAAGTGTTTATTTGAGAAGTGTTTGGTTGAGAATTGTTTGGTTTGAGAAGTGTTTGGTTGAGAAGTGTTTGGTTGAGAAGGGTTTGTTTGGGTTTTTAGGTTTTTGTTTGGTTTGACCGCACCATAAATGGCTGCCTACGTACTCCCATTGAAGAGGGGAGGTCAGGTCTTTCGTAGTTCAGGCTTGATGAGATGAAACCTGAATGATTTGATTTTTGGTTTTTTTTCTTTTTTTTTGTTTTGTGTTTTTGTTTTTTTTCTTTTGTTTTTGTGTTTTTTTTTCTATACATGCATGGAAAATAAAAATAATACTGTGAAGGAAGTAATACCGTCGCAACATCTTCTGGAACTCGTAACTATCCCCTGGATCTACATCTTTTTGGCTAGTTGAGGCCTGATAGCCCAGTCGTCAGTGGCTGTGTTGCCTTCAAGGCTCGCGACAGAGGTTACTTCTTGGTTTTGAATGTCTTTACTTATGGCCACAACTTGATCGTTTCCAGGCTCAATACATTCTTTAGGGATGCTTGAGCTGGACCCATCGCAAAATGGTATGAAATCTTGATTCTTTAATGGGTTGGTTTCCCCGAGAACCTCACCACCTTTTCCTTCATATGTTCCTTCACGCTTTTCCTGGGCTTGAGAGGATTCGACCATGAAATCTCCCTCGAACTGTTGTCGTATTTCTTTCAAGAAACTTTCCTTTTTTTGCTTTTTCTTCCTTGGAAAGGATTAGTATTTCCTCCGCATCATCTAAGGTGATAAAATCAGGAACGTGGGTGTTATCCTTAGACCACAGGATGTTGGATGTTGGCGGAGGAACCTCCTTCGAGGATTTCCTTGTCTCTTCTATCATTTCCTGCATTAGGATCGCTAAATCTTGTGTTCTGCCAGGATTATTGCTCATAGCCTTCACCTCATTTGAGTTGCCTGTCTCAAGTGGACATCTTAAGCTTTTTATTGCCTTTTCGCCTTTTTTGGTCATGGGAATTTCTATCTCCAGCTCTCCATTTTCAATGAGATCCTGGATTTTATGTCGCAAAGCCCAACATTCCTCAGTCGTATGTCCAAGCGAGTTAGAATGGTAGAGACATATCTTGGTGGAGTCATAGCTCTTTATTTTGGGATTTACAGGAGGTAGCAACTCAGTAATCCTTCCTCCGCTCATCAGAAAGTGTAGCATTTCTTCATTGGATTTGCTTAGAGGGGAGAATTTTTGGACTCTTATGGAGGTTGTTTGATCTTTCTTCTTTGAGAGTTTGCATTCCCCCAAGCGATTTTTCTGTTGGCGAGGTTTGCTAGTAATTTTATCATCCCCCTTTTCTTGGCCTTCTGATAGTTGTGTGAAGAAATGCCTCATATCCTGATGTTGACACACTATCAGCTTAGCTAGCAGATTTACTTGATTCTGGATCGTCTCTAATTTTTTCATTACCATGATACCTTCCTCCGAGTTTTCCCACTTTAGGACATTTGTTCTGTGCCTTTGGGGGTAGTCCTCTATCGTTTGTATGCACTTACAAATTAGATATATTTCAGCGCTTCCTAATCCTATCATGTTTACTTCTTCCGTATCATGCTGCAACGGAAGGTTGGTGTTGACATTTTGTTGGTCAGGTTGTTGGACAACAATACTGCCACTTTCGATCAGATTTTGAATTTTATGCTTTAAGGACCAACAATCTTATGTATCATGTCCTGGAGATCCCGAGTGGTAAGCACATCTCCGGCTTGGATTGTATCTTTTGCTCCCTGGTTCCAGAGGTGGAGCTAGTTCGGTAATTTGCTTATGATCCATCAATATCGCCAAAACATTTTCAAGAGAATCGCCTAAAGGAGTGAACACCCAATTTTCTGTTCTCTCAAATTTTCTTTTCCTGTCCTGGAATTTGTTAAATGCAGCCTATTGTTGAAATGGCAGATTGTCTCGCTTTTTCCAAATGGGGGGACTATAGGTTGGTTTACTAGATTGCCCCTGTATAATAAGGGATACATCTTCAGTGTCTTTATTGGGTACCCCCTTGGAATCGCTCGCATACTTGCCAGTCTGTATATGCTTGGCAATTACTTCCAAGGCAGTGAAGTCTTTAATCTTGCCGGCCTTCAGGCCCATCTCTGCCATTTTGCTGTGTTTGATCATTTCTGAGAGTGGCTTTCCTATGCCTGCTAGGATCCTCTCGTAGTACGGAGCCTCTTGGATATCAATAAACGTCATCACCATCTCAGCTTCTGTCATTGATGGAATGACTTGCGCTGCTAGATGTCTCCACCTTTGGGCATATTCTCGGAAAGATTCAATACTTTGCTTTTTTACTTTAGTCACTTGGTATCGATTAGGTGCCATTTGTGACTAAAAATTGTACTGATTTAAAAAGGCGTGGGCCAATTCTTCCCAGTTGTGGATTTTGGCATTGTCAAGTCGGGCATACCAGGCTTTAGCCTCTCCACTGAGACTCTTTTGGAAAAGCTGTATTCTGAGGCTTTCATCTTCAGCATAAGATCCTAGTTCGCCGATGTACACTTTCAGATGCGTATAGGGATCGCCTTCACCATTGTACTTTTCAAACTCTGGGACTTTGAATTTGGTAGGATAGCGCGCCCCTGGGAATATGCAAAGATCTAAATAGGTGACACTCCCATAATTTCCAGTCCCTTTGATTGACCGGATGGTCTCCTCCATTTGTTGGACTTTCTTTCTTATATCCCCAGTTTCTCGATCATCCCTGAGATTTTTGATTTCTTTATTGGAATGAGGTTCAGATATCTAGGTTTCCATCTTTTTGCCAATACCCTGATTGCCTCCTGGTGTGGATGACTCTGGTTGAGTAGGCATTATTTGGCCCTGGATTCCTCTATGTGCAGAGGATTCAGTGTGGATGGCTATTTGTGGACCCTGAATAGATTGGTGTAGTTCTTTGACCATAACAGCCAACTCTATCATTTGATAGCTTAATTTTTCGAACTCTTTGCCAGAGACAGAAGTTGGATCAGGTTGGGCACTTTTATCCATATCTGACTATGGCCTTAATTCTCTTTTGGTCTTTGAACGGTAAACGGGATCAATTGCTTCCCTACAAAAACTTATGTAGTTTAGTCTTAGGGAAATGTATAAAAATTTTACATGCTATCATAACGTGTCCATTTTAGGAATATTATCCTGCAAAATGGGTGTCATTTGATAGCATGTCAAGCCTTAATATGCATTCACATATTCTTCATATTTTCCATTACATTGAGATTGACAAGTAATTGAAATTACAAGTAATTTAAATGGGAAAGTATGAAGAGACTTCCCTTCGCGTTTGGTTTATCAGAGGCTGACATATCTTAGGTTACTCTCGCGGCTTTTTGGCATGAAGGTTCCCAGATCATCGCAATCTACTTGACAGGATGTTAATCCGGTCGTTCAACTGGAGCGAATCTGAGTGGTGCCTTTCCTGAGCCCTGGGGAATTATTCTTCCTACGAGTCCAGTAATAAAACACTGACAGGATAGCCTCCGGTGGAGGGACCACACAACATACAATCACATACAACGTGTCTCACTTTGCTTATGCAAAATGATGACATATGCGCGAAGCACTAATATCACAGATAGATATTTAGCGAAGCATTAATTAAGATGCATTCGTACACATTCATCGAAATGTAAATGCAACATTCACACACAAGCATATAACAATTTTGAAAAGCTTGTAATAGCGGCTTAAGCCCTCTTCTTTGGAGTTCGATGAGAAATCGCCACCGTCGACGTCGGATTTTTAGTCTCCTTTTCATTACTTGTTCTTTGGTGTTCTCATGTTAATGTGAGATTTGTTTGAAAAAACAAGTAAAAAAGGTCCGACATGTATAATGTTGACGATTGACTTTAAGAGTCGCCAGTTGATGTATTTAACTGGTTACACCAACGCAATCGAAAAGGTTAGCACATTGACCTAGTGATTTGACACTGCTAAACGGGTCTGTGAAACCGAGATTCATTAAGGGTTTGGGGGCTTGATTATGCGGAGGGAAGGTATTAAGCACCCCCCGACATCCGTGTTACCACGGTGACCGCCACTCTTCAAAGAAATTATTATATGAATGCGTGTGTGTGTATGGATCAATGTGCAATTATTTGAAAGTAGTGCGAGGCCTCGTTCACACCTATATACACAAGGTTTGAATTTTATAGAAAAATTCAGTTTTAACCAAGATATAGCAATGAAGTTTTGTAAAAGCGATTTTTCAAACCACCACGAAACAACTCCATGGGGGATCAGAAATGTAAATATATAAAAGCGGTAAATATATATATATATATATATATATATATATATATATATGATGATCAACCACCACGTAAGTAAACTCCTGTGGGATGAAATGTAAATAAAGTCAGAAAAGAGATCAATCGCCACAAGTAAATTCAGAATAGAGACGAAAAGTAAATAAAAATGTAAAAGGCCATAAGTAAACTCCAGGGCTGACGAAATATATATATATATATATATATATATATATATATATATATATAAAAGCATTAAACGCACCGGATGTGAATCCGGGCTCATCGGATATGTCCGAAAAACAATTATATATATATATATATATATAAAAGCGATTAAATGCAATTTGATGTAAAATCCAGGCTGTAAATATGTCCAATATATATATATATATATATAAGCGAGTATATATATATATATATATATATATATATATATATATATATATATAAAATAAACGCCTCGCATCAAGTTCAGGCTCAATCGAGGCATAACTCGATAATGTTAATCCATATATGAAATATATACATATATATATAAGTATATATACAGAAAGAAATGAAAACCACGGACCGAAGTCCGGGCAAACACACTCACATGACTCTCAACGTGTACAACAATGTGTGATAATATGAGAAGAAAGCTTTATAGAATGTAAGAAGGCTTACATGTAGGCCAAAAAGTAGACTTCTATGACTCTATGTGGACAAACACTTAGCTCCATGAATAAATATATAACCTGTATGTGGGCTAACAGGTGTTTAAAAAAAAGCAAACACTCAATATGGGGGTGTACAAAGCCAATTGGATAGGGTTTCCTCGCTATTTCTCTCCCTAAAATGGCTGGCCCAAGCCCCATATTTATAGAACTTATCGCACGTTGAGTGTATCTGCGACACCTCTCATATACCCTGCTACCGCCTGAATCGCCTGGGTTTCTGCGGGTCTGTCGTCTCAAGTACACGTGCACTCAGACAATGTAATGTCCGCTCAAAACTTGCGTAACTTCAATCCAACATCCGAACGAGGTGTACAAGACTATCTTTGATTTGCTTTTTGTCGAGAGTTACGCAATGACATGGGATTTGCCCTTTTGATTCGGGTGAAGATGGGTCCATGGCCAAAAATAGCATTCCCGTGTTCCCGTCAGGCAATCCGGTGAGTTGTTTCGCGTAGTTTTCGCTCCGGAGTTAAGATATGAGTCTTATGGGACTAATTTTGAATCAATTTGAGTTAACATGAGTGTACTTGATTTGAAGTGAAGTTGAGTTGGCAAAATGACCATTTTTCTCTCCCGGTTATCTCCTGCCGCGCACAGATTATAGCGAGTTTTTCCCTGTGGTTATCTCTGAGATGGTCATGTTGTTCACTCTGAATATCCTTAGGGTTATCTCTGAGGTTGGAATTGATGTTGTGGTCCTCCAGGTTTATCTCTGGAGTGTGAAAAAGACATTTTTTCCCTCCTGCACAGTTAGTAACAGGAAAAAAAAATTTCAAGTGTCTACATATATTAGGTACTTTTTTGCATATTTAAAAAATATATATTCTTAATAAATAATATTTTGCTCATTTCACTAAATGAATTTCATTTTGACTTTTTGAAATAGATTACTAGGTTTTACAAACATTGAAAGTTTAAAATTTGTTTCATATGTGACGGTGTCAACTTCTATTACTAAAATAGTACTACTAAATTACAATTAGTAAATTTGTAACGTGAAAGTAATATCAATGTTTAATCTCTTTGGTACAGTTGACGTATAATTAATTAGTTGAAAAATAATTAATTATTTTTTGAACGGGGAAAAAGAATGACAAAACAAGGACAGTACTGGCAAAAGTTTCAAACTTCAATCAACTATTGATCATTAAAGTATTCTAATAGAGAAAATGGTATACTAGCTACAGGTATTAACATTTATATTAATTTATTATTATTATTATTTCAGTCTAAAAAATACCATGTTAAACGATGTTACATGAAGTTGATATATATATATACGGTCCGGATCTTAAGCTTACCCCTTATTTAACATACCTTTCATACCTATCTTTAGCGACGATTGGGATGGCGATTCGATTCTTATCATTTATATATAACACCGCGTCTTAGCTTTTTACTTACGATAACATATAACGACGGATCAACTATATAGAACGAATCCGAATCTTCGTCCCGTCCGTCGCTAAAGGGAGATATGCAAGGTATATTAGATAAGGGGTAAGCTTAAGACCCGGACCGTATATATATATATACACACATATACATACATATATATATATATTAATTACTTATTATTTATTTTTTCCTAATTATAGTATGGATTTTTATATAAGGAATATAATTTTTTGTTGTTGTTGGTGGTGTGCATTCTATATTTTGATTATAAAGATATACTCCATTCGCCCCATAATATATGCATTAATGTGACGCCCCCAAAATAGGTATACATCACCTATTCTGAGTCGCCAAATACATGGTATAGAATACAAATACAACTTTAAATATACAACATGAGCTATGAGTTTTAATACAAATATTGTCTTCTAGACAGTATTCAAACTCAAAATAAGTCCTCAATACATTTATTATCACACTATTTCATAGAATAGTGAGGACTACTAACACTATCATCTGGACCGTCACTCCGTTCCCCGACTAGTCCCTAATATGTTTTCATTTCTTGAAGAGAACAATGAAAGCAAAAAGGGTGAGCTCAACTAGTCCAGTAAGAAATATTATGACTAAGATAATGCAGAATAATTTATCTTTAGTCTTCAACAGTGTTAAACTGATAAAATATAACAAACATCAAGTTTAACTGCAGCGGAATAAGCAATCCATTAGAAGAGTCAAGTAGAGAATAAAATCTACTATCTTCTATGATTTAAAAGGTTTTTCATCACTTTTATCGCTGAGACTCAGCTTAATAAATAATCCACATCATTCCTGCACTACGACCAAGAATATTCATTAGTATTACGACCAAAAATTATCCATGCACTACGGGCCAAGGATATTAGTATTTTCATCAATGGTCATGATCACGTCAACAACTGTCCATCAATGCACTATGGGCCAATGAGAATTTTTACCACATCATTTGTAACTTTACGGTCATGATTATACCGAATAATTCCTGGCCATAATCACACCAAGTCCAACTATGCACTATAGGCCACAGATGACTTTGAACATAATATAAACATGAGGATGATGACAATGACATAATAATTCATTAAAACAAGTTCAAGAATAAATTTTAAAGATTTATAAGTTAATTTATCCTGAACTCAATAATGTCCAAATTGTCAACATGATACTGCTTTGTGGAGTAAAATTCAAGAATGCTGAGAAGAATATTTCCATGAAAAGATACCGGATGAAGCGCAAATATCCAGGATATTCTACTAATTTCATGGAGTATAGAAGCCAAAACTTTAACCAACTGATTATAATAGAATATCCGAAATCGCAAATGGATTTTCGCCACGCGTGCAGAATCCACGTACGATGATCATTTCCATAGTTTAATAAGGAATGAATACAAAGGATCATTCACCATGCATGCGGTAATCCATATGTACAAGTTATTCCAATGAATAATAAAGAATGGAACCAAAGTCATGCGAATCGCATGCATGCATGAGATATTCAATGTAATAACAAAGAATGAATGGAACCAGTCATGCGTAATCCGCATTTTACGGTGATGTTCCAACAGAATAATAAAGAATGAAATAACAACAGAATTCACTAGGCATGCGATGAATCAAGCGCAGACGAGTTATTCAATGTAATAATAAAGAATGGAATAATGAAAAATTTCACTATGTATCTTTGACATCGCATGTAGGCGTGTTATTCCAAAGATAATAATAAAGAATGGAATAACAACCCTTACGAGTATTGAAAGAAAATAACTCTCTTCATGAATACGAAAGAATAATACCCCTTACCTTAGAAAGAAGAGTATTCCAACTGGTAGGGCGATGATATTCTTGAAGAAAATTTATACTGTTTTCTACGCTCAAAGCTTCTTAAAACTCTAAAGAAATACGCTCAAGATTATAGAAAAAGAATTCTCTGAATTTCTGGTGTGTTTTCAATTCTAACTAAGCATCCTATTTATAGGAGAATGGAAAGGATACTATGCAATAAAATATAATATATTCTATTTAATATATATATGCTTGGCAACTACTTCCAAGGCAGTGTTGTTGTTTGCATGAGGATTGTCGCCTTCCTGATGCACATTATCCTGATTATTGATCTATTGATACTCAACGGTCTCTTGTGCTCCATTGCTATTCTCAACAATCTCGGATGTCATTTTCAAATACTGCCACAAAACAAGGGTTAATTAACATATCACATATTATCCCTATACTCTGACCGACAATTAAATACCAAATAAACTTAGGTAGGTCATACTAGCGAAGAATTCCCGCCTCTCCCTCCTAGTTCTTGTCTCACATCTCAGCCAGGGATCATATCCCTAGGCTTTGATACCAACTGTGACGCCCCCAAAATAGGTATACATCACCTATTCTGAGTCACCAAATACATGGTACATAATACAAATACAACCCTAAATATACAACATAAGCTGTGAGTTTTAATACAAATATTGTCTTCTAGACAGTATTCAAACTCAAAATAAGTCCTCAATACATTTATTATCACACTATTTCATAGAATAGTGAGGACTACTAATACTATCATCTGACCGTCACTTCGTTCCCCGACTAGTCTCTGCTACGTTCTCATTTCCTCAAGAGAACAATGAAAGCAAAAAAGGTGAGCTCAACTAGCCCAGTAAGAAATATTATGACTAAGATAATGCAGAATAATTTATCTTTAGTCTTCAATAGTGTTAAACTGATAAAATATAACAAACATCAAGTTTAACTGCAGCGGAACAAGCAATCCATTAGAAGAGTCAAGTAGAGAATAAAATCTACTATCTTTTATGACTTAAAATGTTTTTCATCTCTTTTATCGCTGAGACTCAGCTTAATAAATAATCCACATCATCCCTGCACTACGGCCAAGGATATTCATTAGTATCACGACCACAAATTATCCATGCACTACGGGCCAAGGATATTAGTGTTTTCATCAATGGTCATGATCATGCCAACAACTGTCCATCAATACACTATGGGCCAATGAGGATTTTTACCACATCATTTGTAACTTTACGGTCATGATTATACCGAATAATCCCTAGTCATAATCATACCAAGTCCATCTATGCACTACATGCCACAGATGACTTTCAACATTATATAAACATGAGGATGATGACAATGACATAATAATTCAATAAAACAAGTTCAAGAATAAATTTTAAAGATTTATAAGTTAATTTATCCTGAACTCAATAATGTCCAAATTGTTCCATGAAAAGATACTAGATGAAGCGCAAATATCCAGGATATTCTACTAATTTCATGGAGTATAGAAGCCAAAACTTTAACCAACTGAGTATAATAGAATATATGAAACTGCAAATGGATTTTCGCCCGCCATGCGGTAATCCACGTAGACAGATTATTTCCATAGTTTAATAAGGAATGAATACAAAGGATCATTCACCATGTATCACGCGTAATCCATATAGGCGAGTTATTCCAATGTAATAATAAAGAATGGAACCAGTCACGCAGTAATCGCATGCATGTGATATTCCAATGTAATAACAAAGAATGGAACCAATGTCACGCAGAATCCGCATGCGGACGTGATGTTCCAAATGTAATAATAAAGAATGAAATAACAATGTAATTCACTAGGCATGCGATAGATCATGCATGTGACAAAGTTATTCCAACGTAATAATAAAGAATGGAATAATGTAAGAATTTCACTATGTATGCGGTATTGCATGTATGCAAAATGTTATTCCAACATAATAATAAAGAATAGAATAACAACCCTTACGAGTATTGAAAGAAAATAACTCTCTTCATGAATACGAAAAGAATAATACCCTTTACCTTAGAAAGAAGAGTATTCCACCGGTAGGGCGAGGATATTCTTAAAGAAAACTTATACTTGCTTTTCTATGCTCAAAGCTTCTTAAAACTCTAAAAGAAATACGCCAAGATTATGAAGAAGAATTCTCTCAATTTACTGGTGTGTTTTCAATTCTAACTAAGCATACTTATTTATAGGAGAATGGAAAGGATACTATGCAATAAAATATAATATATTCTATTTAATATATATATATATATATATATATATTTATATATTTATATTTTTTATTTAAAATCTAATAAAACAAATAACTTTATAAAAGTATTCTATTTTATATAAAAGATTTTACTATACAAACACTACGTAGGCCTTTATGCAAAACACTATGTATAATAAAATATAATATATTCTATTTATAATCAAATAAAATAAAACTTTATAAAAAGTATTCATTTTTATATAAAAAGCTTTTACTTTATTACATTTATAATAATAATAAAACAAAATTCATCATCATTATTATAATTCACACTTATTAATCGAATTGTGTCGCTCCTGTGAAAGAGGGGGCTTTCCAATAAGGATTTCTCCTATTGACGCACAATTAGGTGACCAAACCTCTCCTCGATGTAACTTCTAGACATCGTTAATATTGCAAATAATAATATTAATAACTTTGTTATCTCAATTATTAATTTAATAATATATAAAATATCGACAATAATTGAATCAAATAACGTGAGATACTATGCAACAAATTACTATAGCAATAATTGAACAAAACCGAGTGACTTCTCACGTAAGCATCAATAATCAATACCGTGTGCTACTTATGCAACCACGCCAGACATCGCATTTTTTAACACCGGGTGTTTCAACAAATAATTCAGAATCTTCCGCCGTTATTTTCGTAAAAATAATTTTGTTGTTTTCTCAATTCGACAATAATTTCGCTGTGGGTCCACTATGATTGTCTGTCATGCGTATGAATATTCCCCGATAAAACGAATATTCCCCAACCAATCGAATATTATAAAACAACTTGCATGACTTTGTAAAATTTATAAATATTACCCACAACTATAACATTATATCAAATTCACTCCATAATATTAAAAAATGATATTTATAGAAAATTTATTTTATTCCTAAAAGTCGAGGGTCTTATAATTAAAATCTTATTTATTTTAGTTATAATATACGTCAAATAAATTCTTTTATATTGTTTTTTCTTTTTAATTTTTTTTTATTAAAAACCAATATTTTATGCATTAAAATCTTATTTATTTAGTCTCTTTATATACATTCAATCTCATGTTTGGATATAAATATTAATCCTTACAAGAAATTAACAGATGACTTGGGGTGCTCCAATGGTCATATGACCAAGATTCCAAATGAGAGGTTGCAAGTTCGAAATTGAGGAGAGGCAGTTTTTTGGCAAAAATTTAATAGACGCCACATTAGCAGCTAATACATGTCAAATTACAATATAAAATACCACGTCACATCAACATTACAATATAAAATACCACGTCAGATCTGCCACATAGGTGCCACGTGTGTCACATCAATGCACATGTAGTGTCTGAGTGTTGTAGCTAACACATGTCAAATTACAATATAAAATACCTCGTCACGTCAGCATTACAATATTAAATACCACGTCAGATCTTCCACGTGGCGCCACGTGTGTCACGTCATCACGTCAACGCACATGTGGTGCCTGAGTGTTCAAAGTCCAAATTTTTGAATAGAAATGGGCTCAGTTTGCGTTGCCCGGAAGAAAGGGGCACAATACCCAAAAACCACTAAAGTTCAGTGGTCGACTTTGCATTTAACCCTTATATATACTAAATCACAATACATGGCACAATAAATTGACATATGTCCTTCTACAAATTCAACACATGTCCATCCTATTTAATGCTCCTAATTGTCCTTGACAAAAATACCCTTTACAAACCCATGCGCCTAAAATAACAACTAAGGTTGTAAAAACCCTAAATACAATCCCCTAATTCCCCTAAATCTGTAATCATTCATTCCGTGTTGGTTCAAATTCGTCAGCCCCAAATGATTGCATCAAATCAAAAAATTTGAATAATTTGAATCTTACATAAATTAGATGGCAGATTACATCAAATTAAAAAATTCTTATGGGTGATCTCTTAGATTTACAACTCTTTGCTGATTTGTGGATTCGAGCTTGAGGTTAATTTGTAGCAAGGAGATCGACGGTCGGTGTTGGAATTACTTCGCCCAAAACAACAATTCGTGTCGTTAGCTTACAGTCTCCTATTATATTTTTAGTTGAATGTTAGCTCTGGAATATACCTTCAATGGTAGTTTCTTTCTGTTAGTTTCTTACACAAATTTACTGCTTCAATTCATGTGATAAATTTGTAAAATATTGTATAACAATTTTTATGCAATTTTGACTTGCATAATTGCATTGTCTAATCTATTATTTACTGCAGGATCATTCGATTTCAGTTAAAATTCCTTTTTTCTTATTAGAGTTTTTTCCTTAAATCTTTAGAAATTCATATGTTTTGATCTCATTATGGTTATTGCTGTTGTTTGGATCATTACTGCTGTAGATATGGTAATATAAAATATGTTCAGCTAGATTTGAGATAAATTAGATGCCTTTGTTATCTCTTAATTTACTACTATAAATCTAAAATTTTAAATATCCTTTGTAATTTAAATATATCAACCGCTTGATATTATCCTTAGTTATTTTGATATTATCCTTAATTTATTGATTATAATCCCTAAAGTCACTACTATAAATCTAAACAGCTTTTTAGATTTTTATCAACTATTTTGATATTATCCTTTGTAATTTAATTATGATATTATCCTTTGTAATTTAATTATGATATTATCCTTTATAATTTAATTATGATATTCTCTTTAGTAATTTAATTATGATATTATCCTTTGTAATTTATTTGTTATCTCTTAATTTATTGATTATAATCCCTAAATCATTACTATAAATCTAAATGATTTTAGATTTATATCAACTATTTTGATATTATCCTTTGTAATTTAATTATATTATTATCCTTTGTAATTTTTTAATTACTTCTTGATATATTGATTATAATCCCTAAATCACTATTATAAATCTAAATAGTTTTTATATTTATATCAACTATTTTGATATTATCCTTTGTAATTTAATTGTTATCTCTTAATATATTGATTATAATCCCTAAATCACTACTATAAATCTAAATAGTTTTTAGATTTATATCAACTATTTTAATATTATCCTTTGTAATTTCATTGTTATCTCTTAATTTATTGATTATAATCCCTAAATCACTACTTAATTATATCCTAAAAAAATCAATATTTTATGATATTATGGCTATAAATACCAACTCAATACACAACGGTTCATGCTACAAACAGTCAACTCCTCCTTATTATTTTACCTATCCCAATATTTAGATGATGACTAGGTACGATTTTGTTGATGACATCAGCCCTGTCAAATAGACATGGAAGATTAACGTAAGGATAACTCGACTCTGGAATATGCCAAACTTCAACAAAGCAGACTACATAAATAGCATTGAGATGGTATTGTTGGATGAAAAGGTATATATATATATATATATATATATATATATATATATATATATATATGTGTGTGTGGGGGGAAATGGGTATGCACAACCGTGTAATTTTTTTTACACAGTCAACCAAAAACGACGTCGTTTTGGCTGTCTTGTTTTAAAACAAAAAAAATACGGCTTTATATATCTATGTGGTTTAGCTTCTTTGAAATTTGGTAGTTAATTGGTAAATGATTTGCTTTGGAATATCTATGGAATCTCTTTTTAGAAAGGGATTTAATATTTTCACATAAAGATTTGATATTTTCACTTTAGAAAGGGATTTAAGATTTCTCCTTTTTGTGTTCGGTTGTTGAAGAATGAACATCTGTAGGCATGATTTTTGAATTTAGGATCTTTTTCGTACATTTTTGTGTTGGTATATTTAGAGGATTATTGATGCAATCTATAAAAAGAAACAGAATAGGTGAAGGGTAAGAAGGATTCAGCAGGCCAAAGTGAGTATGATAGGAGTCCACCTTCTTGGAAAGATATTAGAAGGTCTAATCATAGAAATTCATCTATTGAAGTTGGGCTGGTGGAGTTAAAATGGATTAATATTTATAAAAAATTAAAATAATTTGACTTTAATTTTATTGTAATTTTGCTAAAAATGTATTTATAGCTTCTTATTAGTTAAAATGGATTAATATGTATTTATAGGAGTCACTGAATTCTTCTTTTCTAGGTTATGGATTTGTATGATCTGCAGACAGAAAATTAAAAAGAAATTGAACAAACAAAAAGACTCGTACTCTCACATTTGTATTTCATCAAAAACCAAAAGTAAATGCTCCACATTCTATCCATAACATGTGGGAACTAGTATCATGGGAAAGGGTTACTTGCAAGATTGATTTCCAAAACTTATTTAACTAATTTAACAATAGAAAAAGACAATGCAGATGTACACATTAGTTTAACATATGAGATTAAACTAACTATTTTCACCATGGACTACTTCCCCCATGTACAACAGAAATCCCAAATACCCTTTTCCTTTTTTTTCTTTTTTTAGCTTTCTACATTGAATGCACATGTATCCTGGAAGTAACTAACAGATCAATGAAGTTAAAATTTTCCATATGATAAATGGTTATGTATGCAAATTAATTATCCACAAAGAAATGGAAAATTAAGGATATGTAATATACTTCACTACTTTTTGCCGACCCTCTCTCTCTCTCTTGATATTTTAGGTGATGAAGTAATTTTGTTTGAAACTATATACTCCTATGTTAGATATTTGAATGAGTTTGTTTCAAAGTAGATTGTTTTATAGTTGAGTAGAAGTTTATAAGGTGTCAACATCAATCAATGAATGTAAGTAGCAAATTAAGAAATATGTAAAAATTAAAAAAGTAAATGAGAATATCCTTCCTCACATTTTCAGGCTACCTATCGGAGCAAGTTAGCTTCATAAAATTCCTATATGTGCATACAACTGAATTCTTAATGGACTAAACTTTTGATCTTCGCAGACCAGATCTGATATTGTATTAAGATACGTACGTAGATGGATGCTGATGAGAGATACATACTTTGAGGTAATCTTGGTTGATCCTGCACATGCTACCATCCGAAATGACCCGAGGATCAACTTGATCAATAATCCTGTTTACAAGCACAGAGATCTACGCGGGTTCACTTCAGCTAGAAAAAAATACATGGGTTTATGTGGAAAAGGTCAACTCAACCACAAGGCTCGGCCTTCCCGCAGGGCAACTTGGAAGAGGAACAACACCCTCTCCATCTGCCGCTACCGATAATTATGTTGGCTTTGCATGGTTTTTCCTAGTTGCTTGTTTTGATTTTTTTTGGGAAGATATGTTGGGTTCTAAAGAGTTTTGTAATTTTGGGTTCTGAAATTTGTGAATCATATTCTCTATAAAATGATTCATATTATTAAGGTACTAAAGTTATGGTATTTTGTTTGGGTTCTAAAGTGTTTTGTAATTTATGAGGTGTACAAGATGGTAGATGTGGTGGCGATCGTGTTCATAAAAAGTTAATGATTAATCATGACTAGAACAGTTTAAATTGAGGCATATTGGTATGTTCCCTATTTGTTGATGCAGATTGAATTTTCACGTTCCAAAAAAAGCTGAGATGATCCCTTCAGATTTTTTTTAAAAAATAAACAAATTCATGACTTTTAATTACTTTAGATATTGAAAATTAATGTTGTTATAATGGAACAATATTGAATAGTTATGTAATTGCAGGTGATGAATAATTATCCCATCAGTTTTAGTCAAACTTAATTCTCATTGTTTATGCATATACATGCTATATACATCCAAAATTTACTATTCATGGGATTGCTTCTAATATTTTGTTCAGTATCTTAATGTCTACTTTAATATAACGGGGATGGAGACAAAATTCTCTTCACAAATATGTTCAATTTCAGCACCTTCGTAACTAATGTATACAAAATTCTTCTAGAGATCGTGCAGAATATAAGCAAAGATTAAATAACACATAAATATTTAAAGAGGAACAAAATGCCTAAACATACTTTTTGCAAATATCCTTGTGACGCCCCCAAAATAGGTATACACCACCCATTCTGAGTCGCCAAATACATGGTACAGAAATAACTACAACTTCATTAATACAATTGTCGCGCAAAATACGACAACATGTAAGCTGTGAGTTTAAATACAAATATTGTCTTCTAGACAATATCCACACTCAAATAAGTCCTCATTATAATTATTTATACACTATTTTACAAAATAGTGAGGACTACTATACCAAATGCCTTGGAACATCACTCCATACCCCGACTACTTCCCGCTATATTCTCGCCTCCTGAGAAGAAAAATGGAACAAAAAAGAAAAGGGTGACCTCAACTAGCCCAGTAAAGAATATTATAACTAAGAAAATGTACAACAAATTATTCTTATTCTTCAACAGGGAAAAATCTGATAGAATATAATAGACAACAAGTTTTAGATCAACAACTGCAGCGGAAACAACAATTCATTAGAAGAGTTAAGTAGAGAATGAAGTCTACTATCTTCTATGATTTTAAAGTCCATCATTAATATTTTATCCCTATAACATCAATCAATATACATTTTGAATCAAATATTCATCTTTGTACTATGGGCCAAAGATATTCATTCGTATCACCAGTTGGTCATGTTCATCTCAACACCTGTTCATCTTTGCATTACGGGCCAAAGATATTCATCAGATAATCATTCATCTTTGCACTACATGCCAAAGATATTCATCAGATAATCATTCATCTTTGCACAACATGCCAAAGATATTCAGTTATATCACCATTTAGGACTGAGGATGATGAAAAATATCTTAAAGAAAACGAATCTAGTGATATAAAAGATCAAAGATTAGGGATTCGTACTTTGATTTATCCAAATTTAAAAATACTCCATAATAATCAATTGTGGAGCAGAATTCAAAAATAAAGATCAAAACATGGATACAATCAAAGATAGTAACCATAATCGACATCTTGGACAAAGAAAAAGAAATTTTAATTTTTCTATGAATAGTGCCGTATATGTGAATAGTAACCCCGACACAAAAAGGTAAAAAAATCCACAAGAAAAATCATACTTCATGAATAGTACTCACGAATAGTACCGTATTCATGAATAGTGCCTGAAAGGTCAATAATAATCTAGAAGGGGGGTTAAATAGATTATTACCAGTTAAAAATTATATTTAGGCCTTTTTGAATTTTTTTAGTTATTAATTAGCGATTTTAGCAATTAGCATGCATGATAATAAAAACTTAATGCACAGAGATTTATCTGGTTCACAGCATACACCCCTTGGTATATTGTTACGTCCAGTCTCAAGTCCCTACTTGGAACTTGAGATCCTATTACTATCAGTAATAACAACTCCTTCAACAGGCGGAGAAGCCTTTACAAAGTTTTACAGACAAACTTTCAACTATTCAACTATTCTATCTTGGACAGCAAGCTCCCCGCTCCTTTCGCAAGTCTAGTTGTACCACCCTTTTGAGATTAGTTCTATTCTATGATTTGATCTTGAAACAAAAGCTTCTTCCTCACCTCACAAGTACACTAGAGACTCAACTTCCTGTTGACCTCTCTAAGACTCTGGTCTTGATCGAAGAATTACTCGTCTTTCTCACAGGTACATAAAATAAACTAACTCTAATCCTTCTTTGTTTATAAATAAGTTTACAACAAAGTGCTTCTTCAATAAGCTGATAAGAGTTAAGTACTGAATAATGCTTCTCAAATAAGCAGATAAAAAAATTAAGAACAAATATATCATTATAAAAGTTTAAGGACTTTTATATTCAATGATAAGCTTCTTTAAAGCAGATAAAACTTTTGTTTGGATCCACTTATGCTTCTGATTAAGCAAGTATATAATATTAACGCACTTTATAAACAGATTAACAATTCTATAAAAATAAAGAGTGTTTTTCTATGGATAATATAGAATTGTTTCTTAGTTAGTTTTTACCAAGTATCAATGTTTATCAAATATAATCTCAGTTAAGCACAAACTGATATAACAAATATTACTTGTTTAACTCAAATAATATATAAGAATATTTTATCTATTATGTGAACTTTTATAAATAGTGTCACTTAAGTACTATAGGAATCGATGCGGTTGATTCCTCTCTGTGAGGTTTATCTCTCAGTAAGCTTCTACAAGCATAAAGTATGCATGAATTTATAATTTTCACAATTGATATTTATATAAATATTTTCAATAGATCACTACGATTCTCAAATGGTTCTTGATGACTACTCTTTTTGGAGCAGTATCTCAGTGTTGTTTTGAGCTATCAAGTGTTGTATCTATTTTACGATATTTATATAAATAATATCAATAAAAGATTACTGAAGACTATAAGGAATCGTACGGTCGAATTCCTCTTCGTAGAGGTTTATATCCGTAGCCTTGCGGCGCCCAAGTATCCTTTTATTTGATAAATAGATGAAATATAAATATATAGAATTATGTAGAACAATATGTATTTGTATATCTATAGATAAAATACAAGTAAGAAATAATTTAACAGAAATCAAATTTATTTCAATACCTGGACCAATTTTTCTCTTCAAAAATTCAGAACTTTTGTAAGAAGAGATATAATGCTTAGAGAGAATGTAGGCAAGGAGAGTATGATTTTCTTTTCACTAAATTGGTAAAAACCAAATGAATGAAATACTCCCTATTTATAGAATTTTTGAAGTTGGGGCAAAATTGTAATTTTGAAAACTGATTTTTGAATGCACAGTTTTGATCAATAAAATTTGAAATTAACGGATCAGATCAAAAGTAATTTCACGCGGAAGAAGAACAAAAACCGGTCGGGTCATTTTCTACCTACTGATTATTTATTGATTATAAAACATATCAGCCAGCTCACGTCCCATAAATGACACTCGATTTTTCAAAGGAGGCCTGTACACTTAGTATGTTTAGTATATGTAGTATAGGTGTACAAAATATATAGTTAGTATATTTAGTACATATAATATAGAAATGGTTTATAAAACATACTGCATACGCGTTGGTATATATATATATATATATATATATATATATATATATATATATATATATATATATATATATGATATTAACATACATGTTGCTATAATTAGTACTATATGATATATATTTTATGATATAACTATATTAATAGTTTTAAAGATAGTAATATAAACTTTTTGCCCAACTTTAGTTTTGAATAAAGAAATAGGTTTCCTTGCCATGAATAATATATGAATTAATTTATTTACACTTGATATATAATTTATCAAGGTCAATAAAAAATTAATTCAAGTAAAATGGAACAAAATAATAAGGAAAATAAATAATTACCTATTTATTTAAAACATAATTGTTATCATCAAAAATATAAAACAAATAATACCTATCAATCTCTCCCTTTTTGATGATGACAATTATATAAAAAAATATATATAATTTTTTAGGTTTGAAGAAAACTCCCCCTTAAACTGTGAACCCTTTTAAAACAGAATATATTCAATTGCATGGCAGTTTAATCCATTCATAGCAGTTCATAATCCATTCATAGCAGTTCATAATCCATTCATAACAGTTCATAATAATTTATAATCTATTCATAGCAGTTCATTCATATATTTTTCTTCTCCCCCTTTGTCATCATAAAAAAATGACGGGGTAAAAGAAGATCTGAAACCTGCAGGAAGTATGTTAGAAAAACCTGCAATGAGAGTTAGTTAACTAAAACAAATATATAGAAGGATAAGAGGTAGAAGTAGTACTAGTAGCGGTGGTAGTTAGTGGAGTAAGAGATGGGTAAGGGATTAAGGATTACAGTTATCCGAAATAGGTTGTAAGACCCCAACATATTATAAATAAAATTGAATTTTCTCTATTCATTATCTTAAAATAATAAGGAGTTAATTTGATATAATGCTTTGGTTATGGGTGAAATTTGCAAATTTTGCAAAATAAGCAAGTGGTTATAAAATATTCATTTTTGTCGGGGAATATATTCGTTTGGTCGTGGAATATTCTTGCTGTCGGGGAATATTCATACGATGGCGCAACCATTTGTGGGTCCCATAACAGAAAACGGTCGGATGAAAAAACGACAAGTTTAAGTTTTTATAAATAACGGCGTAATTGTTACCGTTAACACTGTTGGATTACCTGGTGGTTAAAATATAGTAATACGCGTGGTTGCACAGTAGCACACGGTATTGCACAATATTTTTAAATTATTGATTCTTACGTAAGAAGGCTCTACTCAATAATTATTACAGTAATTACTGTTTAGTATTTTATTTTATTGATTCAATAATTGCTGCGTTGATATTTTATATTATTGTTGTTTCAATAATTGTCATTGCACAATATTTCCCATTATCAGATCAATAATTCATATTATTTGAATAATATTATTAGATAGCATTATTGACAATGTCTAAGGAAGTTCTGTCTAGGAAAGGGGTTTGGTCACCTAATTGCGCGCCAGTAAGGAGAAATTCTTATCGGAAAGCCCCCTCTTTCCTGGGAACAACTTGGTTGTCATAATTGTGATTCTGTAATATTATTTGTGAATAATTAATTATTGATTTATATGATAAGAAAATATTTATTTTATGTGGATATAAATGATGCATATATTTATTTTATGTGGATATAAATGAAGGAAATAATGTTGAGGTATTTTATTAGTATTTTGTCAAAATAGAGGTATTAAAAATCGTTCGTAAGTGGATTTCGAACATTTTTCGTTTGGAATTTGGAAAAATTCAAAGCTACAAAGTTGTAGAGAATTTAATTTCCTATGGAATGGACATAAAATTCGTATTTTTATGATAAAAGGGCTATTTATTATGAATTATTGAAGTTTTAGAAATTAAATATTTTTATTAAAATTATAGGTGGGACCCACTTTTATTTTTTTTGAAAATAGAAAAATTTTCAAATGTGATTGCTGGTCTTGGATGGCTGGCATGCGTGGAAGGAAGAAAAATAATATTATTATTTTATTAATTTAGTCTTCTTTGGCGTTCTAGCATTTTCCTATAAATATGTGCTTAGGTTAGAATTGAAAATCACACCAAAAACAAGTTTTCTTTCACTCTATATTATCGAGCATATTTTTGTGAGTATTTAGATACTTTGAGAGTTGCTATTCAGTGCAAGTTTTTTTCAGCATTACATTCGATATTTCAGTCAGAAATACTGTTCTTTTGAGGTAAGGGATGTTATTTTCTTCGTAAATGATATTATTTTCTTCAATATCATTATGCTAAAATATTGATATGAATTTTATTGTGGAATTTCTACCTTTTTGTGTCGGGGTTACTATTCACGTATACGACACTATTCACAAATACGACACTATTTATCAAAAAATAAAATTTTCTCTTCTTCGTCCCAGATGTCTATTATGGTTACTATCTTTGATTGTATCCAAGTTTTGATCTTCATTCTTGAATTTTACTTCATTATGGTTTATTATGGAGTATTTTTAAACTTGAATTACCTAAAGTTAGAATCTCTAATCTTTGTTCTTTTATCTTACTGGATTCGTTCTCTAAAATATTTTTCATCATCCTCAGTCTTTAATGGTGATACTTGATGAATATCTTTGGCCTGTAGTGCAAAGATGAATGATTACCTGATGAATATCTTTGGCCCGTAATGCAAAGATGAACATGTGTTGAGATGAGCATGACCAACTGGTGATACAAATGAATATCTTTGGCCCGTAGTGCAAAGATGAATATTTGATGCAAGATGTATATTGATTGATGTTACAGGGATAAAATATTGATGATGGACTTTTAAATTCATAGATGATAGTAGATTTCATTCTCTACTTAACTCTTCTAATGAATTGTTATTTTCGCTGCTAATATTGATCTAAAACTGGTTGTCCATTATATTTTATCTGATTTGTTGAAGGCTAACGATAAATTGTTGTTCTTTATCTTAGTCATAATATTCTTTACTGGGCTAGTTGAGCTCACCCTTTTCCTTTTTATTCCATTTTTTTTCTCAGGAGGTGAGAATATAACAGGATCTAGCCGGGGTATGGAGTGATGGTTCTAGAAAGTTGTTTTAGCAGTCCTCACTATTTTTGTAAAATAGTGTATCAATAATTGTAAAGAGGACTTATTTGAGTGTGGATATTGTCTAGAAGATAATATTTGTATTTAAACTCACAGTATGTGTTGTCGTATTTTGCACGACAATTGTAATAATAAAGTTGTAGTTGTTTTCTGTACCCTGTATTTGGCGACTCAGAATGGGTCATGTATACCTATTTTGGGGGCGTCACATAGGTAGTTAGACAAATGTAAGCAAATAGTTAGTCAATTTGGTCGCAAAGTTAGATTTTCTCGAGATTGAGAGGAGAGAAATGAGACATATCCGGAATGTTGCCTTCAGGATCAGTTGGTGGGGGAACAAAAATAGTGAAATTCGGTGTGGTATTGGCATTGAAGGGATTCAACAGCATGTTGTTGTGCTCCAATAACAAACAAACCACTGACTTGACAGTGTGTAACGAGAATTGAATATCTTCTAATTTTTCACAAAGTAGTGTTTGATTTTGCAGCAGAAGTTGATTCATAGTATTAAGGGAGTCGATTTTTGAAGTCATGTTGATAGTAGTTTCAAGAGTTTCATGATCAAGAGGTTTAAAGATAATGAGGGGTTATTGTGACGCCCCCAAAATAGGTCCATTCCATCCAACCCATTCTGAGTCGCCAAATACATGGTACAGAAATAACTACAACTTTATTATTACAACATATAAACTGTGAGTTTAAATACAGATATTGCCATCTAGACAATATCCACACGCAAATAAATCCCCATCATAATTATTGATACATTATTTTACAAAAAATGGTGAGGACTACTAAACAACTCTCTCTAGAACCTTCATTCCATACCCCGACTAAGATTCGCTACATTCTCGCCTCCCGAGAAGAAAAAATGGAACAACAAGGAAAAGGGTGAGCTCAACTAGCCCAAGAAAGAATATTATGACTAAGATAATATACAACAAATTATCATTAGTCTTCAACAGGGAAAAAAACTAATAGAATACAATAGACAACAAGTTTTTAAACCAATATTCGCAGCGGAAATAATAATTCATTAGAAGAGTTAAGTAGAGAATGTAAACTACTATCTTCTATATATGAATTTAAAAGTTCATCGTCGATATTTTATCCCTGTAACATCAATCAATATATATACGGAATCAAATATTCATCTTTGCACTACGGTGCCAAAGATATTCATCACTTGTCATGTTCATCTAAACACCTATTCATCTTTGCACTACGGGCCAAAGATATTCATCACCGATTCATATGTTCATCTCAACACTGCTCATCTTTGCACTATGGGCCAAAGATATTCATCAAGAAATCATTCATCTTTGCACTACAAGCCAAAGATATTCGAAGAATATCATCATTTAAGACCGAGAATGATGAAAATATTTTTAAAGAAACGAATCCAAAGAAACAAAATGACAAGGATTAAGGATTAAGGATTCGTGCTTTATTTTATCCATGTCCAACAATACCTCAAAAATAATCATAGTGGTGTAAAATTCAAGAATGATCAAAACATGGATACAATCAAAGCTAGTATCCGTAATAGATATTTTGACTTAAAAGAAGAAATTTCATTTTTAAATTGAATAGTGCCTGATTCGTGAATAGTGTCGATACATGAATAATACCAGTATACGTGAATAGTAACTCAGACACCAAAAGATAGAAATTTCACAAAAAAACATCTTCACGCTTGAATAGTACTTCGTGAATAGTAACTCGTGAATAGTAACTCATGAATAGTAACTCGTGAATAAGAACTCATGAATAAGTAACCTCGACATGAAAAAGTTCCAAATTTGATAAAAAGTTCCAACCAATATTTCAAAGATAATGATATTGAAGAAATAATATCATTTGAGAAGAAAATAACATCCCTTACCTCGAAAAAGACAAGACTTTAGTTGAAACACTGGATATAGGCTATGACTTGAACTTGCACCGTAGATAGCAATACTCAAAGTATACTCAAAATACTCACAAGAATACGCCGATAATATAGAGAGAAAACTTTCGAGTTACGGTGTGATTTTCAATTCTAACCTAAGCACCTATTTATAGAAATTGCTTAACACCAAAGCGTAAAATTTAATAAATTAATATTATAATTTTTTTTTACATCCTCCTACGCATCAAGCATCTGAATTCAGCAACATGACATGTGTTAAAGATGCCCACCAAACACAAAAAACGTTTTTGTGAATATAAATATTTAAAACTTCCAAAAATCAATTATTTTGAGCTTCTAACTTCAATAATTCATAATAAATAGCCATTTGATCAGAAAATTCGAATCTCGCGACTTTTTATAGGAAATTCAATTCTCTACAACTTTACAGAAGAAAGATTTTCCAAATTCCAAATAGAAATTGACCAAAATCCACATACGGACAATTTTACAGGCTATAATCAAATTTCAGTCAAGAAATGGGGTCCACCGACATGTTTAACATGTTTTAAACATTTATTGCAACAAAAATACTCTTCCTCCTCAGATACTCATATATCCCACATTCGTTGTAAAAAATATCACCAAGTTAATATATTATTAAAATAATATATTTAAATGAATTATTTTATAAGAAAAAAAGATAAAATATTAATTTTCAACAATTGTCATTTTAAAATTTTTCTCCATCTATATCCACATAAAATCAATATTTTTCTCATCATATGAATCAATAATTAATTATTCACAAATAATATTACGTAATCACAATATTGACAACCTGTGCGCTTCCTGGAAAGAGGGGGCTTTCCAATAAGAATTTCTTCTTCTTGGTAGCCTTGATTAGGTGACCAAACCTCTCCTTAGATGAAACTTTCTAGACATTGCCAATAATGCTATCTAATAATATTATTCAGATAATATGAATTATTGCTTCGATAATAAAAAATACAGTAATGACAATTATCAAACAACAATGAATATAAAATATCAACGCAATAATTATTGAATCAATAAAATAAAATATCAATAAGAATTATCGTGTAACAATTATTGAGTAGTGCCTTTCTTACGTAAGAATCAATAATTGGTGCAATACCGCAGTGCTATCTGCTCAACAACGCCAGATTAGTGTGTTTTAACCACCGGGTATTCCAACAAAGATAATTCGAATAACTACGCCTGTTATTTATAAACAACTTATATTTGTCATTTTCTTCATCCAATCGCTTTTCGTTATGGGGCCCACAAAAGATCAATGCCGTCAGATATTTAATATTCCCGACAAAGATTTAATATTCCACGACCAAACGAATATTCCCCGAGCGATAATGAATATTTTATAACCACTTACTTATTCGAAATATTTGCGTATTTTACCCATAACTATCCACATTAATCAAATCAACCCTTACTATTTCAAAATAATAAATAGAGGAAAATAAATTTCATTTATTAATAATTTGGGGTCTTACAGTTATGGTGGCTGATTGAGGTGAGATATGATATTGTTAGTGGGAATGTGTTGAGATTGATGATTGGTCAAAGGAATGTTCAAATAATGGAATATTTATGTGAGAAGGAGACCAAAACCAAGACAATTGTTTTGAAAACAGTATTCAAATGAAGACAACAAAAAATAGGCTAGATTATAGGGCATACATTCATTTAACATATTTTTGATGAGTTCCAGATCAAGAGGTAACATTTTTCTATCATCACGGACAGGCATAAAATTATTTCTTAAGATTTTGCCTAGAAATTGACACTCAGCAGTTAAGAACTCCAGACCAATTTTGCATGGATAGTCAAATAAAATAGCTGGTACCATTTGATCGGTTACCACTGACAGATTGAACTTGAACAACATGCAGTCTTCGACAGATATTCCAAAGGGATGAAGATATTAATTTATCCTAGGTAATTCTAGAGTGGAAGGAGGTAACTGGAGTGCATTGACAAGAAGTAATTCATCAATGATATGAGTTTGTCCTTGAATACAAGTTGTAATGCTTTTTAGTAAACCAGAGGAGTCAGTTGAAAACTCCATATGAGAATAAAATTCAGCAATGATACTAGGATAAATGGATTTGTCATTGAAAGAAACCATGCAGTCCGACCCAACAGTTTTAAAGTTTTCAAATAATTTTGGAAAGCCGTGAAATGTGATGACATTGCCAGGACAAAGATTGTGTCTCATAGATCTATATTTAGACTGAGCAGAGATAGTAGTAAGATGAGGAACAACATTTGAAAATTGAAGTTCAGAATTGAGGGGTAGAACTTTTCGTTTGGAAGAGAATATATTAGACATGATGAGTATTGATGCAGGAAGGATAGGGGAAAGTATTAAACTAAGAAGAGATTGTACATATGAATGCATATTTTTGAAAATTACTGATATATATATATATATATATATATATATATATATATATATATAAAGGGGGAAAAATGATATGCGGCAGGTAATATATACGCCAAGTAATCAAGTGGAAGCAGCAATTAATAAGTTGATGTAGAACTAGTAATAAGATGATACAAGAATAAGGGCGAAATATTTAAGTTAAACAAAGAGGGTAAACACTTTGTTTAAAAACTCGTTATTTTAAAACGAAATGAAGGATCAAGAAAAAAAATCTCCACATGTCATTTGAAGAAAACAGAAAATAAAAACTTTTAGTCAAACATAAGAATGATTACTAAAGTCTGAATTTTTTTTATAAAACACGGCAAGAAATTATTATTTCAAACACCAATTTTTCAAAGAAGTAGGTAAAGTGCAAGATTGCAACATTTATAGCAAATCTTAGATGGAGATATCATATAGTAGTTAATGTAATGAACAACCCGGTGAATATCAGTATTCACACATTATATAAGACATAGAAATTAATCCAGTGGACATCAGTATCCACACAAATAGGAATATACATAGAGATAGAGAAGTTATACCTGAGGTGGTATCAATAATATACCGATTTAAGTATGCTAAGCTCTTCTTCGTACATATCTCTTGGTGAAAGCAGCAGCGAGCCCAACAAAAATGCAGAGACATATAGATATGCATTTATAGGTAGTATATATATATATATATATATATATATATAGGATAAGTAATATGTATATATATAAATAGTGTAGATTAAAAAATCTATACATAAAAACATTTTATTATGACGGAGTAAATAAAGGTGACCAAAAAAATTTCTGTTTAAAAAAAAGTGATTGTTAAAAGATAAACAAAAATGGATTTGTGTTTTTTTTTGTTAAAAAAATGGGGTTTAAGGTAGACGAAATGAACAAAGATTTTAGAAATTAAAAATGTCAACGGATCTTTCCAGAGCTTACCAGTAATTACAGTGATTGTGATAAGGTAGACGAAATGGCTTGCATCGGTAAAACAAGATAGTAATTAAAATTTCAGAAAGTAAAAATTTTGGGGAAAGTTTAAGAAAAAAAATATTTGAACAATAACTCAGAATGTTTGAGATGAAGCCCTAACAAAATGTTTGAAAAATATTTGAGATGAAGCCCTAACAAAAAGACGATTTATTTTATAAAACAGAATGTTTGTTGACAGAATCCCTAGAAATGAGATGAAAGTAAAAAAAATGCAGGTGGGTTCAACTAATAAACCCTAACCCTTAAAATTTCATATAGTTAATTTTTCAGAGGTTTAAAGAAATTGAACCAAAAAGAACACATGCAAGTGTTCAAGAATCTTAGAACAACAAAAAAAAAATTGACCGAAACCCTAAACATTTTTTAAACAAAAATTAGTAAAGGTTTGAGAATAGTAGATCTTAAAAAATTAAAACAGAGACGATTTTATTAAGAATGTAAGATCCTTAACAGAAGAACACGTGCAAAAATTTGAGCAAGTATTCTCAAATCTAAGACAGAAAATCATTTTGACAGATACCCAAAAAAAATGAAACTCGAAAAATTTTAGTAACTAGAAAATGATTAGGAAGAAGAGGAGATCGATATATGAGATAGAATAACGCCTAAGAGAGAAATCGGAGATGATAGAGGGTAGCCGGAGAGGACGAACTGATAGAAGAGAGAGAGAGAGAGAGAGAGAATCAGATGAAAGAGTAGAGAAGAGAGAAAGGGAATTGAAGAAAATGAATTAAAAAATAAAAATTATATATATATATAGTTTGTTTTACCAGAAGATCCAACGGTGGAGAAGGTTTAATCTGAGTTGTGTTTCTTTTTAAAACATGATCCAATGGCTGAGATCAATGCTTAGTCTTGATCGGACGATTTGGGAGCGTGATTCGTGTGCGTTTGATGCTGGAATTTTATTGGTTGGATCAGTGGGACGCGGCTTGAATGAGTTGGACCATTGGATGTGAATAAATATTTGATGGTGCAAATTTAATTTGTAAAAGTATATATATATATATATATATATATATATATATATATATTTTATTTTAACAATGATAGAGTAAAAAATATATATATTTAATTTAGCTTAATAGAAAATTATTAAAATAATTATAAGTGTATATATATATATATAAAAAAAAATTAAAAATTATATATATATTAAAAATATCAAAAATACATATATAATCATTAATAAAAATAATAAATTAGAAAATAAATTAAAGTTTGTTTAGACACGAATTAAAATAATTAAGAAGAATTATCTAGCATTCCTAGCTCAATTCTTAATTTGCAAAATCTTTCTAAACTTAGTGGTTTAGTAAATATATCCGCTATATTAAATTCAGTGTCAATATGTTCTAATTTAATGTTTTCGTTATTAACATGATCACGTAAAAAATGATGCCTAGTGTCTATATGTTTTGATCTAGCATGCAATACTGTATTTTTGCTTAGATTTATAGTAATAGTATTATCACATAAAATTGACACACAGTCAAATTTCAGGTTATAAGTAGTAAGGTTCTATTTCATCCACAATATTTGAGCACATCATCATCCAGCTGCAACATATTCCGCTTCGGTGGTTGAAATAGATTCCGAGTTCTGTTTCTTAGAAAACCAAGAAACCAAACATCCTCCTAGGAATTGGCAAGTACCACTGGTACTTTTTCGATCAACATGATGATCTGCATAGTCAGAGTCTGAAAAAGCATACTAGATTAAAAGGTTGATCCTTAGGATACCATAGACCCAATTCAGTGGTTCCTTTAAGATATCGAAAAATCCTTTTCATTGCGGTCATGTGAGATTCTTTAGGATCAGCTTGAAACCTGGCACATTTACAAACACTAAACATGATGTCAGGTCTACTAGTAGTTATATATAATAAACTTTCTATCATTCCTCTATATTTCTTTGAGTCAACAGATTTTCCATTTTCGTCAATAATTAATTTATCAGTTGTTGACATAGGAGTGTTAAGAGGTTTTGCTGATTCTAGGCCAAATTTCTTGATCATTTCTTTACAATATTTAGACTGAGATATATGAATACCTTTTTCTCCTTGTTTGATTTGCAGTCCGAGGAAGAAGTTTAATTCTCCCATCATACTCATTTCAAATTCTTTACTCATACTTTCAGAAAACTCATTGCACATAGTAATGTCAGTAGAGCCAAAAATAATATCATCAACATATATTTGAATTACCAAAATATCATCATTTTTATTTTTAGTAAACAAGGTAGTATCAACATTTCCTCGTTTAAAGTCATTTTTCAGCAAAAAATCACTCAACCTTTCATATCAAGCTCTCGGAGCCTGTTTTAAACCATATAGAGCTTTATGTAATTTATAAACATATTCAGGATGACTAAAATCTTCAAATCCAGGAGGTTGTTTAACATAAACTTCCTCTTCTATAACACCATTTAAGAAAGCAGATTTCACATCCATTTGAAACAGTTTAAAATTCTTATGGCATGCAAATGCTAATAACATACGAATAGATTCAATTCTAGTAACAGGAGTATATGTTTCATCATAGTCAATTCATTCCATTTAATTATATCCTTGTGCAACTAATCTTTCTTTATTACGAATAACAGTTCCATTTTCATCAAGTTTATTATGAAATACCCATCGAGTTCCAATGATGGAAACATCCTCGGGTTGTGGGACTAATTCCCATACTTTATTTCTAGTGAATTGTTCAAGTTCGTCTGGCATAGCCATTATCCAGTCTTCATCTGATAAGGCATCTTTTATCAATTTAGGTTCAATTTGAGACAAGAAAGACAAATGACCAGCTAGATTATGTGCTTGTGATCTAGTGATAACTCCTTTTTCAATATTGCCAATAACATTTTCTATAGGATGATTTTTAATAACATCAGACTCTTTAGGCAACTTATTCAACTAAAGGTTTGGATTTTCAAGGTGATTTTCAACAATAGGTGGAAATGTATTATCTAGTTTTGGTTCTTCCATATTTCTGAGAATATCTTCAATGACAACATCATTATCAATCAGTTCTTTGTATTTTGGAGGAGGCTGAGTTTCATTAAAAGTCACATTCATTAATTCTTCCACAACTAGACTTCTTTTGTTGAAAACTCTTTATGCTTTACTATTAAGAGAGTATCTAAGAAATATTCCTTCATCAGATTTAGGATCAAATTTCAATAAATGTCCTTTAGTGTTTAGAATAGAACATTTACTCCCAAAAACACGAAAATAGTTTATTTTTGGAGTTCTTTTATAGTAGAGCTGTGACAACTGAGATTTTGTAATTTAATTTAAATATTTATTGGATTAAATAAATATTTTTGATGAATTAATTATTAGATTAATTGATTAATTGATGAAGTTGTGATAGATTAATTTAATTATATGTGTTATATTTATTAAATTGAAGTGGAGAATTTTATTATTCGATGTATGTATTTATGTGAGCTTATTGAATTAAAAGAAATATTTAATAAGCCTTTGTTATTTTAATTAATTTAATTATTAATTAGAGATTTAATAATTGATATTATTATTAAATGAGAAAATTTAATTATGTGACTATGTGCATTATTGAGAAATCATTATATTTTATTTAAAGTAAATTAAATAAGATATTGATTTATTTTATAAAGGAGTGTGACATTATTTAAACTATATGATAAAGTTTTATTAAATTAAATGATTTTTAAAACCTATTCTAACTAGCCAAACATGGCCTTGGTGGGAGTTGAGGGAAGTTACACATGATGGGGGTAATCAATTTCATCATGCTAGTTTTTCTCCTTTATTATCGACGTCTTCTTTTCTTATTATTTTCTAAGTCCGCAAAAAAGCAGAGAGAGAGAGAGAGAGAGAGAGAGAGAGAGAGAGAGAGAGTTTGAAAGTTCAGAGATTGTTAAGAGATTGTGAGAGTTAAGAAGAAATTGGGAAAGGTTTCAATCCTACTAATCTACGCTTGGGTAATTCTCTTCAACCCAAATTTTATTTTACGTCTTTTAAGTTTCATGAATATGGCTTAAAGTCTTCGTGAATCTCTCTGCAAATTGGAAAGTTGTTATAAGAATATATGTAATAATTCGAGTAGTGGCATGTTTTATATATATATTTCATAATTCCATATCATCAGTTTCATGAAATTTTACAGTATACGATTACAGAGTACGTGATTTGGCCATATGGCCTTATACATGATTTTTATATGTCAAATATAATTTATTTTGCAAAATTCACACATTGATATGATTATGCATGTTAAAATGAACAAAATGAAACTTGAATGGTTGGATTTGGCTTTATAACGAATCCGTAGCATTAAAATCCATGTTTTTGTTCAAGAACATCAAGAATAGTACAATTTGCATGCTCTAATTCTATGATTATGTGCTTTAATGTGTTAAAATCACTCTATATATGTTGGGTAATGGTTATGTATAAATTCTAGCATGTGGGTATGTTTAAATTGGTTAAATTAATGATCACGTAGAGTTTATTTCGCTGAATTCTGTGTTCTTCGCGAACTGGAAATTCAGAATCTGGAGTGTCGCGTCATGCCGCCAACTCGAGTTCGAGACTCATGCCAGCAATACTAAATACCTGTACATGTACCAGCGCCATTACGCCATATAAGCCATAGCGCCACACCCAAGAAGATAGTATAAAAAGTGGCGTCAGCCACTTAGCGTAATGGTCGAAAATGAGTTTTAAAAGTGTACAAGTATAGAAATGTGATAGCCACTTAGTCTAATGATTATAAAGACTTGTTAGACCTATAATGAGATGTTAAAATAAATTCTTAACATGTCCATAACACAATTACGTGTGAATTGAATGATCAAATGCATAGTTACCTTATTGTTTATGAAGTCTTAATTTTTGACAATAAGTGTAATAATTAACTAAGTATAGTCATGAACTCGAGTTAGACAAAGAATAAACTTGTGATGTTTATTACGTGATAATTGATTGGTGTTGTGAACATGAATAATATGTAGGATTTAAATCAAAGAACGAGTTTTATTAACGTGTAATCTATGCACGAGGCAAGTTTCTAAACCTTATCTTGTTACGTTGAGCAAGTTTTCTAACTCTACATTTACGTTGAGCAAGTTTCCTAACCCTACTTGTTATCGTTATATAAGTTGATTAATTCATCTTTCGATAGTGAGCAAGTTCTCATTATTATTGATCAAGCCTATCTTGTATATTAAAGTTTATTAATCTTTAAGCATGATGTTGTTATACAATAATTATTCGATTGTATACCTTTTGAGATGTTATTCAAGTTAAATATTTGTTTACTGTTAAACCTTGTTAGACTAGCGAACCCTTATTGATTCGACTAGTCCATAGTTGATGAACGTTCTAAATTTCAGAATCCCTTGATGAATTATCCAAACCAAACTTCCTTTGGTGCGGACTCGAATGTCAAACTGAGATGAACAACCCTATATAGGGAATTATTTACGCTTTAGCGTTAAGATATTGTGCACAGTATGGTACTAGGGGCTGATCCCCCTAAGTACGAGAAGAAGAGTCCATAGTCTTATGACTATTAAAGGTTTCAAGTAAAAACACTTGATAACCTAGGACATAGTTCAAGGTCTTATGACCCTTAGAATTTCTTTTGATTCTTGTTATCCATTCTTGATTCAAAAGTTGAGCTTTATATCAGAAGTTATTATTTCTCTCGCATGTTATTATTCATTGTTATATTGTTATACTTGTGGGCAATCGTGCTCACTCTTGTGTAATAATAACATTGCAGTTAAGAACGAAAAGAGCGTATTTAACCTTCCACTAGTAAGGGCAAGGGCAAGATTAGCAAGTAATGAAGACTGCTTTATTATTGTGGTTATGTAATGATGATTAGAATTGATGTTACTTAAGACTTATTTGTTTATATTTTCTGCATAGATGATTTAAGGTTGGAGTAACCTGGGATTTATTTATTATGTAGTTGATGTAACCCCCTAAGGGGAGAGATTTTATTATTTATTTCTATCTATTGCATGGTTTGCATTTATTTATGGGTAGATAGATAGATGATGTTTGTACAGTGAACACCAAATCCCGTGGAAATGGAAGTACCGAATTTGGGGGTGTCACAAGAGCTCATAGGGAGTTTTGAGAAAAACGGGTCTTAATAAAACTCTGTTTAATATGTAACATGATGTTGCCACTGCTTTAGCCTAGAAATACTTTGGAAGACGGTATTCATTTAACATGGTATTAGCCATTTCTTGCAAAGAGCGATTTTTCCTTTCAACTACACCATTTGACTGAGGTGTATAAGGAGCAGAGAAGTTATGACTTATAACGTTCTCATCACAGAACATATTGAAATCAGAATTGTCAAATTCTTTTCCGTGATCAGATCGAATATAAACAATAGAGCTTCCTTGTTGATTTTGAATCTTTTTACACAGAGAAGAAAAAGAATTAATAGCTTCATTTTTATATTTTAGAAAATCAACCCATGTAAATCGTGAGTAATCATCAACCAAAACTAGAATGTATACAACGCCACCCATGCTGTGTTTGGGGATTGGTCTAACAAGGTCCATGTGTAGCAATTCTAAGGGTCGAGAGGTTGATACAGTAAATTTAGGTTTATGTGATGCATGAATTTATTTTCCTAATTCGCAAGCTTCACAGATGTGGTCTTTAAAAAATTTTAATTTAGGAAGACCACGAACATGTTCTTTAGAAGAAATGTTGTTTATGAGTTTCATATTGATGTGTCCTAGTCTGCGATGCCATAGCCAAGGATCCTCATTTGTAGATACAAGACAAATGTTGTCTAAATGAGAATATGCATCTAAGTCACAAGTATACACGTTTTGATATCTAGGACAAGCTATGATCATTTTACCAGTTTGATCAAAAATATAGCAGTTATGTGTACTAAAGGATATTTTAAAACCACTATCACATAGTTGACTGATAGATAGAAGATTATACTTGAGTCCAGTAACTAACTGAACATTGGAAATGGTTATGTGTTTATTACCAACACATCCAACTCCGATTATTTTACCTTTATTGTTATCACCGAAGGTTACCTCACCAAAGTCTGTAGCTTGTAAATTTCTTAATTTGGACTTGTCTCCAGTCATATGTCTTGAGCATCCACTATCAAGATACCATTTGCTTTTATTCATATCAGCTGCAAGACATATCTGCAATATATGTACTACTTTTACAGATCCAGAGGAGGATCCTGAGGAAGAAGAAGAAGAAGAGGAAGAAGAGAAGTTCCCACCGAACTCCATTGATGCATAGATGCATGATGCACTCTATGATCGTAACGTAGAGTTGCAGGATACTGTTTGGGATTTGACTGAGCAGGCGGTTAGTCAGCAGATTACTATTGAGCAGAGGGATAGAGAGATTGTGACTCTTCACACACGTTTAGGAAACGTGGAGTGGGATCTGGTTCACGAGAAGGGTCAAACCGAGGACAAGTCCGCAAAGATAGAAAAGTTGAAGAAGGATCTGAAAGAGAGCTCCGAGAGGCTTGCCATAGCAAAGGAGGGTTGGGTACAAGAGTTACGCCGTGCTGATCGTGCAGAAGATGATCACCGTGCGAAGAAGGCCAAACTTAAGGAGACGTACTCTACACTACAAAATGCAATGGATGCGGTCCAAGATCGAGTCAGGAAGTATCCAATCCAGTTTGAGGATCTACCATCATATATGCTAGATCGCGGTAAGCGATGTGCCGCATCATGGAGGAGGAACGTGCAAGGCCATCCAAATACTTTTAATGCATAAAGTGATAATATTAGTTTAAATATGTGAAAACTATTTGATAGTTAATGATGTAAATTCTGATATGTTCATAAATAAAGGAATATTGTGATGTTTTAAATCCTGTAGATTCTTTATCTCGGGATAGTTGATGTAAATAGCAGTGATGTTATCTCATGATGTAAAGACTTTTGAATTAAATGAAATGTCAAAGTTTATTTGAAGTAATGTGTTAAGTAAGTTATGATTAAATGTTTAGTTAAGTCTTAGATGTTTTAGAGATTGAGTAAATATCTAATAAGCGTATATTCTTAACAGAAATATGCCGCCTAGAAGACAAAATCGTCAGCAAGCCCAGGAAGGGTCAACAAACAATAACAACGTATGTCTTGAGCATCCACTATCAAGATACCATTTGCTTTTATTCATATCAGCTGCAAGACATATCTGCAATATATGTACTACTTTTACAAGTTGGTACCCTTTAAATGGAAGGGTCCTTAAAGTGAGTTTTCCATTTTGTATAAGGAGCATTTGAAGTTTCCTTTACAAAACTCGACATAGGATAATCAATCTTAGTAGAAAGAAGCATTCTATGAGTAACTGGATTGTGAGAAGTATGATAATTGTGACGCCCCCAAAATAGGTCCATTCCATCCAACCCATTCTGAGTCGCCAAATACATGGTACAGAATTAACTACAACTTTATTATCACAACATATAAACTGTGAGTTTAAATACAGATATTGCCATCTAGACAATATCCACACGCAAATAAATCCCCATCATAATTATTGATACATTATTTTACAAAAATGGTGAGGACTACTAAACAACTCTCTCTAGAACCTTCATTCCATACCCCGACTAGTACTCGCTACATTCTCGCCTCCTGAGAAGAAAAATGGAACAACAAGGAAAAGGGTGAGCTCAACTAGCCCAGTAAAGAATATTATGACTAAGATAATATACAACAAATTATCGTTAGTCTCCAACAGGGAAAAATCTAATAGAATACAATAGACAACAAATTTTAAATCAATATTCGCAGCGGAAATAATAATTCATTAGAAGAGTTAAGTAGAGAATGTAAACTACTATCTTCTATATATGAATTTAAAAGTTCATCGTCGATATTTTATCCCTATAACATCAATCAATATATATCTGGAATCAAATATTCATCTTTTGCTCTGAGCCAAAGATATTCATCGATCAATCGTGTTCATCTCAACACTGCTCATCTTTGCACTACTTTACCAAAGATATTCATCGATCGGTCATGTTCATCTCAACACTGCTCATCTTTGCACTATGGGCCAAAGTTATTCATCAAGAAATCATTCATCTTTGCACTCTGAAGCCAAAGATATTCATAATATCATCATTTAAGACCGAGGATGATGAAAATATTTTA
This sequence comes from Panax quinquefolius, assembly GCA_020205615.1. Classification (NCBI taxonomy): domain Eukaryota; kingdom Viridiplantae; phylum Streptophyta; class Magnoliopsida; order Apiales; family Araliaceae; genus Panax; species Panax quinquefolius. The sequence continues at coordinate 88,039,209 of CM035168.1, forward strand.
AAAAAAGCGAATCCAAAGTGAAACAAAATGACAAGGATTAAGGATTAAGGATTCGTACTTTGTTTTATCCATGTTCAAAAATACCTCAAAAATGATCATAGTGGTGTAAAATTCAAGAATGATCAAAACATGGATACAATCAAAGCTAGTATCCGAATAGATATTTTGGATGAAAAGAAGAAATTTTATTTTTCTATTGAATAGTGCCAGTATTAGTGAATAAAGTCGATACGTGAATAATACCGTATCGTGAATAGTAACTCAACACCAAAAGATAGAAATTTCACAAAAAACATCTTCACGCTTCGTGAATAGTAACTCGTGAATAAGAACTTCGTGAATAGTAACTCATGAATAGTAACTTCGTGAATAGTAACTCATGAATAGTAACCCCATACATGAAAAAGTTCCAAATTTGATAAAAAGTTCCAACCAAGATTTCAAAGATAATGATATTGAAGAAATAATATCATTTGAGAAGAAAATAACATCCCTTACCTCGAAAGACAGTACTTCTAGTTGAAACACCGGATATAGGCTATGACTTGAACTTGCACCGTATAGAAATACTCAAAGTATACTCAAAATACTCACATGAATACACTCGATAATATAGAGAGAGAAAACTTCAGTTTCTGGTGTGATTTTCAAATCTAACCTAAGCACCTATTTATAGGAAAATGCTTAGAACACCAAAAGCAAAAAATTTAATATAATATTAATATAATTATACAAATTTTCCTTAGCCCACCTTTTGGTCAAAACACCAGCCACACATGTTAATGATGTCCAAAAAAAATACAAAAAACGTTTTTCTTAACAAAAATAATTTAAACTCCAAAAATCAATTCACACCCGATATACCGAAACTTCAACAATTCATAATAAATAGCCCTTTTATTAGAAAGTTCGAATCTCGAGAGTTTTTATAGGAAATTCAATTCTCTACAACTTTGCAGAAGAAAGTTTTCCAAATTTCAAATGAAATTGACCAAATCCATAAACCAGGCGATTTTACAAAGCTATAATCAAATTTCTATTAATAATTGTGTCCACCAACACACAAAATATGTGTTAAACATTTAATGCCACAAAATACTCTTCCTCCTCATATACTCATATATCCCACATTCATTATAAAAATATCACCGTTAATATATTATTAAAATAATATATTTAAAGGAATTATTTTATCAAAAATGATAAAATATTAATTTTCAACAATTGTCATTTTAAAAATTTTCTCCATCTATATCCACATAAAATCAATATTTTCCTCATCATATAAATCAATAATTAATTATTCACAAATAATATTACAGAATCACAAAGATCTTGTGACCAGTGTAGTTCTCTCGAAAAAGAGGGGCTTTCCAATAAAGATTTCTCCTTCTTGGCGCAATTAGGTGACCAAACCTCTCCTTAGATGAACTTTCTAGACATTGCCAATAATGTTATCTAATAATATTATTCAGATAATATGAATTATTGCTTCGATAATGAAAAATCTTGTGTAATGACAATTATTGAAACAACAATGAATATAAAAATATTAATGCGTGATTATTGAATCAATAAAATAAAATACTAAACGAAGAATTCTTTGTAACAATTATTGAGTAGTGCCTTCTTACGTAAGAATCAATAATTGGTGCAATACCGTAGTCTTCTTGTTCAACAACGCCAGATTAGTGTGTTTTAACCACCGGGTATTCCAACAAAGATTAATTCAGTAATAACTTCGCCGTTATTTATAAATAACTTATATTTGTCGCTTTCTTCATCCAATCGCTTTCCGTTATGGGCCCCACAAAAGATCTACTGTAGTCATTTAAATATTCCCCGACAAAGACAAATATTCCACGACCAAACGAATATTCCCCGACAATAATGAATATTTTATAACCACTTGCTTATTCGAAATATTTGCGTATTTTACCCATAACTATCCACATTAATCAAATCGACCCTTACTATTTCAAAATAATAAATAGAGAAAAATAAATTTCATTTATTAATAATTTGGGGTCTTACAATAATGCTGTTTGTGAAATTCTCTTCTTGTGATGGTTGGTGCAGTATATGTTCCTTTGGGAACACAAATCATTTTTCCTTTATAGTTTCCATTTCTAGCATTGCACATATAAAAAGAGTGACCATTTCTGTTACAATAGGAACATTTTGTGAATGGAGATATATGACTTTCATTTTCTTTAATTTTAACGTAATATAATCCTTTATCTTTTGATTTACTAGTTTCACCGGTATATCCTAAACCTTCTTTATTAAAGCTACATTTTTGTTGATTTAACATGACATCAAGATTTTCCTTTCCTTTTGTAAATTTATAAATTATATTATTTAAATCTTCACGTTCTTTGGTTAAGTTTTCAATTATGCAATTATGGTTTTCTATTTCTGACTTTAAACTAGAATTTTCATTTTTAATTTCTTCAATTTCAGTTGGATCTTATACTTGATTATCTTCATTGATTACAGAAAGTGTTGAATTTTCAATTTCAAGATTTTCAATTGAGATAATAAGTGAGGAATTTTCTATTTCAAGATTTTTATTAATTTTTCTAAGTTGTTCTAATTCTTCTTTATTTTCTAAGTTTATTTCATTTAAACTTTCGTTAGTGATAATTAAATTAACATTTTTAATTTCAAGGCTTGTATTTATTTTTCTTAATCTATCTAATTCTTTTTTTAACAATTCATTACTTTCATATAAATGACTATAAGCTTCTTGTAATTCATAGTGTTCTTCATTTATATTTTCTAGTGTGTATGAATATAATAAAGTGCTAGGCAGTTGGTGTTCAGAATTTACCTCAGATTTTGGTGATGAGTCATTATCTGCCATTAGGTAGAGGTTTGTAATTTCTTCGATTTGCTCAGAAGTTTCTTCTTTGTCACTTAAATCCCTTCCTTCTTCAGCTACAAAAACTTTGTTGTTGACTAGTTTTGGACAGTCTTTCTTGAAGTGTCCAAGTTGTTTATATTCGAAACATGTATTTGAATTTTCATTTGGATTGGTACTTCTGAAGTTGTTGTTATTTGTTTTGAAATTTCCTCCTTGCATCTTTGGTTTGAAAAATTGTTTGCCTTTGAAGTTGTTGAAGTTGTTTTTTGTTTTCATGAATCCTTTGCCATATTTTCTTACTTTGCTTTGAATTACTCTTCTGAGTTGTCTGGATAGCAAAGCAACTTCATTGTTGTCTAGACTGAAAAGTGTTAGGTTTATAATATTCATGAACGCAATCAAATTGCAAAAATAAGAGGAAACGTGGAAAATCAGAGTTTAAAATTTTACAAACCATATACCCGGATCACCTTTATGCACAATTATTAATTAAACAAAAAAGATGAATAAGAAACATACCCTTGAAGATCCGAGCTTCCTCAGGTACAAGTTCACCTCCAATCCTTTTCGCGTTCAACTTAAATCCACCAGGTTTGGTTCCTTCCTTTGATCAACGTTAGCCACCCAAGTGTTTGGCCTCTAGAGGTGATCCACCAAGGAAGAAGAAGGATTCAAGAAGATGGGTGGTTGGCTAAACCCTAGTTTTTCTATCTCTATAGAAAAAGAGCGTACTCTCCAACCATTGGAAATATCACGTAGTCTTGATATCTGATATAAGACTCCTCTTATAAAGATATCAAGTAACCCTATTAAAATAAGGTATTATTTAATTAAACTCTTTTAATTAAATGGGCTCCCTAATCTTATTAGGGATAATTAATTAAACTCCTTTAATTAATTTTCCCTCCTAATCTTATTAGGAATAAATGAGAGTACTTATATTAAATTAATTCCTAAACTCTTTTAGAAATTAAAATAATAATAATAATTATAATAATATTAATAAGACTCCTCTTATTAATTTATATTTAATATTTCTAAAATATTAAATAATAAATATTAAGCTATTTAATTTATTCTATCACCATAGATTAAATTAAATATACATAACATATTATTACGATTATGCCATTAACTTCTTAAATAATTATTCTTCCTTTTATGGTGTGACCCTTTAGGTTCTCCATATTAAACCTAGTTGTGAATAAATCAATTAGAACAATTCTAATCTTATTTAAATAAATAAATTAAATAATTAATTTATTTAAATAAATAATATTTATTCTACAATAGGGATAAGCCTCCCTAGCGATCAACGACTTTCCGGATAATATAGATTTCAACATTTATCATAAAAGAACCTTTGAGTAAATAGTTACCAATACAATTCAATCCTTCCACCATACAATGTCCCAATTAAATATAAGACATGGAATTCTTTGTCAAGTCTTATTTTATTTAATTATATGTATTTCGATCCTTAAATGCACAACACTAAATAATGCAAATTAGAAACTCCTTTCTAATTTCATTACGCTTTAACCAAGGACTACTGGGTTGTCATTTATCGAATCACATAGGACATTTCTCTTCTTTTAATAAAGTGGTAGATTCTTTATTGATCATACATTATCTCCATGTACAACTTATTATACCCAAGCATACCCTTTGATATACCCTAAGGGTCTTAAGGAATAAGTCAAAGTATAACTCATCATACACAAGATACTATGATGATCTCAAGTCCAAGGATTACTTGTACTACTATCACTACAGAATTCCTATTGACAGCAAGTAAAACTCCATTAGGTATTCCTTAGCGAGCCACGTTCAAATGAACTTATTCTCTAATAAGCACCTACATACTTGCTTTAGTGTCTCCACACAAATGATCATGAGATCAATCATCCTCATCCAATGAAACAAGCAACGTATGTACCAATCTATCCGGATTCACTAATCCCCAATTTAGTAATCCAATGATTGGGAACTATTTTAGTTTTAAGCTTTCTAAGAATTTAGATCTCATTAGAATGATCATCATCATTATTCTAAAAGCATTGCTTAAAACTATGGGTTTATCACATATTATAAAACATCAACATGTAGATAATTAAAAGCCTTTAATAAATTAATACTTTTTATTAATAAATGAATAAGATTGTTACAAAGTATATGCTTTATCATCAAACATGATTGGCTTGTGAGCATACTACTTTCAATCTCCCACTTGCACTAAAGCCAATCGTCATGGTATCTCATACTCTTCTTCTCTAAGTGACGATTATCCTGGCATTGGATAAGCTTTAGTTAATGGATATGTAATGTTGTTCATGAGAGTCCACTATCTCTATAGTGATTTCCCATCTTCAATGATTCTAATAATCAAATGAAAGTGCCACAACACATGTTTAGATCCAAGATGAGACTTAGGAACTATTCCTAGTTACGTAATGAACTTTTAATCCAAACAATCAACTTGCGGCTTCATTTATAGCTATATACTTTGTCTTTATCACTAAACCAAAGAACTCTTTCTTTGTTTGGAACCTTTCCAATTCAACGCACCATTGTTCAAGGTAACACTTTACCTTAAAGTGGATTTTCTGGTCGTCTTAGTCTCCGTCTGAAAAACTTGAGTCTGTAAAGCCCTCTAGTTTTAATTCGGACCCACCATGTATCTCTCACATCCTTAGTGTCGGTTAAGAACTTTAAGATGTTTTTCACTGCCTTACGATGCTCTTCTCCGAGTATATATGACCGATCAACATTAGATCTTGTATATTTCATTGCATACATGATAGTCACTCATGCGATCTCTCTTTTCAGGAGTCTGTGGGGACTATAAAGAGAGATACACTTCATAGCTCATCAACATGAGACATCTCTTGGAGTTTGCCATGCTAAATGACTTTAGCATCAAATGAATATACGTTCCTTGGGTTAAGTCGAGCATCCTCTTGAATCTATCTATATAGATTTTATCCCCAATTAAGATGCTTTTCCCAAATCATTCGGGGAGAAATGTTTAGACAACTTTATCTTTACTGATTGTAGCATTGGTATGTTATTCCTCATCCGTAGTATATCAACATATAATACTAGAAATTTCACGACGCTCCCACTGACCCTTTTGTACACACTAGAAGTCTTACCTCATCGAATGTAACTCTGGATCATCATCTTCTATGATGTGTACCTCATATCATCATCCATGATGAATCCATACCTCCTAGGTATCTTTGGTACTATTCCAAATTTACGATTATCTTTTTGTGCAATGTACAATAGGTCTATCTATAGGTTCCTCTTATTTGACTTATAGTGTTTTGTGGTTCTTGAACTCTTCAAGATCTATTATCCTCCCACTAGCCCCTTCAATGATAAACACCTTTATCTTAGAAGGCAGGGTGTTTCGCAATAAACACCTTTTGCTATGTAGGATTATAGAACATATGCCCTAAACTTACTTTAGGATGTCCCACAAATCTGTACATGTCAAATCTTGTCCCAAGCTTATCCTTCGAAACCTTTTCACATAAGTTGGACAACCCCTTATCTTAACATACTTAAGATTAGGAATCCTCCCTGTCCATAACTTTTATGGAGTCTTGGGGCTGGATTTTGAGGTTACCTTTTCCGTAGATATCGTACCATTTCTAGGACATGATCCTGAGAAGGATCTTTGGAATGCTCAGAAAATCATTTTGGACCGTACCATGTTCAATAAGGTATGATTTTTCCTTTTAGATACATCAATCAATTATTACGTATCATGAGGTGTCTATTATGAGAAAAACCATTTGAGATGATCTAGAAACTTATTGCACAAGTATTTATTCCTTGATCTAATCAAAGAATCTTAATACTTTGCCAATTTGTTTCACTTCTGAATTCTTTGAACCTTTCAAATAATTCACACTTGTATTTCAACAAATACATACATTCAACTCTTTGAATGATCATCTCCTTTTCTTATACTAGTTTGTTCAATTTACAAAATAATTTTTCACGTAAGTCAAGTATACAAAATCCATTAAGTAATCTTTCAGTTCTATTCGAAACATTATTATTATAAATAGAACAACAATTGTTCTTAATTATAATACCAAAAATTTTATTGTCCAACAAAAAAAAATGGAAATAATGTTTCTAACAAGAATTGGAATACAATAACAACTTATTGACTTAATAGATTTACCCGTAGCGATCTTCAAACTATAAGTTTCTATAGCTAATGCAAAGAACCTTTGCTTCATTTTCCACACATAGATTACTTATCTTTGTTTAAATTTCTACTTACTTGGTCCTTCATAAATCTATATTTATAATAACCAAAGTCGGTATCCAATACCCAAGTAGAACCTTGACTTAAAGAAAAATTATTTTAAATCATGAACAAATTTGTATTTGTAACCAAAACTTCACTAAGCTTCTTTGGTTAGCCTCTGAAGATGCTTCTTGCGGTTTTTCTTTCCGGTGTCGTGCTTATAGCGATGGAAGTAAACTCCTTTGCTATCCGTGTCGGTTTTGTTCTTATTATCCTTTGTTTTGCCTTTCTATATACTTTCTTTGAATCGTTCTTCTTTTCGTAAGATCCTTTGGCCCCTACCAAGAAGACATGGTCTTTCTTGGTTGGAAAGTGACTCTCATCATTTTTCAACATGTTAAGCAAATCAACGAAGGCGATATCCGCTTTGTTTAAATGAAAAATTCACAACAATTGTGAAAGGAGTCCGGAATGAGTGCAAGATCAAATCTTGGCTCAACTCTCCATCCATGACAAAACCAAATATCTAATTGATCAATCAAATTGATTATGTTAAGAACTTTTTTATGCATCTTATATAGTGCCATTGGCCATTCTAGATCGGAAGAGCTCCTTAGATATCGATATCTATCGGTCCTACTTTCCTCACCATCAACTACTTGATGTGCGGGAATATAGTAGAAGCATCCATAGTTTCATCTTGTGGCTGAAGCTCGTTACTCGTAGATCTGCGAGCATGATGCATTGAGCCAATCAGTGCATCATCTTGCCACTTTCTAAAAGTAGCAATGTCTTCCTCGGAGGCATTATGCGCAACCATTCTTGAGGATAGGCGTATTAAGGACATAAGATAACTTTTCACCATGAGAACTATTCTCAAATTCTTTAACCAATTCGTTTAATACTGGTTTGGTTAAATAACATCTAATATGTTTATGATGATAGTAATTTAGACATTGTAAAATTACGTAAATGAATTTGTAATTAACAACATTTTAACATACATTTTTTTTATTAATTACCAAAATAAATTAGGTCTTGTTTTAAATTGGTATCTCCCACTATTTTCTTCAAACTATATTACCCTCAATATATATCGTTAAGCAAAATCTAATTAAAGATCTCGCTAGTGAGAATAAGGATCCCATTTCAAATGTATATAGCCTTGTGGTGACACAACAAACTATATATAAATAAATAGGTAGACAACTCTTGTCAATTACATCAACTATGCAACTCCTTGTATTTTTGCCTCTTAGATTATTTTGATCAAGTGGTGGCACATCCAAAACAAAATTATCCAAGTTAAGTCCAACCTAGCACTCCATATATTCAAAAAGAAAAATATCATCCTTGTGGTGACACAACAAAACAATATTGTTCAATTTTCTTTATAAGCATCAAATGTGATAAATTAACATCTTAAATACTTAATACTTGCCTTGTGGTGACACAACAAACTCATATTAAATATTTAATACTCTATTAATTTTATCATGCTGCTAGAATGACGTTCGATATTCCAAATATCTTTGAGCGCTTAGGACTTAATATAAAAAAATTTGAGGGATTTATTATTAAATGTCTCATCTTGTATAAGCATACATACACATATATATATAAAATACGCGTCGTATTAATGAACATGCTAAGCATGTTTGCATAATATATAATATATATAGTATAAGCATGCACGTATAGAATACTATATTCTACTGGATTGATTATGGACTTTTATTCTAGTTTGGTTCACTAGAGCCACCAAGTGAACCAAAAGGTCAAACCCCAGGGGTGCAAGAATTAATATTTAAATATAACTATTACATTTAAACTTCGGGCTCCATTACAAACGGGTCTTCAAGCTCCTTTGCTCCTTGATCTCTAATTCTTCAAAATTAATTCTAACTATTCCTATTACAAAACTATTTAAAATAAATAGAAACCTTGATCAACAATCGAGGGAAGTACATAGGAGGAGTTAGAATTTACATTAAGAAAAAAATAGAGAAGGCGAGTGCATGAGACCCCATTTAATAAAACCCATACATTCATGCATCCAACTAAAATAAATCCAATCGCATTGGTCAATAGTCCATAATCAATCCCATTTATTATCATACACATCAAGATATATGCATCAATAAATAACATTCATCTCATGAATAATAAATATTTAATATATATATTGATATCATTTAATGGGCAAATTTAGTTAGTATAAAATCTAATTTTGAATCAAAATAAACTCCTTTGTTTTAATCCAAATTTAAATCAAAATAAAACTATTTTATTTTAATTTATCCAATTTTGAATAAAATAAACTATTTTATTTTAATCAAAATCTTTAATCAAAATAAACTCCTTTATTTTAATTAATTATGGAATCCAATTCCATGTAAAAATAAAAAATAAACTCCTTTATTAAAGGAAACACTTGATTCTCTTTCCTATTCACAAATAAACTACTTTATTTTGAATAATATGAAATCATATTTAATCTAAATAAACTCCTTTATTTAAGGAAATTATGATTCTCTTTCCTATTCACAAATAAACTCCTTTATTTAAGGAAATTAGGCAATCCAATTTCAACTCCAATTAGTTATCATGGAATCAAATTCCAACTCTAATTAGTTAGCATGAAATTTAATTTTAAAATTAAAATAAACTTTTATTTTAATAATAAAATAATTAAGATTAATATATATATATATATATAACTATTATATATATATATAACTATTATATATATAATATAAACCTGATATATATATATATAGTTAATTACATTATAACTATATATATATATATATATATAAATATATTATATATATAACTATTATATATATAATTAATATTAACTATATATCATAATCAAGATCCTGCTCCCTTAACTTTTCCGTACATGAATCCTTGAATCACGTGGACCAATATCATGCTAATGATTATTAATGATTGCTAATGATTATATCATATATAATTAAAGCATACCAATTCCATGCATGATTAAAAAAACAGGGACAACACTTTTTGAATCCTGAGTCCTTTTAAAAGGAATCCGCGTGAAACTCTAGTTAATTATTAACATTGAATCACGGTTTCTTTTCTTCTTTTTTTCTTTTTATTTTACAACAAATTATGCCCAATTAAATTGTTCTAAACACATATCAATATACATATCAAATTTAAACAATTAATAATTCACATAAAGGTTTGGCTCTGATGCCACTGTTAGGTTTGTAATATTCATGAACGCAATCAAATTGCAAAAATAAGCGGAAACGTGGAAAATCAGAGTTTAAAATTTTACAAACCATATACGGATCACCCTTTATGCACAATTATTAATTAAGCGAAAAAAGATGAATAAGAAACATACCCTTGAAGATCCGAGCTTCCTCGTGTACAAGTTCACCTCCAATCCTTTTAAAGCGTTCAACTTGAATCCACCGGTTTGGTTCCTTCCTTTGATCAACGTTAGCCACCCAAGTGTTTGGCCTCTAGAGGTGATCCACCAAGAAAGAAGAAGGATTCAAGAAGATGGGTGGTTGACTAAACCCTAGTTTTTCTATCTTTATAGAAAAAGAGCGTACTCTCCAACCATTGGAAATATCACGTAGTCTTGATATCTGATATAAGACTCCTCTTATAAAGATATCAAGTAAACCTATTAAAATAAGGTATTATTTAATTAAACTCTTTTAATTAAATGGGCTCCCTAATCTTATTAGGGATAATTAATTAAACTCCTTTAATTAATTTTTCCTCCTAATCTTATTAGGAATAAATGAGAGTACTTATATTAAATTAATTCCTAAACTCTTTAGAAATTAAAATAATAATAATAATTGTAATAATATTAATAAGACTCCTCTTATTAATTTATATTTAATATTTCTAAAATATTAAATAATAAATATTAAGCTATTTAATTTATTCTATCACCATAGATTAAATTAAATATACATAACTATATTATTACGATTATGCCATTAACTTCTTAAATAATTATTCTTCCTTTTATGGTGTGACCCTTTAGGTTCTCCATATTAAACCTGGTTGTGAATAAATCAATTAGAAAATTCTAATCTTATTTAAATAAATAAATTAAACAATTAATTTATTTAAATAAATAATATTTATTCTCAATAGGGATAAGCCTCCTAGCGATCAACGACTTTCCGGATAATATAGATTTCAACATTTATCATAAAAGAACCTTTGAGTAAATAGTTACTGCATACAATTCAATCCTTCCACCATACAATGTCCCAATTAAATATAAGACATGGAATTCTTTGTCGAAGTCTTATTTTATTTAATTATATGTATTTCGATCCTTAAATGCACAACACCAAATAATGCAAATTAGAAACTCCTTTCTAATTTCATTACGCTTTAACCAAGGACTACCGGGGTTGTCATTTATCGAATCACATAGGACATTTCTCTTCTTTTAATAAAGTGGTAGATTCTTTATTGATCATACATTATCTCCATATACAACTTATTATACCCAAGCATACCCTTTGATATACCCTAAGGGTCTTAAGGAATAAGTCAAAGTATAACTCATCATACACAAGATACTATGATGATCTCAAGTCCAAGGATTACTTGTCTTTCACTATCACTACAGAAATTCTATTGACAGTAAGTAAAACTCCATTAGGTATTCCTTAGCAAGCCACGTTCAGTGAACTTATTCTCTAATAAGCACCTACATACTTGCTTTAGTGTCTCCACACAAATGATCATGAGATCAATCATCCTCATCCAATGAGCAAGCAACGTATGTACCAATCTATCCGGATTCACTAATCCCCAATTTAGAATGATCATCATCATTATTCTAAAAGCATTGCTTAAAATTATGGGTTTATCACATATTATAAAACAGCAACATGTAGATAATTAAAAGCCTTTAATAAATTAATACTTTTTATTAATAAATGAATAAGATTGTTACAAAGTATATGCTTTATCATCAAACATGATTGGCTTGTGTGAATACTACTTTCAATAAAGTTCTTTATTTAATTCTTCATCGTCACTTTCTTGATCCACCAGGAGAGCTTTGAAGGTGATTCCTTTCTTTTTGAGATCTGTGTCTGATCCAGCTTTTTCAACGAACATATCAACTTCATGGGCTCCAATGAGATTATCAATCGGATATGTGGTTAGATCTTGTATTTCTTTTATTGCTGTAACCTTCATTTTCGAAATGGATGGAAGGGCTTTGAGAATTCTTCTGTTTTTCTCATTTGTAGTGTATACTTTTCCCAATTGCTCTAGCTCATCAATGCTTCTAGAAAATCGAGTTTCCATATCAAAGATCTTTTCTCCTTCTTTAAGCTTGAAACTTTTATATTCTTGAATTAGAGCATCTTTTCTGGTTTCTTTGATGTGATTGGTACCTTCATAGGTTACAATCAATTTTTTCCAAATTTCTTTTGCATTTTTACAGTTACTAACTCTTTTGTATTCTTTTTCAATTAAAGCACTGGTTAGCACTTGTTCCACTCGGGATGCAATATTCATGATTTCTCATTCTTTAGTGGTGAATTCATATATATCTTTCTCGACAGTCTTTCCTCCTTCAATTTTGGTTGGAATTTGTACACCTCGTTCAATGGCACACCAAATTTTGATTCCTTGGGATTAGGCATAGATTTTGAATCTGTTTTTCCAAGTGACAAAATTGGTACCATCAAATAGTGGAGGTCTGGACATAGATAGTCCTTCCCCGCAACCAGTAGCATTGTAGGCCATGGATCTACTCTTAGGTATGCCTGTATATACTCAACAAACAAGTTAAAACCTTTGCTTTCTCGATACAATTGAAAGGTAAATAATAATCTAGAAGGGGGTTGAATAGATTATTACCAGTTAAAAATTATATTTAGGCCTTTTGAATTTTTTTAGTTATTAATTAGCGGTTTTAGCAATTAGCATACAAGATAATAAAAACTTAATGCACAGAGATTTATCTGGTTCACAACATACACCCCTTGGTATGTTGCTACGTCCAGTCTCAAGTCCCTACTTGGAACTTGAGATCCTATTACTGTCAGTAATAACAACTCCTTCAACAGGCGGAGAAGCCTTTAAAAAGTTTTATAGACAAACTTTCAACTATTCAACTATTCTATCTTGGACAGCAAGCTCCCCACTCCTTCCTTAAGTCTAGTTGTACCACCCTTTTGAGATTAGTTCTATTCTATGATCTGATCTTGAAACAACAGCTTCTTCCTCACCTCACAAGTACACTAGAGACTCAACTTCCTGCTGACCTCTCTAAGACTCTGGTCTTGGTCGAAGAATTACTCGTCTTTCTCACAGGTACATAAAATAAACTAACTCTAATCCTTCTTTGTTTACAAATAAGTTTACAACAAAAGTGCTTCTTCAATAAGTGATAAGAGTTAAGATCTTGAATAATGCTTCTTAAATAAGCGAGATAGAAAATTAAGAACAAATATATCGATTATAAAAGTTTAAGGACTTTTATATTCAATGATAAGCTTCTTTAAAGCGAGATAAAACTTTTGTTTGGATCCACTTATGCTTCGATTATGCAAGTATATAATATTAACGCACTTTATAAGCAGTTAACAATTACATAAAAATAAAGAGTGTTTTTCTATGGATAATATAAATTGTTTCTTAGTTAGTTTTACCAAGTATCAATGTTTATCAAATATAATCTCAGTTAAGCACAAACTGATATAACAAATATTACTTGTTTAACTCAAATAATATATAAGAATATTTTATCTATTATGTGAACTTTTATAAATAGTGTCACTTAGTACTATAAGAAATCGTACGGTCGGATTCCTCTCCGTAGAGGTTTATCTCCGTAGCCTTATGGCGCACAAGTATGACATCATTTATAATCTTCACAATTGATATTTATATAAATATTTTCAATAAATCACTACAATTTTCAAATCCGGTTCGGATGACTACTCTTTTTGGAGCAGTATCTCAGTGTTGAATGAAATACTCCCTATTTATAGAATTTTTGAAGTTAGGGCAAAATTATAATTTTGAAAACTGATTTTTGAATGCACGGTTTTGATCAATTAAATTTGAAATTAACGGATCAGATCAAAAGTAATTTCACGCAGAAGAAGAGCAAAAACAGCCCGAGCCATTTTCTACCTACTGATCATTTATTGCTTATAAAACATTCCAGCCAGCTCACGTCCCATAAATGACACTCGGTTTTTCAAAGGAGGGCAGTACACTTAGTATGTTTAGTATATGTAGTATAGGTGTACACATAATATATAGTTAGTATATTTAGTACATATAATATAGAAATGGTTTATAAAACATACTGCTATGCACGTTGGTATATATACGCCCCCCAAAACAGGTATACATCACCCATCTTGAGTTGACAAATACATGGTACAAAATTCAAATACAACTTAATTATACAACAGTCATGTAAAATACGACAAAACATAATCTAAGAGTTTTAATAAGAATATTGTCATCTAGACAATATCCATGCTCAATGGAGTCCTCATTACATTTATTGTCACAGTATTTAACAAAATAGTGAGGACTACTAATGCAATCATCCGGGCCGAAATCACTCGCTTCCCGATTAGTCCTTTGCCACGTTCTCATTTCACGAAGAGAATACGGTGAAAGAAAGGGTGAGCTCAACTAGCCCGATGAAATATTATGACTAAGATAATGCGAATAAATTATCATTAGCCTTCAACAATGTTAAACGATAGAATATAATAGAACAACAAGTTTAAGCTGCGGTGAACAAGCGATCCATTAGAAGAGTCCAGTAGAAGCATAAAATCTACAATCTTACTATGATTTAAAAGTTTTTCATTAACTTTATCATTTGAGACTCGGTAATAATAAATAAAATCGAATCATCCTGCATCACGACCAAGGATATTCATGTAATCATCGATGGTCATGACTATACCAAATAATCCCTGGTCATAATCACACCAACAACTGTCCATCAATGAACTACATGCCAATGAGGATTTACATTACCACATCATTCGTCACATTACGGTCATGATTATCTGCGAATAATCCATGGTCATAATCATACTAAGTCCATCTATGCACGTAAGCCAAAGATGACTTTCATTACAATATAAGCATGAGGATGACGACAATGACATAATAATTCAATAAAATAAGTTCAAGGATAAATTTTAAAGATTTATAAATTAATTTTTCCAGGAACCAATAACGTCCAAATTGTCAACATGATACTGCTTTGTGGAGTAAAATTCAAGAATGCTCGGAAGAATATTTCCATGAAAGAATCTTTGGATGAAGCGCAATATCCGAGGATATTCTACTAATTTCATGGAGTATAGAAGACAAAACTTTAACCAACTGAGTATAATAGAATATATGAAACTGCAAGTGGATTTTTGCCCGCCATGCGGTAATCCACGTAGACAGATCATTTCCATAATTTAATAAGGAATGAAT
This sequence comes from Panax quinquefolius, assembly GCA_020205615.1. Classification (NCBI taxonomy): domain Eukaryota; kingdom Viridiplantae; phylum Streptophyta; class Magnoliopsida; order Apiales; family Araliaceae; genus Panax; species Panax quinquefolius. The sequence continues at coordinate 88,054,835 of CM035168.1, forward strand.
ACAAAGGATCATTCACCATGCATGCGGTAATCCACATAGGCGAGGTTATTCCACGAGAATAGTAAAGAATGGAATAACGAAGAATTCACCGAAAGTCGTGCGTGTCCGCATGAGACGGAGTTATTTCAATATAATAATAAAGAATGGAACCGGGTCATGCGTAACACTTACATGAACGGAGGATATTCAAGAATAATAAAGAATGGAATAACAACGAAATTCACCAAGCGTCGATAGATCGCATGCAGACGAGTTATTCAGCGAATAATAAAAAGAATGGAACCGGGTTATGCGTAATTACATACAGACGGGATATTCAACGAATAATAAAGAATGGAATAACAACAGAATTCACGAGGCATGCGATAGAGCCATGACAGACGTGTTATTCAAATGAAATAATAAAGAATGGAATAACGGAAGAATTTCACCATGTATGCGGTACTTGGCGTAGGCGGAGTTATTCAACATAATAATAAAGAATGGAATAACAACCCTTACGAGTATTGAAAGAAAATAACTCTCTTCATGAATACGAAAGAATAATACCCCTTACCTTAGAAAAACTGGATACTGGAATAGTGAGGTAGTAAACTTCTCTTCTTCTTTCTCTCTATAATTTTTCTTATAATAATTGCTCTATATCTTTAGTGAATTGGTGAGAAATGAAGGAAGAAGGATCTTCTATTTATAGAAAAATATAGTTTCGATAATTGCACGTTTTGGGGCTCGAAATATTACAGTATAATACCTTCCTTTTTTTCTTCATTTTTAATTTAGTCCTGCAAGTGTTATCAAACTTGCACCACCTCTCCTAATAGTAAATAATGTGAATCAATAGTTCAATCATGTGAATCAATAGTTATAATTATGTGAAAATCTGAATTACAGTATAGTACCTTCAACTATACCTCTATTTTTAACTTAGTCATGCAAGTATTATCAATCTTGCACCACCTCCTCTAATAGTACAAGAATGTGAATCAATAGTACACACATATGAACAAATAGTTATAATCATATGAATTAATAGCAATTAATTGTTCTTTTATCCGGTTAATTATCCGATTGGTCAATATAACCTCCAGACATCAATTATTATCGAAATAAATGTCAATTTTCACTAACACTAATAATTCCAACACAATGGAACTATCCATTACATCTTTAATCAACACGAACTTATTCATCATTAATATTATAATTCACAATATTTAACAACCAGGTCGTTCCCAGGAAAGAGGGGGCTTTCCGATAAGGATATCTCCTTATTGGCACGCAATTAGGTGACTAAACCTCTCCTTGACAGAACTTCTAGACATTTTCAATATTGTAAATAATAATATGAATAACTTTGCCATCTCAATTATTGATTTAATAATATAAATTATACAGATGATATTATGACAATAATTGAATCAATGGTATGAGAGATGTGATGCAGCAATTACTATAACAATAACTGAGTATAACTGAGTGACTTCTCACGTAAGCATCAATAATTAATCTGGTATGTTTATACGAACCACGCGTATTCTTGTACTTTTACTACCGAGTAGTTCAGCGGTTTTAACGGTAACACTTTTTGTAGTTATTTTTTATAAAAGATAATTCTATCATTTTCTAACTACGACAATACTTGGTTGTGGGGTCCACTTAATGATTGTGTCGTAAATGCGATATTCTCTGTTAAAAGCGAATATTCCCAGACCAATCGAATATTATATAACCACATACTTACTTTTCAAAATTTGTAAATATTACCTATAACTATAACATTATATCAAATCCACACTATAATATTCAAAAATATATTTCGAGAAAATTATTCTTTATTCATAAAAGTTGGGGTCTTCTGACCTCCCTTCTTATGAAATTTAAGTCCTCGAAATTAGAATGCGATACACAGTATATCGAAGAGGTGAGAATATCTTGACTTCCTCTTAGATTCTAACTCCCATGTCATTTCTTCCACATCGTTGTTTCTCCACAAAACTTTGACTTGAGGTATAACCTTGGAGCGTAGAATATGATCCTTCTAATCCAAGATTTTAACAGGTAACTCTTCATATGTTAAATCTTTCTCTATCTCGTCTGGTTCTAGTTCAATAATATGGTTCGTGTCTTTCACATATTTACGTAACATAGATATGTGAAAAACGTTATGAACACGAGACATACTTGGCGGTAAGGCGAGTCTATATGCCACAGTTCCTACTCGATCGAGGATTAAAAATGGGTCAATGAATTGAGGATTGAGCTTTCCTCTCTTTCCAAATCTCGTAACTCCTTTCCATGGAGCAACACGTAACAACACATGATCTCCAATATTGAATTTCCGTCCTTTTCGATGAAGATCGGCATAACTCTTTTATCGATCTTGTGAGGTTTTTATCGTTGTCGAGTTATTTGAATCTTTTTACGTGAGTCAAATACGTACCAAATCCGATCCCAACAATGTTACTTCACCCACCTCATCCCAAAGCGTATTGGAAGCGACACTTTCATCCATCTGGCGCCTCAAATGAAGTCGTGTATCGATACTTGCTGATAACTATTGTTGTAGGAAAAACTCCACCAATGGTAAGAACTTGTCCCGACTTCCCTTGAAGTCGAGGACACAGAGTCTTAATAAATCTTGAAGAGTTTGAATAGTCCTTTCCATTTGCTGCTTGGTTTGAGGATGATATCTTAAACTAAATCATAAATTCGTTCTCATAGCTTTTTGCAAACTCATCCAAAATCTTGAAGTGAATCTTGGATGGTCCAAGTTCCTTTGTTGCTGCTACTACTGCTACTACAACCGCCTTGTCCTTCATGAAGCAAGCAGAGCATTTAGTGTTATTAATAGGAAAAACAAGTGTTAGAGGCACACTTGTGCAACTCCATTATGTGGATAAATGTTAAATTAATTTGTGTCAATTCTCTTTGGATTATGGTTAGGAGGATTGTAAGACCCCAACTTTTTATAAATAAATTTGATTTTCTTCTATTCATTATTTTGAAATAATAAGGTGTTAATTTGATATAATGCTTTGGTTATGGGCGAAATGTGCAAATTTTACAAAATAAGCACACTACAAAAAATGGGAATTCAGCAACAACCAATTTTCGTTGCTAAAGGTGTCAAATTTCGTTGCAAAAGGGTTTTGTAGCGACTTTCTTTATCGTTCTTGTGATGGCGTTGCTAATTGTTCATGACGAACATTTTTTTCGTTGCCAAAAGTACTATATTTTGCAACGAAATTTGGCTTTCGTCTGAAGACATCGATCCTTTAGCAATAAAATGTCTTTGTTGAAAAATAATTAAAATTTCGTTGCTAAAAATCTCATTTAAATTTGCAAAAAACGCTTGCTAATTGGCAATGAAATGAACTCTTTACTAGCGACCATACATTTTTCGTTGCAATTGACACCATTTTGCAACGACATTTTTCGTTGCGATAAATTATGAAAATTATTACTGAAAACTTACTTTCATTGCGAATGTAAACTTTTTAAGCGATTTTAGATTCTTGATTATATTATTTGACAATGACATTATACTTAATCAACAACGAAAATGTTTGTTCTTTGGTTATTTTTCAATATGACGAAAGTCAATCGATTAACAACGACATTATATGTTGTCGTTTTCTTTATATGTCTGACGAAAGTTGATATGATTTCTGACGATAAAAATGTTGCCTTTTATGTTTGTATTAGCAACAATGTCCTCTCCGTTGTTATTAGAATAATTTTTCGTTGCCAAATATTATATTTTTAATGCCATTAGCAACGAAAAAATTATTGCTAAATGTATAAAAAATTGTTCTTATATTAAAACTTGTTCATGCTTTGGTAGCGAATTATATTGTTCTAAATCAAAATTTGACATTCTTTTTTTATTACATTTTTGTGGGTCAATGTCGCAAAAATACAAAAAACTAAAATATTATTAACTTAATAAAATCATCCACTACATATTCATTCATTATCTTTACAATTAATCATCTAAAGCTACCACAGTTCTTCAATCAAAGTATATATCTACATATATAGAGAGTACATTTCATAATTTCGTCCCTTGTCTTCCGTAAACGTAGCACGAAAATTTTAAGCCCAGTATTGTAAGGCAGGTCGTAGAAGCAATCTTCCTGCACATATTTAAAATTAATAGCAAAGTCAGGAATATGAAGCAAATAGGTCACCAGAGGCATTTAGTGTCAAAATCAATACACAAGACAATAGAGTTGCTACGTGGTACTAATGTACACCGTATTGCTCATAAGCATAAAAAGACAATAGAGTTACTACGTGGTACTAATGTACACTATAAATTAGGATATTTATGTATATAAGCCAATGTAATTGAGAAGAGTGAATCAAGAAATCATTATACCAAAATCAGGTTCTTATTTTCTACAGATTACATGGACCATCTTTATTACAAGGTCATCTGACTTGATACCCCATCCTCAAAAGCATGTCCAGAAATACACCAAGATTTTGTCCTAAAAAAGAAGTCTAAAGTACACAAACTAAATGTGAAATATGACATGCATAATAATTTAACCCAAAGTGCACATATCCCCGTAAGAACATTCCACTCTCAAGTTAATTACGCTATTTGTGTGGGTCCAAATATTATTGGAACCGTTTTTATTCTCTCCTCTAATTTGCAAACCTTAAATTTGTCAGCCCATTATACTCTTAGACATCCTTTTGAGGACACGTAGTAACCAACTGATCTAATCATACACTGAAGCCCCAATCCGGCACATTTAGTGCAAATTCATTAACACATTATGACAATAAAATAATACCTTTTCCACAGTAATTAGTCGGCCTTCCAACACAGAACAATTTAGATACTTAATGCAACGCTCTGCATCCTCATTTGTTTCCATAGTAACAAAACCAAAGCCACGAGATTCTTTGGTGCGAGGATCTGTTACCAGATGGCACTTAGTAACCTGAAACCAAAGTGTATATCTGTTTTTAATATATGATGAAGTGTTACTAGTCTTTACCTCCCCCTAAATATGATATAAAAGAGTATATAAATTGTAAGGTGAGTCAACATCATCATACTCAAAGCCTAGGCGTGCATTAACTCGAGAACTGCACATGACGTGTAAATGCCAACATGGCAAATTTAAAAAGAAGATGACACTATTTTAAACTTGCAATCATTGACACAATATCTACTTTATAAATATATACATTATGAATAAATGAAGGGAAAACAAAGAGCAGGACTCCATTTATTTAGCTAACATCTACATTATCTGAAACCCGACACCATACTATCATATTCTTGTCACTCACCACTACTATGTTCTCTTCGACTTCCCTACAACCTGTGTTTAGACTAAATAGCAAAAGTTTATCTCTACTTATCAAAAAAGAAGAAGAGCAAGCTTGACTAATGTGATGATACCAATTTTCATTCTGAATGAGCAAGAGCACGAAGTGCAGATTGAACACCGGGGCGAGAGTCTTTGTCTTGTTCCCCTATTGCACCGAGCTTAATATGAAGAGTAGTGATGCCAAGTTCTGTCGTGAAGTAAGAAAACATTTCACCAAATTATTTATGGCAACATAATAAAGGCGAATTAATTCCATTTTCGAAATTAATGGCGGACGGGGAAGTTATTTGAACTAAATTGGAAATAACACTACCTTGCATCTTTGTGAAACATCACATCTTTATGACATGGGCATTTGCGCATATGGTGAGGACTCATCCTGTAAACTTTCACTTTCTTACCACTGTGGAATTATTATGTAATTTGAGATTCAAATTAGGTATCACAAATATCATTCAATTACGGTCACAAGCATGCCTTAAATTCTCGATTGAAGTTCTAGCTTTCAACTACTCGACTGATGCTTTCTTTGGTGATTATCGGCAATATAGTAATTATAAACATTCTTATAACGAGACAAAATGGTGATTATCAACAAAATCACATTATATTTATTTACTTGTTACGAGAGATCAATGATCGTCAACAATTTACTTCTGATGAGACAACACTTTGAGTATCAACAATATATGGACATGGGTTCCCCGGTTTTCTTTTAAAACCGGAAGAAATTCACAGTCATCGGAGAGACTCTGATTTGCTATAACGATTGTGACGATCGTATGGTGGAGATTATTGACATTCTACAACATTTGCCAACTCAAATGAAACCAAAAAGTAACTCTCAACTCATTTCGATAGAAAAGACACCGCATATTATTGGCGGCGGAAATCATGTAACGTTGTAAAACACTAGAACTAAGTGAAGAATCACGAGAACACAAGGAATATGGGGATTGAGCGGCGCAAATAAATATTTCGATTTTTTTATGGAGCAATAACGTTGATCGAAGGTACCTTTTAGATGACAATATGTTTATTGGGAGATCTTGATAAACCACATAAATCATTAGAAATTTCCTAATACACGATGAAGTCTCGATAAACATCGTAAAGAGTGACATGTACTACTCACATCTTTGAAGGCTTTGGGAATATGTCCGTGTGAATTTATTAGTAGCACTCATCATCTGCCTTGACCTTCATTACACCCCTGCATTCATGAAAATATGACACAAATTTACTATATAGAGAGAGAGAAGAATTTGATCTTTAATAAACTAAATAAACAATAAGATTTTTTAACCAAAATCGATCAAAGAACTCACCTCGTGAAAGCAAACAACGAGACTTTCCTCGGTGGTTTTCAATACCTTCTTCACCACATCCTCGATCATTAATAATTGCCTCACAAACAACGGACTTTCCTCGCCCTTGATCGATTGGTATAATTTGGTTTCTTATCGAACAAAATTTCACAGCAATTAAGAAAAATATAAACCAAGTAGAAAACCAAGAGTATATAGTAAGTAAATCAAAGAGATAGTCGGCCCGTCGATAGATGTTCCAAGAAGGAATAAGTTAAATAAGAAGCGGCACCCATGTTGGTCCTTTGCCATAAGATAAATAGTAAGAGATAAGCAACGAACTAGAAAACCACCAAAGACTTATTTTGTAGCATACATCATCCACTTCAAGTTCAAACTTTAAACCCATAATAGTACTATGTTTTAAAACAAAATGTAATTAGAGGCCTATAAATGACAAACAATAACTAGTGGAACTTTGTATAGGCAATAAATTAATAGCCAAGGCACTAATTGATATTCTTCATCGAATGGCGTGCTGACGATAAAAAATCTGAGATCAACACAAGAACAATAACCACATATATTCAATTATTAATTCAACATCCCATCGGTAAAGCTTGTGTAAAATCTTCTACAAAAATAATTTTCTAGCATAATAATGACACGCCAACCATAACATATAAAGAAACTAACAAGGTACCTATAGTATAAAGTAACTTACGATTATACACATCCCAACATTAACATTATTCATTAAACACACAGTTTGCAAATCTATTTATAAGATTAGAAGTAAATCTCTAGGTATAAGCAATGGAATATAAACAATGTGCAAATTGACATTTCACCTTTCTATATAAGAGGGAAGATATCATTATTGTCATCATCCATATCTAGATACGTGAAGCTCACATCGCCCTTAGGATCTCTATAATTGAAGCTCGGGTTCACATAGCATTTCATCTCACGGAACAGGTTCAAATTATCCACCAGCTTATGAAATACATTGCATCCGCAACACTACAACAACATCACAAAAATAAAATAAATTAGAACCACACACATGTAAAGTAATAAACCAAAGACTAATATAAGTCTTGATATAAGGGTCAAGTTTCTTGAATTTGAGTATAATTTACATAATGTTCCGAAATAACAACTTTTTTCAACATGCATGATTTTAAAAATTGCATTCTCATTTAGGAATAAGGGAGCACCATCAGAGCTTATTCTGTTAATAATGCCAAACTGAATGCTGAACAATGCACCATCAGAGCATACTGTGAACCTACTACATACTAGACTAGTTATCTAAATGTACCAACACATTTAACTGATTGACTAAATGTAAGAGGCCAGTAGGGTACAATGCTGATCATTCCCCACAAAATGACAGTGACTTTTGTGTGATAAAAATAAGCACCGCTAACATTGATGTTGTAAAACTACATTTAAAATATATTCAAGAGAAGGGTGCAGCTTACCAAGGGAGAGATAAATTCCTCCTCGTTCTCCACCGTCCGCCGCTCCATCAATTGCAGGGGAATCAAAGGAACTGATTTTGAATCAATCACTAAACGGAGTAGTAAAAATATTTCACGTTCTCTTCTATTTCATTTTCTTGTTCCTTTTCCTAAAACGTAGTAATAACCAAACTACAAAAAAAATGTATTCTTTAATTTTAGAATCCTTTCTCTAAGGAAGTCCACAATTTAGGCAATATTATAAAGCAAATATGGGCAATAAAATTAACCATTTTGCATCCAAATTTTAACAACAAATTGTACATATGAGATTCACAATTGGAATGTGCAATAATGTACGGAAATTTATCATATGTATATAGAGAGACATATAGAATGTACAGTATTGGTTCTCGGGCGAATGTGGACGTAATCTGTGAAAAACTCAAGGGTAAGTCTAGTCTTGGGTAGTGGATACGTGGCAGGATCCACAACACCAACATCAATAACCTTCTGAACCTTAAGCTCGATCCTCTGCTTGCTATTCCCTTCTGGCGGAACGTGGAGCTGGCCCTCCACGTGGACGCAAGTCCCGGTCGGCACAAACTGACCCAGTGGCGCAACTGTGGCGTTTACAATCACCTGAAGGTTGGCCGGACAGGAGCCATCATTGAGTTCCAGGAAAGCGAACTCGCCCTTGTTAGCCTCCCGGCCGGTCTTGACCCAGCTACCCACTTTGACCGTCTGGCCGGCGAGTCCAGCGCCGCCGTCGGGTCGGCTGAGGATGGTCTTGATCAGGACCCGTTGTGAAAACTGGGATTTCTGGGCCGCGTCATTGATCGTAAGCTGATCTACCGCCGGCGGCGTTTGGTCTCCCATTTTGGGTGGCTCTGATAGTACAGAAAAAGAGATAGAAAGTGAGAATGAATTAGCAGCGTGAGTTCTTTGATTCATTATTTAAACCCTAACGGGTTTGGCTATTTGAATTGAATCGAATCGGGTGCTGTCTCATTTAAAAAAAATTATCTTAATTTTTTTTAAACGATTTTATTTTTAAAAAAATATATAAAAATGTGATCCAATGCCAAACTAATCGACATTGTAATTTTTTTAAAATTTTTTTATAAAGCAAATTTGTAAAAAAAAGAGTAAGATGTAACGTCAATTTAAGTGACGTTGGAATCTCTTCTTTTTTTTTTAATTTCTTTGATCTCTTGTACTTGTTTACAAATATTAATATTTTTTTATGTTTATTCTCTGTCATTAGCGTTGGAAATGAAGGAGTATATAAGACTTGAGCTATAAAAGAATAAAAATAAAAATTCTAACGCCAATTAGAGTGACGTTGCATTTTACTCTTCTTTTTTACAAATTCGTTTTTAAAAAAAAAAAAATAAAATAGGGATAAAATTGATATTACATTAATATAAGTCAAACTAACTTATTAGGAATGACTTATAAGTCATTTTTAAATAACTTTATTATGTTTTAGTTCATAAAATATTATAAATTTTTCTTCATCTTTTATGTTTTCTCTTAGAACTGATAGTATTATAATTTAATTTTATAATATATTTGAAAAAAAAAGTGAAAGAAGAACTAGAAATAGCTAGGGGTATACCATTACTATTCTTCTTTTTATGTTTTTATTTTTTGATAAAAAATATGTTCATGATTTATGTTACTCCTCCGCCTCAAGAATAAAAGTTCTTATTATTTTATGTAATCTCAACTTAAATATTTACTTATATTAAATAATCTATATTTTTACAATAATTTGTGTAATATCCTTAGTACTAAATGTCATATTTTTATTATTTATATAATATCACTAATCATGTATAGAAAAATATGCAATTAGTTGAGAATTTAAATATGAATAATTTTATCATTTGACATTTTTTTTAAAATTCGTATAAAATCAATCATCACTTTCATTCTCGGATTGAGAGAGTACTTGTAAGTATATCTTACTTCTATCTAGAAATAGGAAATATTAGGAAGCATAGATATAATAATCAGGTTTGATGAGGTTAGATTTATTTGGGTCGGAGGCCAGGAACTATCATGCTTGGCAATCGATTGTCACGGGTACTATTTCAACAACTATAATTTATACCGTTGATCGCAACATTGGATGACACAAATTGAAATGGATTTCCCCACAATACTACTGGTTGTAGCGACATGAGAAATACTCATTCGCCTCTCGTTTGCTCATTTGCTCTTCTGCTTTAATCACCACCACCAACCGCTACAAGTTATGACGGTAGTTTAGTTAAGTAATAAATTAGATTGGCTCACTGGTAGCTTAAATTCTATTACCATATATATATATATATATATATATATATATACTCATCTTAAATCTTCACATTAAACTAAATATATATTATTATTGTTGTTATTATTATTGTTATTGTTATTGTTATATATTATTATTATTATTATTATTATTATTATTATTAGTTATGGTATGTAATGAAGGAGAAGAAAGGAATATATGGGGAAAATCTCATATTTTGGTATAAATATTAATCCTTGCAAAATATTAACAATTGACTCTTGTTGCTCCAGTGGTCATATGACCGAAATTCCAAATGTGAGGTTGCGAGTTCAAATCTTTGGAGAGGAAATTTTGGAAAAAAATCAAAAGGCGACATCGCCGCGTCGTGACGGACACTTGTCAAATTACAATATTAAATACCATATCGTCAGTTCTTGACGTAGGCACCACATGTAATGCCACGTTAGCAGGTTAACACACATGTAGCGCCTGGGGGTTCAAAGTCTAAATTTTTAAATAGAAAAGGGCTCAGTTTGCGTTGACCGAAAGAGAATAGAAAGGGACTCAGTTTGCGTTGACCGAAAGAAAGGGGCTCAATACCCAAATATCAGAAAAATTCAGTGATCGACTTTGCATTTAATCCCTTATAAAAGTTAAAATTTAAGTTATTGTCAAACACTAAATAATAACAAATGACTTATAAGTTAGTTTGACCAACTTATAAGTCATTGACAAACACCCTATAATTCAAGATATAAAGAGAAATTAATATTTGCTTATAAAAAAAAAATTTACAAGTCAAGAAAAAGAGAATTTGAAGAGGGAATTTCCATTGTTCTACAAAAAAATATTATTTCTAAAAGAAAATAATTATTTTTAAAAAAAGAATCTACTTTTATTTTCTTTTGATAGTAATATAAAATATATAATATATTCTCAAGTTTATAGTTATCATTTTATTATCATATCACACTCTTAAACTAACCATTATAATCGTTAGAATTTATATAAAATTAAAATATAACTTTAATATTTATAAATTAAATAAATAAAGATTATTTTAAGTGGAACGAAGAAGAGAGTATAATATTTTGTAACTCCAAGATTATTGAATCCAAACAAAATGGTTCCACCATTATAAATTTCTTATAATGTCTCAATGAATGGCTTGATTTTAGATGTTAATTTATTGGTTCAACGAGTTGTAATTTATTTAAAATTTTAATTGTGTATAACTTAACAGATTTATCCAAACGTAGTAGTAGTAGTAGTAGTAAGTAGTAGTAGTAGTAGTTTTTTTTAATTTTATTATTATGATGATGATGATTATTATTATTATTATTATTATTATTATTATTATGATGATGATGATGATGATTATTATTATTATTATTATTATTATTATTATTATTATTATTATTATTATTATTATTATTATTATTATTATTATTATTATTATTATTATTATTATTATTATTATTATTATTATTATTATTATTATTATTATTATTATTATTATTATTATTATTATTATTATTATTATTATTATTATTATTATTATTATTATTATTATTATTATTATTTATTTATTATTATATTATTATTATTATTATTATTATTATTATTATTATTATTATTATTATTATTATTATTATTATTATTATTATTATTATTATTATTATTATTATTATTATTATTATTATTATTATTATTATTATTATTATTATTATTATTATTATTATTATTATTATTATTATTATTATTATTATTATTATCTTAATTTAAGGCAACATAGTTAATAATAGTTGCAAAAAGTTGTATAAAATATCTGTGAAAATAAAAATTATTACTTGATGATTGTGGTCTATATTAGACAATAAAATATAGCAACAAAAAAAACTTTCGTTGCTTACGATAAGGAAAAAACCAAGTGGTTACAAATTTTGCAACGAATTTCTAACGAAATTTGTTTCTAAATTTTACAACTACTTATGAATTTCGTTGCAAAAAAGTAAAAGTCGACACAATCACTGCTTGCGAAGGACAAGTTTCGTTGCTAAACATACACTTTTAGCGACTTTTAAAAGAAAAATCGTTACTAAAGCCCCATTTTAGTAACAAAAAAAATTTAGATTCCCAGCGATGATGGAAAAATCAAATGGTTTGAAAATTTTGCAACAATTTCTAACGAAATTTTTTTCCGCCATGAATTAATAGCGAAATGTTGCAACGACTTATGAATTTCGTTGCAAAAAGTGAAAGCCTGACACAATCTGCATCAAAGGAAAAATTTCGTTGCTAAACATATACTTTTAGCAACGACTTATAAAGTCGTTGCCCGAAAAATCGTTACTAAAGGCCCATTTTTTGTAGTGGCAGTGGTTATAAAATATTCATTGTTGTTGGAGAATATTAAGTTTGGTCATGGAATATTCTTGTTAAAGAGGAATATTAAATGACGGTAGTGACCCATTTTGTAATATTCCATAACTTGGAAAAGCGGTTGGATGAAGAAAGCGACAAGACCATTTGAGTTTTATAAATAAGCTATCGTGAAGTTATTCTTTGAGTTAACAAATAATGTTGGAATACCTAGTGGTTAAAATACGATGTCTGCATGGTTGCACAAGATACACGATGTTACCTGCATATTTTTTAGATTATTGATTCTTACGTGAAGGAACTACTCAATAATTGTTAAGTAATTCTTGTTCGATATTTTATTTTATTGGTCGATAATTTGCTTACGTTGATATTTTATATTATTGTTGTTTGATAATTATCATTTGCACACGATTTTTTTTTATTATCGGATCAATAATTCATATTATTTGAATAATATTATTAGATAGCATTATTAGCAATATCTAAGAAAGTTACATTTTAAGGAAAGGGGTTTGGTCACCTAATTCTTGGCGCGTCGATGAGGAGAAATCCTTATCGGAAAGCCCTATTTCTCAGGAGCGACACAGTTGTCAAAATTGTGATTCTGTAATATTATTTGTGAATAATTAATTATTGATTTATATGATAAGGAAATATTTATTTTATGTGGATATAAATGAAAGAATTAATGTTGAGGCATTTTATCAGTATTTTGTCATAATTGAGGTATTAAAAATCGTCCGTATGTGAATTTTGGGCATTTTCTGTTTGGAATTTGGAAAAACTTTCTTTTACAAAGTTGTAGAGAATTAAATTTCCTATGAAATAGACATGATGTGATGCCCCCAAAATAGGTCCATTCCATCCAACCCATTCTGAGTGCCAAATGAAATACGTAGATGCAAGCAATTCTGTTGTGAGACCCCAAATTTTATCGATAAAGATTTAAATTTTGTCGAAATAATTTTTAATATTATGGTGTGAATTTGAGATAATATTATAGTTGTGGGTAGTATTTATAAATTTTGCAAAGTATCACAGTGGTTATATTATATTCGATTGGTGGGGAATATTAGGTTTAGCGAGGAATATTAAATCTGGCAACTACCAATCATTGGTGGACCCTATGAAAAATATTGTCGGATTGAAAAAAGCAGACAAAAATATTTTATTGAAATAACGGCGGAAGTTTTCACAGTAGATTCTTGTTGAACTACTTTCGGTAGTAAAAAAATGCACGATAATAAGTGTGGTTGCATAGTAGTACCGCGGTATTGATTATTGATCTTATGTGAGAAGTCACTCGGTTTGATTCCATTATTATTAGATTAATAATATGAATTATTATAGCGATAATGACGTTTTGTTTTATTACAGTATTATTAGCGTAATAAAATAGAAACATCTTTTATATAAAATAGAATACTTTATTAAAGTTATTACATAAATAGAATATATTATATTTTATTATGCATAGTGTTGCGTAGTGTTTTGCGTAGTGTTTTGCGTAGTATTGCATAGTGTTTGCATAGTAAAATGTTTTTATATAAATAGAATATATTATATTTTATTTAAAAGATTTTGCTTTAAATATGGATAGTCAGATTAAAGTAAATCAATCTGGATAGTTCATGGATTGATTACTATGCATTCTATTTTCTATAAATAGAAGCTCGTTCCTTCATTATTTTCTTACAATTCACTTGAAACTACAGAGAGAAATTATAGAGGGAAGCTATAGAGAGAAAATCTATAGAGAAAAGAAGAAGAGTATTACGGTACTTCACTACTTTGATATCCGGTGTCTTTTTTACGGTAAGGGATATTATTTGTTGTGCCGTAAGGGTGTTATTCTTTCTTCTTGAGAGAACTTCATTATTCCATTCATTATTATTACATTGGAATAACTTTTGTAAAAGTGGCATACCTATACATAACTTTGTATCTGCAGCATACCTATATACTGGTGAAATCCTTATGTTATTCCGTTGCTTATTATTACATTGGAATAACTTTGTATGTCTGGTTTACCTATACTTGGTGACATTCTTCTATTATTACATTTGGAACATCCCATGCGTGTGTTTTACATCGGACTGGTTCCGCTTTTATTATTCTGTTGGAACATCACATTTGTGTGTTTTACACCCACTGGTTCCGTCTCTTTATCATTACATTGGAATATCCTATCGTGTGTTTTACACGGGATGCAGTTCCATCTTTATTATTACATTTGGAACATCATCGCATGTGGTGTGAATTTCACGACACCGGTTAGATTATTATTATTACATTGGAATAACTTTTACATCTGCAATCTGCATGCGTGGTGATTTCTTTTGTTATTCCATTCTTTATTATACCCGGTTGGTTAAAACTTTGACTTACATACTCCATGAAATTAGTAGAATATCCTTGATATTTGCGTTTCATCCATATCTTTTCATGGAAATATTCTTACGATCATTCTTGAATTTTACTCTACGAAAGCGATTATCGTGTTGACAATTTGGGCGTTAATAATTCATGGATTAAATAATTCTTGAACTTGTTTTATTGAATTACTTATGTCATTGTCATCATCCTCGTGTTATATTATGTTATCTTTGGCTTTACGTGCGTAGATGAACTTAGTATGATTATGATCGAGGATCATTCGGTATAATCATGACTTGATATAAATGATGTGACAAAAGTCCTCGGTGGCACATAATGCGATGATGGATAGTTTTGGTATGATTATGACCGGGGGTGATTAGGTATAGTCATGACCATTGATAATTTGATGAAAATCCTTGGCCAGTAGTACGAGGATGATTAGATGTGATGGTTTATTTATTAAAATTTGAGTCTCAATGATAAAAATTGATGAAAACCTTTTAAAACCTAAAAGATAGTAGACTTTATTCTCTACTTGACTCTTTTAATGGATTGCTTATTCAAACTGCAGATTAAAGCTGGTTGTCTATTGTATTTTATCGGTTTAACACCTTTGTTGAAGGCTAATGATAATTTATTACGCATTATCTTAGTCGTAATATTTCTTCTTGGGCTAGTTGAGCTCACCCTTTCTTTCATTTGTTCTCTTGAGAAATGTGAACATAATTTGGACACGAGTCGGGGAGCGGAGTAATGGTCGAGAGGATAGCATTAGTAGTCCTCACTATTACGTGAAATAGTGTGATAATAGTTGTAATGAGGACTCCTTTTGAGTTTGTATAATATCTAGTAGACAATATTTGTATTCAAACTCACGAGTTTATATCGTATTATTACAGCAGCATTATATTAATAAGTCGTATTTGAATTTATGTACCATGTAAGTGGCGACCCAAGATGGGTGGCGTATACCTATTTTTGAGGCGTCACAACAACTTTATTATTACAACAATGAAAAGCTGCGAGTTTAAATCTGAGATATTGCCATCTAGACAATATCCACACGCAAATAAATCCCCATCATAATTATTGATACATTATTTTACAAAAATGGTGAGGACTACTAAACAACTCTCTCTAGAACCTTCATTCCATACCCCCGATTTAGTACTCGCTACATTCTACGCCTCCACGAGAAGAAAAATGGAACAACAAGGAAAAGGGTGAGCTCAACTAGCCAAGATAAAGAATATTATGACTAAGATAATATACTGACAAATTATCGTTAGTCTTGAACGAGGAAAAATCTAATAGAATACAATAGACAACAAATTTTAAATCAATATTAATTGAAAATAATAATTCATTAGAAGAGTTAAGTAGAGAATGCAAACTACTATCTTCATGTATAAATTTAAAAGTTCATCGTCTATCTTTTATCCTGCAACATCAATCAACATACATACGGAATCAAAATTCATCTTTGCACTACTGAGCCAAAGATATTCATCGATTAATTCATGTTAAATCTAAACACATCCATCTTTTGCACTACTGGGCGAAGATATTCTTGAAATCATTCATCTTTGCACTACTGGGCCAAAAGATATTCCATAATATCATCATTTAAGGTGAAGATGATGAAAACTATTTTTAAAGAAAGCGAATCGGTGAAACAAAATGACAAGGATTAAGGATTAAGGATTCAGTACTTTATTTTATCATCGTCAAAAATACCTCAAAAATAATCGTAGGGGTGTAAAATTGAAGAATGATCAAAACATGGATACAATCAAAGCTAGTATCCGAATAGATTTTTAGACGAAAAGAAAAATTTTCATTTTTCGTGAATGAATAATCTTAAATATTCGTGAATAATAGTCGTATCGTGAATAAAGTAACTTCAGACACCAAAAGAAATTCCACAAATTCTTCACGCTTCGTGAATAATACAATAGTAAGCTTCATGAATAGTCACTCATAATAGTAACTCGTGAATAGTAACTTCATGACTCATGAATAGTAACTAATAAGACCCCAACTTATTATTAATGAAATTTAATTTTCTCTATTTATTATTTTGAAATAGTAAGGGTTGATTTGATTAATGTGGATAGTTAGGGGTAAAATCATGAAATATTTCAAAATAAGCAAGTGGTTATAAAATATTCATTGTTGTTATCGGGAATATTAGTTTGGTGCGTGGAATATTAAATCTTTGTCGGGGAATATTAAATGCGACCAGTAGCGACCATGTGTGGGCCCCATGCTGAGCGCGATTGGATGAAAAAAGCGACAAATATAAGTTGTTTAAAAATAACGGCGTAGTTATTACAGATTATCTTTGTTAAAATACTAAATTGGTTAAAACACGATAGCACCGCGGTATTGCACCATTATTGATTCTTACGTGAAGGCACTTTACTTTCGATAATGGTTACGATAATTCTTTATTCGATATTTTATTGATTTAATAATTCTTTGCGTTGATATTTTATATTCTTTGTTGTTTGATAATTGTCATTACAGTATTTTTTCATTATCGAAGCAATAATTCATATTATCTGAATAATATTATTAGATAACATTATTGGCAATGTCTAGAAAGTTACATCTAAGGAGAGGTTTGGTCACTAATTGCTTGGCGCCAAGATGAGGAGAAATTCTTATTGGAAAGCCCCTCTTTCTGAGGAGCTGCACAGGTTGTCGATATTGTGATTACATAATATTATTTGTGAATAATTAATTATTGATTCATATGATGAGAAAATATTGATTTTATGTGGATATAGATGGAAAAATTTTTAATGTGACAATTGTTGAAAATTAAAATTTTATCTTTTTACGATAAAATAATTCATTTAAATATATTATTATATTTTAATAATATAATAATGGTGATATTTTACAACGAATGTGGGATATATGAGTATCTGAGGAGGAAGAGTATTTTTGTTGCAATAAATGTTTAAAACATATTAAACATGTCGGTTGGACCCCATTTATTGGTTTGAAATTTGATTATAGCACATAAAATCGCCCATTTGTGGATTTGATCAAATTTACATTTGGAATTTGGAAAAACTTTCTTACGCAAAGTTGTAGAAATTGAATTTCCTATAAAAAAAGTCATGAGATTCGAATTTTTGATAAAAGGGCTATTTATTGTGAATTATTGAAGTTAAAGCTCAAAATAATTGATTTTGGAAGTTTTAATTATTTAAATTAAGAAAAACGTTTTTAATGTTTTGTCACATGGTGGTGTGATGTCTTGGACCAAATTAGTGGGCGTAGGAAATTTAAAAAATAATATTATTAATTTATTAAATTTTACGCTTTTTTGGTGTTAGCGTTTTCTATAAATAGGGTCTTGGGTTAGAATTGAAAATCACACCGAAAGCTGAAGTTTTCTCTCTACATATTATCGGCGTATTCTTGTGAGTATTTTGAGTATACTTTGAGTATTGTTAGGCGGTCTGAGTTCCTCATGACCTATATGTCAGGTATTTAATTTAGAAGTCTTAATCTCTTTCGAGGTAAGGGATGTTATTTTTTTTTCTCGAATGATATTATTTCTTGATATCATTATCTTTGAAATATTGGTTGGAACTTTTTATCAAATTTGGAACTTTTTCATGTCGGGTTACTATTCATGAGTTCTTATTCACGAGTTTTATTCATCTTATTCACGAATTCACGAGTACTATTTGAAGCGTGAAGATGTTTTTTTGGAATTTCTATCTTTTGGTGTCGATTCTTATTCACGTATCACGGCACTATTCACGAATCTGACCTTATTCATAGAAAAATAAAATTTCTTCTTTTTCCAAAATATCTATTACGGATACTAGCTTTGATTGTATCCATGTTTTGATCATTCTTGAATTTTACACCACTATGATTATTTTTGAGGTATTTTTGGACATGGATAAAACAAAATCTGAATCCTTAATCCTTAATCCTTGTCATTTTGTTTCCTTTGGATTCGTTTCTTTAAAAATATTTTCATCATCCTCGATCTTAAATGATGATATTATTGAATATCTTTGGCACATGTAGTGCAAAGATGAATGATTTCTGAAGAATATCTTTGGCTAGTAGTGCAAAGATGAGCAGTGTTTAGATGAACATGACCAGTGATGAATATCTTTGGCACATGTAGTGCAAAGATGAATATTTGATTCGGATGTATATTGATTGATGTTACGAGGGATAAAAGATGAGCGATGAACTTTTAAATTCATACATAGAAGATAGTAGTTTGCATTCTCTACTTAACTCTTCTAATGAATTATTATTTCATTGCGAATATTGATTTAAAATTTGTTGTCTATTGTATTCTATTAGATTTTTCCTGTTGAAGACTAACGATAATTTGTTGTATATTATCTTAGTCATAATATTCTTTCTTGGGGCTAGTTGAGCTCACCCTTTTTCCTTTTGTTCCATTTTTCTTCTCGGGGAGAGAATATAGCGAGTGCAGTCGGGGTATGGAATGAAGGTTTTAGAAAGAGTTGTTTAGTAGTCCTCACCATTTTTGTAAAATAATGTATCGATAAATGTGATGAGGATTTATTTGAGTATAGATATTGTCTAGAAGATAATATTTGTATTCAAACTCACGAGTTTCTTGTTGTAATAATAAAGTTGTAGTTGTTTACGTACCATGTATTGACAACTCGAATGGGTGATGTATACCTATTTTGGGGGCGTCATGGTTGGTATCGAGCTTAGGGATATGATCTCTGGCGGAGATCGGGGAATAGAACTAGGAGGAGAGAGGCGAGTAAATCCTTGTTAGTGTGTCTACTAAGCTTATTTTTTAGTTGGTCGGGTATATAAGGATATTATGTGATATATTGATTTCCTTAATTAACCCTTGTTTTATGATATTTGAGAATGTCGTTGAGAATATTAACAATGGAAATGAGGCCAGTGGAGCGCTTTGTACTCACCAGCGAGGAGAGCGTGCAGCAGTGGCAATGTTCCTCCACATGAACAACACCACTGGCGAGATGATGAGCGAGGGGATGTTTAGAAGCTTTTTGCGATTCATGCAAAATCGAGACGAGGAGACTTCGTGTTCAAAATCTGAGGAGAAATGATAGCAATTCACGGGTTGTCACGACCAAAGCGATTCGAAGTTGGGACCACGAATTTAAGGAAGCCGGATCCGATCATGGCGGAAACATGGGTCAAACAAATTACAAGATATTGATGTCTTGGGATGCGGAGAGAAACGAAGGTTCCATTCGCCACCTTTATGTTAGTGGCGAAGCGGACTCTCTTGGTGGGAGTGCATGAAGCGTACCCATCCAGTACTTTCGGCGTGTCTTGGAGACGTTTGAAACTATTTAATGACAAATACTTTCACGAAAGTGTTAAATCGTATGAAGGAAGTGGAGTTTATTAGGCTGGAACGAAAACAACATGGCGGTGTCTCGATGCGAGGCAAAGTTTGCGAGTTATCGAGTTTGCACCTCATTTGGTGGAGAATGAGGAGCGTGTATATGCGGATGTTTACGAGAGGTTTGAAACCCGTCGACGATATCTCATTTCTCATAAATTTTCTCTCTATTCGGATGTTGTTAACGAGGCTCGATTGTTAGGCGAGATAACGAGTATATTCAACGAGGACCATAACGAGGATCGTACGAGAGATAGCGATCAGCGAATAATGATAACCGGTGGAGAAAAAAGCAGACGAATGACAAAATGGTAACCACTCTGGTGGTAATCATAGCCGTGAAAATAGAAGAAGCGAGTCGGGAGGAGATTTTAAAGAGGAGATTTAACAACGACCATGTGAAGGCAGCGGTCTTGCGTGACAAGCGGTTCTAAGGGAGGAGAAACGACCACCGGTCGTATATTTACAAATCACGGAAAAGAGGACATATCGGTCAAGCGCCCACAACATTCAAGGTATGCTATAATTGTGGAAAGGAAGGACATATCGCTCGAGATTATGCGGTATGGCGAAACCTAGTTCAATGAGGCGGTGACTCGAAAAACATCCCGAGAAAAGTCAAAGTCAGCGATTAGGAAGAAGCGTTTGTTGTGGTTGGTCAAAATCGAGGAACCCAAGCGAGGTGATCACGGGTAAGCTATTTATAAATTCTTGCGAAGTTTATACCTTACTTGATCTGGGTGCTACCCATTCATTTATCTCTCTCTGCTTGTGCTCAACGTTTAAACTTAACTCGGGAGAAATTAGACTTTGACTGTCTGTGGAAACTCAGTTAGGAGAAACTTTCATCACATCCATCTTTGTTTATAAATCTTGTTTGATTCAAGTTGGCACCATTACCTTACATTGACCTTATCTCTTTAAAGATACTTGCTTTTGATGTGATTTTAGGGATTGATTGGTTAACTACTCATCATACCAAAATTGATTGTTTTAAATAAGGTTGTTAGTTTTCATATTCTAACCAACTTTGTTATGCAATTCAAGCAACTAAACCATTAAAATCAATCAACATCATATCTAATCATAAAAGCTATTCGTTTATTGAAAAAGCGGATGTCGAAGCTTTCTTAGCCCATGTTATGGATTTGAATAAAGACACGTCAATTTGAATAATATTCTGTTGTTATTGACTTTCTGACGTATTTCTGAAAAACTTCCGGTCTACCCCGAGCGTGAAGTTGAATTCTTTATTGATCTTGAACTTTGTACAAAGCCCATTTCTAAAACCCCATGTCGAATGGCTCTATTGAACTTGAGAGTTAAGGTCCAACTACGAGGAATTGTTGGACATCGGTTTCATTAAATCTAGTACATCTCCTTGGGGTGCTCTGTTTTATTTGTAAAGAAGAAAGAGCGGGAGTATCGACTTTATATTGACTATCGGGAATTGAACCATGTCACCATCGAGAATAGGTATCCTCTACCTCGTATTGATGACTTGTTTGACCGATTCTGAGGGCACAATTCTTTTCAAAAATCGATCTTAGATTACGGATATCATCAATTTGAAGATTAGGCGAGGATATTCAAAGCGCCTTGAGAACTTCGGTATGGGCATTATGAATTCTTAGTCATGTCTTTGGATTGACTAATGCTCTGCTGACTTTCATGGATATGATGAGCCGAGTATTCAAGGAATATTTGGATCGGTTTGTTGTTGTCTTTATTGATGACATCCTTATATATTCCAAAAGTCGTGAAGATCATGAGCACCATTTGAAAATTTGGTACTCGAAACTTCGTGAAAACAAACTATATGCCAAATTGAAGAAATGCGAGTTACGGCGAGGAAGTAGCATTCCTTGGGCACGTGGTGTCGAAACATGGAGTATCTGTTGATCCGTGAAGATTGAAGCAATCTGAAGTTAGAAGCAAATCAAAGTCGGTGGCCATCAAGTCGTAGCTTTTGGGCTTATTTGGTTATTATCGGAGATTAGTGGAAGGGTTTTCTCGAATCGCTACTCCATTAACTTCAACTAACTTCGGAAGGATACAAAATTTAGTTTGGAGCGAAGAATGCGAGAAGAGTTTCCAAGAGCTTAAGAGGAGACTTATTTGGCTTTTGTTCTAACAATACCATCTGGTTCGGATGGATTTGTTATCTCTGATGATGCTTGAGCAAAGGGTTAGGATGTGTTCTCATGCAGCGTGGGAAAGTCATAGCTTTATGCCTCATGACGACAACTTAAAGAGTATGAGAGGAATTATCCTACTCGTGATCTAGAGTTAGCGGCCCGATCGTTTTCATTATTTAAAAATATGGAGCACTATCTATATGGGGAGAAAGTGGAGATATATTCGGACCATAAAAGCCTTAAATATTTCTTCACTCAAAAAGAACTCAACATCTGCGGCGTGACGTTGGCTCGAGCTATTGAAAACTACGACCACACTATTGATACCATCACGGAAAGCGAGCGTAGTGGTGTGCGTTGAGTAGAAGATCATATCTTGAGAGAGCGAGTGCGATGATGTCAAGTATCGCGCATAGAGCCAACTTTAATAGAAAAAGTTAAGGTTGCTCGAAGCCACAGCAGGCAGGGGCGATCGTATGAAGAAGAAAGTCTGAAGAAGGAGCTATTAGGAGCGAGAATTGATGAAGAAGGAATACTTGAGTCCACTCTGACTTTGTGTTCTAACGACTCGATTTGAAGTACAAGATTATGATGGAGGCACACAATACACCATTTGCAATCCATCACGGAAGTACTAAAATGTATCGTGATCTTTGAAATACATTTTGGTGGAACAATATGAAGAGAGAGAGATTGCAAAGTTTATCTCGATGTGTTTAACTTGTCGGCGTGTAAAGGCGAGCATCTAGTACCTAAGGGTCCGTTGCAACCACTTGAGATTCCGAAATGGAAGTGGGAACACATTACCATGGATTTCATTCTGGTCTTCCTACGGTTTCTCAAGGCATCAATCTTATTTGGGTTATTGTTGATAGATTAACCAAGTCTGCTCATTTCTTGCCGTCACGGAGACTTATTCCTTGAGCGTCTTCTTAGTATATGCGTGAATGAGATTGTGAGGTTGCATGGCATGCCGATATCCATAGTTTGGATCGTGACCCAAGATTCACTTCAAGATTTTGGGTTAGCTTGCAAAAAGCTATGGGCACGCAGTTTGCGATTTATTTTGGCATACCATCCTCAAGCAGACGAGACAATTAGAGAGGGACTATTCAAACTCTTGAAGATCTATTAAGACTACGTGTCCTAGACTTTAAGGGCGGTTGGGATAAGTATTTACCATTGGTGGAATTCTCCTACAACAACAGTTATCGAGCAAGTATAGGTGTGGCTCCATTTGAAGCATTATATGGGCGAAAGTGTCGCTCTCCGGTATGTTGGGATGAGGTGGGTGAAGCAACATTGTTGGGACCCGAGTTGAATACGTATGACTCTGGAAAAAGATCCAAATGATTCGACAACGTATACAAAGCGGCACAAGATCGACAAAAGAGTTATCACGGATCTTCATCGAAAGGGCGTGGAATTTAGTGTAGGGGATCATGTATTGTTGCGAGTTGCTCCGTGGAAGGGAGTTACAAGATTTGGGAAGAGAGGAAAGCTCGATCCACGATTTATTGGTCCATTTCAAATTCTTGGCCAGAGTAGTAGGAAATGTAGCCTATAGACTCGCGTTACCTCGAAGTATATGTCTCGTGTTTCATAATGTGTTTCACATATCGTACTTAAATAAATATGTGAAAGACCGAACCACGTTATAGAGTTAGAACCCAGGACGAGATAGCCAGAAGACTTAACGTGTGAGGAGGTACTGTCAAGATTTTGGATAGGAAGGAGCATGTCCTACTGGCGTAAAGGTCATACCACAAGTTAAAGTTTTGTGGAGGAATCATGCTATAGAGGAAATGACACAGGAATTGGAAAGCGGAAATGAAAGCGAGGTATCCTCACCTTTTGAAACACAGTCGTCGTCGATTTAGAGGCGAAATTTCATAAGGAGGAGGTTGTAAGACCCCAACTTATTATTAATGAAATTTAATTTTCTCTATTTATTATTTTGAAATAGTAAGGGTTGATTTGATTAATGTGGATAGTTAGGGGTAAAATCACATGAAATATTTCAAAATAAGCAGTGGTTATAAAATATTCATTGTTGTTAGGGAATATTCGTTTGGTGGTGGAATATTAAATGCATGTCGGGAATATTAAATGCTGACGGTAGCGACCATGTGTGGGCCCATGTGAAGCGATTGGATGAAGAAAACGAAAATATAAGTTGGTTAAAAATAACAGGCGTAGTTATTCACAGATTATCTTTGTTAAAATACTAAATTGGTTAAAAAACACGATAGCTTTGCACGGTATTGCACCAATTATTAATTCTTACGTGAAGGCACTTTACTCGATAATGGTTACGATAATTCTTTATTCGATATTTTATTGATTTAATAATTCTTTGCGTTGATATTTTATATTCTTTTTATTTGATAATTGTCATTACGGTATTTTTCATTATCGAAGCAATAATTCATATTATCTGAATAATATTATTAGATAACATTATTGGCAATGTCTAGAAAGTTTACATCTAAGGAGAGGTTTGGTCACCTAATTGCGGCGCCAGATGAGGAGAAATTCTTATTGGAAAGCCCCTCTTTCTGGAGGAAGCTGCACGGTTGTCGATATTGTGATTACGTAATATTATTTGTGAATAATTAATTATTGATTCATATGATGAGAAAAATATTGATTTTATGTGGATATAGATGGAGAAAATTTTTAATGTTACAATTGTTGAAAATTGAAATTTTATCTTTTTACGATAAAATAATTCATTTAAATATATTATTATATTTTAATAATATAATAATGGTGATATTTTACAACGAATGTGGGATATATGAGTATCTGAGGAGGAGGAGTATTTTTGTTACAATAAATGTTTAAAACATGTTAAACATGTCGGTGGGCCCCATTTATTGGTGAAATTTGATTATAGCACAATAAAATCGCCCATTTGTGGATTTCGTCAATTTACATTTTGGAATTTGGAAAAACTTTCTTACGCAAAGTTGTAGAAAATTGAATTTCCTATAAAAAATCACGAGATTTGAATTTTTGATAAAAGGGCTATTTATTGTGAATTATTGAAGTTAGAAACTCAAAATAATTGATTTTGGAAGTTTTAATTATTTAAATTAAGAAAAACGTTTTTAATGTTTTGTCACATGGTGGTGATGTCTTGGACCAAATTAGTGGGTGTAGGAAATTTGAAAAATAATATTATTAATTTATTAAATTTTTTGCTTTGGTGTTCTAGCGTTTTCTATAAATAGGGTCTTGGGTTAGAATTGAAAATCACACCGAAATCTGAAGTTTTCTCTCTCTATATTATCGGCGTATTCTTGTGAGTATTTTGAGTATACTTTGAGTATTGTTAGGCGATGCAAGTTCCTTGACCTTATACAGGTATTCCATTAGAAATCTTAATCTTTTCGAGGTAAGGGATGTTATTTTTTTCTCGAAATGATATTATTTCTTCAATATCATTATCTTTGAAATATTGATTGGAACTTTTTATCAAATTTGGAACTTTTTCATGTCGGGGTTACTATTCATGAGTTCTTATTCACGAGTTACTTTCTTATTCACGAGTACTATTCATGAAGCGTGAAGATGTTTTTTGTGGAATTTCTATCTTTTGGTGTCTTACTTATTCACGAATGCGGCCTTATTCACGATATCTGACTTATTCAAGAAAAATAAAATTTCTTCTTTTGTCCAAACTATCTATGCGGATACTAGTTTGATTGTATCCATGTTTTGATCATTCTTGAATTTTACACCACTATGATCATTTTTGAGGTATTTTTGAACATGGATAAAACAAAGTCGAATCCTTAATCCTTAATCCTTGTCAATTTGTTTCAATTTGGATTCGTTTCTTTAAAAATATTTTTCATCATCCTCGGTCTTAAATGATGATATTATTGAATATCTTTGGCACGTAGTGCAAGATGAATGATTTCTGAAGAATATCTTTGGTAGTAGTGCAAAGATGAGCGAGGTGTTTAGATGAACATGACCAATGATGAATATCTTTGGCACATAGTGCAAAGATGAATATTTGATTCGGATGTATATTGATTGATGTTCTGAGGGATAAAAGATGAGACGATGAACTTTTAAATTCATACATAGAAGATAGTAGTTTGCATTCTCTACTTAACTCTTCTAATGAATTATTATTTCCGCATGCGAATATTGATTTAAAATTTGTTGTCTATTGTATTACATTAGATTTTCCTGTTGAAGACTAACGGTAATTTGTTGTATATTATCTTAGTCATAATATTCTTTCTTGGGCTAGTTGAGCTCACCCTTTTCCTTTTGTTCCATTTTTCTTCTCGGGAGGCGAGAATATAAGCGAGTGCAGTCGGGGTATGGAATGAAGGTTTTAGAAAAGAGTTGTTTAGTAGTCCTCACCATTTTTGTAAAATAATGTATCAATAAATGTGATGAGGATTTATTTGAGTATAGATATTATCTAGAAGATAATATTTGTATTTAAACTCACAGTTTCTTGTTGTAATAATAAAGTTGTAGTTGTAGTTGGGTGATGTATACCTATTTTTAAGGCGTCACATTAACCCCGTATGAAAAAGTTCCAAATTTGATAAAAGTTCAACTAATATTTCAAAGAAATGATATTGATAATATCATTTGTAAGAAAATTACATCCCTACCTCGAAAATAAGGTTGAAACAGGATATAAAGTATGACTTGAACTTGCACCATATAGCAATACTCAAAGTATACTCAAAATACTCACAAGAATACATTCGATAATATAGAGAGAAAACTTCGAGTTTAAAGGTGTGATTTTTAATTCTAACCTAAGCACCTATTTATAGGAAATTGCTAGTAAACACAAGCAGAAGAAAATTTAATATAATAATAATATATTATATATATATTCCTACGCCAACCAAGACTCACAAATCATGATGTTTACAATACATGGGGGCCAACCAAAATAATAAAAATGTTTTGTTGATATAAATAATTAAAACTTCCAAAATCAATTATTTGAACTCAAACTTCAATAATTCATAATAAATAGCCCTTTTATCAAAAATTCGAATCTCGCTTGTTTTTATAGGAAATTCAATTCTCTACAACTTTACGTAAGAAAAGTTTTTTCCAAATTCCAAAATGAAATTGAATCAAATCTACAAACGATAATTTTACGTGCTATAATCAAATTTCAATCGATAAATGGGGTCCAATGGGCATGTTTAACATGTTTTAAACATTTATTGCAATAAAAATACACTTCCTCCTCAGTATACTCATATATCCCACTTTAGATTTGTAAAAATATCACCATTAATATATTATTAAAATAATATATTTAAATGAATTATTTTATCGAGAAAAAGATAAATTATTAATTTTCAACAATTGTCACATTAAAAAATTTTCTCCATCTATATCCACATAAAATCAATATTTTTCTCATCATATAAATCAATAATTAATTATTCACAAATAATATTACGAAATTACAATATTGACAACCAGAAGGCGGTTCCGGAAAGAGGGGGCTTTCGAATAAGGATCTCTCCTACTTGGCGTAAATTAGGTGACCAAACCTCTCCTTGAGCGAACTTTCTAGACATTGCCAATAATGTTATCCAATAATATTATTCGGATAATATGAATTATTGTCAGATAATGAAAATACCGTATAATGACAATTTATTGAAACAACGGTAATATAAAATATCAATGCAACAATTATTGAATCAATAAAATAAAATATCTTGAGAGCGATAATTACTTGTAACAATTATTGAGTAGTGCCTTCACGTAAGAATCAATAATTGGTGCAATACTGAGTGCTTCTTGTTAACAACGCCATTATTAGTGTGTTTTAGCCAACGGGTATTCCAACAATATTATCTGGTAATAACTACGCCGTTATTTATAAACAACTTATATTTGTCGTTTTCTTCATCCAATCGCTTTCAGTTATGGGGCCCGCAAAAAGATTGCAAACTGTCGTACGAATATTCTCCGACAGTACGAATATTCCACGACCAAACGAATATTCCCCGAAAATAATGAATATTTTATAACCACTTGCTTATTCGAAATATTTGCGTATTTTACCCATAACTATCCACATTAATCAAATCGACCCTTACTATTTCAAAATAATAAATAGAGGAAAATAAATTTCATTTATTAATAATTTGGGGTCTTACACATGAGATTCGAATTATTATGAATTATTGAAGTTTCGAAAATAAATATTTTTATTATGAATTATTGAAGTTTCAAAAATAAATATTTTTATTAAAAACATGGTGGGCCCCACTTTTGGTTGTTGTGGAATAATACTGATTTTGGTGGGCCCCACTTGTGGTGGCTGATATTTTGGTCAAGAAGGTGTGCGTAGAAATTTTTGTAAATTAATATTTTATTAATTTAGTCTGTTTTGGCATTCTAGCATTTTCTTATAAATAAGGTGCTTAGTTAGAATTGAAAATCACACCAAAATCTAAAGTTTTCTCTCTCTATAATATCGAGCGTGTTTTTGTGAGTATTTTGATACTTTAAGAGTTTCTATTCAGTGCAAGTTTCTTTCGAAGACTATATCCAAAATTCAGTAGGAAAGTTATTTTTTTGAGGTAAGGGATGTTATTTTCTTCGTAAATGATGTTATTTTTTCAATATTATTATACCGAAATATTGTTATGAATTTTATTGTGAAATTTTTACCTTTTCGTGTCGGAGTTACTATTCACGTATACAATACTATTCATGAATATGGTACTATTCACGAAGTATAATTTTTCTTGTGAATTTACTACCTTTTTGTGTTGGGGTTACTATTCACGAATACAACACTATTCACAGAAAAATTAAATTTTCTTTTTCTTTGTCCAAGATATCGATTATGGTTACTATCTTTGATTGTATCCATATTTTGATCTTTATTTTTGAATTCTGCTCCACAATTGATTATTATGGAGTATTTTTGAACTTGGATAAACCGAAGTACGAATCCCTAATATTTGATCTTTTATATTACTGGATTCATTTTCTTTAAGATATTTTTCATCATCCTCAGTCCTAAATGGTAATATAACTGAATATCTTTGGTATGTTGTGCAAAGATGAATGATTATCTGATGAATATCTTTGGCCTGTAGTGCAAAGATGAATGATTATCTGATGAATATCTTTGGCCCATAGTGCAAAGATGAACAGGTGTTGAGATGAACATGACCAACTGGTGATACGAATGAATATCTTTGGCCCGTAGTGCAAAGATGAATATTTGATTCAAGATGTATATTGATTGATGTTATAGGGATAAAATATTAATGATGGACTTTAAAATCATAGAAGATAGTAGACTTCATTATCTACTTAACTCTTCTAATGAATTGTTGTTTCCGCTGCAGTTGTTGATCTAAAACTTGTTGTCTATTATATTCTATCAGTTTTTTCCCTGTTGAAGACTAAGAATAATTTGTTGTGATGCCCAAAAATTGGTATACATCACCCATTCTGAGTCGCCAAATACATGGTACAGAATACAAATACAACCTTAAATATACAACATGAGCTGTGAGTTTTAATACAAATATTGTCTTCTAGACAGTATTCAAACTCAAAATAAGTTCTCAATACAATTATTATCACACTATTTCACAGAATAGTGAGACTAATAATTCAAACATCTGGACCGTCACTCCGTTCCCCGACTAGTCCAAGCTATATTCTCATTTTCTGAAGAGAACAATGAAATAAAAGGGTGAGCTTAACTAGCCCAATAAGAAATATTATGACTAAGATAATGCAGAATAAATTATCATTAGCTTTCAACAGTGTTAAATTGATAAAATACAATAGACATCAAGTTTAACTGCAGCGAAACAAGCAATCCATTAGAAGAGTCAAGTAGAGCATGATATCTACTATCTTCTACGATTTAAAAGAATTTATCATCAATTTTATCGCTGAGACTCAACTTAACAAATAATCCGCATCATCGAATCACCCCTGCACTACGGCTAAGGATATTCATTAGTACCACGACCACAAGTCATCCATGCACTACGGGCCAAGGATATTCGTGTTTTCACCGATGGTCATGATCATGCCAACAACGTCCATCATCATACTCACAGACGAATGAGGACTTTTACCACATCATTTGTAACATTACGATTAAGTGATTATCTTGAATAATCTACTTTCATAATCATACCAAGTCCATCTATGCACTACAGCCACAGAGGACTTTCATCATAATATAAACATGAGGATGATGACAATGATATAAGAATTTAATTACAAGAAAGCAAAGGATAAATTTTTAAAGATTTATAATTTAATTTATCCAGAATTCAATAATGTCCAAATTGTCAACATGATACTACTTTGTGAAGTAAAATTCAAGAATAATATTGTACCAAAAATGATTTGGACCGAAAAGAAATCATTTTTTTATCATAAATAGTACCCCGAGTGAATAGTAATTGAGTGAATAGTATCCCGTGAATAGTACTCCGGTATGAAAAAGTTAAAACTTATCAAGAATGCTCAGAATAATATTTCCATGAAAAGTCTACTAATTTCATGGAGTATAGAAGCTAAAACTTTAACAAAATGAATGTATAATTCGAAAGCTGAAATGAAATAATATTACTTACATACTATAGAGTATGGAAGAAAATATTATTTCATATGAATACTGAATAAAAATAATATCCCTTACAAATTTTGAGCGAAAATAATATTCCTTACGAATATTAAACGAATATAATATTCCTTATAAATATTAAATGAATATAATATTACTTACAAATATTAAACGAATATAATATTTCTTGCGAATATTGAATTAAATAAAAAAATTTACGAATACAAAAAATAATATCGTAAGCGAATATGAAATAAATAATACCCGTTACCTTAAAAAGATGAGTATTCCGACTGGTAGGACGGGGATATTCTTGAAGAAAACTTGAACTGTTTTCTACACTCAAAGCTTCCAAAAACTCGAAAGAAATACGCTTAATATTATAGAAGAATAATTCTCTGATTATGGTGTGATTTTTAATTCTAACTAAGCATCCTATTTATAGGAGAATGGAAGGGATACTGTTCGATCATGGGAGCACCACTGAAAATTTAAGAATTCACGGATTCAAAATGCAGTCACGGACTGATTTCTTCGAATTCACGGACGCCCTACTTTTGAATAAAACAAACTCTTATAACACACACACACACACACACACACACACACATATATATATATATATATAACATCAACCACCACCACTTTTCTTCCACCCATCACTTTCATAATCTATCATTTTTCCACCACCACTTTTCTTCCACCCACATACACTAACACACACACAATTTTTTTTACTTTCCCACCAACACATCACTTTCACACACGTGTCCACATCACCCACATCCACACACATCCATATCACACATTACATTATATATATATATATATATATATATATATATATATATATACCCCATCTCACCATATATACCATTCCATCCGTGAGTCCATATTCCCCCCCCCCCCCAATTCATTTTTTCTTCCATACGTGGGCCCCACATGGGCCCTATGGCCCCCACCCTTATTATATTGAATAACCTTCTACCGATTATTTTAAAAAATGGGTAAATGGAGTTCAAATAATACGCCAAAATTTATAACAAATACTTCATAAAACTACTTCAATATTTTTAACAATATTTATTCATCACTATTATTGTTCGTAATATTTAACATCCAGATCATTCCCAGGAAAGAGGGGGCTTTCCGATAAGGATTTCTCCCTATTGGCGCGCAATTAGGTGACCAAACCTCTCCTCGATGAACTTTCTGGACATCATCAATATTGCAAATAATAATATGAATAACTGTATCGTCTCAATTATTGATTTAATAATATATAAAATATTGACAATAATTGAATCAAATAACGCGAGATACTATGCAACAATTATTGTAGCAATAATTGAACAAAACTGAGTGACTTCTCACGTAAGCATCAATAATCAATACCGTGTGCTACTATGAAACCACGCGTATTAATGTAATTTTAACACCGGGTATTTCAACAGTTAATAGTAAAACCTTCGCCGTTATTTTCATAAAAAGACATTTCTGTCGTTTTCTAACTCCGACAATAATTCCGTTGTGGGGTTCACCAATGATTGTGCCGTCGTACGAATATTCCCTGTTAAAACGAATATTCCCCGACCAATCGAATATTTTATGACAACTTGCATACTTTGTAAAATTTATAAATACTACCCACAACTATAACATTATATCAAATCCACACCATAATACTAAAAAAATATTTTGAGAAAATTAATCTTTATTCACAAAATTCGAGGTCTTACATTTATTGTACATTATCTTAGTCATAATATTTTTTACTGGGCTAGTTGAGCTCACCCTTTTCCTTTTTGTTCCATTTTTCTTCTCAGGATGCGAGAATATAGCGGAAAGTAGTCGGGGTGTGGAGTGATGTTCCAAGGCAGTTGTTATAGTAGTCCTCACTATTTTGTAAAATAGTGTATCAATAATTGTAATGAAGACTTATTTGATTGTGGATATTATCTAGAAGACAATATTTATATTTAAACTCACAGTTTATGTGTTGTCGTATTTTGCGCGATAATTGTATTAATGAAGTTGTAGCTGTTTCTGTACCATCTATTTGGCGACTCAGAATGGGTGGTGTATACCTATTTTGGGGGCATCACAGTTGGTATCAGAGCTTAGGGATATGGTCTCTGGCGGAGATTAGGGAATGGAACTAGGAGAGGAGAGACGAGTAAATCATTCGTTAGTGTGTCCTACCTAAGCTTATTTATCGGTCGGTCAGAATATAGGGGTATTATGTGGTATGTCAATTTCTTTAATTAACCCTTATTTTATGACAATATTTGAGAATGGCAGCTGGAAATGTTAACAATGGAGTGAATGAGATCGTGGAGACACCTTTAATTACCAACCAGGAGAACGTGCAATAGGACGACAATATTCCTCCTATAAACAACACTACCGAACAAACGATGAATGATGGGATGTTTAGAAGCTTTTTGCAGTTCATGCAAAATCAGACAAGGGAGACTCATGTACAAAATACGGGTAGAAATGATAGCAACGCGCGGCTTGTCACAGCTAAGGAGTTCAAAGAGTTGGGACCACCAGAGTTTTTGGGAAAGCCGGATCCGATAGAGGCGAAAACGTGGGTTAAGAAAATTACCAAGATATTTGATGTCTTGGGATGCAAGGAGGAACAGAAGGTTCCATTCGCCACCTTTATGTTCCATGGTGAGGCAGATTACTAGTGGAAATCTGTGAAGCGTACCCAGCCTGCTGCACTCAATATGTCTTAGGAAGCGTTCCAAAAACTATTTAATGATAAGTACTTTCCTGAAAGTATTCGTTATATGAAGGAGGTAGAGCTTATTAGACTGGAACAGAACAACATGACAGTGTCCCAATGCAAGGCTAAGTTCGCAGAGTTATCCAGGTTTGCACCTCATTTGGTAGAGAATAAGGAACGTATGACACGAATGTTCTTGAGAGGTTTGAAACCCAAAATTTGTTAATACCTCATTTCTCATAAATTTTGTCTGTATTCAAATGTAGTGAATAGAGCTCTGTTATTGAAGCGGGATTATGAGTCAGTTCAACCGAAAGAGAACGACCAACAACACGATAATAATCGTATCAGTGGCAACGACCATCAGAACAATGATAACCATCGTGGAGGAAATTATCAAGCCAGAAATGGTAACCACTTCGGTGGTAATCATGGCCAAGATAATAGGAGAAATGATTTAAGTGAAAATTTCAAGAAGACAAGATTTAACGATGATGGGAAGACATCGGCAGCAGCACCATCACCAACAACAAATTCTAGGGGTGGAGAACGACCGCTAGTTAGATGCTACAGATGCGGAGAGGAGGGACATATAAGTCCAAATAGTTCATAGCCTTCCAAGGTATGTTTTAGTTGTGGAAAAGATGGTCACATAGCTCGATTTTATCCTATAGCCAAATCAAGTCCAGCTGGGACAGTGGCACCAAAGGCGGATACGGACAAAACAAAGTCAGTGGTTTCAATAAGAGCATTTTTCGTGACTTCTCAAAAAGCGAGTAACCCGTGTTAGTTAATTATAAACTCTTGAAAAGTATATACCTTATTAGATACTGGTTCTACCCATTCTTTTATCTCTCCTACTTGTGCTCAACGTTTGAACTTGACTCCGGAGAAATTAGACTTCAACTTATCTGTTGAAACTCCGTTAAGAGAAACTTTCATTACATCTACAGTTTATAAATCTTGCTTGATTCAAGTTGGCACCATCACATTACCTGTTGATCTTATCTCTTTAAAGATACTTTCATTTGATGTGATTTTAGGAATTAATTGGTTAACTACTCATCATGCCAAAATTGATTATTTTTATAAGGTTGTTAGTTTTCATATTCCTAACCAACCTGTTATACGAGTTCAAGCAACCAAACCACTAAAGTCAATCATTGTCATATCAAGCCATAAAGTCATTCGTTTATTAAAAAACAGATGTCAAGCTTTCTTAGCCCATGTCATAGACTTGAACAAAGATACATCAGATTTGAATAATATTTTTATTGTTAGTGAATTTCCTAACGTATTTCCTGAAGAACTTCCTGGCCTACCCCCAGAGCGTGATATCAAATTTTGTATTGATCTTGAACCCAGTACAAAACCCATTTCTAAAATCTCATATCAAATGGCTCCTATTGAACTTCAAGAGTTAAAAACCCAACTACAGGAGCGGGTACCCGAGCCTTTAACTGGTGACTTCCTTTGTAGAATGCACCAAAGCCAGACTCTCCATAATGGACGCTATATTTATGTGGTGGTAAAATAATAGGTGCCATTATGACGTGCTATCCAAGATTGGGATATGAGTCACAGTTGAGAGCAACCTACGTCAGTAATCGAAATACGTAGCTTTCTAGGCTTAGCTGGTTATTATCAGAGATTCGTGGAAGGATTTTTTCGAATTGCCACTCCATTAACTCAGCTGACTCGTAAAGATATAAAATTCAGATGAAGCGAGGAATAACTGAGCCCTATTCACAACATCTGAATACAAACACAGTTTATGAGAGATAAGGTATTGATGTATCTCAGGTTTCAAACCTCTTAGAAACATCCGCGTCATTCTCTCCTCATTATCAACCAAGTGGGATGCAAACCGAGATAACTCGGCAAACTTAGCTTCGTACTGCGCCACGGTCATATTGTTTTAGTTAAGCTTGATGAACTCTACTTCCTTCATGTGACGAATACTTTCAGGAAAGTACTTATCGTTGAACAATTCTTGGAACTTCTCCCAAGACATCTTTAGTGCGGCAGGTTGAGTACGCTTTACAGATTCCAACCAGTAATCTGCCTTTGCTCGCAACATAAAGGTGGCAAAGGGAACCTTTTTCTCCTCAGAACATCCCAAGACATCAAATATCTTATTGATCTGCTTTATCCACGTCTCTGCCTTACGTGGTTTTGGCTCTCCAAAAAACTCCGGTGGTCCCAGCTCCTTGAACTGCTTAGCGGTGACCGTCCGAGAGTTGTCAGTGTTTCCACCTTCATTTTGGACAGGAGCTGCCCTCGCCTGATGTTGCATGAATTGCATTTAATCTCTGAACATCCTATCGTTCATCATTTGAACGTTGTTTTTTACCTGAGGATTATTGTCCTCTTGTTGCACATTATCCTGGGTATTAATCTGTGGTGACTCAACGGTCTCATGTGCTTCATTGCTTATCTCAACATTTTCGGATGCCATTTTCAAATACTGCCACAAAACAAGGGTTAATTAACATATCATATATTATCCCTATACTCTGACCGACCAATTAAATACCAAATAAACTTAGGTAGGTCATACTAGCGAAAGAATTTTCTGTCTCTACCCTCCTAGTTCTTG
Source organism: Panax quinquefolius (assembly GCA_020205615.1). Taxonomy (NCBI): domain Eukaryota; kingdom Viridiplantae; phylum Streptophyta; class Magnoliopsida; order Apiales; family Araliaceae; genus Panax; species Panax quinquefolius. Next base: position 88,091,508 of record CM035168.1, read on the forward strand.
TCTCACATCTCAGCCAAGGATCATATCCCTAGGCTTTGATACCAACTGTGACGCCCCCAAAACAGGTATACATCACCCATCTTGAGTCGCCAAATACATGGTACAAAATTTAAATACAACTTAATTATACAACAGTTGTGTAAAATACGACAAAACATAATCTAAGAGTTTTAATAAGAATATTGTCATCTAGACAATATCCACACTCAATGGAGTCCTCATTATATTTATTGTCACACTATTTAACAGAATAGTGAGGACTACTAATGCTATCATCTGGACCATCACTCCGTTCCCCGACTAGTCTCGGCTACGTTCTCATTTCCTGAAGAGAACAGTGAAAGAAAAGGTGAGCTCAACTAGCCCAGTAAGAAATATTATGACTAAGATAATGGAGAATAAATTATCATTAGCCTTCAACAATGTTAAACTGATTGAATATAATAGACAACAAGTTTAACTACAGCGGAACAAGCAATCCATTAGAAGAGTCAAGTAGAGCATAAAATCTACTATATTCTATGATTTAAAAGTTTTTCATCAACTTTATCATTTGACTCGACAATAAATAAAATTGAATCATCCTCGCATCACGGCCAAGGATATTCATGTAATCATCAATGGTCATGACTATACCGAATAATCCTCGGTCATAATCACACCAACAACTGTCCCATCAATGAACTACGACAGCCAATGAGGATCATTACCACATCATTCGTCACATTATGGTCATGATTATACCGAATAATCCCTGGTCATAATCATACAAAGTCCATCTATGCACGTAAGCCAAAGATGACTTTCATTACAATATAAGAATGAGGATGATGACAATGACATAATAATTCAATAAAACAAGTTCAAGGTTAACTTTTAAAGATTTATAGATTAATTTATCCAGGAACCAATAACGTCCAAATTGTCAACATGATACTGCTTTGTGGAGAAAAATTCAAGAATGCTCAGAAGAATATTTCCATGAAAAGATACTAGATGAAGGGAAAATATCCAAGATATTCTACTAATTTCATGGAGTATAGAAGCCAAAACTTTAACCAACTGAGTATAATAGAATATATGAAGCTATGAAGTGGATTTTTTCCGCCATGCGGTAATCCACGTAGATGCATCATTTCACAATTTAATAAGGAATGAATCTGAAGGATCATTCACCATGCATCTGTAATCAACATAGAAAGGTTATTCAAATGAATAGTAAAGAATAGAATAACGAAGAATTCACGGGCGATGCGTAATCCGCATGCATGTGTTATCCCAACAAAATAATAAAGAATAGAACCAGTCATGCGTAATCTTGCGCATGCATGTGATATTCAATGTAATAATAAAGAATGAAATAACAACAGAATTCACCAAGCATGCGATAGACCGCACAGACAGGTTATTTCAACAGAATAATAAAGAATTGAACCAGGTCATGCGTAATCCGCATAGACAGGATATTCCAACAAAATAATAAAGAATAGAATAACAACAGAATTCACCAAGCATGTGATAGACCGCACAGACAGGTTATTCCAACAGAATAATAAGGAATGGAATAACAGAAGAATTTCACCATGTATGCGGTACTTCGCATAGACAGGTTATTCCAACTACGACAATACTTCCGTTGTGGGGTCCACCAATGATTGTGTCGTCGTACGAATATTTCTTGTTAAAATGAATATTTCCCGACCAATCGAATATTATATAATCACTTGCTTACTTTGCAAAATTTGTAAATATTACCCACAACTATAACATTATATTAAATCCACACCATAATATTTAAAAATATATTTCGAGAAAATTATTCTTTATTCATAAAAGTTGGGGTCTTACACGTTGAGTAGAAGATTATATGCGGGTACGAGTGCGATATTTTCAAACACAAAGACCCATTTTGTATAACTTACAAATGATAGAGATAGAGTTAAGGACTCTAGGGACCCATGTGATGATGTCAAATATACGCGTAGAACCGACTTTAATTGATAAAGTTAAGGTTACTCAAGCCACAGACCTAGAGCTGATGAATATGAAGAAGAAAGTATAAGAATATGTTACTCCAAAAGTAAGAGTCGATGAAGAGAAGAAATCTCAACCCTCGATTTGTTGGTCCATTTGAGATTCTTGACCGAGTAGGAACTGTGGCCTATAGACTTGCATTACCGCTAAGTATGTCGCGTGTTCATAACGTATCGATGTTACGTAAAAATGTGAAAGACCAGAACTACATTATTGAGTTAGAACCAGACGAGATAGCCGAAGATTTAACGTACGAGGAGGTACCTGTCAAGATCTTGGATAGGAAGAAGCATGTCCTACGCACAAAGGTTATACCACAAGTCAAAGTTTTGTGGTATTGAGGAACCATGCTATTGAGAAAATGACCTGGGAATTGGAATCGAAAACAAAAGCGAGGTACCCACACCTATTCGAAACACCATGTACGTACATCAGTTTCGAGGACGAAATTTCATAAGGAGGGGAGATTGTAAGACCCCAATTTTTTATAAATAAAATTGAATTTTCTCTATTCATTATATTGAAATAATAAGGTGTTAATTTCATATAATGCTTTAGTTATGGGTGAAATGTGCAAATTTTGCAAAATAAGCAAGTGGTTATAAAATATTCATTGTTGTTGGAGAATATTCGTTTGGTCGTGGAATATTCTTGTTGTCGGGGAATAATCGTACGACGACGCAGTCATTTGTGGGCCCCATAACTGAAAATGGTCAGATGAAGAAAATGAAAAGTTTGAGTTTTTATAAATAACGATGTAGTTATTACCGTTAACACTGTTGGAATACCTGGTGGTTAAAATACAATAATACGCGTGGTTGCACAGTAGCACAAGGTATTACATAGTATTTTTGGATCGTTGATTCTTACGTAAGAAGGCAGTACTCAATAATTGTTACAATAATTATTTTTCAATATTTTATTTTATTGAGTTAATAATTGCTACGTTGATATTTTATATTATTGTTGTTTCAATAATTATCACTGCACAATATTTTCCATTATTAAACCAATAATTCATATTATTTGAATAATATTATTAGATAACATTATTGGCAATATCTAAGAAAGTTCTGTCTAAGGAAAGGGATTTGGTCACCTAATTGCGCGCCAATAAGGAGAAATCCTTATCGGAAAGCCCCCTCTTTCCTGAGAATGACCTGGTTGTCATAATTGTGATTCTGTAATATTATTTGTGAATAATTAATTATTGATTTATATGATATGGAAATAATTATTTTTATGTGGATATAAATGAAGGAATTAATGTTGAGGTTGTGAGACCCCAAATTTTATGAATAAAAATTTAAATTTCTCGAAATATTTTTTTTTGAATATTATGATGTGGATTTGATATAATGTTATAGTTGTGGGTAATATTTAGAAATTTTGCAAAGTATGCAAGTTGTTATATAATATTCGATTGGTTGGAGAATATTCTTTTTATAAGGGAATATCCGTACGACGGCACAATCATTGGTGGATCCCACAACGGAGGTATTGTCGTATTTTAAAAGCGACGAAATTATCTTTTATAAAATAACGGTGAAAGTGTTCTTTGTTAAAAGCTGTTGAACTACTTGGTAGTAAAAGTACGATGTCTGGCGTGGTTGCGTAAGTAGCATACGGTATTGATTATTGATGCTTACGTAAGAAGCCACTCAGTTATACTCAATTATTGCTACAGTAATTGTTGCATCATATCTCTCATATTATTGATTCAATTATTGTCATGGTATCATCTGCATAATATGTTATATTATTAAATCAATAATTGAGACGACAAAGTTATTCATATTAATATTTGCAATATTGACAATGTCTAGAAGTTCTGTCAAGGAGAGATTTGGTAACCTAATTGCGTGCCAATAAGAAGAAATCCTTATCGGAAAGCCCCCTCTTTCCTGGGAATAACCTAGTTTTTAAATATTGTGAATTATAATATTAATGATAAATAAGTTTGTGTTGATTAAAGATGAAATGGATAGTTCCATTGTGTTGGAATTATTAGTGTTAGTGAAAATCGACATTTATTTCGATAATAATTGATGTCTGGAGGTTATATTGACCAATCGGGTATTTAACCGGATAAATGAGCAATTAATTGCTATTAATTCACAAGATTATAACTATTGTTCACATGTGTGTACTATTGATTTACATTTTTGTACTATTAGGGGAGGTGGTGCAAGATTGATAATACTTGCATGACTAAGTTAAAAATGGAGGTATAGATGGAGGTACTATACTGTAATTCGTATTTTCACATGTCCAGAACTATTGATTCACATGATTTACTATTGATTCACATTATTTACTATTAGGGGAGATGGTGCAAGTTTGATAATACTTGCAGGACTAAATTAAAAATGAAGGAAAAGAGGAAGGTATTATACTGTAATATTTCGAGCCCCAAAACGTGCAATTATCGAAACTATATTTTCCTATAAATAGAAGCTCATTCTTCCTTCATTTCTCACCAATTTACTAAAGCTATAGAGCAATTATTATAGATAAAAATTTAGAGAGAAAGAAGAAGAGAAGTCTGCTACCTCACTATTCTAGTATCCAGTCTTCTTTTGAGGTAAGGGGTATTATTTCTTTCGTATTCATGAAGAGAATTATTTTCGTTCAATATTCTTAAGGGGTATTATTTCTTTCGTATTCATGAAGAGAATTATTTTCGTTCAATATTCGTAAGAGGTATTATTTCTTTCGTATTCATGAAGACAATTATTTTCGTTCAATATTTGTAAGGGGTATTATTCTTTTGTATTCATGAAGAGGGTTATTTTCTTTCAATACTCATAAGGGTTGTTATTCCATTCTTTATTATTATGTTGAAATAACTTTTGTCATCTGAAATCTGCATACATGGTGAAATTCTTCATTATTCCATTCTTTATTATTCATTGGAATAACTTTTTGCAATCTTGATCTATCGCATGCCAGTGAATTCTGTTGTTATTCCATTCTTTATTATTCATTTGGAATATCACATGCATGCGGATTACGCATGACACAGTTCCATTCTCTCGTATGCGGAGTTACGCATGACACAGTTCCATTCTTTATTATTCTATTGGAATAACTCATGCATGCATGGATTACGCACTCTCGTGAATTCTTCATTATTCTATTCTTTATTATTACATTGGAATAACTTGTCATGTGGATTACTGCATGCATGGTGAATGATCCTTCGTATTCATTCCTTATTAAATTGTGGAAATGATGCATCTACGTGGATTACCGCATGGCGGCAAAAATCCACTGCGGTTTCATATATTCTATTATACTCGGTTGGTTAAAGTTTTGGCTTCTATACTCCATGAAATTAGTAGAATATCCTGGATATTTAAACGCTTCATCCAAAGATCTTTTCATGGAAATATTCTTCTGAGCATTCTTGAATTTTACTCCACAAAGCAGTATCATGTTGACAATTTGGACGTTATTGGTTCCTGGAAAAATTAATTTATAAATCTTTAAAATTTATCCTTGAACTTGTTTTATTGAATTATTATGTCATTGTCATCATCCTCATGCTTATATTGTAATGAAAGTCATCTTTGGCTTACGTACATAGATGGACTTAGTATGATTATGACCAGGGATTATTCGGTATAATCATGACCGTAATGTGACGAATGATGTGGTAACAGTCCTCATTAGCATGTAGTTCATTGATCGACAGTTGTTGGTGTGATTATGACCAGGGATTATTCGGTATAGTCATGACCATTGATGATTACATGAATATCCTTGGTCGTGATGCAGGGATGATTCGATTTTATTTATTAAGCCGAGTCTCAAATGATAAAGTTAATGAAAACTTTTAAATCATAGAAGATAGTAGATTTTATGCTCTACTTGACTCTTCTAATGGATTGCTTGTTCATTATGAGCTAAACTTGTTGTCTATTATATTCTATCGGTTTAACATTGTTGAAGGCTAATGATAATTTATTCTCGCATTATCTTAGTCATAATATTTCTTCTTGGGCTAGTTGAGCTCACTCTTTCTTTTCACCGCTCTCTTGAAAATGAGAATGTAGCCGGGACTAGTCGGGGAACGGAGTGACGGTCCAGATGATTGCATTAGTAGTCCTCACTATTCTATTAAATAGTGTGACAATAAATGTAATGAGGACTCCATTGATTGTGGATATTGTCTAGATGAAAATATTCTTATTAAAACTCTTAGATTATGTTTTGTCGTATTTTACATGACTGTTGTATAATTAAGTTGTATTCGAATTTTGTACCATGTATTTGGCGACTCAAGATGGGTGATGAATACATGTTTTGGGGGCATCACAGAGGTGTTTTATCAGTATTTTGTCAGAATTGAGGTATTAAAAATCGTCCGTATGTGAATTTCGGGCATTTTCTGTTCGGAATTTGTAAACACTTTCTTCTACAAAGTTGTAGAGAATTAAATTTCCTATGAAAAAGACATGAGATTCGAATTTTTCTGATAAAAGAGCTATTTATTATAAATTATTGAATTTTAAAAAATAAATATTTTTATTAAAAACATGGTGGGCCCCACTTTTGGTTGTTGTCGAATAATGTTGATTTTGGTGGGCCCCACTTGTGGTGGCTTATATTTTGGTCAAGAAGGTGTGCGTAGAAATTTTTGTAAATTAATATTTAATTAATTTAGTCTATTTTGGCGTTCTAGCATTTTCCTATAAATGGGTGCTTAGTTAGAATTGAAAATCACACCAGAATCTGAAGTTTTCTCTCTCTACAATATCGAGCGTATTTTTGTGAGTATTTTGATACTTTGAGAGTTGCTATTCAGTGCAAGTTTCTTTAAGCATTATATTCAAAATTTCAGTTGGAAGTACTATTCTTTTGAGGTAAGAGATGTTATTTTCTTCGTAAATGTTGTTATTCTTTCAATATCATTATACCAAAATATTAGAATGAATTTTATTGTGAAATTTTTACCTTTTCGTGTCTGTGCGGGTTACGCATGACCTGGTTTCATTCTTTATTATTCTGTTGGAATAACACATCTGCATGCGGATTACGACACCTGGTGAATTCTTCTGTTATTCCATTCTTTAATATTCTGGTGGAATAACCTGTCTATATGGATTACCGCATCCATGGTGAATGATCCTTCGTATTAATTCCTTATTAAATTGTGGAAATGATCTATCTACGTGGATTACCGCATGGCGGGAAAAAATCCACTTGCAGTTTCATATATTCTATTATACTCAGTTGGTTAAAGTTTTGGCTTCTATACTCCATGAAATTAGTAGAATATCCTGGATATTTGCGCTTCATCCAGTATTTTTTCATGGAAATATTCTTCTGAACATTCTTGAATTTTATTCCACAAAGCAGTATCATGTTGACAATTTGGACGTTATTTGTTCCTGGAAAAATTAATTTATAAATCTTTAAAATTTATCCTTGAACTTGTTTTATTGAATTATTATGTCATTGTCATCGTCCTCATGCTTATATTGTAATGAAAATCATCTTTGGCTTACATGCATAGATGGACTTGGTATGATTATGACTAGGGATTATTCGGTATAATCATGACCGTAATGTGATGAATGATGTGGTAACAGTCCTCATTGGCATGTAGTTCATTGATGGACAGTTGTTGGTGTGATTATGACCAGGGATTATTTGGTATAGTCATGACCATTGATGATTACATAAATATCCTTGGTCGTGATGTAGGGATGATTCGATTTTATTTATTAAGCTGAGTCTCAGTGATAAAGTTGATGAAAAACTTTTAAATCATAGAAGATAGTAGATTTTATGCTCTACTTGACTCTTCTAATGGATTGCTTGTTCCGCTGCAGTTAAACTTGTTGTCTATTATATTCTATCAGTTTAACATTGTTGAAGGCTAATGATAATTTATTCTGCATTATCTTAGTCATAATATTTCTTCTTGGGCTAGTTGAGCTCACCCTTTCTTTTCACCGCTTCTCTTGGAAATGAGAATATAAAAGGGACTAGTCGGGGAGCGGAGTGTGATCATTCAAATGATAGCATTAGTAGTCCTCACTATTTTGTTAAATACTGTGACAATAAATGTAATGAGGACTCCATTGAGTGTGGATATTGTCTAGATTACAATATTCTTATTAAAACTCTTATATTATGTTTTGTCGTATTTTACACGACTGTTGCATAATTAAGTCGTATTTGAATTTTGTACCATGTATTTGGCGACTCAAGATGGGTGATGTATACCGTTTTGGGGCGTCCACAACAGGTATCAAATCTTAGGATATGATCCTGGTGAGATGTGAGACAAGAACTAGGAGGGAGAGGCGGGGAATTCCTTCGCTAGTATGACCTACCTAAGTTTATTTGGTATTTAATTGGTCGGTCGAGTATAGGGATAATATGTGATATGTTAATTAACCCTTGTTTTGTGGCGATATTTGAAAATGGCATCCAAAAATGTTGAGATAAGCAATGAAGCACATGAGGCCGTTGAGTCACCACAGATTAATACCGGGATAATGTGCAACAAGAGGACAATAATCCTCGGGTAAACAACAACGATCAAATGATGAGCGATGGAATGTTCGGAGGTTTTATGCAATTCATGCAACATCGAAGTAGGGCGGCTCCTATCCAAAATGCGGTGGAAACACCGACAACTCTCTGACGGTCACCGCTATTAGCGATTCAAGGAGGGACCACGAGTTTTTTGAGAGCCAAAACCACTTAAGGCGAAGACGTGGATAAAGCGAGATCAACAAGATATTCGATGTCTTGGGATGTTCCGAGGAGCAAAAGGTTCCTTTTGCCACCTTCATGTTCTGGCGAGGCGATTCTTGGTGGGAATCAGTAAGCGTACTCAACTGCCGCCAGACCAAGATGTCTTGGGAGAAGTTCCAAGAACTGTTCAACGACAAGTACTTTCCTGAAAGTATTCGTTACATAAAGGAAGTAGAGTTCATCAAGCTTGAGCAAAACAATATGACCGTGGCGCAGTACGAAGATATGTTTGCTGAGTTATCTCGGTTTGCGTCCCACTTGGTTGATAATAAAGAGAGAATGACGTGGATGTTTCTAAGAGGTTTGAAACCCGAGATACGTCAATACTTTATCTCTCACAAACTTTGTTTGTATTCAGATGTTGTGAATAGGGTTCAGTTATTGGAGCGCGATAATGAGTCAACCCAACCAAGAGAGAGCAGTCGACAAGTCGATAATACCAGCGGTAGCAATCATCGAAGTGGTGACAACAAGCGTGGAGAGAATCAACATGCCAGAAATGGTAATCACTTCGGTGGTAATCATGGCCATGACAATAAGAGTGGACATTTCAAGAAGAGGAGATTCAACAATGATGGAAAGACCTTAGCACCAGCACCTGTTGTTAAGGAAGGAGAACGACCGTCGGTCGTATATTACAAATGTGGAGGGGAAGGACACATCAGCCCAAACTGCGCGATGTAGTCCAAAGGGTGTTACAATTATGGAAAATAAGGTCACCTAGTCCGATTTTGTCGTGCACCAAAGTCAAGTCCAGCTGGGATGGAGGCATCAAAGGTGTCCCATACAAGACAAAACCGGTAGTACAAGGGAGAGCGTTTGTCATAACCTCCCAAAAATTGAGGAATCCGAACGAGGTGATCACGGGTAAGATAATCATAAACTCTAGCGAAGTTTATACTTTATTTGATACCGGTTCTACCCATTCTTTCATTTCTCCTACTTGCGCTCAACGTTTAAATTTGACTCCGGAGAAATTAGACTTTGACTTATCTGTTGAAACTCCGTTGGGAGAAACGTTCATTTTATCCACTGTTTATAAGTCTTGTTTGATTCAAATCGGTAACCGCACGTTACCTGTCGATCTTATTTCCTTAAAAATACTTGCATTGGATGTGATTTTAGGGATTGATTGGCTAACTACTCATCATGCTAAAATTGATTGTTTTCGTAAGGTTGTTAGCTTTCATATTCCTAACCAACCTATTATCTTGAATTCAAGAACCAAACCACTAAAATCAGTCACTGTCATATCAAGTCATAGAGCTATTCGTTTATTGAAAAATGGATGTCAAGCTTTCTTAGCCCATATCACGGATTTAAATAAAAATACGTCAGATTTGAATGATATTTCTATTGTTAATAAATTTCCTGACGTATTCCCTGAAGAACTTCCTGGCCTACCCCCAGAGCATGAAATTGAATTTTGTATCGACCTTGAATCCGGTACAAAACCCATTTCCAAAGCCCCATATCGAATGGCTCCTATTGAACTTCAGTAGTTAAAAACACAACTATAGGAATTGTTAGACATTGGTTTCATTTATCCTAGTACGTCTCCTTGGGGTGCTTCTGTTCTATTCGTGAAGAAGAAAGATGGAAGTATGCGACTTTGTATTGATTATCGGGAGTTGAATCATGTCACCATCAAAAAAAGGTACCCATTGCCTCGCATTGATGACCTGTTTGACCAGTTGCAAGGAGCCAAATTCTTTTCAAAAATTGATCTTCCTTCTGGATATCATCAGTTGAAGATTAAAATTGATAAAATTCCAAAGACTGCTTTCAGAACTCGGTACGGGCATTATGAATTTCTAGTCATGTCTTTTGGATTGACTAATGCTCCTGCTGACTTCATGGACACGATGAACCGAGTATTCAAGGAATATTTGGATAACTTTGTGGTCGTCTTTATTGATGTCATCCTCATATACTCCAATACCCGTGAAGACCATGAGCAACACTTGAGGCTGATACTCCAAAAGCTTCTTGAAAACAAGCTATATGCCAAGTTGAAGAAATGTGAGTTCTGGCTTGAGGAAGTTGCAATCCTTGGGCACGTGATATCAAATCATGGAATATCTGTTGACCCGGTAAAGATTGAAGCAATTCAAAGCTGGGAGCAACCTAAGTCAGTGACCGAAGTACGTAGCTTTCTCGGCTTAGCTGGTTATTATCGGAGATTCGTAGAAGGGTTTTCTCGAATCGCTACTCCATTAACTCAGCTAACTCAAAAAGATACAAAATTCGGTTGGAGCGAGGAATGTGAAAAAAGTTTTCAAGAACTCAAGAGGATACTCATTTCAGCACCTGTTCTGACAATACCATCTGGCTAGGAGGGATTTGTCATCTACAGTGATGCTTCAGGCAAATGGTTAGGATGTGTTTTCATGCAACATGGGAAAGTCATAGTCTATGCCTCACGATAACTCAAAGAATATGAGAAGAATTATCCTACTCATGATCTAGAGTTGGCAGTAGTCGTTTTTGCGGTTAAGATTTGGAGGCCTTACCTGTATGGAGAGAAGGTGGAGATCTATACGGATCATAAAAGCCTCAAATATTTCTTCACTCAAAAGGAACTCAACATGCGGCAACGACGTTGGCTTGAGTTGTTAAAAGATTATGATCATACCATCCAATACCATCTTGGAAAAGCGAACGTAGTAGCTGACACATTGAGTAGAAGATCATATGCGGGTACGAGTGCGATATTGTCAACGCAAAGACCCATCTTGTATGACTTACAAAGGATGGAGATAGAGTTAAAGACTCCAGTGACCCATGTGATGATGATGAATATACGAGTGAAATCGACTTTAATCGATAAAGTTAAAGCTGCTCAATAAACTCCAGGGACCCAGACCTGGAGCTGATGCGTATGTGGAAGAAAGTGCAAGAAGGTGTTATTTCAGAAGCAAGAATAGATGAAGAAGGAATACTTCGAGTCAACTCCAGACTTTGTGTTCCTAATGATTCTGACTTGAAGTATAAAATCATGATGGAGGCGCACAACACACCGTTTGTAATCCATCATGGGAGTACCAAAATGTATCGTGATCTTCGACATACATTTTGGTGGAGCAATATGAAGAGAGAGATAGCGGGGTTTATCTCAAGGTGTCTAACTTGTCAATGAGTCAAGGCGGAGCATCAACTGTCAAAAGGTCCATTGCAACCACTTGAAATTCCTGAATGGAAGTGGGAGCACATTACCATGGATTTCGTTACTGGTCTTCCCAAGGTTTCTCAAGGCATATATGCGATTTGGGTCATTGTTGATAGATTGACCAAGTCTGCTCATTTCTTACTGATACGAGAAACTTATACACTTGAACGTCTTGCTAGTATGTACATAAACGATATCGTAAGATTGCATGGTATGCCAGTATCCATAGTTTCTGATCGAGAATCACACATTATTAGATAATTACTAAGAATTCAATATTTTACCACAATCATTAATAATTAATTAATATAACAATTAACAATTAATATTACTTAATTGCGCACTTTATTTCATAGTTCATTAATGTCACATACCCCACATAATTGTTCTATCTTATTTTCAAAGTAGAAAAAATTAATTTTCTCAATCGACCATTGGCGTAGTAGCTACCAAATGGTTTATCTTTCTTTGGAGACCCAGTAGCAATTGCTAGTTCGTTCTGACAAAGGCAAGACTGGTTTAGCTTCAGCCCGTGTTAATTTTCAACGCTAAATTCATTTTATACAACATGAATTGATGTCCACAAAGGTGTTACTACATGTCTATGAGTGTATTGATTACTTATATGAAATCACATAATTATTCACGATTAATCTTCCTAATTCCCGTTTCAACTCTCTTAGTGAATTCTCTCGTTTCACATTATGCCACACAAGGCATTTCACAATTCTCATTGTCACATCACACTTCTTAATACGCATTGGCCTAATACGAATCAATTGAATTAACCAACTCACAAAACATCAACACTTATATTCACATAAATATTATTTCCATTAATATATTCATTTAATGATACGTGGAAATTCTCAGGTATTACATTTATGACCAATGAGATTTGGTCATCAGTCAATCCACATACTAGTCTCAATGCATCATTGTTGTCCCATCAACAATGATACTCGACTAGGGACTTTTAAGAATAATGATACTAATTATAATTATATAATCTCATATTCAAGTCACATACTTGAAACTATATTATTTGTATCACTATTCTAAGGAATTTTGTTATGTTAACATTTATATAATGAAGTAAATAAAACCATAATAAAATTATTCATTTATTCAATCAAATATAATATCAAAATATTAAGCAATTATATCAAATAATTGGCCTCTAGGGCACAAACTCTAACAAAAATAAAGCCATAAAAATCTACAACGGAACCTAAAATAAATAAATAGTTACTTAAGATTTGTCATGTTTATGTTGATTAGCAAACTGTACAAGCATAAGGAACCTCCAAAATAAAGCTGCAAAATCTAACAAATTCTTTGTGCACTGTAAATGTGAAGAACAGTGTTCTCCCAAATTGAGATAGACTAGCACATATGTACTATAAACAATAAATTTTAACTTGGGAAAAATATGCAACAAGATGCATACCAAGCAGTCAGTTTGTCAATGATCACATATATTCAATGCTTTGCGAGGTAACAATTTATCTATATAATGAACCAACTTCATTTAAATACCAATTAGGGTATAATAACAAAAATCCCTTAAAGTATCCTTCCATTTTAAAAGCTCAGACCTAGTGTTCCAATCTGTTATGAACTTCCATCAAGTTTTACTAGACGTTAAATTAATAAAAGCCACGAACTTTACTGTACTTACAACACGAGGGTCAGCGATTGATGCCAAGGAGGAGTCATGTATGATTGAAATAATGGGGACCATGAATGCCCATGATCCTCCATCCTCCAATCACAGTAGGCAACCAGGTTCCGAATAGTGTTTGTATTAGTGTATTAATTCCTCTAACAAATAACAAAGTTTGTACTACCCTCACCTTGTCATTCTGAACACAAAGATACACATCATATTATAAAAACAAAATGATATATGAGAGAGTCAGTTTAGATGGACCATAATTCATAGAACTGCAAAATAAATCATACAAGAAAGAACAATATAAAAAAATCTACACAAAAACAAAACAAAGTAGTTTACGAACAAAAATGGTGAGAGCGAAAAACTCAAATCAGTACCTATAACTCAAATCAGTACTCTTATGCAAAGTGCAAACCACACAAGTGAAGGGACTAAACAAGTTGCATCATGTTGCAAACTCCAAATAGAAAATGACAAACTAAGGGGAGATATAATGCAAATGCCCAAGAGGTAAGAACTTGCAAGTCAAAACTCTGATAACCATGAGGAGTTTAAAATTACTCTAAAAGCTTAAGCACTTAGTGAATAGACCAATAACATATATCCTGCCTTAAAACAAGTACCTATAATCTTCTACTAAGAAGACTATTTTAGTCTCCAGGTGTAAGAATACATGATAACTCAGTTATGGGGAAAATATAATACAAATAAATTTAACGAAGAGAGGAGAGAAAAAGAGGAAACTTCGTTCAACAAATAGTCCTATATTATTAAGAGACCAAGAAGTAATATCTGGTAATTTCGAACTTTAAAAAATACTAAGGGAATTCTCAAGGAACCAATTGTATACTAAGGGAATACTTTCAAGTGTCTTTTTATATAGCCATGTGCGAATCAGTGACTGTATATATATGTGTAATACTAATCAAATGATGAATTAAAGCTAAATAAAGAATTAAACAAAAATTAATTGTGCCACGATTGTTGCAGAAGAACAGAGGAACAATTGTGGTGAAAAAACTCATTAAAAATTCACCAAATCGTAACATCACTTTTAAAGGGGTCACATAAACCCTAAAAATCATTTGACGTCAAACCCTTACCGAATCGAAGAGTGAATCAAGGAGGTCTGAAATAGAAGTCGAGATCGAAGTCGAGATTGAACTGATGAGTGTTTGTATTGGTCTGAAGTCGCGTTGGTAATCGCAGCGGCGGTGGCGGCAGTGGTAGGGGTAATACGAGAGGAGAAGCCCTTATACAATTGGGGAGGAGATGGATTTCAATTCACTCCATACGACCAAATACTATCATCTGCGGTTGATGATTCATACTTAGTTGGTATGTTTAACAATAATTAACCCTATAGGTTTTTACATCCTGAGTTTTTTTAATTATGTATAACATTTTGTTGTGCATAACCAGATGTTATTGGACAACTACCTGCGACGGGGAGTGTTAAAATCAGTACAAGCAATGGTAAACAGAGCAAGAGAGTTAATATTAAATTAATTGATAACAGGTAAATTTTTATACTGTACGAACACTTCTTTTATTAATAGCTATAATCATTTAAATTAATCTTACATTGTATATTTCTAACAGTCATAATGTATTGAGCTGCACCTTGTGGGATGACTTTGCAAACCAAATTTGTTCCTTTGCTGAAACAGATAATCAAAAAAATATTATAATATATTGTTTTACAGTTTGCAAAAATCAAGTTCTGGAAAGGTACTAATATGTGTTTGTATGAAAAATATCTTTTCAAATATATGTTTATTAACTATGCAATATTTGCCATTACATAGGTACATCAGCATTATCCAACTCAATGTTCGGTTCGAGACTTCTTATAAACCTGAGGTTGTTAATTTTAAAAATAAGTATACTGTGTTCTTCTTTGAACCCCTTATTAAAATCTATTACTACTACAAATTAATTTTCCCTTTAACTACAATCACTATTGTCTATCAGCACGTGTGATGCCAATTCCGATAAAACTACAATAACTAATTTATCCAGCCAGAGCGTGTGAGACCCCAGATTTTATGAATAAAGATTTAAATTTCTCAAAATATTTTTTTTGAATATTATGGTGTGAATTTGATATAATGTTATAGTTGTGGGTAATATTTATAAATTTTGCAAAGTATGCAAGTTGTTGTATTATATTCGATTGGTCGGGGAATATTATTTTTGTCGGAGAATATCCGTACGACGACACAATCAATGGTGGACCCCACAACGGAATTATTATCAGAATGAGAAAACGACATAAATATTTTTATGAAAATAACGGCAGAAGTTTTACCGTTAAAACTGTTGAACTACCCTGTAGTAAAAGTACAGTAATACGCAAGATATTTGATGTCTTGGGATGCTCAGAGGAGCAAAAGGTTCCCTTCGCCACCTTTATGTTGTGTGAAGAGACAGATTACTAGTGGGAATCTGTAAAACGTACCCAGCCTGACGCACTCAAGATGTCTTAGGAGAAGTTTCAAGAGCTGTTCAACGACAAGTACTTTCCCAAAAGTATTCGTCACATGGAGGATGTGGAGTTTATCAAGTTAGAGCAAAACAATATGACTGTGTCGCAATACGAGGCTAAATTTACGGAGTTATCCCGGTTTGCATCCCATTTGGTCGATAATGAGGAGCGAATGACGCAAATGTTTCTAAGAGGTTTGAAACCCGATATACGTCAATACCTCAATTCTCACAAATTGTGTTTGTATTCAGATGTAGTGAATAGGGCTTAGTTATTGGAGCGCGATAATGAACTAGCCCTACCAAAAGGCAACGATAATAATCGTACCAGTGGCAACGGCCATCGGAACAATGATAACCATCGTGGGGGAAATTATCATGCCAAGAATGGTAACCACTTCGGTGGTAATCATGGCCAAGATAATAGGAGTAAAAATTTCAAGAAGAGGAGATTCAACAATGATGGAAAGATGTCAGCACCAGCACCTGTTGTTAAGGAAGGAGAACGACCGCCGATCGTATATTACAAATGCGGAGGGGAGGGACATATCAGTCCAAATTGAGTGATGCAGACCAAAGCATGTTACAATTATGGAAAAGAAAGTCACCTAGCCCAATTTTGTCGTGCACCAAAGTTAAGTCTAGCTGGGACGGTGGCACCAAAGGTGGATACGGACAAAACAAAGTCGGTGGTTTTAGAAAGAGCGTTTTTTCGTAACTTCTCAAAAAGCGAGTAACCCGAATGAAGTTAGCATGGGTTAGTTAATTATAAATTCTTGCGAAGTCTATACCTTATTGAATCTGGGGTTCTACCCATTATTTTATCTCTAAACTTTATATTCGATGTTTAAATCTAACTTTAGAGAAGTTAGATTTTGACTTATCGATTGAAACTTTGTTAGGAGAAACCTTCGTTACATCCACTGCTTATAACTCTTGTTTGATTCAAATCGACACTTTCACGTTACCTGTCGATCTTATCTCTTTGAAAATATTTGTCTTTGATGTGATTTTAGGAATTGATTGGTTAACTACTCATCATGCTTTTCGTAAGGTTGTTAGCTTTCATATTCCTAACCAACCTGTTATGAGAATTCAAGCAACCAGACCACTAAAGTCAATCATTGTCATATCAAGCCATAAGTAAAGAGCCCCGATCCTTTCGCTGGTGACTTCTTTGTGTGGAAGGCACCGAAGCCAGACTATCCGTAGGGGAAATTGTGAATGACGATGGCAAGTTGATAGGTATCAATGTGACGTACTATCCAAGTCTTGGATGAGAGTCACAGTTTTGAATGATATTTCTATTGTTAATAAATTTTCTGACGTATTCCCTTAAGACTTCTTGACCTACCCCAGAGCGTGAAATTGAATTTTGTATTGACCTCAGTATAAAACCCATTTTTAAAACCCTTAAATATTTCTTCACCTAGAACGAACGTATTATGCGCCAAAGATGTTGGCTCGAGCTGTTGAAGATTACGATCGTACCATTTAATACCATCGTGGAAAAGTGAACGTGATAGCTGACGCGTTGAGTAGAAGATTGTATGCATTTACGAGTGCAAATATACGAACCTACGTGAAGATAACGAATATATGATTAGAACTGATTTTACTCGATAAAGTTAAAGCCGCTCAAGCTACAGACCCGGAGCTGATGAACACGAAAAAGAAGGTTCAAGAGGGCGTTATTCTAGAAGTAAGAGACGATGAAGAGAGAAAATCTCAACCCTCGATTTTATTGGCCCATTTGAAATCCTCGATTGAGTAGGAACTGTGGCCTATAGACTCGTTTTACCACCAAATATGTTGCGTGTTCATAACGTTTATCACGTACTGATGTTACGTAAATATGTGGACGATCTGAACCACATTAATTATTTAGAACCGAACGAGATAGCGGAAGATTTAACGTATGAGGAAATATCTGTTAAAATCTTAGATAAGAAGGATTATATTCTACGCTCAAAGGTTATACCTCAAGAGTTATAATCTGACGAAATGTCCTCATTTGTTCGGCATACCAGGTACGTACGTAAATTTCGAGGGCGAAATTTCATAAGGAGGGGAGATTGTGAGACCCCAGATTTTATGAATAAAGATTTAAATTTCTCAAAATATTTTTTTTGAATATTATGGTGTGGATTTGATATAATGTTATAGTTGTGGGTAATATTTATAAATTTTACAAAGTATGCAAGTTGTTGTATTATATTCGATTGGTCGGGAAATATTATTTTTGTCGGGGAATATCCGTACGATGGCATAATTATTGGTGGACCCCACAACGGAATTATTCTCGGAATAAGAAAATGACATAAATATTTTTATGAAAATAACGGCAGAACTTTTACCGTTAAAACTGTTGAACTACCTCAGTAAAAAGTACGATAATACACACGACTGCTGAGAATAACTTTCTGCATGCGGTTTCGCATAACTTTGGTTCCATTCTTTATTATTACGCTGAGAATAACTTTGTTTGTGCTGGGTCTAACGCATGCATGGTGAATTCTTCTGTTATTCTATTCTTTATTATTCTGTTGGAATAACCTGTCTATGTGGATTACCGCATGCATGGTGAATGATCATTTGTATTCATATGAATAGTATTTTCATTTAAAAGGGGTTTCTGCTAGGGGCAGTTTCATAATTTTTCTGACCCTCAAAAATTCTGGAAAAATTTGAAATGATAATTTGATGATTTTTCTAGATTATGTCCAAAAATGGCGATTTTTGGATGTATAGATTAAGAGTTATGGATTTTATGGGAAAAGACTATTTTAAAAGTAAACCCTTATAACTCTTTGTGGTTAACTCCAAAATTGATGAAATTTTTATTGGGAGTACATATATATAGCAGGAGTATACCCTGTAAATTTTGGAATTTTTGGACAAAAGTACAATTTATGATAAATGTCTAAATATTCGGCAATTTTGGCCATATAAAAAATAGTAAACAAATTTTAAAAATTTTGAGAAAAATAAACGTTTAATATGGGAGTATATTATGCTAAATCCCAGAAAAGAAATATTTTTGGGACTGATTTGGTATTTTTCATGAAAATAAACTAGTTATGAGTAAATGAATTAAATATGTTTTGTGAAGTAACAAAATTGAAAAATAGGATTTTATGGCTTGGGAATCCTATATAGGGTATATGCAGATTTCTGATAAGGGATTTGATTATTGGTGATGAAATCTTATGAGTATGGCATTTTTGAATGATTAAATATATTATTTGGTAAAATATAAATAATTGAAATAAATTGTTTATAAGTTTAAGAAGTGATTAAAATATTGTTATAATATTAATAATATTAGATGATGAGTTTATTAAGTGGTTGATAATATTTGGATAAATTTAAAGTCTTTAATATTTATCCTTTTTTTTGTTTGATTAATGCTTATATCATTGTTATCATCCCCATGCTTGTATTATGATGAAAGTCATCTTTAGCTTACGTGCATAGATGGACTTGGTATGATTATGATCAGGGATCATTCGGTATAATCATGACCTGTAATGTTATAAATGATGTGGTAAAAGTCCTCAGTGGCCTGTAGTGCATTGATGGACAATTTTTGGTATGATTATGACCAGGGATTATTCAATATAGTCATGGCCATTGATGATTTAATGAATATCCTTAGCCCGTAGTGCAGGGATGATTCGATGATGTTGTTTATTTATTAAGATGAGTCTCATTGATAAAAATTGATGAAAACATTTTTAAAACATAGAAGATAGTAGATATCATGCTCTACTTGACTCTTCTAATGGATTGCTTATTCCGCTGCAGTTAAACTTGATGTCTATTGTATTTTATCAGTTTAACATTGTTGAAGGCTAATGATAATTTATTCTGCATAATATTTTTTACTGGGCTAGTTGAGCTCAAATTTTCTTTCACCGTTCTTCTTGAAATGAGAATATAATGGGACTAGTGGGGAAGCAGGGGTGACGGTCGTAAGATAGCATTAGTAGTCCTCACTATTCTGTTAAATAGTGTGAAAATAAATGTAATGGGGACTCCATTGAGTGTGGATATTGTCTGGATGACAATATTCTTATTAAAACTCTTAGATCATGTTTTATCGTATTTTACACGACTGTTGTATAATTAAGTTGTATTTGAATTTTGTACCATGTATTTGGCGATTTAAGATGGGTGATGTATACCTATTTTGGGGGCGTCACAGAGCGTATTATCTATTACAGATGAATTCCTTCAAATCTGTGATAGAAAAACTCTTGAGGAAATACGGGATGCAACAGAGGTAAAACCATTTTTAAAACACCTTACATCTTTCACAACATTTACTAATTTTCTGTTGTTCTTTTTTTACACTCTAAGAGTCATCATGTGTGGTACTTGCTACTATTCTGTGTATAGAAACCGAATATAATTGGTTTTACAATTCCTGCAAAAAATGCCGTAAAAAAGTAAAACCAGACAGCGGAAAATATTGGTGTGATAAATGTTTTAACCATGTTAATTCTGTTACACCGAGGTATTGTGATACAGTATTTTGTTATATGTTATATCTACCTTATATTCATACTTTGTTAACTCTGTTAATATTATCTAACTTTGTAAATGTAACTTTTAATTGTAGATTTAAAGTTCAAGTTAAAGTAATGGATGATACGTCCAATGCATCTTTTGTTCTATTTGATCATGAAGCCCAACACGTCATAGGAAAGTCATCTTATGAATTGAGGGAACAATTGATTAAGGTAAAATGTAAATATAAAAACACATTACATATTTACAGTATACAGTCTTAACCTTGTGTACATAACTGTTGTTAATTCATGTTTTTTAAATGCGTTAAAGGATGGAGACTCTGATTTTTTTCCAGATGAACTCAATATATTATTACAAAAGAGGTTCCTTTTCAAAAGACATATATCATCTTATAATTTGAAGGCAAATTATGCGACATACACAGTTGCTAGGATGACTAACGATGAAACAATAATTGAATCCCTACACAAGTATATGTGATGAACCTCAGGTAATATCATTTGGTCGATGTTGAATCCTACAATAAATTTGTTTATACATATGAAAAAATAATTGAATCCTACACAAGTTTAATTCTGTTACTATAGTCTATACAGGGTGAGTCAATGCTCGATGTTGTCAACTGCGTCACACCTATAAGCAAAAGGCCAATACATTTAATCAGCGATGATGATGTACAAGGATCTCAGTCAACTGATGTTGAAACTTCAACCAACAAAATGCAAAAGAAGATCAAAATCGAGAAAGATGACAACTTTACTGCTTCAAATTAAATTAATTCATTATCTCATTTTACTACGTATCTTGGTTATTTTAAATATTAAAAACTTCTAAATAAATTTAGTCTGATCATCTTTGAGTTTTTAATTTGGATTATTTGGATGTTCTGTGTGACATGTATTTGGATTATTTTCTTTATTTTCTTTATACATGTTCTGTGTGACATTTATGTCCTTCGAACATTTCACTTTTTCCCTTTTAGATTATCTGATATGCAAGAATGAGATATAGTTTCAGGCATGGACAACTCAAAATGGAACACTTTCCTGCACATGTTAGTCCAATTCGGACGTGAGTAGTTTCTATATGTCATGTCATTTAGGATGTGACCCTCTTAATGATTGTCTTTAACTCTTTTTTAACTTTGGTTTCAGGGTCCTGGAGGTATCACTATTAATAATACCACCAATAACTTGATTTTTGGTATCTACAATGTGCCAATGACTCCATTGTATTACAAAATTGTTGTTGAAAATCTTAATGATTATCTTATTGATAATGGATATTAGTTAATTTGGTAAGATTTTTTTGTCACATTTTTCTTTCTTGGTGTCATTACATGTTTTTGCCTAATTATTTGCTTTTAAATGCTTGGAGTAAAATGATGATACAAGTATTTGAGGGTGTGTATCACTATTGGTAATGACAGTGATTGGTGCTTTAAAGGCAATGTCTATGCTTTAAAAAAAATTTAACACTGTTTTCGGAATCTAAAATCTTATTATGTTTGTCACGTCTTTTGAACCTGTCAGGATGTCCTTTCAAAATGATACAATTTTTCCATCTAGACCACCTGATCAAGATTCACTCTCTTTTGGACTCGACTTCTACAGTAAAATAAATCTACGAATTCACTCTCATATCTTTGCATCTTTCTATTTTATGTAATTTTCACTCAAAACACCTTAGCAGCTTCACAAGCTTTAGCCAGTTCAAGGTGATATTATATATTTTAACATACGTAAGCAACATGTATTTAGGTCATTGATTGTTAGTTGCTATCCTGAATGTTGGTGAATCTTATTACTATGTTACAGAGATGGACTGTGGATAGGTGGTAAGAAATGTCTTCAGACATAACATTCTGCTTTTGGGTTAAATTTCTTGTGCATCTCGCCCTTGGAGGCATGCTTCAATTTTATACCCTTCAAAATTCAGCTTAAAACCATTATGAGGCAATTAAAAAATCATATGGTTATTGCTGATGTAAATTTGATTGATGAACTTTGAAGCTTTTCTCTTCATCTAGGGTTTCCCTTTCCAGACTTATCTACTTCATTGAGTTGTGGTTTATAAGTTGATGACTAAACTTACCTTTGCAGAACAATAAGGTTCATGCTTCATCCCCCTAGGGATCCAGGCCTCGAGTGAATGACCATCCCCCTAAAGTCACTAATGCGGTATTGTTTTGATTTACAGTAATATGTTCTCAATTGTCCGTTAAATTTGTTTTATATATAAATATTTAAAATAAGGTTCTTTTAAATGGTTTTGCAGCTAAAGACAAAAACAAAAGTCCAGATCCTTAAAAATACTAGGGACTGCTCATTTCTATTATCGGATGATGCAGAGCTTCCAGATCCTAATAAAAACCCGCCGCCTCAAAATGTAGTCGCTTCCAAGACCAGGTGTGTTCTTTGCTTAAATGTATCTGTTTGCTTTTTTTTTCTAAAGACCCGAACATGTTATTTTCATTGAGAAAACTTATACAAGTTTTTTGGTGATGTTGAAGAGGCAGATTGGCTCAAGTGCCACATAAGAGAAAGCAGTTATCTAGCAATAATGATAAAAGGGTGTGTAATGGTCGCGATGAAAGGATATTTGTGCCTACAGCTAGGCAGATACAAGCTAAAGTGGGGCCTCAAAAATCAACTTTTGTCAGTAAGCCGATGACATCAGTGGACTATCGAAAACTACATGTTAGCAACAATGGGAGTAACATGACCGACCTCAGGCTCCAAAAGCCTTACCTACAAATGTTCCGATGACTTCTACAGAGAAGAAGATTATTCCATCAGTGGGCAAAAGGCATTTAATTGAATGGATAAAGTCGAGAGTTACCTAATAGTCGGTAAGTTAGCTGTGCTTGAATTCCATTTAATTATTTTTTAGAATAGAATTAAGGAGATAAATTCAATTTAATTGTTGAGCCGCATGCCTTTGTTGGGGTTAAAAAAAAATACTCCGTACATTTGGTTAATAGCGATTCATTTCTTTAAAAGATTTCCTAACAAATCATAATAATAAACTGTTTTGTGAGGTCTCATTAAGAGATTCCTTCTTACTTTAAACATTGCTCTAAGAATCTGGATAGTTTCACATATGTTGGTTGCTGTGGAATCCTTTTCCTTTCCATTATAATTTTTTTTTGGCTTTTATCTGTGGATCCTTTTGAAGATAAAGTCACAAGTTCTAGAGATTGAGATTTATTACAGAATTGTAAAAGGGTGACTCTCTCAGTCCCAAATGATAGCCCACATTCAAAATCAATGTACAAATTAATATTTAATTTGTGATATTGGACATTGATTATGTCCCAGTCAATTTTTATGGTTAACTTTTTTATATATATAAAAAAAGTAGACTATCTTTCTAGGATGGATGAACTGAGTATACTGATTACATAAACTTGTTTATAATAACCTGCTCATGATCCAGGTAAAAGTTATTTGGATTGTCCACATCATCAGTGATGTCTGACTATCTTTCTTCATGTACAGGTGTTATTTCTAATTTATCATTATTTTGCTGCATCAGAAATTTATAATGCTATTCGAATTTTTATTGCTGCATATGTGTGGATACTGTATTTGAGAACTTTTCATATTATTAAATCCGCAAAGATTTCAAGCCTTGCAAGGATTGCTAAGGTACATGGTTTCTTTTTAGACCTTTAGATTTTATTCCAAGTTCTCTCATTTTATGCTTCTGGTGGCATCACTTCTCTTTTACAGATGATGTGGAGGCTTAACTTTCTGGTGTTTTTATTGATGCATTGTTGTAAGAACCCAACTTTTATGAATAAAGAATAATTTTCTTGAAATATATTTTTGAATATTATGGTGTGGAATTGATATAATGTTATAGTTGTGGGTAATATTTATAAATTTTGCAAAGTAAGCAAGTGGTTATATAATATTCGACTGGTCGGGGAATATTCATTTTACGGGGAATATTCAAATTACTTACGACAAATCATTGGTGGACCCCACAACGAAGTATTGTCATAGTTGGAAACTATGAAATTAGCTTTTTATATAAAAATAACTTGAAAAGTGTTACCGTTAAAACCGTTGAACTACCGGTAGTAAAAGTATAGTAATACGTGTGGTTGCATAGTAGCACACGGTATTGATTATTGATGCTTACGTGAGAAGTCACTTAGTTATACTCAATTATTGCTACGATAGAATTGTTTTGCATCATATCTCTCACATTATTGATTCAATTATTATCACAGTATCATCTGCATAATTTATATTATTAAATCAATAATTGAGATGGCAAAGTTATTCATATTATTATTTACAATATTGACAATGTCTAGAAGTTCTATCAAGGAGAGGTTTGGTCACCTAATTGCATGCCACAATAAGGAGAAATCATTATCGAAAAGCCCCTCTTTCACGTGAATCGACACGGTTTGTTAAATATTGTGAATTATAATATTAATGATGAATAAGTTCGTGTTGATTAAAGATGTAATGGATAGTTCCATTGTGTTGGAATTATTAGTGTTAGTAAAAATCGACATTTATTTCGATAATAATTGATGTCTGGAGGTTATATTGACCAATCGGGTAATTAACCGGATAAATGAGCAATTAATTGCTATTAATTCACATGATTATAACTATTTGTTCACATGTGTGTACTATTGATTCACATTCTTGTACTATTAGGGGAGGTGGTGCAAGATTGATAATACTTGCATTACTAAGTTAAAAATAGAGGTATAGTTGAAGGTACTATACTGTAATTCAGATTTTCACATGATTATAACTATTGATTCACATGATTGAACTATTGATTCACATTATTTACTATTAGGTGAGGTGGTGCAAGTTTGATAATACTTGCAGGACTAAATTAAAAATGAAGAAAAAGAGGAATGTATTATACTGTAATATTTCGAGCCCAAAAACGTGCAATTATCGAAACTATATTTTTCTATAAATAGAAGCTCATTCTTCCTTCATTTCTCACCAATTCACTAAAGCTATAGACCAATTATTATAGAGAGAAATTATAGATAGAAAAAAGAAGAGAAGTCTACTACCTCACTATTCCAGTATCCAGTTTTTCTAAGGTAAGGGGTATTATTCTTTCGTATTCATGAAGAGAGTTATTTTCTTTCAATACTAGTAAGGGTTGTTATTCCATTCTTTATTATTATGTTGGAATAACCTGTCTATGCGAAGTACCGCATACATGGTGAAATTCTTCTTTTATTCTATTCTTTATTATTCTGTTGGAATAACCTGTCTGTGCGGTCTATCGCATGCCTGGTGAATTTTGTTGTTATTCTATTCTTTTTTATTCTGTTGGAATATCCTGTCTATGCGGATTACGCATGACCTAGTTCCATTCTTTATTCTGTTGGAATAACCTGTCTGTGTGGTCTATCGCATGCTTGGTAAATTCTGTTGTTATTACATTCTTTATTATTCGTTGAATACCACATCGTCATGCGTGTTACGCATGACCGGTTCCATTCTTTATTATTCTGTTGGAATAACTCATGCATCTGCATTTGATTACGACGTTCTGGTGAATTCTTTTGTTATTCCATTCTTTACTATTCTGTTGGAATAACCTGTTTATGTGGATTACCACATTCATGGTGAATGATCCTTCGTATTCATTCCTTATTAAATTATGGAAATGATCTGTCTACGTGGATTACCGCATGGCGGGCAAAAATTCACTTGCAGTTTCATATATTCTATTATACTCAGTTGGTTAAAGTTTTGGCTTCTATACTCCATGAAATTAGTAGAATATCCTGGATATTTGCGCTTCATCCAGTATCCTTTCATGGAAATATTCTTCTAAGCATTCTTGAATTTTACTCCATAAAGCAGTATCATGTTGACAATTTGGACGTTATTGGTTCCTGGATAAATTAATTTATAAATCTTTAAAATTTATCCTTGAACTTGTTTTATTGAATTATTATGTCATTGTCATCATCCTCATGCTTATATTGTAATGAAAGTCATCTTTGGCTTACGTGCATAGATGGACTTGGTATGATTATGACCAGGGATTATTCGGTATAATCATGACCGTAAAGTGACGAATGATGTGGTAACAGTCCTCATTGGCCTATAGTTCATTGATGGACAGTTGTTGGTGTGATTATGACCAGGGATTATTCGGTATAGTCATGACCATTGATGATTACATGAATATCCTTGGCCGTGATGTAGGGATGATTCAATTTTATTTATTAAGCTGAGTCTCAGCGATAAAGTTGATGAAAAACTTTTAAATCATAGAAGATAGTAGATTTTATGCTCTACATGACTCTTTTAATGGATTGCTTATTCCACTGCAGTTAAACTTGTTGTCTATTATATTTTATCAGTTTAACATTGTTGAAAACTAATGATAATTTATTCTGCATTATCTTAGTCATAATATTTCTTACTGGGCTAGTTGAGCTCACCCTTTTTTTCACTGTTCTCTTCAGGAAATGAGAACGTAGCCGGGACTAGTCGGGGAACGGAGTGTCCGTCTAGATGATAGCATTAGTAGTCCTCACTATTCTGTTAAATAGTATGACAATAAATGTAATGAGGACTCTATTGAGTGTGGATATTGTCTAGATTACAATATTCTTATTAAAACTCTTATATTATGTTTTGTCGTATTTTACACGACTGTTGCATAATTAAGTCGTATTTGAATTTTGTACCATGTATTTGGCGACTCAAGATGGGTGATGTATACCTGTTTTGGGGGCGTCACAGTTGGTATCAAAGCTTAGGATATGATCCCCGGCCGAGATGTGAGACAAGAACTAGGAGGGAGAGACGGGAATTTCTTCGCTAGTATGACCTACCTAAGTTTATTTGGTATTTAATTGGTTGGTCGAGTATAGGGATAATATGTGATATGTTAATTAACCCTTGTTTTGTGGCGGTATTTGAAAATGGCATCCGAAAATGTTGAGATAAGCAATGAAGCACATGAGACCGTTGAGTCACCACAGATTAATACCCAGGATAATGTGCAACAAGAGGACAATAATCCTCAGGTAAACAACAACGATCAAATGATGAACGATGGAATGTTCAGAGGTTTTATGCAATTCATGCAACATCAGGCGAGGGCGGCTCCTATCCAAAATGTAGGTGGAAACACTGACAACTCTCGGACGGTCACCGCTAAGCAGTTCAAGGAGCTGGGACCACCAGAGTTTTTTGGAGAGCCAAAACCACTTAAGGCGGAGACGTGGATAAAGCAGATCAACAAGATATTCGATGTCTTGGGATGTTTCGAGGAGCAAAAGGTTCCCTTTGCCACCTTCATGTTATGAGCGAGGGCAGATTAATGGTGGGAATCAGAAAGCGTACTCAACTGCCGCAGACCAAGATGTCTTGGGAGAAGTTCCAAGAACTGTTTAACGACAAGTGTGACGCCCCCAAAATAGGTATACATCACCTATTCTGAGTTGTCAATACATGGTACAGAAACAATTACAACTTTATTATTACAACAAGAAATCGTGAGTTTGAATACAAATATTATCTTCTAGATAATATCTATACTCAAATAAATCCTCATCACATTTATTGATACATTATTTTACAAAATGGTGAGGACTACTAAACAATCCTTTCTAAAACCTTCATTCCATACCCCGACTTGCAGTACTCGCTATATTCTCGCCTCCCGAGAAAAAAATGGAACAAAAGGAAAAGGGTGAGCTCAACTAGCTCAAGAAGAATATTATGACTAAGATAATATACAACAAATTATCGTTAGTCTTCAACAGGAAAAATATAATAGAATACAATAGACAACAAATTTTAAATCAATATTCGCAGCTGAAATAATAATTCATTAGAAGAGTTAAGTAGAGAATGCAAACTACTATCTTCTATGTATGAATTTTAAAGTTCATCGCCTATCTTTTATCCCCGTAACATCAATCAATATACATCCGAATCAAATATTCATCTTTTGCACTACAAAAGCCAAAGATATTCATCACTGGTCATGTTTATTTAAACACTGCTCATCTTTGCACTACGGCCAAAGATATTCTTCAGAATCATTCATCTTTGCACTACAAAGCAAAGATATTCTTAAGAAATCATTCATCTTTGCACTACAGCCAAAGATATTCCATAATATCATCATTTAAGACCGAGGATGATGAAAATATTTTTTTTTAAAGAAACGAATCCAAAGAAACAAAATGACAAGGATTAAGGATTAAGGATTCGTACTTGGTTTTATCCACGTCCAAAAATACCTCAAAAATAATCATAGTGGTGTAAAATTCAAGAATGATCAAAACATGGATACAATCAGAAGTTAGTATCCGTAATAGATGTTTTGACGAAAAAGAAGAAATTTTATTTTTCTATGAATAATACCAGATATCGTGAATAGTCCGATATCGTGAATAGTAACTCCGACACCAAAAGATAGAAATTCCACAAAAACATCTTCACGCTTCATAGAATAGTACTCGTGAATAGTAACTCGTGAATAAGAACTCATGAATAGTAACTCGTGAATAGTAACTCATGAATAGTAACCCATGAATAGTAACCCCATATGAAAAAGTTCAAAATTTGATAAAAACTTCAGATCAATATTTCAAAGATAATGATATTGAAGAAATAATATCATTACTGAAAAAAAATAATATCCCTTACCTCGAAAGATCAAGATTTCTTAATTTTGAAACACACCGATATATAGTCAAGGGAACTTGCACCGCCTAACAATACTCAAAGTATACTCAAAATACTCACAAGAATACGCCGATAATATAGAGAGAAAAACTTCAGCTTTACGGTGTGATTTTCAATTCTAACCCAAGACCCTATTTATAGAAAATTGCTTAAACACCAAAGCGTAAAATTTAATAAATAATTAATAAATTCCTACGCACCCAAAATCTGATTCAAACCATCAGCCACCAAGAGTGACTCACCTTGCCTAACTCAAAAAAAATGTTTTTCTTATTAAAATATTTAAAACTTCAAAATTAATTATTTCGAGCTTGAATTTCAATAATTCATAATAAATAGCCCTTTCATCGAAAAATTCGAATCTCGCGTGTTTTTATAGGAATTTCAATTCTCTACAACTTTGCGTAAGAAAGTTTTTCAAATTCCAAATAAAATTGACCAAATCCACAAACGGGTGATTTTACACAGTGCTATAATCAAATTTCAAATAATAAATGGGGTCCAATTTACATGTTTAACATGTTTTAAACATTTATTGCAACAAAATACTCTTCCTCCTCGTATACTCATATATCCCACATTATCGTTGTAAAAATATCACCATTATTATATTATTAAAATATAATAATATATTTAAATGAATTATTTTATCGTAAAAAGATAAAATTTCAATTTTCAACAATTGTCACATTAAACTTTTTCTCCATCTATATCCACATAAAATCAATATTTTCCTCATCATATAAATCAATAATTAATTATTCACAAATAATATTACGTAATCACAATATCGACAACCGAGCGCCTCCTGTGAAAGAGGGGCTTTCCAATAAGAATTTCTCCTTCATGCCAAGTGATTAGGTGACCAAACCTCTCCTTAGACGAACTTTCTAGACATTGCCAATAATTTTATCTAATAATATTATTCGGATAATATGAATTATTGCTTCGATAATGAAAAATACTTGTAAAATGACAATTATCAAAACAACAAAGAATATAAAATATCAACGCAAAGAATTATTAACTCAATAAAATAAAATATCGAATAAAGAATTATCGTAACCATTATTGAGTAGTGCCTTTAATAATTGGTGCAATACTGTGCAATCTTCAAACAACAACGCCAGACATATTCTGTGTTTTAACCAATTCGGTATTCCAATAAGGTTAATTCAGTAATAACTACGCCTGCTTATTTTTAAACAACTTATATTTGTCGCTTTCTTCATCCAATCGCTTTCCATTATGGGGCCCACACATGGTCATACCGTAAATGCGAATATTCCCATTAAGATTTAATATTCCACATGACCAAACGAATATTCCCTACAATAATGAATATTTTATAACCACTTGCTTATTTTGAAATATTTGCGTATTTAACCCTTAACTATCCACATTAATCAAATCAACCCTTACTATTTCAAAATAATAAATAAAATAAATTCCTTTTTATTTAAAAATTTCTCGGTCTTACAACCTCCCTCCTTATGAAATTTCGTCCTCGAAATCGGCGTGACGACTCAGTGTGTTTCAAAAGGTGAGGATACCTCGCTTTCATTTCCGCTTTCCAATTCCTGTGTCATTTCCTCTATAGCATGATTCCTTCACAAAACTTTAACTTGTGGTATGACCTTTATGCGTAGGACATGCTCCTTCCTATCCAAGATCTTGACAGTACCTCCTCATACGTTAAGTCTTCTACTATCTCGTCCTGTTCTAACTCAATAACGTGGTTCGGTCTTTCACATATTTACGAAAGTACGATATGTGAAACACATTATGAACACGAGACATACTTTGAGGTAACGCAAGTCTATAGGCTACATTTTCTACTCTCGGTCAAGAATTTGAAATGGACCAATAAATCGTGGATTGAACTTTCCTCTCTTCCCAAATCTTGTAACTCCCTTCCATGGAGCAACTCGCAACAATACATGATCCCCACATTAAATTCCACCTCCTTTCGATGAAGATCCGCATAACTCTTTTGTCGATCTTGTGCCGCTTTGTATACGTTGTCGAATCATTTGGATCTTTTCTGAGTCATATCGTATTAAACTCGGTCCCAATAATGTTGCTTCACCCACCTCATCCCAACATATTGGAGAACGACATTTTCGGCCCATATAATGCTTCAAATGGAGCCACACCTATACTTGCTCGATAATCTGTTGTTGTAGGAGAATTCCACCAATGGTAAATACTTATCCCAACCGCCTCTTGAAGTCTAGGACACAGTAGTCTTAATAAATCTTCAAGAGTTTGAATAGTCCTCTCGATTGTCCGTCCGCTTTGGGGATGGTATGCCAACTAAATCGCAAACTGCGCTCCATAGCTTTTTGCAAGCTAACCCAAAATCTTGAAGTGAATCTTGGGTCACGATCCAAAACTATGGATACAGCATGCCATGCAATCTCACAATCTCATTCACGCATAAACTAGAAAGACGCTCAAGGAATAAGTCTCCGTGACGGCAAGAAAAATGAGCAGACTTGGTTAATCTATCAACAATAACCCAAATAGCATTGATGCCTTGAGAAATCGTAGGAAGACCCGTGAATTGAAATCCATAGTAATGTGTTCCCACTTCCATTCCTAATCTCAAGTGGTTGCAACGGACCCTTAGGTACAAGATGCTCCGCCTTTACACGCTAGCAAGTTAAACACATCGAGATAAACTTTGCAATCTCTCTCTTCATATTGTTCCACCAAAATGTATGTCAAGATCACGATACATTTTAGTACTTCCAGATGGATTGCAAATGGCGTATGTGTGCCTCCATCATAATCTTGTACTTCAAATCGTAGTCGTTAGAACACAAAGTCTAGAGTGGACTCAAGTATTCCTTCTTCATCAATTCTCACTTCCTAATAGCTCCTTCTTGTACTTTCTTCTTCATACGCATCACTCCGGCCTGTGGCTCGAGCAACCTTAACTTTTTCTATTAAAGTTGGCTCTATCGTATACTTGACATCATCGCACTCGCTCCTCGCATATGATCTTCTACTCAACGCGCTACGCCTACCACGCTCGCTTTTACCGTGATGGTATTGAATAATAGTGTGGTCGTAGTCTTTCAATAGCTCGAGCCAACGTCACCGCCGCATGTTGAGTTCTTTTTTGAGTGAAGAAATATTTAAGGCTTTTATGGTATGAATATATCTCCACTTTCTCCCCATATAGATAGTGCCTCCATATCTTTAAGCGCAAAACGATCACGCTAACTCTAGATCATGAGTAGGATAATTCCTCTCATACTCTTTAAGTTGTCGCGAGGCATAAAGCTATGACTTTTCCACGCTGCATGAGAACACATCCTAACCCTTTGCTCAAGCATCATCAGAGATAACAAATCCATCCGAACCGGATGGTATTGTTAGAACAAAATAAATAAGTCTCCTCTTAAGCTCTTGAAACTTTTCTCGCATTCTTCGCTCCAAACGAATTTTGTATCCTTCCGAAGTTAGCCGAAGTTAATGGAGTAGCGATTCGAGAAAACCCTTCCACGAATCTCCGATAATAACCAAATAAGCCCAAAAAGCTACGTGATTTCATCCACCGACTTGGTTGCTCTACTTTGATTGCTTCAATCTTCACGGATCAACAGATACTCCATGTTTCGACACCACGCGCTCAAGGAATGCTACTTCCTCAAGCCGTAACTCGCATTTCTTCAATTTGGCATATAGTTGGTTTTCACGGGCCTTTGAGTACCAAATTTCAAATGGTGCTCATGATCTTCACGGCTTTTGGAATATATGAGGATGTCATCAATAAAGACAACAACGAATCGATCCAAATATTCCTCAATACTCGATTCATCATATCCATGAAAGCCGCAGGAGCATTAGTCAATCCGAAAGACATGACTAAGAATTCATAATGCCCATACCGAAGTTCTAAAGGCGCTCTTTGAATATCCTCGCCTAATCTTCAAATGATGATATCCGTAATCGAAGATCGATTTTTGAAAAGAATTGTGCCCCTTGCAATCGGTCAAACAAGTCATCAATACGAGGTAGAGGATACCTATTCTTGATGGTGACATGGTTCAATTCCCGATAGTCAATACAAAGTCGCATACTCCCGCCTTTTTCTTTACAAATAAAACAGAGCACCCCAAGGAGATGTACTAGGACGAATGAAACCAATGTCCAACAATTCTCGTAGTTGGACCTTTAACTCCTCAAGTTCAATAGAGCCATTCGATATGGGGTTTTAGAAATGGGCTTTGTACGTGTTCAAGATCAATAAAGAATTCAACTTCACGCTCGGGGTGTACCGGAAGTTCTTCTGAAATACGTTAGGAAAGTCAATAACAACAGAATATTATTCAAATTTGACGTGTCTTTATTCAAATCCATAACATGGGCTAAGAAAGCTTGACATCCGCTTTTTAATAAACGAATAGCTTTATGATTAGATATGATGATGATCGATTTTAATGGTTTAGTTGCTTGAATTGCATAACAAAGTTGGTTAGGAATATGAAAACTAACAACCTTACGAAAACAATCAATTTTGGCATGATGAGTAGTTAACCAATTAATCCCTAAAATCACATCAAAAGCAAGTATCTTTAAAGAGATAAGGTCAACAGTAAGGTAATGGTGCCAACTTGAATCAAACAAGATTTATAAACAAAGGATGTGATGAAAGTTTCTCCTAACGGAGTTTCCACAGATAGGTCAAAGTCTAATTTCTCCTGAGTCAAGTTTAAACGCTGAGCACATGTAGGAGAGATAAATGAATGGGTAGCACCCAGATCAAGTAAGGTATAAACTTCGCAAGAATTTATAAATAGCTTACCCGTGATCACCTCGTTTGGGTTCTCGATTATGACCAATACACAACAAACGCTTCTTCCCTAATCGCTGACTTTGACTTTTCTCGGGATGATTTTTTGAGTCACCGTCCCCACCGAACTAGGTTTCGCATCGCATAATCTCGAAGCGATATGTCCTTCCTTTCCACAATTATAGCATACCTTGAATCTGTAGGGCGCTTTGGACCGATATGTCCCTCTTTTCCGCATTTGTAGCATATGACCAAAGTGGTCGTTTCTCCTCCTTAGAACCAGCTTCTTCTTAAGACTGCCATCTTCACATGGTCGTTGTTAAATCTCCTCTTTTTAAAATCTCCTCCTAACTCGCTTCTTCTATTTTCGTGGCTATGATTACCACCAGAGTGGTTACCATTTCATCGTCCGTCTGCTTTTTTCCGCAGTTATCATTATTCTGTTGATCGCTATCTCGAGCACGATCCTCGTCAGGGTCCTCACCGACCGTACTCGTTATCTCGCCTAATAATTGAGCCCTGCTTACAACATCTCAATAAAGAGAAAATTTATGAGAAATGAGATATCGACGTACGCCGGGTTTCAAACCTCTAAGAAACATCCGCGCATATACGCTCCTCATTCTCCACCAAATGAGGTGTAAACCGATAACTCTGCAAACTTTGCCTCGCATCGAGACACCGCCATGTTGTTTTGTTCTAATCGATGAACTCCACTTCCTTCATACGATTTAACACTTTCGTGAAAGTATTTGTCATTAAATAGCTTCAAAACGCCTCCCAAGACATGCCGAAAAGGGGCCGATGGGGTACGCTTCACGACTCTCCACCAAGATAGTCGCTTCTCGCCACGGAACATAACATAAGGTGGCGAATGGAACCTTCTGTCTCTCCTCCGCATCCCAAGACATCGAATATCTTGTTAATTTGTTTAACCCATGTTTCCGCCATGATCGGATCCGCTTTCCTTAAATTCGTGGTCCCAACTCTTTGAATCGCTTGGCTTTGTGACAACCCGTGAATTGCTATCATTTCCTCCTCAGATTTTGAACACGAGTCTCCTCGTCTCGATTTTGCATGAATCGCAAAAAACTTCTAAACATCCCCTCGCTCATCATCTCGCTTTCAATGGTGTTGTTCACAGGAGGAACATTGCCACTGTTGCACGCTCTCCTCGCTGGTGAGTACAGGCATCTCCACTGGGTCTCATTTCCATTGTTAATATTCTCAAATGACATTCTCAAATATCATCATAAAACAAGGGTTAATTAAGGAAATCAATATATCACATAATATCCCTATATATCGACTAACTAACAAATAAGCTTAGGTAGGACACACTAGCGAAGGATTTACTCTGCCTCCCCTCCTAGTTCTATTCCCCGATCTCCGCCAGAGATCATATCCCTAAGCTCGATACCAACTCATGACGCCCCCAAAATAGGTATACATCACCTATTCTCGAGTTGTCAATACATGGTACGTAAACAACTACAACTTTATTATTACAACAAGAAACTGTGAGTTTGAATACAAATATTATCTTCTAGACAATATCTATACTCAAATAAATCCTCATCACATTTATTGATACATTATTTTACAAAATGGTGAGGACTACTAAACAATCCTTTCTAAAACCTTCATTCCATACCCCGACTGCATCGCTTATATTCTCGCCTCCCGAGAAAAAATGGAACAAAAAGAAAAGGGTGAGCTCAACTAGCTCAAGAAGAAGAATATTATGACTAAGATAATATACAACAAATTATCGTTAGTCTTCAACAGGAAAAATATAATAGAATACAATAGACAACAAATTTTAAATCAATATTCGCAAATGAAATAATAATTCATTAGAAGAGTTAAGTAGAGAATGCAAACTACTATCTTCTATGTATGAATTTTAAAGTTCATCGCTCATCTTTTATCCCTCAGAATATCAATCAATATACATCCGAATCAAATATTCATCTTTGCACTACAGCCAAAGATATTCATCACCGGTCATGTTCATTTAAACACTGCTCATCTTTGCACTACGGGCCAAAGATATTCTTCAGAATCATTCATCTTTGTACTACGTGCCAAAGATATTCTTAAGAAATCATTCATCTTTGCACTACAAAGCAAAGATATTCCATAATATCATCATTTAAGACCGAGGATGATGAAAATATTTTTTTTTTAAGAAACGAATCCAAAGAAACAAAATGACAAGGATTAAGGATTAAGGATTCGTACTTGGTTTTATCCACGCCCAAAAATACCTCAAAAATAATCATAGTGGTGTAAAATTCAAGAATGATCAAAACATGGATACAATCGAAGTTAGTATCCGTATTAGATGTTTTGACGACGAAAAGAAGAAATTTTATTTTTCTATTGAATAAGACCAGATACGTGAATAGTGTCAGATATCGTGAATAGTGTCGATACGTGAATAGTAACTCTTACACCAAAAGATAGAAATTCCACAAAAACATCTTCACGCTTACATGAATAGTACTCGTGAATAGTAATCGTGAATAAGAACTCATGAATAGTAAATCGTGAATAGTAACTCATGAATAAGAACCCATGAATAAGTAACTCCGATATGAAAAAGTTCCAAATTTGATAAAAACTTCAGATCAATATTTCAAAGATAATGATATTGAAGAAATAATATCATTACGAAAAAAAAATAATATCCCTTACCTCGAAAGATCAGTACTCTTAGCTGAAACACCGGATATAGTGCCGAAGGGAACTTGCACCGTCTAACAATACTCAAAGTATACTCAAAATACTCACAAGAATACGCTCGATAATATAGAGAGAGAAAACTTCAGCTTACGTGTGATTTTCAATTCTAACCCAAGACCCTATTTATAGAAATTGCTATAACACCAAAAGCGTAAAAATTTAATAAATAATTATTAAATTCCTACGCACCCAAAATCTGATTCAAACCATCAGCCACCAAGAGTGACTCACCTTGCCTAACTCAAAAAAAAAACGTTTTTCTTATTAAAAATATTTAAAACTTCAAAAATTAATTATTTCGGAGCTTCAGAACTTCAATAATTCATAATAAATAGCCCTTTCATCAGAAAATTCGAATCTCGCGAGTTTTTATAGGAATTTCAATTCTCTACAACTTTGCAGAAGAAAGTTTTTCCAAATTCCAAATAAAAATTAACCGAAATCCACAAACGGGTGATTTTACAGGCTATAATCAAATTTCAGTCAATAAATGGGGTCCACCGACATGTTTAACATGTTTTAAACATTTATTGCAACAAAAATACTCTTCCTCCTCATATACTCATATATCCCACATTCGTTGTAAAAATATCACCATTATTATATTATTAAAATATAATAATATATTTAAATGAATTATTTTATCGTAAAAAGATAAAATTTCAATTTTCAACAATTGTCACATTAAACTTTTTCTCCATCTATATCCACATAAAATCAATATTTTCCTCATCATATAAATCAATAATTAATTATTCACAAATAATATTACGTAATCACAATATTGACAACCAAAAGCAGCTTCCTGGAAAGAGGGCTTTCCAATAAGAATTTCTCCTCATCATGGCGCAATTATTAGGTGACCAAACCTCTCCTTAGATGTAACTTTCTAGACATTGCCAATAATTTTATCTAATAATATTATTCAGATAATATGAATTATTGCTTCGATAATGAAAAATACCGTAATGACAATTATCAAACAACAAAGAATATAAAATATCAACGCAACAATTATTAACTCAATAAAATAAAATAATCGAATAATGAATTATCAGTAACCATTATTGAGTAGTGCCTTTAATAATTGGTGCAATACCGTGTATCACTTGTGCAACAACAGCAGACACTAGTGTTTTAACCAACGGGTATTCCAATAGTGTTAATTCAGAATAACTACGCCTGTTATTTTTAAACAACTTATATTTGTCGCTTTCTTCATCCAATCGCTTTCCGCATGGGCTCCACACATGGTCGCTACTATTCAGCATTTAATATTCCCCGACAAGATTTAATATTCCACGACCAAACGAATATTCCCCGAATAATAATGAATATTTTATAACCACTTGCTTATTTTGAAATATTTGCGATTTAACCCTTAACTATCCACATTAATCAAATCAACCCTTACTATTTCAAAATAATAAATAAAGGAAATTCCTTTTTATTTAAAAATTTTGGGGTCTTACAACAAGTACTTTCCTGAAAGTATTCGTCACATGAAGGAAGTAGAGTTCATCAAGCTTGAAAGCAAAACAATACGACCGTATGCAAAGACGAAGATATGTTTCTTTGAGTTATCTCGGTTTGCGTCCCACTTGGTTAATAATAAAGAGAGAATGACGCGGATGTTTCTAAGAGGTTTGAAACCCGAGATACGTCAATACTTTATCTCTCACAAACTTTGTTTGTATTCAGATGTTGTGAATAGGGCTCAGTTATTGGAGCGTGATAATGAGTCAACCCAACCAAGAGAGAGCAGTCGACAAGTCGATAATACCAGCGGTAGCAATCATTGAAGTGGTGACAACAAGCGTGGAGGGAATCAATATGCCAGAAATGGTAATCACTTTGGTGGTAATCATGGTCATGACAATAAGAGTGGACATTTTAAGAAGAGGAGATTCAACAATGATGGAAAGACATTAGTACCAGAACCTGTTGTTAAGGAAGGAGAACGACCGTCTGTCGTATGTTACAAATGTGGAGGGGAAGGACACATCAGTCCAAACTGCGCGATGCAGTCCAAAGCGTGTTACAATTGTGGAAAAGAAGGTCACCTAGCCCGATTTTGTCGTGCAACAAAGTCAAGTCCAGCTGGGATGGAGGCATCATAGGGTGTCCTAGACAAGACAAAACCGGTAGTTCAAGGGAGAGCGTTTGTCGTAACCTCCCAAGAAGCGAGGAATCCGAACGAGGTGATCACGGGTAAGCTAATCATAAAATCTAGTGAAGTTTATACTTTATTTGATACCGGTTCTACCCATTCTTTCATTTCTCCTACTTGCGCTCAACGTTTAAATTTGACTCCGGAGAAATTAGACTTTGACTTATCTGTTGAAACTCTGTTGGGAGAAACCTTCATTACATCCACTATTTATAAGTCTTGTTTGATTCAAATCGGTAACCGCACGTTACCAATCAATCTTATTTCCTTGAAAATACTTGCATTTGATGTGATTTTAGGGATTGATTGGTTAACTACTCATTATGCTAAAATCGATTGTTTTTGTAAGGTTGTTAGCTTTCATATTCTAAACCAACCTATTATGCAAATTCAAGCAACCAAACCACTAAAATCAATCACTGTTATATCAATTCATAAAGCTATTCGTTTATTGAAAAACGGATGTCAAGCTTTCTTAGCCCATGTCACAGATTTAAATAAAAATACGTCAGATTTGAATGATATTTCTATTGTTAATAAATTTCCTGACGAATTCCCTGAAGAACTTCCTGGCCTACCCCCATAGCGTGAAATTGAATTTTGTGTCGACCTTGAATCCGTTAAAAAACCCATTTCCAAAGCCCCATATCGAACAGCTCATATTGAACTTCAGGAGTTAAAAACCCAACTACACGAATTGTTAGACATTGGTTTCATTCTTCCTAGTACGTCTCCTTGGGGTGCTCCTATTCTATTCGTGAAGAAGAAAGATGGAAGTATGCGACTTTGTATTGATTATCGGGAGTTGAATCATGTCACCATAAAAAATAGGTACCCATTGCCTCGCATTGATGACCTGTTTGACCAGTTGCAAGGAGCCAAATTCTTTTCAAAAATTGATCTTCGTTCTGGAAATCATCAGTTGAAGATTAAAACTGATGACATTCCAAAGATCGCTTTAAACTTCAGACGGGCATTATGAATTCCTAGTCATGTCTTTTGGTTTGACTAATGCTCATGCTGCCTTCATGGACATGATGAACCGAGTATTCAAGGAATATTTGGATCACTTTATGGTCGTCTTTATTAATGACATCCTCATATACTCCAAAACCCGTGAAGACCATGAGAAACACTTGAGGCTGATACTCCAAAAGCTTCGTGAAAACAAGCTATATGCCAAGTTGAAGAAATGTGAGTTCTGGCTTGAGGAAGTTGCATTCCTTGGGCACGTGATATCAAATCATGGAATATCTGTTGACCCTAAGAAAGATTTAAGTAATTCAAAGTCGGGAGAAACCTAAGTCGATGACCGAAATCGTAGCTTTCTTTCGCTTAGCTAGTTATTATCGGAGATTCGTAGAAGGGTTTTCTCGAATCGTTACTCTATTAACTCAGCTGACTCGAAAAGATACAAAATTCAGTTGGAGCGAGGAATGTGAAAAGAGTTTTCAAGAACTCAAGAGGAGACTCATTTCAAAGACTGCTCGGCAATACCATCCGCTCGAAGGATTTGTCATATACAGTGATGCTTCAGGCAAAGGGTTAGGATGTGTTCTCATGCAACATGGGAAAGTCATAGCCTATGCCTCACGATAACTCAAATAATATGAGAGGAATTATCCTACTCATGATCTAGAGTTGGCAACAGTCATTTTTGTGCTTAAGATTTGGAGGCATTACCTGTATGGAGAGAAGGTAGAGATCTATACGGATCATAAAAGCCTCAAATATTTCTTCACTCAAAAGGAACTCAACATGCGACAACGACGATGGCTTGAGTTGTTGAAAGATTATGATCATACCATCCAATACCATCCTGGAAAAACGAACGTAGTAGCTGACACATTGAGTAGAAGATCATATGCGGGTACGAGTGCGATATTGTCAACGCAAAGACCCATTTTGTATGACTTACAAAGGATGGAGATAGAGTTAAAGACTCCAGGGACCCATGTGATGATGGCGAATATACGAGTGGAACCGACTTTAATCGATAAAGTTAAAGCTGCTCAATAATTGAACCCTGTTGACAACATCTGAATAGAGAGAAAATTTATAAGAAATGAGATATTGACGTATGCCGGGTTTCAAACCTCTCAGAAACATTCGCGTCATACGTTCCTCATTCTCCACCAAATGAGGTGCAAACCCGGATAACTCGCAAACTTCGCCTCGTGTTGGGACACCGTATTTGTTTTGTTCTAGTCTAATAAACTCCACTTCCTTCATATAGACGAATACTTTCGGGAAAGTACTTGTCATTGAACAGATTCAAACGCCTCCCAAGACATGCCGAAAGCATTTGGATGGGTACGCTTCACGTAATCCCACCATGTCCGCCTCATTACTGGAACATAAAAGTGGCGAATGGAACCTTCATTCTCCGTGCATCCCAAGACATCGAATATCTTGGTAATTTTTTTGACCCACGTTTACGCTTTTAATCGGATTCGACTTTCCCGAATTCGGTGGTCCCATCTCTTTGAACTGCTTTGGCCATGACAAACCGTGCGCGTTATTATCATTTCCACCGTATTTTGTGTATGTGAGTCTCCTCGTCGATTTTGCATGAACTGCAAAAAGCTTCTAAACATTCCGCTGCTCATCATCCGATCGGTGGTGTTGTTTACAGGAGGAACATTGCTTACTTTATCAGACGCTTCTCCTCGTTAGTGGGTAAAGGTGTCTCCACTGGTCTCAATTGCTCCACTGTTAACATTCTCAGTCGACATTCTCAAATACTGCCATAAAACAAAGGTTAATTAAAGAAATCAACATATCACATAATATCCCTATATACTAACCAACCAACAAATAAGCTTAGGTAAGACACACTAGCGAAGGTTTTACTCGTCTCTCCCCTCCTAGTTCTATTCCTCGATCTCCGCCAGAGATCATATCCCTAAGCTCTGATACCAACTGTGATGCCCCCAAAATAGGTATACATCACCCATTTTGAGTCGTCAATAATAACGGGTACGTAAACAACTACAACTTTATTAATACAACATAAAAAACTCAGAAGTTTAAATACAAATATTGTCATCGAGACAATATCCATACCCAACTAAGTCCTCATTACAATTATTGGTACATTATTTTACAAAAATGGTGAGGACTACTAAAACAACTTCTAGTACCATCATTCCACACCCCGACTAGTACTCGCTACATTCTCGCCCCCTGAGAAGAAAAAAGGAACAAAAAGAAAAAGGGTGAGCTCAACTAGCCCAGTAAAGAATATTATGACTAAGATAATATAGAACAAATTATCGTTAGTCTTCAACAGGGAAAAATCTGATAGAATATAATAAACAACAAGTTTCAGATCAATATTCGCAACGAAAATAATAATTCATAGATGAGTTACGTTGAGAATGAAATTAAACTATGAATTTAAAAGTCCATCATCAATATTTTATCCCTGTAACATCAATCAATTTTCATCTTGAATCAAATATTCATCTTTGCACTACAGGCCAAAGATATTCATCAGTTGGTCATGTTCATCTCAACACCTGTATATCTTTGCACTACGGGCCAAAGATATTTATAAGAAAATCAACCATCTTTGCACTACAGGCCAAAGATATTCAGTAATATCATCTTTTAGGACTGAGGATGATGAAAAATATTTTAAAGAAAATGAATCCAATGAAACAAAAGAACAAATATTAAGGATTCGTACTTTAAACAATCCGAGTTCAAAAATACTTTATAAATAACTATAGTGAAGTAAAATTCAAGAATGATCAAAACATGGATACAATAAAAGCTAGTATCCATAATCGATATTTAGGAAAAAAAATGAAAATTTAATTTTTCGTGAATAAATAGTTAATCGTATTCGTGAATAAATATGTCGATACGTGAGTAGTCTTAGATACGTGAATAAGTAACCCCTACACTAAAAGACAAGAATTTCACAAGAAAAATCTTACCAATAATCCCAAGATAATGATATTAGAAGAAATAATATCATTTTAAAAAAATATATAACATCCCTTACCTTGAAAAGATTGTACTTCTAGTTGAATATCTGGATATAAGTGTTGAAGGAACTTGCAGATCGATAAAGAACACTCAAAGTATCAAAATACTCACAAGTATACACTCGATAATATAGAGAGAGAAAACTGTTAGGTTAGTAATATTCATGAACGCAATCAAATTGCATAAATAAGCGGAAGCGAGTAAAAATCAGAGTTTAAAATTTTACAAACCATATACCCGGATCACCCTTTATGCACAATTATTAATTAAACAAAAAGGATAACGAATAAGAATCATACCCTTGAAGATCGAGCTTCCTCAGGTACAAGTTCACCTCCAATCTATCCTTTTCGCGTTCAACTTGAATCCACCGGGTTTGGTTCCTTCCTTTGATCAACGTTAGCCACCCAAATGTTTGGCCTCTAGAGGTGATCCACCAAGGAAGAAGAAAATTCAAGAAGATGGGTGTTTTAGCTCAAACCCTAGTTTTCCTATCTCAGATAGAAAAAGGAGCGCGATCTCCAACTATTATTGAATTATTACGTATGTTGTAAAAGTCAACAACCACCCCACCCATAATAAGACTCCTCTTATTTATAGATGTGGGCAACCCACCTTAACAATTAAGGAATTGGGATTTATTTAATTAATTAAATTCTTTTAATTAATTAAGCTCCCTAATCTTATTAGGATAATTAATTAAACTCCTTTAACTAATTTTCCTTCCTAATCCAATTAGGAATAAATGAGAGTACTTATATTAAATTAATTCCTAAACTCTTTTAGAAATTAAAATAATAATAATTGTAATAATATTAATAAGACTTCTCTTATTAATTTATATTTAATATTACTAAAATATTAAATAATAATATTAAGCTATTTAATTTATTCTATCACCATAGATTAAATTAAATATACATAACATATTATTACGATTATGCCATTAACTTCTTAAATAATTATTCTTCCTTTTATGGTGTGACCTTTAGGTTCTCCATATTAAAATCGGTTGTGAATAAATCAATTAGAATAATTCTAATCTTATTTAAATAAATAAATTAAACAATTAATTTATTTAAATAAATAATATTTATTCTACAATAGGGATAAGCCTCCCTAGCGATCAACGACTTTCCAGATAATATAGATTTCAACATTAATCATAAAAGAACCTTTGAGTAAATAGTTACCATACAATTCAATCCTTCCACCATACAATGTCCCAATTAAATATAAGACATGTAATTCATCACAAGTCTTATTTTATTTAATTATATGTATTTCGACTCTTAAATGCACAACTCAAATAATACAAATTAGAAACTCCTTTCTAATTTCATTCTCGCTTGGCCAAGGACTACTGG
This sequence comes from Panax quinquefolius, assembly GCA_020205615.1. Classification (NCBI taxonomy): domain Eukaryota; kingdom Viridiplantae; phylum Streptophyta; class Magnoliopsida; order Apiales; family Araliaceae; genus Panax; species Panax quinquefolius. The sequence continues at coordinate 88,135,985 of CM035168.1, forward strand.
GTTGTCATTTATCGAATCACATAGACATTTCTCTTCTTTTAATAAGTGGTAGATTCTTTATCGATCATACATTATCTCCATGTACAACTTATTATACCCAAGCATACCCTTTGATATACCCTAAGGGTCTTAAGAAATAAGTCAAAGTATAACTCATCATACACAAGATACTATGATGATCTCAAGTCCAAGGATCACTTGTACTACTATCACTACAGGAATTCCTATTGACAGGCAAGTAAAACTCCATTAGGTATTCCTTAGCAAGCTACGTTCAGTGAACTTATTCTCTAATAAGCACCTACATACTTGCTTTAGTGTTTCCACACAAATGATCATGAGATCAATCATCCTCATCCAATGAGCAAGCAACGTATGTACCAATCTATCCGGATTCACTAATCCCCAATTTAGTAATCCAATGATTGGGAACTATTTTAGTTTTAAGCTTTCTAAGAATTTAGATCTCATTAGAATGATCATCATCATTATTCTAAAAGCATTACTTAAAACTATGGGTTTATCACATATTATAAAACAACATCATGTAGATAATTAAAAGCCTTTAATAAATTAATACTTTTCATTAATAAATGAATAAGATTGTTACAAAGTATATGCTTTATCATCAAACATGATTGGCTTATGTGTATACTACTTTCAATCTCCCACTTGCACTAAAAAGCAATCGTCATGGTAACTCATACTCTTCTTCTCTAGTGACGATTATCCTGCCAAGTTGGATAAGCTTCAGCTTAATGGATATGTAATGTTGTTCATGAGAGTCCACTATCTCTATAGTGATTTCCCATCTTTCAATGATTCTAATAATCTAATGAAAGTGCCACAACACATGTTTAGATCCAAGATGAGACTTAGAACTATTCCTAGTTCTCAGAATGAACTTTTAATCCAAACAATCAACTTGCAGCTTCATTTATAGCTATATACTTTGTTGTCTTTATCACTAAACCAAAGAACTCTTTCATTGCTTTGGAACCTTTCCAATTCATCGCACCAATCGCTCAAGGTAACCCTTTACCTTAAAGTGGATTTTTCTCGTCTTGGTCTGTCTCGAAAAACTTGAGTCTGTTAAGCCCTCTAGTTTTAATTTAGACCCACCATGAATATGATCACATCCTTAGTGCTTGGGTTAAGCACTTTAAGATATTTTTCACCGACTACATAGTGAACTTCTCCATAATATGACCGATCAACATCGTGTCTCGTATATTTCATTGCATACATGATTGTCACTCATGCGACCTCTCTTTTCATGAGTCCGTGGGGACTATTAGAGAGATACACTCCATAGCTCATCGACACGAGACATCTCTTGAGTTTGCCATGCTAAACGCGACTTTAGCATCAAATGAATATACGCCTCGGGTTAAGTTGAGCATCCTTTTGAATCTATCTATATAGATTTTATCCCTAATTAAGATACTCTTCCCAAATCATTCGTGGAGGAATGTTTAGACAACTTTATCTTTACCGATTGTAGCATTGGTATGTTATTCCTCATCCGTAGTATATCAACATATAATACTAGAAATTTCACGACGCCCCAATCGACCCTTTTGTACACACTAGAACTCTTACATCATCGTATAACTCTATTTGAGATCATCATCTTCTATGACGCTGCACCTCATCATCATCATCCATGATGAATCCATACCTCCTAGGTATCTTCTTGACTATTCCGTTTTATGATTCGGTTGTGGTACAATAGGTCTATCTACGTGTTCTTCTTATTCGACTTATAGTGTTTTGTGGTTCTTGAACTCTTCAAGATCTATTATCCTCCCACTAGCCCCTTTTAATAATAAACACCTTTATCTTAGAAGGCGCCGTGTTTCAGAATAAACACCTTTTGCTAAGTAGAATTATAGAACATATACCCTAAACTTACTTTAGGATGTCCCACAAATCAGACATGTCAAATCTTGTCCCAAGCTTATCCTTCAAACCTTTTCACATAAGTTGACAACCCCTTATCTTAACATACTTAAGATTAGAATCCTCCCCATCCATAACTTTTATGGAGTCTTCAAATGGATTTTGAGGTTACCTTTTCAGTAGATATGCGACCATTTCTAGGATATGATCCTGAAGGATACCGGAATGCTCGGTAAAATCATTATGGACCGCATCTATGTCCAACAAGGTACGATATTTCCATTCAAATACATCAATCAATTATTACGTATCGAGGCGTCCATTATGAGAAAACCATTTAAGATGATCTAGAAACTTATTTCACAAGTATTTATTCCTCGATCTAATCAAAGAATCTTAATACATTGTCAATTTGTTTCACTTCCAATTTCTTTTGAACCTTTCAAATAATTCATACTTGTATTTCAAAGAAAAATACACACATTCAACTCTTTGAATGATCATCTCCTTTTCTTATACTAATTTGTTCAATATGCAAAATTATTTTCATGTAAGTCAAGTATACAAAATTTATTAAGTAATATTCCATTTATACAAAACATTATTATTATAAATAGAACAACAATTGTTCTTAATTATAATACCAAAGATTTCATTGTCCAACAATAAAATGGAAATAATATTTTTTAACAAGAACTGGAATACAATAACAACTTATCGACTTAATAGATTTGCTTCGTAGGCATTGCTAAACTATAAGTTTCTATGGCTAATGTAACAACATTTGCTACATTTCCGCATTACATAGATTACTTATATTTGTTTAGCTTTCTACTTCGCTTGGTCCCTTCATAAATCTATATTTATGATAACCAAAGTCGGTATCCAATACCCAAGTAGAACCTCGACTTAAAAAAAAAATTTTTTTTCAATCATGAACAAAAACTATATTGTAATCCAAAACTTCACTAAGCTTCTTTGGTTAGCCTCTCGCAAGATGCTTCTCAGCTTTTTTCTAGTGTTCAGCTTATTGCAAAGGAAGCAAGCTCCTTTGCTATCCGTGACGCTTTTGTTCTTATTATCCTTTGTTTATGCCTTTCTATTTACCTTCTTTGAATCGCTTCTTCTTTTAGAAGATCCTTTGGCCCCTACCAAGAAGACTTTATCTTTCTTGGTTGAAAGTGACTCTCAACATTTTTCAATATGTTAAGCAAATCAATGAGGACCGAGATATCTAGCTTGTTCATATGAAAAATTCACAACAATTGTGAAAGGAGTCCGGAGTGAGTGCAAGATCAAATCTTGGCTCAACTCTCCATCCATGACAAAACCAAATGTCCTAATCGATCAATCAAATTGATTATGTTAAGAACTTTTTGTCTGCATTTATAGTGCCATTGGCCATTCTATATCTAAGAGCTCCTTAGATATCTCGATATCTATCACCCCACTTTCCTCACCATCAACTACTTGATGTGCGGGAATATAGTAGAGCATCCATAATTTCATGTCGACGCCAAGCTAAGTTACTCATGGATGCGAGCATGATGCATCGAGCCAATCAGTGCATCATCTTGCCACTTTCTAAAAGTAGCAATCTCTTCCTCAAAGGCATTGTGCGCAACCATTGCGAGGATAGGCGATTAAGGACATAAGATAGCTTTTCAAATACATGAGAACTATTCTCAAATTCCTTAACCAATCCGCTTAATTTGGTCCGATTAAATAGCATCTAATATGCTTGCAAAGTTGATAGTAATTTAGACATTGTAAAATTCTCAGAAATGAATTTGTAATTAACAACATTTTAACATACATTCTTTTATTAATTACCAAAATAAATTAGGTCTTGTTTTAAATTGGTATCTCCCACTATTTTCTTCAAACTATATTACCTCATTTATATAGTTCGGGCAAAAAATCTAATTAAAGATTTGCTAGTGAAAAATAAGGATCCCATTTCAAATGTATATAGCCTTGTGGTGACACAACAAACTATATATAAATAAATAGGTAGACAACTTTTGTCAATTACATCAACTATGCAACTCCTTTTCTTTTGCCTCTTAGATTATTTTGATCAAGTGGTGGCACATCCGAATCAAAATTATCCAAGTTAAGTCCAACCTAGCACTCCATATATTTAAAAAAGAAAAATATCATCCTTGTGGTGACACAACAAAATAATATTGTTCAATTTTCTTTATAAGCATCAAATGTGATAAATTAACATCTTAAATACTTAATACTTGCCTTGTGGTGACACAACAAACTCATATTAAATATTTAATACTCTATTAATTTTATCATGCTAGAAGGCTTAATGCTCGATATTCCAAATATCTTTGAACGCTTAGACTTAATATAAAAATTGAGGGGTTTGTTATTAATTTGTCTCATCTTGTTTAAATACGCATTTATATATATATATATAAAATACGCGTCATATTAATGAACATGCTGAAGCATGTTTGCATAATATATAATATATATAGTATAAGCATGCACATATAGAATACTATATTCTACCTTGATTGATTATGGACTTTTATTCTAGTTTGTTCACTAGAGCCACCAAGTGAACCAAAAGGTCAAACCCTAGGGGTGCAAGAAATAATATTTAAATATAACTATTACATTTAAACCCTGACTCCATTACAAACGGGTCTTCAAGCGCCTTTCTTTTCTTGATCTCCAATTCTTCAAAATTAATTCTAACTATTCCTATTACAAAACTATTTAAAATAAATAGAAACCTTGATCGCCAATGAGGGGAAGTACATAGAGGGAGATAGAATTTACATTAAGAAAAATTAGAGAAGACGAGGTACGCAGAATCCCATTTAATAAAACCCATACATTCACGCATCCAACTAAAATAAAATCCAATCACATCGGTCAATAGTCCATAATCAATCCCATTTATTATCATACACATCATCATACGCATCAATAAATAACATTCATCTTATGAATAATAAACATTTAATATATATATTGATATCATTTAATGGGCAAATTTAGTTAGTATAAAATCTATTTTTGAATCAAAATAAACTCCTTTATTTTAATCCAAATTTAAATCAAAATAAAACTATTTTATTTTAATTTATCCAATTTTGAATAAAATAAACTATTTTATTTTAATCAAAATCTTTAATCAAAATAAACTCCTTTATTTTAATTAATTATGGAAACCAATTCCATGTAAAAAAAAAAACTTTATTAAAGGAAACACGGATTTTCTTTCCTATTCACAAATAAACTCCTTTATTTTGAATAATATGAAATCTTATTTCATATCTAAATAAACTCCTTTATTTAAGGAAATTAGGATTCTTTTTCTTATTCACAAATAAACTCTTTTATTTTGAATAATATGAAATCTTATTTCATATCTAAATAAACTCCTTTATTTAAGGAAAATATAATCCAATTTCAACTCCAATTAGTTATCATGGAATCCAATTCCAACTCTAATTAGTTAAGCATAAAATTTAATTTTAAAATTAAATAAAATTTTTATTTTAAGATTAAAATAAACTTTTTACTTTAAAATTAAAATAAACTTTTATTTTAATTATAAAATTATTAAAATAATATATATATATATATATATATATATATATATATAATATATATATATATATATAAGTAATATATATATTAAGCTTAAACCATTAATATATATATCATATATATAAATATCCTTACCATCCTAAAAAGTTTCACTTCAATCAAGGATTTCAAGAATAACGTCAATCGCCAGGATTTCATGCTAGCCACGTTAATATCACGTTAATATTACTTTATATATATATATATATATATATATATATATATATATATATACCAAGTAGCATGACCACGTTAATATCACATGATTCAAGGACTGCCGTTTTTTTTTTGATTTCCGTGCAGGACCACTAACATAGCATGGCTGATAGCTTTTGATGTAGGCGTGACTCACGGATGAAAACAAAAAAAAAAACTGTTTTCCGAAAAACCCTTTTTTTTTGGCAATATATTTTTTTTTTAAAATAAATTTTATACAATAAAATTATGCCCAATTAAATTGTTCTAAACACATATCAATACACATATCAAATTAAAACAATTAATAATTCGCATAAAGGTTTGGCTCTGATGCCACTGTTAGGTTTGTAATATTCATGAACGCAATCAAATTGCATAAATAAGCGGAAGCGAGTAAAAATCAGAGTTTAAAATTTTACAAACCATATACCTGGATCACCTTTTATGCACAATTATTAATTAAACGAAAAAGATAACGAATAAGAATCATACCCTTGAAGATCGAGCTTCCTCAGGTACAAGTTCACCTCCAATCTATCCTTTTCGCGTTCAACTTGAATCCACCGGGTTTGGTTCCTTCCTTTGATCAACGTTAGCCACCCAAATGTTTGGTCTCTAGAGGTGATCCACCAAGGAAGAAGAAAATTCAAGAAGATGGGTGTTTTAGCTCAAACCCTAGTTTTTCCTATCTGTATAGAAAAAGGAGGCGTACTCTCCAACTATTGGAATTATTACGTATGTTATAAAAGTCAACAACCACCCCACCCATAATAAGACTCCTCTTATTTATAGATGTGGGCAACCCACCTTAACAATTAAGGAATTGGGATTTATTTAATTAATTAAATTCTTTTAATTAATTAAGCTCCCTAATCTTATTAGGGATAATTAATTAAACTCCTTTAACTAATTTTCCTTCCTAATCCAATTAGGAATAAATGAGAGTACTTATATTAAATTAATTCCTAAACTCTTTTAGAAATTAAAATAATAATAATTGTAATAATATTAATAAGACTCTCTTATTAATTTATATTTAATATTTCTAAAATATTAAATAATAATATTAAGCTATTTAATTTATTCTATCACCATAGATTAAATTAAATATACATAACATATTATTACGATTATGCCATTAACTTCTTAAATAATTATTCTTCCTTTTATGGTGTGACCTTTAGGTTCTCCATATTAAACCTATTGTGAATAAATCAATTAGAATAATTCTAATCTTATTTAAATAAATAAATTAAACAATTAATTTATTTAAATAAATAATATTTATTCTACAATAGGATAAGCCTCCCTAGCGATCAACGATTTTCCGTATAATATAGATTTCAACATTAATCATAAAAGAACCTTTCGAGTAAATAGTTACTCAGACAATTCAATCCTTCCACCATACAACGTCCCAATTAAATATAAGATATGGAATTACCACAAGTCTTATTTTATTTAATTATATGTATTTCGACTCTTAAATGCACAACTCCAAATAATGCAAATTAGAAACTCCTTTCTAATTTCATTCTCGCTTGCCAAGGACTACCGGGTTGTCATTTATCGAATCACATAGACATTTCTCTTTTTAATAATATGGTAGATTCTTTATCGATCATACATTATCTCCATGTATAACTTATTATACCCAAGCATACCCTTTGATATACCCTAAGGGTCTTAAGGAATAAGTCAAAGTATAACTCATCATACACAAGATACTATGATGATCTCAAGTCCAAGGATCACTAGACTTACTATCACTACAGAATTCCTATCGACAGCACAAGTAAAACTCCATTAGGTATTCCTTAATGCGAGCCAATGCTCAAAGAACTTATTCTCTAATAAGCACCTACATACTTGCTTTAGTGTTCCACACAAATGATCATGAGATCAATCATCCTCATCCAACGAGCAAGCAAGAACGTATGTACCAATCTATCCTGATTCACTAATCCCCAATTTAGTAATCCAATGATTGGGAACTATTTTAGTTTTAAGCTTTCTAAGAATTTAGATCTCATTAGAATGATCATCATCATTATTCTAAAAGCATTGCTTAAAACTATGGGTTTATCACATATTATAAAACAACATCATGTAGATAATTAAAAGCCTTTAATAAATTAATACTTTTCATTAATAAATGAATAAGATTGTTACAAAGTATATGCTTTATCATCAAATATGATTGGCTTGTGTGCATACTACTTTCAAAAACTTCTGTTTCTGGTGTTATTTTCAATTCTAACCTAAGCACCTTATTTATAAGAAAATGCTTAGAACACCAAAACAAAAAATTTAATAAAATATTAATATTATTTATTTTTATTTTTATTCCTACGCCCACATTTAGAGATCTGAATTCAGCCATTTCAACAACCAATGGGGCACATCAAACATATCATAAACGTTTTTCTTTTAAAACAAATTTAAAATTTTTGAAAAATAATTATTTCGGAACTTCAGAACTTCAATAATTCATAATAAATAGCCCTTTTATCAGAAAAATTCAAACCTCATGTCCTTTCCATAGGAAATTCCATTCTCTACAACTTTGCGTAAGAAAGGTTTTCCAAATTCCAAAATGTAAATTGACCAAATCCATAAACCAAGCGATTTTAAAGGCTATAATCAAATTTCACCAAGAATGGGGTCCACAAACATGAAAAACATGTTTTAAACATTTATTGAAACAAAATACTCTTCCTCCTCATTTATTCATATATCCCACATTCATTGTAAAATATCACCATTATTATATTATTAAAATATAATAATATATTTAAATGAATTATTTTATCGAAAGAGATAAAATATCAATTTTAACAATTGTCACATTAAAAATTTTCTCCATCTATATCCACATAAAATAAATATTTCCCTTATCATATAAATCAATAATTAATTATTCACAAATAATATTACGAAATCACAATACTTACAACCAAGCGCTTCCTCAGAAAGAGGGGCTTTCCAATAAGGATTTTTTCATTCTTTGCAAGCAATTAGGTGACCAAAGCTCTCCTTAGACAGAACTTTCTAGACATTGCCAATAATGTTATCTAATAATATTATTCAAATAATATGAATTATTGATTTAATAATAAAAATATTGTGTAGTGACAATTATTGAAACAATAATAATATAAAATATCAACGAGCAATTATTGAATCAATAAAATAAAATATTAAACAAGAATTCATCGTGTAAAAATTATTGAGTAGTGCCTTCACGTAAGAATCAATAACCGTGCAATACCGGTGCTATTGTGTTTTTAACCACCGTGTATTCCAACAAGATAACGATAACAACTACGCCAAGTATTTATAAACAACTTATACTTGTCATTTTCTTCATTCAATCGCTTTCAAGCATGGGGCCCACACAAGGTCAAGGCGTCGTATTTAATATTCTCCGACAGTAAAAATATTCCACGACCAAACGAATATTCTCCGATAAAAATGAATATTTTATAACCACTTGCATATTTGAAATATTTGCGCTTTTTACCCATAACTAACCACATTAATCAAATCAACCCTTACTATTTCAAAATAATAAATAGAGGAAATTCAATTTCATTAATAATAAGTTGGGGTCTTAAAACCTCCCCTCCTTATGAAATTTCGTCCTCAAAATTGACGTACATACCTAGTGTTTCGAAAAGGTGAGGATACCTCGCTTTTATTTCCGTTTCCAACTCCCAGGTCATTTCCTCAATAGCATGGTTTCTCCACAAAACTTTGACTTGTGGTATGACCTTGGTGCGTAGGACATCCTCCTTCCTATCTAAGATCTTGATAGGTACCTCCTCATACGTTAAGTCTTCGGCTATCTCATCTGATTCTAACTCAATAACGTGGTTCGAGTCTTTCACATATTTACGAAGCACAAATATATGAAAAATATTATGAACACGAGACATACTTGGAGGTAACGCGAGTCTATATGCTACATTTCCTACTCGGTCAAGAATCTGAAATGGACCAATAAATCATGGATTGAGCTTTCTTTTCTTCCCGAATCTTGTAACTCCTTTCCATGGGGCAACACGCAACAATACATGATCCCCAATACTAAATTCCACGTCCTTTGGATGAAGATCCGCATAACTTTTTTGTCGATCTTGTGCTGTTTGTATACGTTGTCGAATCATTTGGATCTTTTCTGTAGTAATACGTACCAACTCTGGTCCCAACAATGTTGCTTCACCCACCTCATCCCAACATACTGGAGAGCGACACTTTCTTCCATACAATGCTTCAAATGGAGCTACCCCTATACTTGCCTGATAACTGTTGTTGTAGGAGAATTTCACCAATGGTAAATACTTATCCCAACTTCCTTTGAAGTCTAGGACACAGAGTCTTTATAGATCTTCAAGAGTTTGAATAGTCCTCTCTGATTGTCCATTCGTTTGAGGATGGTATGCCGAACTGAATCGTAAATCCGTGCCCATAGCTTTTTGCAAGCTAACCCAAAATCGTGAAGTGAATCTTGGGTCACGATCCGAAACTATGGATATTGGCATGCCATGCAATCTCACAATCTCATTTATATACATATGAGCAAGACGTTCAAGGGAATAAGTCTCCCGTAAGAAATGAGCAGACTTGGTTAATCTATCAACAATAACCAAAATATCATTTATTCCTTGAAAAACCGTGGGAAGACCCGTAACGAAATCCATGGTAATGTGTTCCCACTTCCATTTCGGAATCTCAAGTGGTTGTAATGGACCCTTAGGTACTTGATGCCCCACCTTTACACGTTGACAAGTTAAACACCTCGAGATAAACTTTGCAATCTCTCGCTTTATGTTGTTCCACCAAAATGTATGTTGAAGATCACGATACATTTTGGTACTTCCAGGATGGATTGCAAACGGTGTATTATGTGCCTACATCATGATCTTGTACTTCAAATCAGAGTCGTTAGGAACACAAAGTCTGGAATGGACTCGAAGTATTCCTTCTTCATCGATTCTCGCTTTCGGAATAGCACCTTCTTGTACTTTCTTCTTCATACGCATCAGCTCCGGGTCGGTGGCTTGAGCAACCTTAAATTTTTCTATTAAAGTTGGCTTTATGCGTATATTTGACATCATCGTACTCGTTCCTGCATATGATCTTCTACTTAACGTGTCAGCCACCACGTTCTCTTTTCCAGGATGATATTGAATAGTGTGGTCATAATCTTTTAACAGCTCGAGCCAACGTCGTTTCTGCATGTTGAGTACCTTTTGGGTGAAGAAATATTTGAGGCTTTTATGGTCTGAATATATCTCCACTTTCTCCCATATAGATAGTGCCTCCAGATCTTTAGCACAAAAAATCGATCACGCTAACTCTAGATCATGAGTAGGATAATTCCTCTCATATTCTTTAAGTTGTCATGAGGCATAGGCTATGACTTTCCCATGTTGTATGAGAACACATCCTAATCCTTTGCACCAAGCATCATCAGAGATTATAAATCCATCCAACCCGGATGGTATTGTCGTAACAGTGCAAATGAGTCTCCTCTTAAGCTCTTGGAAACTCTTCTCGCATTCCTCGCTCAATACTAATTTTGTATCCTTCCGAGTTAGTTGAGTTAATGGAGTAGCGATTCAAGAAAACCCTTCCACGAATCTCCGATAATAACCAAATAGCCCGTAAAGCTACGTGCTTGATCACCGACTTTTGCTTGTTCCTAACTTTGTATTGCTTCAATCTTCACGTCAAAAGATACTCCATGTTTTGACACCACGCGCTCCAAGGAATGCTACTTCCTCGCCGTAACTCGCATTTCTTCAACTCGGCATATAGCTTGTTTTCACGAAGCCTTTGGAGTACCAAATTTCAAATGGTTCTCATGATCTTCACGGCTTTTGGAATATATGAGGATGTCATCAATAAAGACAACAACGAACCGATCCAAATAATCCTTGAATACTCAACCATCATATCCATAAAAGCCAGTAGGAGCATTAGTCAATCCAAAAGACATGACTAAGAATTCATAATGCCCGCATCGAAGTTCTCAAGGCGCCTTTGGAATATCCTCGCCTCTAATCTTCAGCTGATGATATCTAGAACGAAGATCGATCTTTGAAAAGAATTGTGTTCCTTGCAACTAGTCAAATAGGTCATCAATATGAGGTAGCGGATACCTATTCTTGATGGTGGCATGGTTCAATTCCCAGTAGTCAATACAAAGTCGCATACTCCCGTCTTTCTTCTTTACAAATAAAACAGGAGCACCCCAAGGAGATGTACTAGGATGAATGAAACCGATGTCCAACAACTCCTGTAGTTGGACCTTTAACTCCTGAAGTTCAATAGGAGTCATTCGATATGGGGTTTTAGAAATGGGCTTTGTACCAGGCTCAAGATCAATAAAGAATTCAACTTCACTTTCTGGGGGTAGACTGGGAAGTTCTTCAGGAAATACGCCGTGAAACTTACTAACAACAGAATATTATTCAAATCGACGTGTCTTTATTCAAATCCATAACATGGGCTAAGAAAGCTTGACATCCGCTTTTCAATAAACGAATAGTTTTATGATTTGATATGACTGTGATTGATTTTAATGGTTTAGTTGCTTGAATTGCATACAACAAAGTTGGTTAGGAATATGAAAACTAACAACTTTACGAAAATAATCAATTTTGGTATGATGAGTGGTTAACCAATCAATCCCTAAAATCACATCAAAAGCAAGTATCTTTAAAGAGATAAGGTCAACAGGTAATGTGATGGTACCAACTTGGATCAAACAAGATTTATAAACAGTGGATGTAATGAAAGTTTCTCCTAATGGAGTCTCCACAGATAAATCAAAGTCTAATTTCTCCGGAGTCAAGTTTAAACGTTGAGCACAAGTAGGAGAGATAAATGAATGGGTAGCACCGGTATCAAGTAAGGTATAAACTTCGCAAGAATTAATGATTTGCTTACCCGTGATCACCTCGTTTGGGTTCCTCGCATTTTGACCAGTCACAACAAACGCTCTTCCAGGAACCGTTGACTTTGACTTTTCTGGGACAACCTTTTGAGTCATCGTCCCCCTTGGACTTGGTTTCGCTACCATATAATCTTGAGCGATATGTCCTTCCTTTCCACAATTATAACATACCTAAAAGTGTTGTGGACAGTTTGTACTGATATGTCCCTCTTTCCCGCATTTATAGCATATGACCGGTGGTCGTTCTCCTCCCTTAGAACCAGTTGCTGCTGGTGCTGACGTCTTCACATGGTCATTGTTGAATCTCCTCTTTTTAAAATCTCCTCCCGACTCGTTTCTTCTATTCTCATGGCCATGACTACCACCAGAGTGGTTACCATTTTTGTCCGCCTTTTTCTTTCTCCGCTGGTTATTGTTATTCTGTTGACTGCTATCTCTGGTATGGTCCTGGTTGTGGTCCCTCGGTTGAACGTACTCGTTATCTCGTTCTAATAATTGAGCACTGTTGACAACATCTGAATAGAGAGAAAATTTATGAGAAATGAGATATTGACGTATGCCGGGTTTCAAACCTCTCAGAAACATCCGCGTCATACGTTCCTCATTCTCCACCAAATGAGGTGCAAACCTGAATAACTCTACAAACTTCACCTCGTATTGGGAAACTGTCATGTTATTTTGTTCTAGTCTAATAAACTCCACTTCCTTCATATGATGAATACTTTCAGGTAAGTACTTGTCATTGAACAGTTTTTGAAACGTCTCCCAAGACATGCTGAGTACGGCTGGATGGGTACGCTTCACAGACTCCCACCAGTAATCTGCCTCATTACGGAACATAAAAGTGGCGAATGGAACCTTCTGTTCCTCCGTGCATCCCAAGATATCGAATATCTTAGTAATTTGTTTGACCCACGTTTCTGCCTTAATCGGAACCGGCTTTCCCCAGAATTCTAGTGGTCCCAACTCTTTGAACTGCTTGGCCGTGACAAACCGTGCGTTGTTATCATTTCCACCGGTATTTTGTGCACGGGTCTCACTCGTCTGATTTTGCATGAACTGCAAAAAGCTTCTAAACATTTTGTCGTTCATCGTCTAATCAGTGGGGTTGTTTACAGGAGGAACATTGTCGGCCTGTTGCACATTCTCCTCGTTAGTGGGTAAAGGTGTCTCCACGGTCTCAATTGCTCCACTGTTAACATTCTCAGTCGACATTCTCAAATACTGCCATAAAACAAAGGTTAATTAAAGAAATCAACATATCACATAATATCCCTATATACTGACCAACCAACAAATAAGCTTAGGTAAGACACACTAGCGAAGGTTTTACTCGTCTCTCCCCTCCTAGTTCTATTCCTCGATCTCCGCCAGAGATCATATCCCTAAGCTCTGATACCAACTGTGATGCCCCCAAAATAGGTATACATCACCCATTTTGAGCCATCAATAACATGGTACAGAAACAACTACAACTTTATTAATAAAACATAAAAACTGTAAGTTTAAATACAAATATTGTCATCTAGACAATATCCATACCCAACTAAGCCTCATTATAATTATTGGTATATTATTTTACAAAAATGGTGAGGACTACTAAAACAACTTCTAGAACCATCATTCCACACCCCGACTAGTACTCGCTACATTCTCGCCTCCTAAGAAGAAAAATGGAATAAAAAGGAAAAGGGTGAGCTCAACTAGCCCAGTAAAGAATATTATGACTAAGATAATATAGAACAAATTATTGTTAGTCTTCAACAGGGAAAAATCTTATAGAATATAATAAACAACAAGTTTCAGATCAATATTCGCAACGGAAATAATAATTCATAGATGAGTTACGTAGAGAATGAAATTAAACTTTGAATTTAAAAGTCCTTTATCAATATTTTATCCCTGTAACATCAATAAATTTTCATCTTGAATCAAATATTCATCTTTGCACTACAGGCCAAAGATATTCATCAGTTGGTCATGTTCATCTCAACACATGTATATCTTTGCACTACGGGCCAAAGATATTCATAAGAAAATCAACCATCTTTGCACTACAGGCCAAAGATATTCAGTAATATCATCTTTTAGGACTGAGGATGATGAAAAATATTTTAAAGAAAACGAATCCAGTGAAACAAAAGAACAAATATTAAGGATTCGTACTTTAAACAATTCGAGTTCAAAAATACTTCATAAATAACTATAGTAAAGTAAAATTCAAGAATGATCAAAACATGGATACAATCAAAACTAGTATCCATAATCGATATTTTGGAAAAAAAACAAAAATTTAATTTTTCTGTGAATAGTCTTGATTTCGTGAATAAAGGTCATATACGTGAATAAAGGCTGTGATATCGTGAATAAGAACCCCGACATTAAAAGACAAGAATTTCATAAGAAAAATCTTACCAATAATCCGGCATAAAGATATTAGAAGAAATAATATCATTTTTAAAAAAAATATAACATCCCTTACCTTGAAAAGATTGTACTTCTAAATTGAATACTGGGATATAGTGTTTGAAGGAACTTTAGACCAGATATAGCACACTCAAAGTATCAAAATACTCATAAGTATACACTCGATAATATAGAGAGAGAAAGAGAGAGAAAACTTCAGTTTCTGGTGTGATTTTCAATTCTAACCTAAGCACCCTATTTATAGGAAAATGCTTAGAACACTAAAGCAAAAAATTTAATAAAATATTAAATTTATTTATTTTTATTCCTACACCCACATTTAGAGATCTGAATTCAGCCATTTCAACAACCAATGGGGCACATCAAACATATCAAAAACGTTTTTCTTTTAAAATAAATTTAAAATTTTTGAAAAATAATTATTTCGGAACTTCAGAACTTTAATAATTCATAATAAATAGCCCTTTTATCAGAAAAATTCGAATCTTTTGTCCTTTCCATAGGAAATTTCATTCTCTACAGCTTTATAGAAGAAAGTTTTTCCAAATTCCAAACAAAAATTGACCGAAATCCACAAACGGGTGATTTTACAAGCTATAATCAAATTTCAGTCAAGAAATGGGGTTCACGAACATGAAAAATATGTTTTAAACATTTATTGAAACAAAAATACTCTTCCTCCTCATTTATTTATATATCCCACATTCATTGTAAAATATCACCTTTATTATATTATTAAAATATAATAATATATTTAAATGAATTATTTTATCGTAAGAGATAAAATATCAATTTTCAACAATTGTCACATTAAAAAATTTCTCCATCTATATCCACATAAAATAAATATTTCCTTATCATATAAATCAATAATTAATTATTCACAAATAATATTACGTAATCACAATATCGACAACCAAAGCAGCCTCCTGGAAAAGAGGGCTTTCCAATAAGGATTTCTCCTCATCTTGGCGCCGCAATTAGGTGACCAAACCTCTCCTTGGATATGTAACTTTCTAGACATTGCCAATAATGTTATCTAATAATATTATTCAAATAATATGAATTATTGATTTGATAATGAAAATATCGTGTAGTGACAATTATCAAACAATAATAATATAAAATATCAACGTAGCAATTATCAATCAATAAAATAAAATATTAAACAAGAATCATCGTAACAATTATCGAGTAGTGCCTTTTTACGTAAGAATCAATAATCGATGCAATACTGCGGTGCTAACGTGTTTTTTAACCACACCGTATTCCAACAAGATAACGATAACAACTACGTCGTTATTTATAAACAACTTATACTTGTCGCTTTCTTCATCCAATCGCTTTCCGTTATGGGCCCACACAAGGTCAAGCTACCGTCGCATTTAATATTCCTCGACAAAGAAAATATTCCACGACCAAACGAATATTCTTCGATAAAAATGAATATTTTATAACCACTTGCATATTTAAAATATTTGCGCTTTTTACCCATAACTAACCACATTAATCAAATCAACCCTTACTATTTCAAAATAATAAATAGAGAAAATTCAATTTCATTAATAATAAGTTGGGGTCTTACATACAGACCTGGAGCTGATGCGTATGAGGAAGAAAGTACAAGAAGGTGCTATTTCAGAAGCAAGAATTGATGAAGAAGGAATACTTTGAGTCAACTCCAAACTTTGTGTTCCTAACGATTCTGACTTGAAGTATAAAATCATGATGGAGGTGCACAACACACCGTTTGCAATCCATCCTGGGAGTACCAAAATGTATCGTGATCTTCGACATACATTTTGGTGGAGCAATATGAAGAGAGAAATAGCGGGGTTTATCTCAAGGTGTCTAACTTGTCAACGAGTCAAGGCGGAGCATCAAGTGCCAAAAGGTCCATTGCAACCACTTGAAATTCCAGAATGGAAGTGGGAGCACATTACTATGGATTTCACATCGGTCTTCCCAAGGTTTCTCAAGGCGTAGATGCGATTTGGGTCATTGTTGATACATTGACCAAGTCTGCTCATTTCTTACCGATACGAGAAACTTATACACTTGAACATCTTACTAGTATATACATAAATGATATCGTAAGATTGTATGGTATGCCAGTATCCATAGTTTCTGATCGAGACCCAAGATTCACTTCAAGATTTTGGATTAGTTTGCAAAAAGCTATGGGCACGAATTTACAATTTAGTTCGGCATATCATCCTCAAACGGACGGGCAGTCAGAAAGAACTATTCAAACTCTTAAAGATTTATTAAGACTCTGTGTCCTTGACTTCAAGGGAAGTTGGGACAAGTTCTTACCATTGGTGGATTTTTCCTACAACAATAGTTATCAAGCAAGTATTGGCATGGCTCCATTTGAGGCGTTGTATGGAAGAAAGTGTCGTTCTCCAGTATGTTGGGATGAGGTGGGTGAAGCAACGTTGTTGGGACCGAATTTGGTACGTATAACTACGGAAAAGATTCAAACAATCCGACAACGTATAAAAACCTCACAATATCGACAAAAGAGTTATGTTGATCTTCATCGAAAGGATGTGGAATTCAATATTAGAGATCATGTGTTGTTACGTGTTGCTCCATGGAAAGGAGTTACGAGATTTGGAAAGAGAGGAAAGCTCAATCCTCGATTCATTGGCCCATTTTTAATCCTTGATCGAGTAAGAACTATTGCCTATAGACTCGCCTTACCACCAAGTATGTCTCGTGTTCATAACGTTTTTCACATATCTATGTTACGTAAATATATGAAAAACCCGAACCATATTATTGAACTAGAACCAGGCGAGATAGAGGAAGATTTAACATATGAAGAGTTACCTGTTAAAATCTTGGATTAGAAGGATCATATTCTACACTCCAAGGTTATACCTCAAGTCAAAGTTTTATGGAGAAACCACGATGTGGAAGAAATGACTTGGGAGTTAGAATCTGAGATGAAGTCAAGATATCCTCACCTCTTCGATATACTAGGTACGTACCCTAATTTAGAGGACGAAATTTCATAAGAAGGGGAGGTTGTAAGACCCCAACTTTTATGAATAAAGAATAATTTTCTCGAAATATATTTTTGAATATTATGGTGTGGATTTGATATAATGTTATAGTTGTGGGTAATAATTATAAATTTTGCAAAGTAAGCAAGTGGTTATATAATATTCGATTGGTCAAGGAATATTCATTTTAACAGGGAATATTCGTACGACGACACAATCATTGGTGGACCCCACAACAGAAGTATTGTCATAGTTGGAAAACGACAGAATTAGCTTTTTATAAAAATAACAGCGAAAGTGTTACCGTTAAAACTGTTGAACTACCCGATAGTAAAAGTACAATGTCTGGCGTGGTTGCAAGAGTACACTCAGTATCGATTATTGATGCTTACGTGAGAACTCACTCAGTTATACTCAATTATTGCTACATTAATTGCTGCATTATATCTCTCATATTATTGATTCAATTATTATCACAGTATCATCTGCATAATTTATATTATTAAATCAATAATTGAGAGGGCAAAGTTATTTATATTATTATTTGTAATATTGACAATGTCTAGAAGTTCTGTCAAGGAGAGGTTTGGTCACCTAATTGAGCGCCAATAAGGAGAAATCCTTATCGGAAAGCCCCCTTTTTTCTGGGAACGACCTGGTTGTTAAATATTGTGAATTATAATATTAATGATGAATAAGTTCGTGTTGATTAAAGATGTAATGGATAGTTCCATTGTGTTGGAATTATTAGTGTTAGTGAAAATCGACATGTATTTCGATAATAATTGATGTCTGGAGGTTATATCGACTAATCGGGTAATTAACCGGATAAATGAGCAATTAATTGCTATTAATTCATATGATTATAACTATTTGTTTACATGTGTGTACTATTAATTCACATTCTTGTACTATTAGGGGAGGTGGTGCAAGATTGATAATACTTGCATGACTAAGTTAAAAATAGAGGTATAGTGGAAAGTACTATACTGTAATTCGAATTTTCACATGATTATAACTATTGATTCACATGATTGAACTATTGATTCACATTATTTACTATTAGGGGAGGTGGTGCAAGTTTGATAATACTTGTAGGACTAAATTAAAAATGAAGAAAAAGAGGAATGTATTATATTGTAATATTTCGAGCCCCAAAATGTGCAATTATCGAAATTATATTTTCCTATAAATAGAAGCTCATTATTCCTTCATTTCTCACCAATTCACTAAAGCTATAGAGCAATTATTATAGAGAGAAATTATAGAGAGAAAGAAGAAGAGAAGTCTACTACCTCACTATTCCAGTATCCAGTTTTTCTAAGGTAAGAGGTATTATTCTTTCGTATTCATGAAGAGAGTTATTTTCTTTCAATACTCGTAAGGGTTGTTATTCCATTCTTTATTATTATGTTGGAATAACTTGTCTATGCGAAGTAGCGCATACATGGTGAAATTCTTCTTTTATTCTATTCTTTATTATTCTGTTGGAATAACCTGTCTATGTGGTCTATCGCATGCCTGGTGAATTTTGTTGTTATTCCATTCTTTATTATTTTGTTGGAATATCCTGTCTGTGCGGATTACGCATGACCTGATTCCATTCTTTATTATTCTGTTGGAATAACCTGTCTGTGCGGTCTATTACATGCTTGGTGAATTCTGTTGTTATTCCATTCTTTATTATTCTGTTGGAATATCCTGTCTGTGCGGGTTACGTATGACCTGGTTCCATTCTTTATTATTCTGTTGAAATAACTTATCTGTGCTGATTACGCACGCCTAGTGAATTCTTCTGTTATTCCATTCTTTACTATTCTGTTAGAATAACCTGTCTTTGTGGATTACCGCATGCATGGTGAATGATCCTTCGTATTCATTCCTTATTAAATTATGGAAATGATCTGTCTCACGTGATTACCGCATGGCGAGTGCAAAAATCCACTTGCGCTTTCATATATTCTATTATACTCGGTTGGTTAAAGTTTTGGCTTCTATACTCCATGAAATTAGTAGAATATCCCGGATATTTCAAGGCTTCATCCAAAGATCTTTCATGGAAATATTCTTCCGAGCATTCTTGAATTTTACTCCACAAAGCAAAGATCATGTTGACAATTTGACGTTATTGGTTCCGGATAAATTAATTTATAAATCTTTAAAATTTATCCTTGAACTTGTTTTATTTAATTATTATGTCATTGTCATCATCCTCATGCTTATATTGTAATGAAAGTCATCTTTAGCTTACGTGCATAGATGGACTTGGTATGATTATGACACAGGATTATTCGGTATAATCATGGTATCGTAATGTAACGAATGATGTGGTAATAGTCCTCATTGGCACGTAGTTCATTGATGGACCGATGGTTGGTGTGATTATGACCGTGGATTATTCTATGTATAGTCATGACCATTGATGATTACATGAATATCCTTGGCCGTGATGCGGGATGATTCAATTTTATTTATTAAAATTTGAGTCTCAATGATAAAGTTAATGAAAAACTTTTAAATCATAGAAGATAGTAGATTTTATGCTCTACTTGACTCTTCTAATGGATTGCTTATTCCGCTGCAGTTAAACTTGTTTCATTATTATATTATCGCTTTAACATTATTGAAGACTAATGATAATTTATTCTGCATTATCTTAGTCATAATATTTCTTACTGGGCTAGTTGAGCTCACCCTTTCTTTCACTGTTCTCTTCAGGAAATGAGAACATAGCCGGGACTAGTCGAGAAACGGAGTGACGGTCCAGATGATAGCATTAGTAGTCCACATTATTCTGTTAAATAGTGTGACAATAAATGAAATGAGGACTCCATTGAGTGTGGATATTGTCTAGATGACAATATTCTTATTAAAACTCTTAGATTATGTTTTGTCGTATTTTACACAACTGTTGTATAATTAAGTTGTATTTGAATTTTGTACCATATATTTGGTGACTCAAGATGGGGGATGTATACCTGTTTTGGGGGCGTCACAATTATCCTTAACAACATTTACACGCTATACTACATATGCCCCATGCGCACTCTTTTCACACTCATAAGCAATAGTTACATACTTTGAGTGTAATACACAAATCAGCAATAGTCACGTACTTAGAGTATAATGCACAAACCGGTAAACTCTCATCACTATCCCCTACAATGTATATTCATTTGTTTTTCTGTGTAAAATTTGATCATCGCACAATAATTTACCCTCTTTTTATTATATTTTAATTTTTTAATTGTACATACACATTTATTATTAAAAAATTGAATAATCCTGCCTCAACGCGCGAGTTTATATCTAGTAATATACTATTGCGAAGCTATCAGAAAGAATTTTCTGGAATGATATAACATCAAAGACCTTGCCCCTTTTAATTTTTACTACTTCTTTAGAGAAAAATAAATATATTGGAATATTTAATATTTGGTCATATAAGGTTTCTTATCTTAGGCTGAAAATAGCTTAAGGATTTGATGTGGAAGGTGTTATATGTAGGGGTGTTCAAACCAAACGGTTTTTTCGATTTTTAGGGAAACTGAACCAGTTTGAACCGGTCGGTTCGGTGCAAAGATGAACCGGTTCGATACCGATACACATAACCGGTACATACCGAGTTTTCGGGACCAGTTTTGGTAGGCTTAGGGGTGTTAACCGAGTAGAGTAGCTCGATAATCGACTCGAGATTGGTTCAAAAATATGATACAAAGCTCGAATTCGAAGTAGATTCGAGTCGAATATGATCCATACTCGTTTTCTGTTTAATGATACACGAGTCGAATTCGAGTATACCAGTATTCGCTCAGATTAGGGTTCGAGTATTTCATTTTTTCTTGAACCATACTCGATACCTTCTAGATGGATCATATTCAAATACTGGTCTAATACATACTAATAAGCTCAATATGTGATATTTGTATCAATCTTTATAATTTATAAAGTGTAGTATTAAATTGTGTAAGATTGTACTTGAATAAATCAGTGAATTGATTGTCAATTCGTATTACATTATTTGTAATTTCTTTACATAAATAAAAGTAAAAGACTTTTATTTATAAAACATTAGTTCAATAATCAATTTAGTATGTAGTGGTTCAATTATTAAGTTTAAATGGTTCATATTCAAACTCGATTTGAAGGCTAAAAGAGTAACTCGCTTTTGTAAACGAGTTGAGTATTTACTGGTTTAGTAGGTCTTGAATAATGATCCGAGTTGAATCTGGCGCAAAATTAAAAATTCCTTATCGAATTCGAGTCGAATCCGAAACTCAATTTTTTTCGTCGGTAGAATCCGAAGCATTAAAGTGTTCGCTGAGATTCGACTCGTTTCCACCCCTAGGTAGGCTATTTGACTTGATCGGTATATGCCGAACCAAACCGGTTGTACCGGTTTATTTAATAATATTAAAAAAATATCTCAGTATTTGACTTCACTTCAGTCTTCCCTTTGTTTATTCCTAAACACGCCAAACCTCCTTTCTCTCTCAAATCCATCTCGAACAGACCAGTCGAACGCGAAGTTGCAAACCCAGACCCAGTCCTCTCCTTCTCAAACAGTCGAACGATCCCAGTCCATCCATCTCAATTCTTGAAGTCTCCACCTTGACGATCCATCAATTCTTCTCCCACCAGCCAACCTCCGACTCGCCAGTCGCCGCATCGCAGTCGCCTCTCCAACTCTAGTCTCTAGATTCCAGAATCTTTCTTTTTCGTAGGTAATTTTGAGTTTATTTTGAGATTTAGTTAATTGATTTCTCCCTATTTATGTCGATTTGTCTATATATGGCATATGAGTGTTACACTGTTACTTGTTACTTTGTTAGGGCTTTTTTTTTGCTGATGGTTTTTGTTTATTTTGGTGGTCATGGCTCATGGGATGTAACTGATGGAAATAATCTTGGTCCTCTTAGCCATTCGGTAGAGTTTTAGTTTCATCTTCCTCTGGTATTGTGCATCTGGTATTATGTAATGGAAGGATTTCTAAAATCAAATTTGAGCATGTTTAATGGTCACTTTTTTAAGGTTACTGCTTTGTGTTAATGATTGCACTGCCTATTGAGTATTATGGGATGAGTCTAATGACTGCACTGCCTTCATGCCTTGTGTTAATGACTGCACTCTGCACTGCCTATTGAGTATTATGTAATGAGTCTAATATATGGCATATGTCAACCGTTGCTTTCGAGTCGACATTTAGCACCTGTGGTCGTGTACTTGATCCATTTAGGAGTTCTTTAACTCCTAGAATGGTACAAGCTCTTATTTGTGCTCAAGATTGGCTTCGTTCAAGAAAACAACCAATTTTCGTAGAGGAGAACTTAGATTCACTTGAAACAATTGAGAAAGGTAATCCTTAATTTTAAATTATATAGCTTTCATCTATAATGTTTATATATTAATGACTTTCTTTAACTAATTTTATTTTATTCTGATCTTAGAATTTGCGGAAGTTTTAGATATGGATGGCGGAATTTAATGGAGATATGGCAGTTGGCACTTGGCATGGGTAAGAATATTTTATTGTGGGCTAATTGCATTAAATTCCGTTGTACATTTGAATCTTTATTGTGAACTGATTGGAAATATTTTATTGTGGACTGATTGGAACTGAATGGAACTAATTTCATGCCTTAAAATTACTCACAAATGAAAAACATGATTCCTGGAATCTACTTGTAACTAATGTCAAAATACAGACGAGGGATATAGTTTTGGAAATTAGTTTTCTGTCATTGCAATTTTGTCTAACCTAATCATTTGTAAGCCTTTCCAGTTACAGTATGTTATGAAGGGAAATTATAAGAAAGCTTTAGACTTTTGTCTCATGCACATTTTGTATACTATGCACGAGTTCTGTGTTATAATTGAACAGAATGAGTTTGTGGAACATATAGCAGTGTTTTTCCTTCTGTTTTTACTTATGGGTGTTGGTGACACTTGAAACTGTCTGCCATGGGTTAGTAATGTGCTTCATTGTTATGTGGTGCAGCAAAAAGCCTTGAATGCTATTGAAGTTTTATGCTTTTTTCTACTTGGATAAGCTAACTATAAATCATGCTTTGCAGTAATGGACTAATGGTGGATCATGCTTCCCTTGACATCTGAATGGTGACTCTGAGCTGTTTTGTTGCTGACACAATGACACTGGCACACTGCTGCTGAGTGTTGGCTGTTTTATTACTACTACTTTTATTGTTTTGTTTTAATGTTATGACCTATTTTGGAGAAGTATTGTTTTGTATAATATTGATGTTATGTCTTATTTTGGAGAAGCTGTTTTATCATCTAGTGTATAATGTATTGATACTATGGTAAAGACTGAGACATACCAGGCTCACTGACTGTCTTGCAAGTTACAGCATGAGTGCATGACTACTTTATGTTTAATCTTATATATGGTTAACAGGCTCATAAGTCACAGCTCACTGCCATACAAATGTTTATTTTGGTTTGCTTAATTGTGTGATGATATTTGTTGGTGTCATGAATGGGTCCATTATTCACTGGCCAGGTATATGAAGAACAAGTATAAAACGGTATAAACCATGTATAAACAGGTACCAGACTGGTACCGAATTGGGTAATCGGTTCGGGATATCGGTTTAATCGGTATCGATTTCGGTTCATTAAATTAACTATTTTTGGTATTCGGTTCGGTCCGGTTCAGATCGGTCCGGTTTAATTTTTTATCGATGAACACTCTTAGTTATATGATGAATAAACATGGAGTATTGGAGTCGCATCATTTTAGTTTAATAATATTGCTAGGTATTTCTCATTTAGTTTATCAATATTGCAAGAACCATGTTATTTGGACTTATCAAAATTTAATTATAAATTTTGTCAAAGATTTATATTCTATGTAATAAATAAAATCTTAGCATAAAAAGTTTTCACGAGTTCAGTTTTTAAAACTATTAAATATTTTTAAATTAATTAAAATAAAAAAGTGGAAACAAAGATCCTAACACAACCCAATCAAAACAATCTTTAATACTATAAAAGTAAACGTTTTATAATGAATATATTTTTTTATACAAATCATGAGATTAATTGTGTATTTAGATATATGAAGAAATTAGATAATAATAAAAACTCTAATAATAAAAATAATAATAATATATTTATACTAGAGATAGGTTGTTCTTTCTTTCTTTCTTTTTTTTTTAAAAAAAAATACTAGAGATGGTCTAATGATATTTAAAAAAAGGTGAAAGTAAAAGATAGGTTACGTCATACGTGATAATAAATTCAATTAATAACTTGCTAATCATGTCGTATTTCAAAAATAAAAATATAAAAAAGTTAGCAAATTTGTTGTTCAGTGTTCACCGGATAACACGACGTCGTCTTCACAGGGCCTGCTACTCAAAACTCTGAAATCTGTACTTGAGCCCTCAACACTTATCTCTCCCTCTCCAGAATTACTGTTTGTTTCTCCGATCTGCCAAAGAAAAGAAATGGAGGAAATAGAGAAGAAGAAGGTATCGTCATCAGGGTCCTTTTGGAATTGGGCAATCGCATCAGTAATATTGAGATTAATACTCATTTACTTCCCTCAGAATCTCAATTTATCCTCTCGCGCCGAAGTCTCCACTCCTCTCACTAGCATTCGCCGCCGTACATTCCATCTCTTTGCGTCTTTCTATGTATGAATTTGTATAAATTCGAGCAAGCAATTCAGTTGAACTGATCTGTATTTTCTGGTTAATTTTGTAGTGGCTGAGGGTTACTGGTTAAAGCAATCATCAATGTCGCCTTATGCTGGTTCGTTCATTCATACTTTTATGTATATGCGTATTTTTATAAATAAATAAAAAAAGATGTAAAATTTACAATTTTTCTGTGTTGCATACAGGTTCTATGTACCATGGATCTCCACTTTTATTGTCAATCCTTGGTCCACTTACTGTGAATAGGTAAAAAATTATGATTTTTTTTAATGTAGTAAAGATTTGATCTTTAATGAAATATCACATATTTAATGAATTTACAGTTCATTTCAAGTTATATTTATGAACTATTGATGGGTTTGCAGATTTGGAGGGCAACCCAATCATATCTTATGCAGGTAACAATATTTCATCTTATTAATTATGTGCCACATTTCATACTTATTTGAAATGACAGTCTTTTAAAAGCAAACATATGTAAATAAATAACTTTAAATTTAACATGATCAATGGTCAAGATTACCGACTTACTTGTATATAGTTCGATATGGTAGGTTGATTTGAATTTTGAAAGTGGAATGTCATTTTGGAACAAAGGCATTATTATCTTTTTATTATTCTTCACATAGTTGGTTTAGTGATTGCTTTGACAAAACCATATTATTTGTATATTTCTATCTGCAATAGTGCTTTGCTTATTAAAGAATAGATACTAAAAGTGGTTACTAAATGATGTGTATGTTTGTTGTTGGTTATGACCTTTGGGTCTACTCATGTATGGTGGGTCTTCAACTAATTACAAGTTTACACATCATTTTGTAACTTATCTTTTGTAAAAGTTATTTGTAAGTGTAACATTATTCTTCTATCTAATTCTAGAAATTAACACACTTTCACAAAAATATTGAAACAACCCCGGGTCAAATCTCGATAACAATTCTTGGGTCAAATCCCGAGTCTGAATCTAATTAAATCCATCCAAATAAGG
The DNA here is from genome assembly GCA_020205615.1 of Panax quinquefolius. NCBI lineage: Eukaryota > Viridiplantae > Streptophyta > Magnoliopsida > Apiales > Araliaceae > Panax > Panax quinquefolius. Next base: position 88,162,775 of record CM035168.1, read on the forward strand.
CCTTAAACTACTAGCACAATAGTTTATTCTTGGGTCATCTTAGTTTATCGCAGACTCACCCAAAAGGTCACGATTGATTGAATGTACTATTGTTAGTAACTTAATTATTCCTTTTTTCCCATATGCTTCGATATGAGACTGGGGTGTTACAAATTTCTCAACTTAAATTTTTGACATTCCTGTCTGAATCGATCACACACAGAGTCCACATATCTTTGTCTATCTAGCTATTGCGAGATAATACCGGCTAGTTTCGTGTCCCCACCTTCATACCCGAGCTTTCAAGAGTCTACTCTGATACCATATGTAACAACCCCAAGTCAAATCCCGATTTCGGAACAAATCTTGAGTCAAATTCCAAGTCTTAATCAAACTAAATTCATCCAAATAAGGTCTTAAACCATTAGCCCAATAGTATCTTTTTGGGTCATCTTAGTCCACCACAAGCTCGCCCAAAATGTCATAATTGAAGGCGCTATTGTTAATAACTTAATTTTTTATATGTAGACATTTTTTTTCACATGTTTCGATGCGGGATTGGGTATACTATGATTAATTGTAGGAGTATGGGTTTAAAATGCCTTAAATTGAGAACATATGGTACTATTTGTTTCTTGCTGTAGCTGCACATGTTTGCTATACACTAATGCTAAATTAGTTAATAGTGAAGTCTCTCTAGGTAGTCAAACTTACAGAGATTATGGGTGGGTTAACCGTCATGGGGGAGGCTGTGCACCCCATAACTAGCCCAACCATTTGATTAATACTCCCTCCATTCCAAAATTAAGATATACGTTTTCCTTCTCTGTCCATTCCAAAAAGAAGAAGTTATATTTCTACTTTAGTACAAAATGACATGATATTCATATTCCTAATTTGCCATACTTTCCTACAATCATTTATAACATCACACCACCACACTACTAAATTCTTAGTTAATTCTAGGGGTACATTTGGAAACATAAAGTTATGATAAGCAATTGTCATTTTAGAAATGTATCTAGAAGGAAGGGAGAGGGAGTAATAAGAATATAGAAGAGTGCACCTTATTTGTTCATTAGCGTAAGAGGCTATATATCTACTGCTCAATAATAATCAGGGTTGGAGAGCCTAAGGTAGAAAAGTTCATGAAGCACCTTCTTTAGTATGATTTATGATGTTCTGATTGTTAAAATCTTTCTTCTAAAGTTATGCACAAGTATTTTCACTCAAGAAAGAATTTGAAGTTTTTGTTTTTATTTCTTTTTAAAAATTTATTTTTAAATAACAAAAGTTAAGTAATAGATGTAATGGAATAAACATTGACCTCTGCTTCTATGCGGCTTAAACTCTCTTCCACATTTTTTATATTTCAGTTATGATTTTCTTGGTTAACTTTTATAGCTACTGGTTAATATCGACACATTTTTGGATACAGTTTGGTTTTTGTGATTGCAGATTTTGCCACTGCTATGCTTATTCGAGCGACTGGCCACAATCTTCAAGAGGCTTATTCTCGGAGTTTGAAATCATTAGATCTTGGTAGACTTGTAGACAATCCAGGTAACTCTTAATTACTCTTTGATCCCTTAATAAAGTTTCCTTCTCAATGTTCTCACACACTTGCATATAGATATTAGCTTATGACAGACATATAGCTATAGATATGTATGTATTTATAAATCTAACTTTTTCATTCTGTCACCTCTCAAGCTGATGATCTTATTCCAATTTTTTTTTCAGAGGTTCTGTCATCCGGAGATATTGCTGCCCTAGTATACTTGTGGAATCCTTTTACCATAGTCACTTGTGTTGGTTCTTCAACATCCCCAATTGAAAATTTTGTCATCTTGGTGACCCTTTATGGAGCTTGTAAGCGTAAGAAACTAACAATCTTTGCCCACTTACACTAGTGTTGAATCATTCTACTCTTTTCTTTCTCCCGATAAAAGTTCTGTATTATATTAATTACGAAAACATGCAAGTGTTCTTTATGTGGGCATTAAGGTGTATTTTTGCTTGAAATTTTATCAGGCATGCCATTTATGTGGCTTCTTTTCAGATTAAACATGTTTTTTGGTCAAAGAGAAAAAGATTGAGTGATATTCCACAGCCTTTGAATAAAAGTTGAACAATCAACAAGAAATCACTTGCATAAAAAAGTTAAGCAAGCACCAGCATTAAAAGAAGAAGGGGGTAAAAAATAATTAGCAAATGAATTACTGATATGCCACAGCCATTGAATATTTGCCTCAAATTAACACAGGAGTAGCTCCTTTAGCAGCTTTTGGATGGGTCATTGCATCACATTTGTCTCTTTATCCTGCAATTCTTATCATACCGGTATGCTTCTCTACATTAATTTCAAGAAACCTTATGTTCTTTATTTCGATGTAAAGAAAGATAAATAGCAGAAAGTTACCCTGTCAAGTGATCCTTCTTTTCACATGTATCAAGAGTTGGTTATTTAGGATTTTGTAACTTCTATTCATTTTTGTTTCAGGTGATTCTTTTGTTAGGTTATGGTCCAGATTCACCTCCAAGAAAATTGTTCTTTCAAAGGAATTTCCCTAAAATTAGAGATGATATCCAACCAAGTCAGGCGGCAGAACCTTCTTATTTTTTATGGAGATCAGTTGTGTTTTTCTTTTTGTGGGCATCTTTATTCGCGTCCTTTGTGTTATTTCTATGCAGCATCTCTGTAAAAAATTATGGTGGTCTTTGGGAGATGATACAGAGGTACAAGTCCATATTGAACATGTTTTCCTTGTTACTAATCCTTTCCACATTCATTGGATAGGGTTTTCCGTAAGCACTCAGCATGACATACCTATCAATCTTTTTAATATTCTCTGTGACATATATGTATGTATATTATTTTGATAAGTAGAGACGTACTTGTGACATGCATTTTATCAGAATATTAATTACATCTCCGTAAGTGCATATGAGCTCAAACCCTCCATCTGCATTCCTCCTAGAGGGGTATCCTGAAGTCTTCACTTGTAATAGACTAATACTTCTATTTGATTAATCACCTGATTACTTTCCCCACCTTTTTATATTGCATCTACTGTTAAGTAATTAGCTTCACTTCATCTGAACAATGGAATTATTTTAGGACCTTTGTCTGTCTAAATAGAACCACAAGTTGCCATATGCTCATCTTTCAAATATTCTTGTGATTTATACTGAAACCCAGCGGTCATTTTCTAATTCTTCTTCAAGTTGCTTTTCATAGCACATTGCGTTCCTCATATGTAGGATTAGTTCACTAGGGCATGCTATTTTCTTGTACTATGCTTTAAATAAGTAAATTCTTGAATAAAGTTTTCTTCCTTATCCGGTCTTTGTCAAAAATCCAAAACAGGAAGTCTTATAATTGATGTGAACAACATCTTGCACTTAATAAAAGGATTAGTTTTCCATGTGCAGTACTTGACATGATAACTTTATATGCACGCATGGTAAAAGGAAATTTTAAATTTACTAATACTGTGCATAATTTCATAACTTTAATCTTTTCTTAAATCTTATTTTACGCTACTTCTAAATCATTAAGGTGGCTTTGGAGGGCATTCTTTATTTAAGTGGTAGTGATTGCTTCTATTATTGATGAATGCAGAACCTATGGGTTTATACTCACTGTGGAAGATTTATCTCCCAACATAGGTGTATTATGGTGAGTTTTAATTGACCCAACCTGTATGTTGTTTTTTGACTGTGGAGTAATTTAGTCCAACGTCTAAGCTTTCTACTAATTCAATGCAGGTACTTTTTTGCAGAAGTTTTTGATTTTTTCAGAAATTTCTTTCTGATAGTTTTCCATGTTAATATTCTATTCATGATGATGCCACTAGCCATACGGCTAAACCACCGGCCCTGTTTTTTGGTTTTTGTGTACATTGCAATCTCTTCAATTCTCAAATCTTATCCTTCAGTAAGTCTCCCGACTGTCTTAAAATTGCTCATTCACCAAGGTAATAGTTTTTCCATGTGATTTAATTATAGTTTCATATCCTTGAATTGATCAGCTAGGAGACTCAGCCCTCTACTTGGGTTTGTTAAGCTTGTTTGTCAATGAATTAGCAGGTAACTACTACAAACTTTTTTTTATTTGGTTTTTTTTATGTGGGTTGGCATCTTAGGATCTCTAGTCCATTTCATGCAGATATGCAATTCTCTTTCTTCCTCTTTTCTGGATATGCGGGGGTTTCTCTCCTTAGCCCTGTGATGCACAACTTATGGATTTGGAGGGGGACTGGCAATGCAAACTTTTACTTCGCAACAGCTATGGCTTATGCTTGCTTCCAGATTGTTTTGGTGGTCGAGAGTGTTAATGCCATTCTCAACCATGATAGAAAGATAAGGAAGCTCTGTATTACGAAGGCTTGAGATGGCATATAATGTGATCCAATTGTGAATGGATCAACCATCCATTTGCAGGTCATTCAACTTCCCTTTGTGATTTGGAGTTATTCACTGGAACCACAACCTGGGGGACGTAGTCTTTCTTATTTTATTATGGTCATCTGCAAATTCGATCATGCTGGTTGCTTCCGGTAGAAGAGGAAGTTAACACAGAAAGGCCCGCGACACAGCTGAGCTGATATATTCTGAGTGAGCAAGATAGTACGGAGAACTTGGCTTTGAATATAATGTCTCTTTGCTACTTTCAATTATCACGGCAGTTTGAATACAAAAGTTGATTTGTTTAATGTGTATTACTTGTATTGTCAATTTTGCTAACACACCATCCTTTATATTAAACTTATTTAGGCTAGTTAATTAATAAAAACTAGTCCCAAGGAATTTAATTAATTTCAACTGTTTTTTATTTTTATTTTTTATGTATAGTTTGTGCACATAAAATCAAAGATAGGTATGTGGTCCTGTAAAATCAAAGACAGGTAGGACCCTCCAATTCAGTCTTCCCACTAGACCAGGCAGACAAGCAATTCCCTTGCGTGATTTTAAAATAATGTTACTATCATATAAAAAATAATCACATAATATTCATATAAACACATGCATGTTGTGGGTTTCACATATCAGGCGGAGACTCATAATATGCATGTATGTGTATGTGATTATTATGTAATCTTTTTTTATGTGATAATAGCATTATTGATATTTTTATAATTCAGAGAGTCCATATAACATGACTGCCATAACATTGTTTAAAAAAAAAATACAGTTGAAATTGTTAATCAGAATTCCCATATATATATATATATATATATATATATATATATATATAGCATCCAGCCAAGAATAATCCATTGTCGTTTATTGTTGGGAAGAATTAAAAAATTGTAGCACAATAACTTGAAGGGTCCCCATATAAAATATTACTCCCTCCGTTTCTAAAAGATTGTCGTTTTAGAAGAAAAAATTTGTTCCAAAAAGTTTGTCGTTTACAACTTTCGAGGAGAATAAATTATTTACTTTCCTATATTACTCATATCTTCTCTCATTGTCCCAAGAAATTATTTCTCTTGTATTAATAGTTTTCAACTTTCAATAAAGGGGTAGTGATGGAATTTTAAATAAATTTTACTTGGTAAATGATACTTTTTTAATCCATGTGTCAAAACCTTAAACGACAATCTTTTAGGAACGAAGGTAGTAATTGTTGTGCCATGACCTTTTTAGTAGCTCTCAATGTGACGCCGCCAAAATAGGTCCACACGACTCATTCTGAGTAGCCAAATATCACTCTATAAAAATCAAATACAAATTTTATTTATACAACTGTTGAACTATCGTGCAGAATACGACCACAGTTAAACTGTGAGTTTTAATACAAATGTATGTAACTCTCATGGTGCCTTGACCACAACCTTACAAGGGTACTTTACATAAAAGTACAAATAAAAAAAATCTTTTAAATTAAAATCTTTGGGAAGTGCTCAAGAAACCTTCAGATACGTGGGAGGCCATGCGTCCACAGGTTATGATAGATATCATATGTCCACGAAATTATCCTCGTCAATTCTAATAGACCCCAAAGAAAAACGAGAAGATTACTATCATCTTCTTTCCAATGGTGAGTCTTCTCTTGACATATAATTATTTCCGTTGTCTCCAAGTGAAAATTATATTTCAAATAACTCCAAGATTATATAGGTAGTGTTCGTAGATATACTCAGCAAGTGGATATGCACAACCCTATCTTATGATAACACGAAGTTGTATGTCATTAGACATCTTGTATGATAGTGGCAAAACACCCTTCTAAAGTTGGGTTCACCTCACCCTATTTGGTTCACCAAAATTAAATATCAAATGACATATACAATACGACACACTTATCTAAAGTTCTCAATAAAATTATTTTCATATTATTTAGGGAGAACCTCAACAGCTATAAACCACCGTTCTAATCCTCTTAATACTCATCACCCAAATTACACACCTTTATTACCTGAAAGGAATTGTGAAGCAAAAGGGTGAGCACAACTAGCCCAATAAAGAATATCATGACTAAAGATAATTAAATTATCAATTGCTTTCATCAATAATAAATCATAGATTTAGAACATATGGTAGATGATAAAACTTTTCAACCATAGTTGCAGCGGAACGAGCAATCCATTAAAAGAGTCAAATAGACCATAAGGTCTATTATCTTCTCCATGTTAAAATTTCATCAACAATGTTTTATCCCTGTAACATCAATCAACAGTTCCTGTCCACAATCATATGAATAACTCATAATCATAATTGTGGTTCTAAATTTCTCTTCGCACCTAGGATGAATATAATTTTCATCACCTATCTTCACCTGAAACATCAAAAATCATGGTTATACCAAATCACAATTCCTACTCCTAATCATACTAATAAATTCATCTTTGCACTACGACCAAGATATTCATTAACAATTCATCTTTGCACTACAGGCCAAAGACATATAACTGTATTTTAAAAGAGTCAAGTAGAGCATGATATCTACTATCTTTTACGAATTTAAAAGTGTATAATCAATATTTTATCGCTGAGACTCAGCTTAATAAATAATCCACATCATCGAATCATCCCTGCACTACGGCCAAGGATATTCATGTAATCATCAATGGTCATGATTATACCGAATAATCCCTGGATATAATCATACCAGTAACTGTCCATCAATGCACTACAGGCCAATGAAGACTTTTATCACATCATCTATAACATTACGGGTCATGATTATACCGAATGATCATCGTCATAATCATAATACCAAATAAAGCAGTTCATCTATATACACATAAGCCAAAGATACTCATCAATCAATAGTTCATCTTTGCACGTAAGCCAAAGATATATAAATCAGAAAACTAATAATCAACAATCCATCTTTTGCGCGTAAGCCAAAAGATATACAACTATAAAACTAATAATCAATATCAATTCCATCTTTGCACGTAAGCGAAAGATGTCTTTCATCATAATATAAGCATGAGGATGATGACAATGATATAAGCATTAATCAAATAAAATCAAGGATAAATATTAAAGACTTTAAATTTATCCAAATATTATCAATCACTTAATAATCTCATAATATAATATTATAATAATATTTTAATCACTTCTTAAACTTATAAAAATTTATTTCAATTGTTTATACTTTACCAATTAATACATTTTAATCATTCAAAATGCTATACTCATAAGATTTTATCACTAATGATCAAATCCTCATAAAAATCTCAGATATACCTTATATAGGATTTTCAAGCCATAAAATCCTATTTTTCAATTTTGATACTTCACATAACATATTTAATTCATTTACTCATAACTAGTTTATTTTTATGAAAAATACCAAATCAGTCCTAAAATATTTCTTTTTTCCGAGATTTAGCGTAATATAGTCCCATATTGAATATATATTTTCTCTAATTTTAAAAATTTATTTACTATTTTTCATATGGCCAAAACTGCTGAATATTTAGACATTTATCATAAATTTTACTTTTGTCCAAAAATTCTAAAATTTACAGGGTATACTTCTGCTATATACATGTACTCCCAATAAAAATTTCACCAATTTTGGAGTTAACCACAAGGAGTTATAAGGGATTACTTTTAAAATAGTTGTTTGATATAAAATCCACAACTCTTAATCTATACATCCAAAAATTGTCATCTTTGGACAAAATATAGAAAACTCATCAAATTATCATTTCAAATTTATCCATAATTTTTGAGGGTCAGAAAAATTACGAAACTGCAAATGGATTTTTCACCCGCCACGCAGAATCCACGTGAAGCAGATCATTTCTACAATTTAATAAGGAATGAATAGAAAGGATCATTCACCATGCATGCGTAATCCACATAGACATGTTATTCCAACGTAATAATAAAGAGTGGAATAACGTAAGAATTCACCATGCATGCGATAAATCGCATGAATGTGTTATTCTCAATGTAATAATAAAGAATGGAACTGTGTTATGCGTAATCCAAGACAGATAGATATTCCTACGAATAATAAAGAATGGAATAACAATGAAATTCACTGGATATGCGATAGACGCGTGATGCGATGTTTATTCCAATAGAATAATAAAGAATGGAATCAGTCATGCAATCGCATACAAAATAACAGATATTCTAACGTAATAATAAAGAACGGAACCAGTCATGCATAATCCGCATGCATGTGATGATATTCCAATGTAATAATAAAAAGAATGGAATAATAGAAGAATTTCACCATGTATGCAGATTTGCATATGCATAGGTTATTCCAACATAATAATAAAGAATGGAATAACAATAGCTTCTCTTCATGCATACGAAAAAAAATAATACCCTACCTCAAAAAGAAGATCGGATAATTTGGAATAGTAAGGTAGCAGACTTCTCTTCTTCTTTCTCTCTATAATTTCTTTCTATAATAATTGCTCTATAACTTTAGTGAATTGGTGAAAAAAATGAAGGAATGAGCTTCTATTTATAGGAAAATATAGTTTCGATAATTGCATGTTTTGGGGCTCGAAATATTACAGTATAATACCTTCAACTTTTCTTTCATTTTTAATTTAATCCTGCAAGTATTATCAAACTTGCACCACCTCCCCTAATAGTAAATAATGTGAATCAATAGTTCAATCATGTGAATCAATAGTTATAATCATGTGAAAATACGAATTACAGTATAGTACCTCCATCTATACCTCCATTTTTAACTTAATCATGCAAGTATTATCAATCTTGCACCAACTCCCCTAATAGTACAAGAATGAGAATCAATAGTACACACATGTGAACAAATAGTTATAATCATATGAATTAATAGCAAAATATAACCTCCAAACATCAATTATTATCAAAATAAATGTCTATTTCTACTAACACTAACAATTCCAACACAATGGAAATATTTTTCTCAAAAATTTTATTTTTAAAATTTCGAAGTTTGACTTTTTCTAAAAAAGTCAACCTCGACAAATTTTGTGTTTATAGTCTATTTATACTAATTTCATCGTTCCGGACTCAAATATCACGTCCGCGTCTCCAAATTCAACTTTGAACTCAAATTCTTTTTTTAATAACATTCATCATTAATATTATAACTCACAATATTTAACATCCAAGTCGTTACCAGGAAGGAGGGGCTTTCCGATAAGAATTTCTCCTTATTGGCGAGCAATTAGGTGACCAAACCTCTCCTTGACAGAATTTCTAGACATTATAAATATTGTAAATAATAATATGAATAACTTTGTTATCTCAATTATTGATTTAATAATATATAAAATATTATGCAGATGATATTGTGACAATAATTGAATCAATAATATGAGAGATATGATGCAATAATTACTGTAGCAATAATTGAGTATAACTGAGTGACTTCTCATGTAAGCATCAATAATCAATACTTTCACTGCATTTTATAAAAAGATAATTACTACTATGTAACCACGCCAGACATCGTATTTTTACTACCTAAAAAGAATATTTTATATTTTATAACTTGTTTACTTTGAAAAATTTTCAAATATGACCCTTAACTTTAAACTTTTATCAATTTAACTATTTACCAAAATAAAAAAATTGAATACTTTTATTTCATAAAATTCGGGGTCTCACAATCTCCCCTCCTTATGAAATTTTGCCCTCGAAATTTACGTACCTGGTAGTTCGAAGAAATGAGAATACCTTGTTTTCTTTTTAGATTATACCATCCCGGTTATTTCCTCTGTATCATGATTTTCCCATTGCTCATCTCCTGTATTTCAGATATCATTCTAGAATATACCTTCCAAACAAATGTTAATTGACATATCACAATTTGTCAACTTATCAAGTAAACAATTTCAAATTTAGGTAAGTCACACACTAAATAAAGTATATTACCTGCCTCTCCCTCCTAGTTCTAGACTCATATCTCCGCCAGCGACCATATCCCTAATCTCTGATACCATTTGTGACGCCCCCAAAATAGATCCACATGACCCATTTTGAGTCACCAGATATCACTCTATAAAAATCAAATACAAACTTCATTTATACAACTGTTGAACTGTCAATATGAAAATACGACCACGCTTAAACCGTGAGTTTTAATACAAATGTATGTAACTCTCATGGTGCCTCGACCACAACCTTACAATGGTTACTTTACATAAAAGTACAAATAAAAACTATTTTAGAAATTAAAATCTTTGGGAAGTGCTCAAGAAAACCTTCAGATACGGGAGGCCATGCGCTCTACAGGTTATGATAGATATCATATGTCCACGTAATTATCCTTGGTTGATCCAATAGACCCCAAAGAAAAAAAGAAGATTACTATCATCTTCTTTCTAATGGTGAGTCTTCTCGACATATAATTATCTCCGTTGTCTCCAAGTGAAAATTATATTTCAAATAACTCCAAAATTATATAAGTAAAGTGCTCAGTAGATATACTCAAAGAAGTGGATGTGCACAACCCCGTGCTTTATGATAACACGAGGTTGTATGTCATTAGACATCTTGTATGATAGTGGCAAAACACCCTTCCAAAGTTGGGTTCACCTCACCCTATCCGGTTCACCAAAATTAAATATCAAATGACATATACAATACGACATACTTATCTAAAGTTCTCAATAAAATTATTTTTATACTATTTAGGGAGAACCTCAATAGCTATAAACCACCGTTCTAATCCTCTTAATACCCCGCTCGACCCAGTTACACCTTTATTACCTGAAAGGAATTGTGAAGCAAAAGGGTGAGCACAACTAGCCCAGTAAAGAATATCATGACTAAAGATAATTAAATTATCAATAGCTTTCATCAATAATAAATCATAGATTTATAACATATGGTAGATGATAAAACTTTTCAGTCATAGTTGCAGCAGAACGAGTAATCCATTAAAAGAGTTAAATAGACCATAAGGTCTATTATCTTCTCCATGTTAAAAGTCCACCAACAATGTTTTATCCCTATAACATCAATCAACAGTTCCTGTCCACAATCATATGAATAACTCATAATCATAATTGTGGTTCTAAATTCCTCTTCGCACCTAGGACGAAGATAATTTTCATCACCTATCTTCACTTGAAACATCAAAAATCATGGTTATACCAAATCACAATTCCTACTCCTAATCATACTAATAAATTCATCTTTGCAATACTGCCAAGATATTCATTAACAATTCATCTTTGCACTACAGGCCAAAGACATACAACTGTATTTTAAAAGAGTCAAGTAGAGCATGATATCTACTTTCTTTTACGAATTTAAAAGTGTATAATCAATATTTTATCACGAGACTCGACAATAAATAATCCACATCATCGAATCATCCACGCATTCTACTACCAAGGATATTCATGTAATCATCAATGATCATGATTATACTGAATAATCCCTGAATATAATCATACCATTAACTGTCCATCAATGCACTACGGGCCAATGAGGACTTTTACCACATCATCTATAACATTACGTCATGATTATACCGAATGATCCTCGTCATAATCATACCAATAAACAGTTCATCTATACACATAAGCCAAAGATACTCATCAATCAATAGTTCATCTTTGCACGTAAGCCAAAGATATACAAATCAAAACCAATAATCAATAGTCCATCTTTGCATGTAAGCCAAAGATATACAATCAGAAAAACTAATAATCAACAATCCATCTTTGCAAAGTATATTTAAAGATGACTTTCATCATAATATAAGTATATATAAGCATGAGGATGATGACAATGATATAAGCATTAATCAAATCGAAATCAAGGATAAATATTAAAGACTTTAAATTTATCCAAATATTATCAATCACTTAATAAACTCATAATCTAATATTATTAATATTATAATAATAATTTAATCACTTTTTAAACTTATAAACAATTTATTTCAATTATTTACACTTTACCAATTAATACATTTTAATCATTCAAAAATGTCATACTCATAAGATTTTATCACCAATGATCAAATCCCTCATAAAAAATCTGCATATACCTTATATAGGATTTTCAAGCCATAAAATCCTATTTTTCAATTTTGATACTTCACATAACATATTTAATTCATTTACTCATAACTAGTTTATTTTTATGAAAAATACCAAATCAGTCCCAAAAATATTTCTTTTCTGAGATTTAGCAGAATATAGTCCCATATTGAACATATATTTTTCTCAGAATTTTTAAAATTCATTTACTATTTTTCATATGGTCAAAACTGCTGAATATTTAGACATTTATCATAAATTTTATTTTTGTCCAAAAATTTTGAAATTTACAGGGTATACTCCTGCTATATACATGTACTCCCAATAAAAATTTCACCAATTTTGGAGTTTACCACAAGGAGTTATAAGGGTTTACTTTTAAAATAGTCTTTTCCCATAAAATCCATAACACTTAATCTATACATCCAAAAATTGCCATCTTTGGACACAATATAGAACACTCATCAAATTATCATTTCAAATTTTTCCAAAATTTTTTAGGGTCAGAAAAATTACGAAAACTAAAATGAATTTTTCACCTCGCCATGCAGAATCCACGTGATGCATCATTTCTACAATTTAATAAGGAATGAATACAAAGGATCATTCACCATGCATACGGTAATCCACATAGACATGTTATTCCAATGTAATAATAAATAATGGAATAATGAAGAATTCACCACGCATGCATGCGATAATATCGCATGCATGTTATTCCCAAATAATAATAAATTCCAATTAATAAAGAATTGAACCAGTCCTGCGTAATCCGCATGCATGTGATATTCCAACATAATAATAAAGAATAGAATAACAATGTAATTCACCGTACATGTGATAGATCGCATGCATACTTTATTCCAATAGAATAATAAAGAATGGAACTAGGTCATTAATGCGTAATTCGCATGCATCGGATATTCCAACATGTAATAATAAAGAATGGAATAATAGAAGAATTTCACCATGTATGCAGTACTTCACATGGACAGGTTATTCCAACATAATAATAAGGAATGGAATAACAATAGCTCTCTTCATGAATACAAAAGAAATAATACCCCTTACCTCAAAAGAAGATCGGATACTAGAATAAATGAGGTAGCACTTTCTTTCTCTTTCTCTCTATATTTTTCTCTATAATAATTGCTCTATAGCTTTAGTGAATTGGTGAAAAATAATGAAGGAATGAGCTTCTATTTATAAGAAAATATTGTTTCGATAATTACACGTTTTGGGGCTCAAAATATTATAGTATAATACCTTCAACTTTTCTTTTATTTTTAATTTAGTCCTGCAAGTATTATCAAACTTGCACCACCTCCCCTAATAGTAAATAATGTGAATCAATAGTTCAATCATGTGAATCAATAGTTATAATTATGTGAAAATACGAATTACAGTATAGTACCTCCATCTATACCTCCATTTTTAACTTAGTCATGCAAGTATTATCAATCTTGCACCAACTCCCCTAATAGTACAAGAATGTGAATCAATAGTACACACATGTGAACAAATAGTTATAATCATGTGAATTAATAGCAATTAATTGCTCATTTATCTGGTTAAATACCCGATTGATCAATATAACTTCCAGACATCAATTATTATCGAAATAAATGTCGATTTCTACTAACACTAACAATCCCAACACAATGGAAATATTTTTTTCTCAAAAATTTCATTTTTGAAATTTTAAAGTTTGACTTTTTCTGAAAAAGACAACTGTTGACTTTTTTGACCAAAAGGTCAACTCCGACAAATTTTGTGTTTATAGTCTATTTCTACTAATTTTATCGTTCTGGACTCAAATATCATGTCCGCGTCTCCAAATTCAACTCCGAACTCAAATTCTATTTTTAATAACATTCATCATTAATATTATAACTCATAATATTTAACAACCAGGTCGTTCCCAAAAAAGAGGGGGATTTCCGATAAGGATTTCTCCTTATTGGCGCACAATTAGGTGACCAAACCTCTCCTTGACAGAACTTATAAACATTGTAAATATTGCAAATAATAATATGAATAACTTTGTCGTCTCAATTATTAATTTAATAATTTATAAAATATTATGCAAATGATACTGTGACAATAATTGAATCAATAATATGAGAGATATGATGCAGCAATTACTGTAGCAATAATTGAGTATAACTGAGTGACTTCTCACGTAAGCATCAATAATCAAAACCGTGTGCTACTATGCAACCACGCGTATTACTGTACTTTTACTACCGCCAGTTAGATGCTATAGATACGGAGAGGAGAACGTCCAATTATTATAGAGAGAAATTATAGAGAGAAAGAAGAAGAGAAGTCTGCTACCTCACTATTGCAGTATCCAGTTTTCTTCTGAGGTAAGGGGTATTATTCTTTGGTATTCATGAAGAGAGTTGTTTTCTTTCAATACTCATAAGGGTTGTTATTCCATTCTTTATTATTATGTTGGAATAACCTGTCTATGTGAAGTACCGTATACATGGTGAAATTCTTCTGTTATTTCATTCTTTATTATTCTGTTGGAATAACCTGTCTGTGTGGTCTATCGCATGCCTGGTGAATTCTGTTGTTATTCCATTCTTTATTATTCTGTTGGAATATCCTCATGCAGACGGATTCGCATGACTGGTTCCGTTCTTTATTATTCTGTTGGAATATCCTATCTCGTCTGCGGATTACGCATGACTTGGTTCCATTCTTTATTATTCTGTTGGAATATTCTGTCTGTGCGGATTACACATGACCTGGTTCCATTCTTTATTATTCTGTTGGAATAACATGTCTGTGCGGTCTATCGCATGCCTGGTGAATGATCATTCGTATTCATTCCTTATTAAATTATGGAAATGATCTGTTTACGCGGATTACCGCATGGTGGGTGAAAATCCATTTGCAGTTTCATATATTCTATTATACTTGTCTAAGATATCATTTCTTTTGTACTCGTCATGGAATATCATTTTCTTTGGTATTTTTTTTTACGAGTTACTATTCACGGGTTACTATTCACCCAGTTACTATTCACTCTAGTATTATTCACTCGGGTATTCGGGGCACTTTTTGTGTCAGAGTACTATTCACGAGTTACTATTCACGGGTTACTATTCACCCAATTACTATTCACTCTAGTATCATTCACTCAGGTATTCGGGACACTTTTCGTGTCGGGGTACTGTGACGCCCCCAAAATATGTATACATCACCCATCTTGAGTCGCCAAATACATGGTACAAAATTCAAATACAAACTAATAATACAACAGTCGTGTAAAATACGACAAAACATATGCTGTGAGTTTAAATACAAATATTATCTTCTAGACAATATCCACTCTCAATGGAGTCCTCATAGACAGTATACAAACTCAAATTCAGTCCTTATTACATTTATTATCACACTATTTAACAGAATAGTGATGACTACTAATACTATCATCTAGACCGTCACTCCATTCCCCGACTAGTCCCGCCACGCTTCTCATTTCCTCAAGAGAACAAAGAAAGAAAGGGTGAGCTCAACTAGCCCAAGAAGAAATATTATGACTAAGATAATGCGTAATAAATTATCATTAGTCTTCAACAATGTTAAACCGATAAAATATAATAGACATCAAGTTTAATCACAATGAACAAGCAATCCAATAAAAGAGTCAAGTAGAGAATAAAATCTACTATCTTTTATAATTTAAAAAGTTTTTCATCACTTTTATCATTTGGGACTCACTTTTAATAAATAATCCACATCATCGAATCACCCCTTACACTACTACCCGAGGATATTCTTTAAGATCACGACCACAAATTATCCATGCACTACGGGCCAAAGATAATTGTGTTTTTATCAACTGTCCCGATCATGCTATAAAACAATTCATCTTTGCTCCCTTGGTCAAGAGAATCCATAGCCATAATCATACTCAAAAGCTCATCCATCAATGCACTACGGCCAACGAGGACTTTTTTCCACATCATTTGTAACATTACGGTCCATGATTATACCGAATAATCCCTAGTCATAATCATACCAAGTCCATCTATGCACTACAGGCCATAGATGACTTTGAACATAATATAAACATGAGGATGATGACAATGATATAAGAATTCAATAAAACAAGTTCATGAATTAATTTGTCCAAGAACCAATAACATCTAAACTGTCAACATGATACTTCTGTGTAGAGTAAAATTCAAGAATGCTCAGAAGAATATTTCCATGAAAAGATACTGGATGAAGCGCAAATATCAAGGATATTCCACTAATTTCATGGAGTATAGAAGTTAAAACTTTAACCAACTGAGTATAATAAAGATTGAATAACAAAAGAAATCACCATGCATGCGATTATTTCATGTATAAAAGTTATTCCAACAAAATAATAATAACGGAACCAGTCGTCAAAAATAAATTAGCAAACGCATACGATGTTCCAAATGTAATAATAAAGAATGTAATAACAATGAAATTACCATGCATGCGGTACTTTGCATGATAAAGTTATTCTAACGTAATAATAAGTAATCTGAACCAGTCCTGTAAAACACATGCATGTGATATTCCAAATGTAATAATAATAAAGACGGAACCAGGTTCGATGTAAAACACACGCATGTGATATCCCAATAGAATAATAAAGACGGAACCAGGCCGATGTAAAACACACGCATACGATATTTCCAATGTAATAATAAAGATGAATAATAGAAGAATGTCACCAAGTATAGGGTAGTCCACGATCAAAAGTTATTCCAATGAATAATAAGAAATGGAATAACAACAGCTTCTTTTCATGAATAAGAAAGAATAACACCCCTTATCGTAAAAAGAACCTAATATAAGAGTAGTTAAGTAGCGTAAATCTTTTCTTCTTTCTCTCTATATAATTTTCTCTGTAGTTTCAAAGAATTTGTAAAGAAATAATGAAGGAATGAGCTTCTATTTATAGGAGAATAGAAAGGCACTATTCATGGATGAAATAATTTTACAAATTATTTTTCAATCAACTAACAATTAAGTCAATCAACTAACCAATAAAATCACAACAAAATTAAAATATAATACATATATATAAACACATGTTTTCAATTTATATATATCATTATTATATATACACCACTTGATTTTTCTCCCCCATAACCAACATCAATCCCCCACCCACCCAATAATCAAATTCACTACACTCTTACACATCACCATCACACTACTACTTTTTCACCATTTTTCACTCACACACACATCACACACCTATCACTTTCACATATCATTTTCTTCCACTATATACTCAAAACATACATATACTTCCATACGTATACTCTTCCATTTCCAAAATCATTTCCCAACACATATGAGCCCCACATGTGCCCCCCACATGTGGGCCCCACCTTTAAATAATTTTCTACCGATTATTTTGAAAATAGGTAAATAGGAATCCATAAAATAAGCAAAATTTCATAAAAATCACCTTAATAATTTTAACAACATTTATCATCTTTATTATAATTCACAATATTAATCGACTGTGTCGTTCTGTGAGAAAGAGGGGCTTTTCAATAAGGATTTCTCCTATCATGCCGCAGCGATTAGGTGACCAAACCTCTCATCAAGCGAACTTCTGACATCATCGTTAATATTACAATTTATAATATTAATAACTCTGTCATTTCAATTATTGATTTAATAATATATAAAATATCGACAATAATTGAATCAAATAACGTGAGATACTATGCAACAATTACTATAGCAATAATTGAACAAAACTGAATGACTTCTCACGTAAGCATCAATAATCAATAGCGTGTGCTAATATGCATCCACTTGTATTACTGTACTTTTACTACCGAGTAGTTCAACAGTATTAACGGTAAAACTTTCGCAGTTATTTTCATAAAAATATTTTTGTCATTTTCTTAATCCGACAATAATTCTGTTGTGGGGTCCACCAATGATTGAGCCGTCGTACGAATATTCCCTGACAAAAAGAATATTTTCCGACCAATCGAATATAATATGACAACTTGCATACTTTGTAAAATTTATAAATACTACCCACGACTATAACATTATATCAAATCCACACCATAATATTAAAAAAAAATATTTCGAGAAATTTAAATCTTTATTTATAAAATCTGGGGTCTCATAGGTACTATTTACGGGATACTATTCCCGAAGTACTATTCACGGGGTACTATTCACCCAAAAAATATTTTTTTTCTGTCCAAATTATTTTCGGTACATGAATATTATTATTGAATTTTATTCTACAAAGCAGTATCATGTTGACAATTTGGACGTTATTGATTTCTGGATAAATTAAATTATAAATCTTTAAAATTTATCCTTGAACTTGTTTTATTGAATTATTATGTCATTGCCATCATCCTCATGCTTATATTGTGATTAAAGTCATCTTTGACTTACGTGAATAAATGAACTTGGTATTATTATGACCAGAGATTTCGGTATAATCATGACCGTAATGTGATGAATGATGTGGTAAAAGTCCTCATTGGCCTGTAGTTCATTGATGGACAGTTGTTGGTATGATTATGACCAAAGATTATTCGATATAATCATGACCATTGATGATTATATGAATATTCTTGGCCGTGGTGCAGTGATGATTCGATTTTATTTATTAAGCTGAGTCTCAACGATAAAGTTGATAAAAAACTTTTTAAATCATAGAAGATGGTAGATTTTATGCTCTACTTGACTCTTCTTATGGATTGTTTATTTCCGCTGCAGTTGTTGATCTAAAACTTGTTGTCTATTGTATTCTATCAGTTGTTATACTGTTGAAGATTAATGATAATTTATTCTGCATTATCTTAGTTATAATATTTCTTACTGGGCTAGTTGAACTCACCCTTTCTTTCATTGTTTTCTTCAGGAAATGAGAATATAGTTGGGACGAGTCAGAAAATGGTGTGATGGTCCAGGATAAATGACTTTAGTAGTCGTCACTATTCTACGGAATAATGTGATAATAATTATAATGAGGACACCATTGAGTGTGGATATTGTCTATATGACAATATTCTTGTTTAAACTTTCAGCTATGTTTTGTCGTATTTTACACGACTCTTGTATAATTAAGTTGTATTTGAATTTATGTACCATGTATCTGGCGACTCAAGATGGGTGATGTATACCTGTTTTTGGGGGCGTCACAATTGTGGTCATATGACAATATATATTTTAAATTACAAAATTAGTATGACTCATAAAAATTTAAAATGAAATAAATTTGTGATTAATAGTTTTTGCTATATACAATTATAATTATTGTATTTCCTAAAATTAAATAAATTCATATTTATTTAAAATTTAATATGCGGTATTTGACTTCTATAGTCAAATTGTATTTCTAATTTTAGAAAAGTATAAGTATTGTACTTAGGTTGTGTTTGATAAATCTGGGAATTAAGATCTGAATGATTATGATGTCTTAATAAATTAGATCATCTGAATGATTATGAGGTCTGAATCTAAAAAATTGTTTGATAATTAAAAAGTAAGTTGTCTCTTAATGACATTATTTTACCATTTTAAAGGGTAAATTTTATTTAAAAATTTTAAATATTTAATTTAATAAAAATGAGTGCATAATATTGTTGAATATATTTATATAAAAAAATTATTAAAAAAATTCATTAAGAGTGTACTTCTTAATTATTAAGATTTCATTTTCTGTCTTTTATCGATTAAGAAGCGTTCGTAGGTAAAAAAAAAAAAACAATCAAAGATCGCGCTTTCTTGGCGAATAAGAGACAATCCATTAAAAGATAATTAGATGTAAACAAACAATACCTTATAAGCATTCACTTTTGGACAAAAATATAATACTCCTACCGTTTATGGTCAAATTAACCGATTTTAAGATTAAAAATTGAATAAATGTATTAGACATTTTGAAATCAAATAAATTGACTTTGATAATATATTTGATATAATTTATTATGATAATAATTTTATATTTATATCTAATAAATTTAAGAATAAATTTTGATTCTAAATATAGTTAAAAAATGAAAATCAGATAATGGCTCATAGTTTCAAGTCACGTGTTCTCTTGTAGCCTTCGAAAATCTAAAATGCAGAATAGTGCATCTTTTTTAATCAAGCAATATTATCCCATGCTTCGGCCGACAGAAGATCGTCCCCCATTGCAGCATCCTGTTCCGTCAGATGATCCATACCTTGCACCTGATGACGAAATGAGGTCCATCAGACGGCTGAGTTAAAAGAAGCAGATATCACCGGTACAGATAGGAAAACCCCAAGAATCGACAGAAATGGTCAGACTGAGACACTGCAATCTGTGTCGTACAGACCCTTGGCCCTCTCAAGAGTTTTGACCATAAATTATTAGACTAAAATAAAATAAAATAAATAAAAAAACAGCAACAATTTGTAGATATTTGGGTATTTATAAATAGTTTTAATGTGTCTTTTACATAATTGCTCATTTGCTCTGTTTTAGTTTATGCTTGTTCAAATGGGTATTGAATTTAATCTGTAAATATGGAGAAAGAGAAGGGGGAAAAAGGGTGATTTTTCTTCCATTTTTGTTATTTGGATTTTAGTATTGACAGATTCTATTCATTTTGGCAACTGGGTGTTTTTTTTTAATTTGATATTTATAGATAGGGAATTGATTGATGGGTAAGAAAAAAGTTATGAAGAAAACAAAGGAACTGTCAGTAGCCATAGCTGAATCAACATCATCATCAATGGCGGAAGAAACCCAGCAGCAGAACCAGCAGATTATTACTCCAAGAAAAAGAGGCAGGCCTCGCAAAATCATTGAGAAAAATGAAAAAGAAGAAGGAATCCAGCTAGTTACTGTAGCTGTTACAGATCAATCAGAAACAAAGAAAGCTAAAACAAGTGATGATGATGATGATGCTGATGCTGATGATGATGATGATGATGATGAAGAAGAAGATGAAGAGGAGAGAGAAACGAAGAAAGAAGAGAGAGAGATGAGAGAGGAGCAGGAGCAGAAGCCGCAGGAGCCCAGGAGGAGCAGAGCTAGGCGAAAAAGCATACCCAGAAAGAGCAGCTAAATCTGATTAATAGAAGAAATAAACCCTTTGATTTTAATTATCTTTTAGTAGGTATCAAAATCAAGAAGATTTGTGATCAAGCTAGCTCTTGATTGCTATCCCTTGCTCTGTTTTTGTTTAGATTCGAGTTACATTAATGGTTTGAATCAATCATTATTCAATCAAATCAAACAATTTTCAACTAGAGGCTTTTACTTGTGGTGTTTTTGGTAAACTTGTTATACAGATTGTTCATATCACAAGGGAGGGTCTGGTTTGTTTTTGGATAACGTTATTATTCCAAATCTCTAGTGGATAAAAGTCTTGTAATTTGTTATTCCATTTTCCTCTTTCTCTGTCTGCATGTTGAAGTATATAGAGATATATATATTGAATAGATAATTTGGTGAAATTGAATGCCCATTTAAAGTAGGCATGCACAATAGCCAGGCCTGAGCTGGTCTGGGTCTCTCGGGCCTTGTTGGACTTTGATCAGACCATGTCGTTGATTTTGGTATGTTATGTCAGGTCAGGTCAAACCTTGACTGTTGGGCTGTGATTTAATTAGGCCTACAGGTCAGCCAGACTCAAGGCCTGGGTTAGTCTGATCATTTTTATAAATATTAAAAAAATAAATTAATAAAATTTTATAAAAATGATATAATATTTTTGAGATTTATTTTATGTTAACATTCTATTGCACACCAATATAAGTTGAATGATTAGAATAAAAAAAAATCTTCTTAAATTAAAGAAAAATGTAATTTAGATGTAATTGGAATATAAAGCAAATTGATTTCCTAAATATATGTCTAGTTGTTTACTATGCCAGTTTGTCTTGTAGAAAATATAATTTGAAGAGTGATTCTGGGGCGACCGGTGGGGGGCGATCGGGGTAGTGACTGGTCCAATTTTTTTTTAATATGACTGTACAGGCATATTTTTTACATGTATCCAAATGACATCCAAATCACTTTTTTCTGTAAAAATTTTAGTTCCAATAAATCTTATAAATTATTTGGAAGATATTAAAAAAAATAAAAATAAAAAAATTTGGGCCGGTCGCTCCCCACCAGTCCCCCTAGACTTTTTCTAATTTGAATACAATCTACTGTGATACATATGACTATAGATGCAAAATAAAATTAATTTAATGTAAATTACACTTTTATTTTTGAATATAAAGTTAGTTTCTATTTTTTTTAGTACTAGGATAAGTTGGACATATATTTTGTAAAGTTTAAATACACATTTATCTTTTCATTTATGGTCATTAAATTTAAACACTTACATATAGACCTGGCAAAATTGGCCCAAGCTTCACTTAAGCTTTGGTTTTCATTTTTTCAAATTTACAAAAACCTCGAGCTGCTTTTGACTTGGTCTTGACGACGCTACT
Organism: Panax quinquefolius; assembly: GCA_020205615.1. Taxonomy (NCBI): domain Eukaryota; kingdom Viridiplantae; phylum Streptophyta; class Magnoliopsida; order Apiales; family Araliaceae; genus Panax; species Panax quinquefolius. The sequence continues at coordinate 88,185,700 of CM035168.1, forward strand.
TTAATTTCGGCCCATAAATATGTTAAAATTTGGTTATAAATTCGTCAAACACGGGTTTTGGGCTTCACTTTTTTAACCCACCAAAACTTGGTTTTGTTTTGGCAAGCCTTGACTACCAATTGCTGCATCTTTATTATAGCCCAATTCGCTTGTCATCTCGCTTACTTAGTTATATCTCAAATATTATTTCAATTAGTTTTCTAATTGATTTATGAAATTATTATTTAAATGGCTACAACAAAATACCTGAAAAATAACAAAAATTATAAATTTTTCTAAAAATTTAGGATATCTAAATTAATAAAGGACTTGAGTATTTACAAGAAACTAACTTATTATTAATATTTAATATTAAAAATTAGTTTATTGATGTATTAATTAATATTAATATTTAACATTAAAATAACAAGGAATATTAATAAAGTTTTATATTTAAATATTAGTAATTTAATATTTACAATAAACTAACTTATTATTAATATTTAATCAACTAAATATCTAACTTATTATTAATATTAAATATACTAACTAGTTCTATTCATAAAATATGTATATTAATTAAATGTATCTATAAGAAATCAATAATGAATAATTAAAATTTTAAATTTTATTGATGTATTAACTAAAACTAATGTATTATAATTTATGAATTACGAAAATGAATAAGTAAAAATTTATACTTCATAAATGAATAATTATAACTTTAAAACTCAAACATTACAAATAACTAGATAAAAAAAATATGTCAGCTCTCAGTCCAGGCCAGGCCAGGATCAAGGCCAGTAAAGGTCAGGTCAGGCCATATCAAATTTTTGTCTTGAAACAACAACCTTTTTAAGCCTTCCAGGCCAGGCATAACTGTGCCAGGCGTTGACTGTAAGACCCCAAATTTTATGAATAAAGATTAATTTTCTCAAAATTTTTTTAAGTATTATGGTGTGGATTTGATATAATGTTATAGTTGTGGGTAGTTTTTATAAATCTTGCAAAGTATGCAAGTTGTTATAAAATTTTCGATTGGTCGGGGAATATTCATTTTAACAGAGAATATTCGTAGGACGACACAATCATTGGTGGACCCCACAAATGTAATTATTGTTTAATGAGAAAACAATGAAATATCTTTTATAAAAATAACTACGGAAGTTTTATCGTTAACTGTTGAAATACCCGTGGTAAAAAATGCAATGAATACGCATGGTCGCAAGAGTAGCACGATATTGATTATCGATGCTTACGTGAGAAGTCACTCAATTTTGTTCAATTATTGCTACAATAATTCTTGATAAGATCTCACGTCATTTGATTCAATTATTGTCGATATTTTATATATTATTAAATCAATAATTGAGACGATACAATTATTCATATTATTATTTACAATATTGATGATGTCTAGAAAGTTCTATCGATGAGAGGTTTGGTCACCTAATTGCGTGCCAATAGGGAGAAATTCTTATTGGAAAGCCCCCTCTTTCGTGGGAATGATCTGGTTGTTAAATATTGCGAATAATAATAATGATGAATATATGTTGTTAAAAATATTGAAGGAATTTTTATGAAGTATTTGTTATAAATTTTGCTTATTATTTGGAGCCCCATTTACCCATTTTTCAAAATAATCGTTAGAAAGTTATTCAGTATATATAATGGGACCCACCTTTGATTGTGACATGTTGGTGGGAGGGGAACACGTGGGGCTTACGTGGAAAAATGAAAATGGGGGTGGGGTGGGGGGGGGGGTGGGGGGGGTGAAGTGGGGTGGGGGAAACGTGTTTGGAAGGGAGTGTTAGTATTATATATATATATATATATATATATATATATATATATATATAACTAACATGTGAGAAGAAAATTGAGGGGGGGGGGGGGGGGGAGAAAATTTGGTTACGGGTGGAATGAAAATAAAGGAAGAAAAGGGTGGGGGTAGATGACTTGTAAGGGAGGGAGTGTATATATTATATATAATTGTGTGAGGTGTGTGTGTGTCTGAGGTGTGTGTGGTGGTGGTGAGTTATATGTATACATATATATGATTAATGTCATGCCGTATAAGGCATGGTAGATATAAATATATATATATATATATATATATATATATTATTTTATTTAATTTTTTTGTTTTATTAGAATATTTTATTGCATAATAATGAATAGTAAAAATCAGAAAATCAATTTTTTCTCCGCTGAATTCATCCGTGAGTTTTCTAAACTGTTGATCCGTGATTTTATTTTCTAAATAGTATCCTTCCATTCTCCTATAAATAGGATGCTCAGTTAGAAGTGAAAATCACACCAGAGTCAAAGAATTCTTCTTTTATAATATTGAGCGTATTTCTTTCGAGTTTTAGAAAGCTTTGAGTGTAAAAAATAGTAAAAGTTTTCTTCAAGAATATCTCCGCTATACCAGTTAGAATACTCTTCTTTTTGAGGTAAGGGGTATTATTTATTTCATATTCAGAAGAGATATTATTTTTCGTATTCGTTTGCATATTATTTTCGTTCAATATTCATAAAGAAATTTATTTCGTTCAATATTCTTAATGAATATTATTTTTGTTTAATATTCGTAAGGATATTGTCTTCGTTTAATATTTGTAAGGAATATCATTTTCGTTCAATATTCACTGTCTTCGTTTAATATTCGTAAGGAATATTATTTTTGTTCAATATTCGTAAGGGGTATTATTTATTTCATATTCAGAAGAGATATTATTTTTCGTATTCGTATGAATATTATTTTCATTCAATATTCATAAGGAATATTATCTTCGTTTAATATTCGTAGGAATATTATTTTCATTCAACAGTCGTAAGGGGTATTATTTATTTCATATTCGCTTATGATATTATTTTTTGTATTCTTAAGAAATTTTATTTCATTCAATATTTGCAATAAATATTATCTTCATTTAATATTCGTAAGGAATATAATTTTCGTTTAATATTCGTAAGGGATATTATTTTTGTTCAGTATTCGTAAGAAATAATATTTTCTTCCATACTCTGTAGTATGTAAGTAATATTATTTCGTTTCAGATTTCGAATTCTACACTCATTTTGTTAAAGTTTTAGCTTCTATACTCCATGAAATTAGTAGAATATCCTTGATATTTGCGCTTCATCCAGTATCTTTTTACGAAAATATTATTCTGAGCATTCTTGATAAGTTTTAACTTTTTTATGCCGGAGTACTACTCACAAGGTTACTATTCCCGAAGTTACTATTCACGGGGTACTATTCACTCGGTTACTATTCACCCGGGGTACTATTCATGATAAAAATTATTTTTTTTGGCACAAATCATTTTTGATACAATATTATTCTTGAATTTTACTCCACAAAGCAATATCATGTTGACAATTTGGACATTATTGAATTCTGGATAAATTAAATTATAAATCTTTAAAAATTTATCCTTTGTTTTCTTGTAATTGAATTCTTATATCATTGTCATCATCCTCATGTTTATATTATGATGAAAGTCATCTGTGGTCCGTAGTGCATAGATGGACTTGGTATGATTATGACCAGGGATTATTCGGTATAATCATGATCGTAATTAGGCCTGGCTGTAAGACCCCGAATTTTATGAAATGAAAGTATTCAATTTTCTTATAATTATTATTTTATTTAGTAAATGGTTAAATTGATAAAATGATTAAAACTAAGGGTGATATATGAAATTTTTTGCAAAGTAAAGCAAGTTGTTATAAAATATTCGTTTGGTCGGGGAATATTCTTTTTGTCCGGGAATATTCTTACGAAGACACAATCATTGGTGGACCCCACAACATAATTATTATTGGAGTTAGAAAACGACAAAATTATCTTTTTATAAAAATAACGGCCAAAGTTTTAACGTTAATTGTTGAAATACCCGGTAATAAAAGTACAGTAATACGCGTGGTTGCATAGTAGCACACATTATTGATTATTGATGCTTACCTGAGAAGTCACTCGCTTATACTCAATTATTACTATGAAAGAGTTATCGCTTGAATATTTTATCAGATTGATTCAATAATTGCTACGTTGATATTTTATATTATTGATTCAATAATTATCATTGCACAATATTTCAAATTATCAAATCAATAATTCATATTATTTAAATAATATTATTAGATAGCATTATTGATAATGTCTAGAAAGTTCTGTCGAGGAAAGGGGTTTGGTCACCTAATTGCGCGCCAATAGGGAGAAATTCTTATTAGAAAACCCCCTCTTTCCTGGGAACGACCTGGTTGTCAATATTATAGTTCTGTAAAATTATTTGTGAATAATAAATTATTGATATATATGATAAGAAAATATTTATTTAATATGGATTTAATTAAATGGATGAATGTTTAGCATGTGACATTTGTTGAAAGTTGGTATTTTATCTTTTTCGATAAAATAATTCATTCAAATATATTATTATAATATTACATTATTGTAGTACGATGTGATTATATAATAGTATGATTTTTAATTTGAATGGTAGCATTATTATAGTAAATTCATGGTATAAAAGTAAAAGGAGGTGGAAGAGAACAAATTGAATTTGAATTCTGATGATGTAAGCAATGATGTCATCGGAACGATGAGGTAAGCAATGATGTCATATGATTGATGATGTAAGCGATGATGTCATAAATTATGGCAAAAAGACTATTTTACCCTTACTCTGCCAAGCCTATAAATAGAAACTCATTTCTTCATTATTTTTCACTAATTCATTCAATCTATTGAGAGAGAAAATATAGAGAGAATAAGATAGAAAGAAGAAGAGTATTCTGTTACTACACTATTGCAGTATCCAATCTCCTACTAAGTAAAACAAATAACTTTATAAAAGTATTCTGTTTCATATAAATTTTTTTTACTATGCCAACACTATGCAGGCACTATGCAAACACTATGCATAATAAAATATATTATATTCTATTTATAATCTAATAAAACAAATAACTTTATAAAAATATTCTGTTTTATATAAAAAGATTTTACTATGCCAACACTATGCAAACACTATGCATAATAAAATATGTTATATTCTATTTATAATCAAATAAAACAAAACTTTATAAAAAGTATTACATTTTATATAAAAGTTTTCTATTTTATTATATTTATAATAATAATAAAACAAAACTCATCATCATTATTATAATTCACATTTATAATCGACCGAGTCGTTCAGGAAAGAGGGAGCTTTCGATAAAATTTCTCCTGTATTGGCGCATTAGGTGACGAAACATCTCCTTGTGAAACTTAAAACAACATTAATATTGCAAATAATAATATTAACAACTTTATTATCTCAATTATTGATTTAATAATATATAAAATATCGACAATAATTAAATCAAATAGCGTGAGATCTTATCACGACAATTCTTTGTGCAATAATTGAACAAAAGCGGAGTGACTTCTCACGTAAGCATCAATAATCAATTATAAATTCTACTACACAACCATATATCATGTACTTTTAACACATCCACACCATTATATTAAAAAATTATTTTCAATAAAATCTTTTATCATCATAAAATTGTGGGTCTCATTGTGATCATACCAATATTCCATTAAAAGCGTCTATTTAGCCAATCAACTATAACAACTTGCGTATTTTGAAATTCAAATATTACCCTGATTTATAACATTATATCATCCTCGCCAATCACATCATCGAATTTATCTTTATTCATACTTTGGGGTCTCAAGGATATTACCAATCCATTATCACCAAAGTGGTTACGACGAAAGACATTATTTGATACTAATGGTTATGATCACGCCGATCACATCGTCGAATTATCAAAGATATACAACTACAAAACTGGTTATGATCATATCATCAACAAATACATCTTTGCTTAAGCACGTAAGCCAAAAACCAATATACAACTCAGAAAATCAATAATCAATCAAAAAATCATCATCAACGATCCATCATGCACGTAAGCCAAAGATGACTTTAATCACAATATAAGCATGAGGATGATGACAATGACATAATAATTCAATAAAACAAGTTCAAGGATAAATTTTGAAGATTTATAATTTAATTTATCCAGAAATCAATAACGTCCAAATTGTCAACATGATAGTGCTTTGTAGAGTAAAATTCAAGAATAATATTCATGTACCAAAAATAATTTGGACAGAAAAGAATCAATTTTTCGTCGTGAATAGTACCACATGAATAGTACTCCGGGAATAGTATGTAAAATCCCAATTTTTTTTTAATAAAGATGATTTTTTTTATAAATATCATTTTTAAATATTACGGAATGAATTTTGATATAATGTTGTGGGTAATATTTATAAATTTTGCAAAGTACGCAAGTTGTTATATAATATTCGATTGGTCGGGGAATATTCATTTTAACAGGAAATATTTGTACGATGGCACAATCATTGGTGGACCCATTAATGTAATTATTGTTTGATTGAGAAAAACGACAAAAATATTTTATGAAAATAACTACGCTAAGTTTTACCGTTAACTATTGAAACACCCAAAGTTAAAGAAATGCGATGTCTGGCGTGGTCGCATAAGTAGCACACGGTATTAATTATTGATGCTTACGTGAGAAGTCACTCGCTTTTGTTCAATTATTGCTACAAAGAATTGTTGCATAAGATCTCACGTTATTTGATTCAATTATTGTCGATATTTTATATATTATTAAATCAATAATTGAGACGACAAAGTTATTAATATTATTATTTGCAATATTAACGATGTCTAGAAGTTCTGTCAAGGAGAGGTTTGGTCACCTAATTGCGCGCCAATAGGGTGAAATCCTTATTGGAAAGCCCCCACTTTCTTGGGAACGACCTGATCGATTAATATTGTGAATTATAATAAAGGTGATAAATGTTGTTAAAATTATTAAGGTGATTTTTATGAAGTTTTGCTTATTTTATGGACCCCCTATTTACCCATTTTTCAAAATAATCGGTAGAAAGTTTTTTAATATAATAGGTGGGGCCCACTGTGGGGCCCACGTTTGAAAATGTAAATGGGAGGTGGCTGATATGTTAGTCACAGGTAATATGGTAGGAGTAGATATATGTATATATATAATATATATATGTTTTATAATATATATATATATATATATTATGATAATGTAGTAATGGGTGGAGGTGGGATTCTTGGTGGTGCACGGGGGAGTACTATAATGTATTATATATATATAGGATTCACAAGAATTATCTGTTCATTCAAGGGGGTAATGACCCGTGAGTTTATATATATATAATATATAATATATTATTGCATAGTATCATTTCCATTCTCCTATAAATAGGATGCTTAGTTAAAATTGAAAACACACCAGAAATTCAGAGAATTCTTATTCTATAATCTTGAGCGTATTTCTTTAGAGTTTAAGAAAACTTTGAGCGTAGTGTAAGTTTTCTTCAAGTATATCCCTGCCCTACCCGTCGAAGTACTCTTCTTTATAAGGTAAGGGGTATTATTTCTTTCGTATTCATGAAGAGAACTTTTGTTATTCCATTCTTTATTATTCTCATTGAAATAACTTTACGCCACTACCCTATACTTGGTGAAATTCTTCATTATTCCATTCTTTATTATTATGTTTGAATAACTTTGTCTATGCAATCACCGCATACATGGTGAAATTCTTCATTTATTCCATTCTTAATTATTCTTTTGGAATATCACATGCGTGCGTTTGCTTAATGACACAGATTCGATTATTTATTTTTTGTTGGAACATCCTGCTTGGGTGCGATTTTCACTTTGACACGTTCTCGTTATTTATTATTCTGCTGAAATATACTTGCGTCGCAAGCGCTTACGCACGACTGAATTCCGTTATTTATTATTATGTTGGAATAACTTGTCATGCGATTATCTATCGCATGCATGGTGATTTCTTTTGTTTTTTCATTCTTTATTATACTCAGTTGGTTAAAGATTTGGCCTTTATACTCCATGAAATTAGTGGAATATCCTTGATATTTTCGCTTCATCCAATATCTTTTCATGAAAATATTTTTCTGAGCATTCTTGAATTTTACTCCACAAAGCAGTATCATGTTGACAATTTTGACGTTATTGGTTTCTGGATAAATTAATTCTTGAACTTGTTTTATCAAATTCTTATATCATTGTCATCATCCTCATGTTTATATTATGTTGAAAGTCATCTGTGGCCTGTAGTGCATAAATGGACTTGGTATGATTATGACCAAGGATTATTCGGTATAATCATGACCGTAATGTTACAAATGATGTGGTAAAAGTACTCATTGGCCCGTAGTGCATTGATGGACAGTTGTTGGCAAGATCATGACCATTGATGAATACACGAATATCCTTGGCCCGTAGTGCATGGATAATTTATGGTCGTGATACTAATGAATATCCTCGGCCGTAGTGCGGGGATGATGTGAACTATTTATTAAGCTGGAGTCTCGGCGATAAAAGTGATGAAAAACCTTTTAAATCATAAAAGATAGTAGATTTTATTCTTTACTTGACTCTTTTAATGGATTGCTTGTTCAATGCGATTAAACTTGATGTTTGTTATATTTTATCGCTTTAACATCATTTGAAGGCTAACGATAATTTATTCTCGCATTATCTTAGTCATAATATTTCTTCTTGGGCTAGTTGAGCTCACCCTTTTGCTTTCATTGTTCTCTTCCGGAAATGAGAACGTAACAGGAACTAGTAGGGGAAAGGAGTGACGGTCCAGATGATAGCATTAGTAGTCCTCACTATTCTATGAAATAGTGTGATAATAATTATAATGAAGACTTATTCTGAGAGTGGATATTGTCTAGAAGACAATATTTGTAATAAAACTCACAGCTCTTGTTGTATATTTAAGATTGTATTTGTATTCTGTACCATGCATTTGGCGACTTAGAATAGGTGATGTATACCTATTTTGGGGGCGTCGCAGTTGGTATCAGAGCTTAGGGATATGATCCCTGGCTGAGATGTGAGACAAGAACTAGGTTGGGAGAGACGGGGAATTCCTCAGATTAATAATCAGGACAATGTGCATCAGGAAGGCGACAATCCTCATGCAAACAACAACACTGACCAAATAATGAACGATGGAATGTTCAGAGGCTTTCTGCAATTCCTGCAGCATCAGGAAAGAGAGACTCCTGTCCGAAATGCAGGTGGAAACACTGGCAACTCTCGGACGGTCACTGCTAAGCAGTTCAAGGAGCTGGGACCACCGGAGTTTTTTGTAGAGCCAAAACCACTTAAGGCGGAGTTGTGGATAAAGCAGATCAACAAGATATTTGATGTCTTGGGATGCTCTGAGGAGCAAAAGGTTCCCTTAGCCACCTTCATGTTGTCATGGCGAGGCGATTCTTCGTGGGAATTTGTAAAGCGTACTCAACCTGCCGCACTGAAGATGTCTTGGGAGAAGTTCCAAGAACTGTTCAATGACAAGTACTTTCTCGAAAGTTTTCGTCACATGAAAGAGGTAGAGTTCATTAAACTGGAACAAAACAAAATGACCGTGTCGCAGTACAAAGCCAAGTTTGCCGAGCTGTCCCGGTTTGCGTCCCATTTGGTAGATAATGAGGAGAGAATGACATGGATTTTTCTAAGAGGTTTGAAACCCGAGATACATCAATACCTCATTTCTCATAAACTTTGCTTGTATTCAGATGTTGTTAATAGGGGTCAGTTATTAGAGCGCGATAATATTGAGTCAACCCAACCAAAAGAGAGCAGCTGGCAAAATGATAAATACCAGTGATAGCAGTCATCGAAGTGGTGACAACAAGCGTGGAGGGAATCAACATGCCAGAAATGGTAACCACTTCGGTGGTAATCATGGTCAAAACAATAAGAGTGGACATTTCAAGAAGAGGAGATTCAACAATGATGGAAAGACGTCAGCATCGACACCCGTCGTTAAGGAAGGAGAACGACTACCTATTATATGCTTCAAATGTGGAGGGGAGGGACACATCAGTCCAAACTGCGCGATGCCATCCAAAGTATGTTACAATTGTGGAAGAGAAGGTCACCTGACCCAATTTTATCGCGCCATCAAGAAGACAAGTCCAAATTGGGATGGAGGCATCAAAGTCATTCCTGACAAGACAAAATCGATAGTTCAAGGGAGGCGTTTGTCGTGACCTCTCGAAAGCAAGGAACCCGAACGAGGTCATCACGGGTAAGCTTATCATAAACTCTAGCGAAGTATATACCTTATTTGATACCGGTTCTACCCATTCTTTTATTTCTCCTATTTAAGCGCCAACGCTTAAATTTGACTTCGAGAGAAATTAGACTTTGACTTATCTGTTGAAACTCCGATTCGGAGAAACCTTCATTACATCCAATCGCTTATAAGTCTTGTTTGGTTCAAATCGGTACCCTCACATTACCTCGTCGATCTTATTTCATTAAAAATACTTGCATTTGACGTAATTCTGTGGATTGATTGGTTAACTACTCATCATGCAAAAATTGATTATTTTCGTAAGGTTATTAGCTTTCATATTCCTAACCAACCTATTATACTAATTCAAGCAACCAAACCATTAAAATCAATCATCGTCATCTCGAGCCATAAAGCTATTCGTTTATTGAAAAACGAATGTCAAGCTTTTCTTATCTCATGTCACGGATCTAAACAAAAATACGCCGGTTTTGAATGATATTTCTATTGTTAATGAATTTCTGACGTATTCCCTCAAGAACTTCCCGGCTACCCCCCGGGCGTGAAATTGAATTTTGTATCGACCTTGAACCCGGTATAAAACCTATTTGCAAAGCCCCATATCTAATGACTTCTATCAACTTCGTGAGTTAAAGACCCAACCGCAAGAATTGTTAGACATCGGTTTCATTCGGCCCTAGTACTTCTCCTTGGGGTGCTCCTGCTTCTATTCGTGAAGAAGAAAGATGGGAGTATCGACTTTGTATTGATTATCGGGAGTTGAATCATGTCACCATCAAAAATAGGTACCCATTGCCACGTATTGATGACCTGTTTGACCAGTTGCAAGGCACCAAATTCTTTTTAAAGATTGATCTTCATTCCGGATATCACCAATTGAAGATTAGAACAGATGACATTCCAAAGACGGCTTTCAGAACTCGGTACATGCATTATGAATTCCTAGTCATGTCTTTTGGATTGACTAATGCTCCTGCTGCCTTCATGGATATGATGAACCGAGTATTCAAGGAATATTTGGATCACTTTGTGGTCGTCTTTATTGATGACATCCTCATATATTCCAAAAGCCGTGAAGATCATGAGCAACACTTGAGGCTGGTACTCCAAAAGCTTCGTGAAAACAAGTTTTACGCCAAGTTGAAGAAATGCGAGTTCTGGCTTGAGGAAGTAGCATTCCTTGGGCACATGGTATCAAGTCATGGAATATCTGTTGACCCGGCAAAGATTGAAGCTATTCAAAGCTGGGAACAACCTAAATCAGTGACCAAAGTACGTAGCTTTCTCGGCTTAGCTGGTTATTATCGGAGATTCGTAGAAGGGTTTTCTCGAATCGCTACTCCATTAACTCAGCTGACTCAAAAAGATACACAATTTGGTTGGAGTGAGGAATGCGAGAAGAGTTTTCAATAACTCAAGAGAAGACTCATTTGAGCACCTGTTCTGACAATACCATCTGGCTCGGAGGGATTTGTCATCTACAGTAATGCTTCGGGCAAAGGGTTAGGATGTGTTCTCATGCAACATGGGAAAGTCATAGCCTATGCCTCTCGACAACTCAAAGAATATGAGAGGAATTATCCTACTCATGATCTAGAGTTGACATCAGTCGTTTTTGCACTAAAGATTTAGAGGCATTACTTGTATGGGGAGAAAGTGGAGATCTTTACGGATCATAAAAGCCTCAAATATTTCTTCACTCAAAAGGAACTCAACATGCGACAGCGACGTTGGCTTGAACTATTGAAAGATTATGATCATACCATCTAATACCATCTTGGAAAAGCGAACGCGTGGTAGTTGACGTATCGAAGTAGAAGATCATATCTTGAAGTACGAGTGCGATATTGTCAACGCAAAGGCCCATTTTGTATGACTTACAAAGGATGGAGATAGAGATAAAGACTCCATGGACCCTTGTGATGATGGCGAATATACGAGTAGAACCGACTTTAATCGATAAAGTTAAAGCTGTTCAAGCTACAGACCTGGAGCTGATGCATATGAGGAAGAAAGTACAAGAAGGTGCTATGTCGGAAGCAAGAATCGATGAAGAAGGAATACTTCGAGTCAACTCCAGACTTTGTGTTCCTAACAACCCTGATTGAAATTATAAAATCATGATGGAGGCGCACAACACACCGTTGTCAATCCATCCTGGGAGTACTAAAATGTATCGTGATCTTCGTCATACATTTTGGTGGAGCAATATGAAGAGAGAGATAGCGCTGTTTATCTCAAGGTGTCTAACTTGTCAACGAGTCAAGGCGAAGCATCAAGTACCAAAAGGTCCGTTGCAACCACTTAAAATTCCAGAATGGAAGTGGGAGCACATTACCATGGATTTTGTTACTAGTCTTCCCAAGGTTTCTCAAGGCATAGATGCAATTTGGGTCATTATTGATAGATTGACCAAGTCTGCTCATTTCTTACCTATACGAAAAACTTATACACTTGAACGTCTTGCTCATATGTACATAAACGAGATTGTAAGACTGCATGGTATGCCAGTATCCATAGTTTCTGATCGAGACCCAAGATTCACTTCACAATTTTGGGTTAGTTTGCAAAAAGCTATGGGCATGGATTTACGATTTAGTTCGGCATATCATCCTCAAACGGACGGACAATCAGAAGAGGACTATTCAACTCTTGAAGATTTATTAAGACTCTGTGTCCTTGACTTCAAGGGAAGTTGGGACAAGTTCTTATCATTGGTGGAGTTTTCCTCAACAACAGCTTATCAAGCAAGTATTGGCATGGCTCCATTCGAGGCGTTGTATGGAAGAAAGTGTCGTTCTCGAAGATATCTTTGGGATGAGGTAGGTGAAGCAACGTTGTTGGGACCGAGTTGATACATATGACTACTTAAAAAGATTCAAACGATCCCAAGAACGTATAAAACCTCTCACAAGATGGACAAAAAGAGTTATCTTGATCTTCATCGAAAGGACGTGTAATTCGATATTGGAGATCATGTGTTGTTACGTGTTGCTCCATGGAAAGGAGTTACGAGATTTGGAAAGAGAGAAAAGCTCAATCCTCGATTCATTGGCCCATTTTTAATCCTTGACCGAGTAGGAACTGTGGCGTATAGACTCGCTTTACCGCTAATTATGTCTCGTGTTCATAATGTTTTTCACATATCCATATTACCTAAATATGTGGAAGACACGAACCACATTATTGAGTTAGAACCGGACAAAATAACGGAAGATTTAATGTATGAAGAGGTTCCTGTTCAAATCTTGGATAAGAAGGAACATATTCTACGCTCCAAGGTTATACCTTAAGTCAAAATTTTGTGGAGAAACCACGATGTTGAGGAAATGACCTGGGAGTTAGAATCTGAAATGAAATCAAGGTATCCTTACCTCTTCGACATACCAGGTACGAACCCTAATTTCGAGGGCGAAGTTTCATATGAAGGGGAGGTTGTAAGACCCAATTTTTTTTTTTTTAATAAAGATGATTTTTTTCCTATAAATATCATTTTTAAATATTACGGAATGAATTTAATATAATATTGTGGGTAATATTTATAAATTTTGCAAAGTACGCAAGTTATTATATTATATTCGATTGGTCAGGGAATATTCATTTTAACAGGAAATATTCGTACGAGGACACAATCATTAATGGACCCACAACGGAATTATTATCGGATTGAGAAAATGACAAAAATATTTTATAAAAATAACGGCGAAAGTTTTACCGTTAACTGTTGAAACACCCGGTGTTAAAAGTACAGTAATACGCGTGGTTGCATAGTAGTTCACGGTATTGATTATTGATGCTTACGTGAGAAGTCACTCAGTTTTGTTCAATTATTTCTACAGTAATTGTTGCATAGTATCTCACGTTATTTGATTCAATTATTGTCGATATTTTATATATTATTAAATCAATAATTGAGACGACAAAGTTATTAATATTATTATTTACAATATTAATGATGTCTAGAAGTTCTGTTAAGGAGAAGTTTTGTCACCTAATTGCACGCCAATAGGGAGAAATCCTTATTGAAAAGCCCCTCTTTCACAGGAGCGACACAGTGATTAATATTGTGAATTATAATAAAGGTGATAAATGTTGTTAAAATTATTAAGGTGATTTTTATGAAGTTTTGCTTATTTTATGGACCCCTATTTACCCATTTTTCAATATAATCGGTAGAAAGTTTTTTAATATAATAGGTGGGGCCCACTATGGGGCCCACATTTGAAAATGTAAATGGGAGGTGGCTGATATGTTAGTCACGGGTAATATGGTAGAGTAGTTATATATATATATATATATATATATATATATATATATATATATATATATATATATATATATATATATATATATATATATATATGATAATGTAATAATGGGTGGGGTGGGATTCTTGGTGGTGCTTGGAGTACTATAATGTATTATATATATATATAAGATTCACAAGAATTATTCATTGATTCACTTGGGGTAATGACCTATGAGTTTATATATATATATATATATATATATATAATATATTATTGTATAGTATCATTTCCATTCTCCTATAAATAGGATGCTTAGTTAAAATTGAAAACACACCAGAAATTTAAAGAATTCTTATTCTATAATCTTGAGCATATTTCTTTAGAGTTTAAGAAAACTTTGAGCGTGTAGTGCAAGTTTTCTTCAAGTATATCCTCACCTACACCCGTCAAGTACTTTTCTTTATAAGGTAAGGGGTTATTATTTCTTTCAGTATTCATGAAGAGAACTTTTGTTATTCCATTCTTTATTATTCTCGTTGGAATAACTTTTATCTGTGCTGACTACCCTATACTTGGTGAAATTCTTCATTATTCCATTCTTTATTATTATGTTGGAATAACTTGTCTATGAAAAGTACCGCATACATGGTGAAATTCTTCCATTATTCCATTCTTTATTATTTTATCGAACATCCTCATGCATGCATTTACGCACGCACGACCGGTTCCGTTATTTATTATTTTGTTGGAACATCCCGCTTGCAAGCGATTTTCGCCGACCGGTTCCGCGCATGTATTATTCTCATTGGAATATCCTCGTGCGCATGCGTTTACGCGTGACCGTTCCGTTATTTATTATTCTATTGGAATAACTCGTCTATGCAAGCGGTCTATCGCATGCACCGATGATTTCTTTTGTTATTCCATTCTTTATTATACTCAAATTGGTTAAAGTTTTGGCTTTTATACTCCATGAAATTAGTGGAATATCCTTGATATTTGCGTTTCATCCAAAGATCTTTTCATAGAAATATTCTTACGAGCATTCTTGAATTTTACTCCACAAAGCGAAGATCATGTTGACAATTTAGACGTTATTTGTTTCTCGGATAAATTAATTCTTGAACTTGTTTTATTGAATTCTTATATCATTGTCATCATCCTCATGTTTATATTATGTTGAAAGTCATCTCGTGGCCTCAGAGTGCATGGATGGACTTGGTATGATTATGACCGTGGATTATTCGATATAATCATGGCCCGAAATGTTACAAATGATGTGGTAAAAGTCCTCATTGGCCGTAGTGCATTGATGGACGATTGTTGGCATGATCATGACCATTGATGAATACACGAATATCCTTGGCCGTAGTGTATGGATAATTTGTGGTCGTGATACTAATGAATATCCTTGGCCGTAGTGCAGGGGTGATGTGGATTATTTATTAAGCCGAGTCTCAGCGATAAAAGTGATGAAAAGCCTTTTTAAATCATAAAAGATAGTAGATTTTATTCTCTAATTGAATTTTTTAATGGATTGCTTGTTTCGCTGCAGTTAAACTTGATGTTTGTTATATTTTATCAGTTTAACACTGTTAAAGGCTAACAATAATTTATTCTGCATTATCTTAGTCATAATATTTCTTACTGGGCTAGTTGAGCTCACTCTTTTGATTTCATTGTTCTCTTCAGGAAATGAGAACGTAGCAGGGACTAGTCGGGGAACGGAGTGACGGTCCAGATGATAACATTAGTAGTCTTCACTATTCTATGAAATAGTGTGATAATAATTGTAATGAGGACTTATTCTGAGAGTGGATATTGTCTAGAAGACAATATTTGTATTAAAACTCACAGCTCTTGTTGTATATTTAAGATTGTATTTGTATTCTGTACCATGTATTTGACAACTCAGAATAGGTGATGTATACTTATTTTGGGGGCGTCACATAGTACCTCGTGAATAGTACCTCGACATGAAAGTACCCCAAATACCCGAGTGAATAATATTTGGGTAAATAGTAACCCATGAATAGTAACTCATGAATAGTGCTCCGTCACAAAAAGTGCCCCGAATACCCGAGTGAATAATACTAGAGTGAATAGTAACCAGGTGAATAGTAACGCATGAATAGTAACTCATAAAAGAAAATACCAAAGAAAATGATATTCCATGACGAGTACAAAAGAAATGATATCTCATACGAGTATAATATAATATACAAAACTGCAAATGAATTTTTACCCGCCATGCGGTAATCCACGTAGACAGATTATTTCCACAATTTAATAAAGAATGAATACGAAAGGTCATTCACCATGCATGCGATAATCCACATAGACATGTTATTCCAACAGAATAATAAAAAATGTAATAACAGAAGAATTCACTAGGCATGCGATAGACCGCACAGACAGGTTATTCCAACAGAATAATAAATAATGGAACCAGGTCATGCGTAATACGCACAGACAGGATATTCCAACAGAATAATAAAGAATGGAACTAGGTCGTGCATAATCCGCACAGATAGGATATTCTAACAGAAGAATAAAGAATGGAATAACAGAAGAATTTCACCATGTATGCGGTACTTCGCATAGACAGGTTATTCCAACATAATAATAAAGAATGGAATAATGGAAGAATTTCACCATGTATGCGGTACTTCGCATAGACACGTTATTCCAACATAATAATAAAGAATGGAATAACAGAAGCTTTCTTCATGAATACGAAAGAAATAATACCCCTTACTATAATAATAATATCCCTTACCTTAGAAAAAAACTGGATACTGGAATAGTGAGGTAGCAGACTTCTCTTCTTCTTTCTCTCTATAATTTCTCTCTATAATAATTGCTCTATAGCTTTAGTGAATTGGTGAGAAATGAAGGAAGAATGAGCTTCTATTTATAGAAAAATATAGTTTCAATAATTTCACATTTTGGGGCTTGAAATATTACAGTATAATACCTTCCTCTTTTTCTTCATTTTTAATTTAGTCCTACAAGTTTTATCAAACTTGCACCACCTCCCCTAATAGTAAATTATGTGAATCAATAGTAAATCATGTGACTCAATAGTTCTAAACATGTGAAAAAATTAATTATAGTGTAGTACCTTCAACTATACCTCCATTTTTAATTTAGTCATGTAAGTATTATCAATCTTGCACCAACTCCCCTAATAGTAAATCATGTGAATCAATAGTACACACATGTGAACACATAGTTATAAGCATGTGAATTAATAGCAATTAATTGCTCATTTATCCGATTAATTACCCGATTGGTTAATATAACCTCCATACATCAATTATTATCGAAATAAATGTCGATTTTCACTAACACTAATAATTCCAACACAATGGAACTATCAATTTCATCCTTAATTAACACGAACTTATTCATCATTAATATTATAATTCACAATATTTAATAACCAGGTCGTTCCCAGGAAAGATGGGGCTTTTCGATAAGGATTTCTTCTTATTGGCGCCCAATTAGGTGACCAAACCTCTTATTGACAGAACTTCTAGACATTGTCAATATTACAAATAATAATATGAATAACTTTGTTGTCTCAATTATTGATTTAATAATATAAAATATTGTGACAATAATTGAATAAAATCGAGTGACTTTTCACGTAAGCATCAATAATTAATATCGTGTGCTACTATGCAACCACGCGTATTACTGTACTTTTATCACCTATTATTTTATGACAACTTGCTTACTTTGAAAAAAATTTAAATATCACCCTTAACTTTAACCTTTTATCAATTTAACCATTTACTAAATAGAATAATTATAAGAAAATTGAATACTTTTATTTCATAAATTTCGGGGTCACACAGTAAGTATTGCTTCTATAATTCCTGAAATTAGTAGAATATCCTTGATATTTGCGCTTCATCTAGTATCTTTTCATGAAAATATTATTTTGAGCATTCTTGATAAGTTTTAACCTTTTTATGCCGGAGTACTATTCATGGGGTACTATTCCCGAAGTACTATTCATGGGGAACTATTCACTCAGGTACTATTCACCCGAGATACTATTTATGACAAAAATTGATTTTTTTTCGGTCCAAATCATTTTTGATACAATATTATTCTTGAATTTTACTCCACAAAGCAGTATCATGTTGACAATTTGGACTTTATTGAATTTTAGATAAATTAAATTATAAATCTTTAAAATTTATCCTTTGTTTTCATTTAATTGAATTCTTATATCATTGTCATCATCCTCATATTTATATTGTTATGAAAGTCATCTTTGGCCCGTAGTGCATAGATGGACTGTTGATTGGTATGATTATGACCATGAATCATTCTAAGTATAATCATGACCTGTAATGTTACAAATGATGTGGTAAAAGTCCTCATTGGCCCGTAGTGCATTGATGGACAGTTGTTGAGATGAACATGACCATTGGTGATAATAATGAATATCCTTGGCCCGTAGTGCATGCATAATTCAGTGATGTGGATTATTTATTAAGCTGAGTCTCAGCGATAAAATTGATGATAAACCTTTTAAATCATAGAAGATAGTAGATATCATGCTCTACTTGACTTTTCTAATGGATTGCTTGTTCCGCTACAGTTAAACTTGATGTTTATTATATTTTATCAGTTTAAAACTGTTGAAGGCTAATGATAATTTATTCTGCATTATCTTAGTCATAATATTTTTTACTGGGCTAGTTGAGCTCACCCCTTTGCTTTCATTGTTCTCTTCAAGAAATGAGAATATAGCTGGGACTAGTCGGGGAACGGAGTGACGGTCCAGATGTTTGCATTAGTAGTCCTCGCTATTCTGTGAAATAGTGTGATAATAAATGTATTGAGGACTTATTTTGAGTTTGAATATTGTCTAGAAGACAATATTTATATTAAAACTCATAGCTCATGCCGTATATTTAAGTTTGTATTTGTATTTTGTACCATGTATTTGGCGACTCAGAATGTGTGATGTATACCTATTTTGGGGGCGTCACAGTTGGTATCAAAGCTTAGGGATATGATTCCTGGCTAAGATGTGAGACTAGGACTAGGAGGGGAGAGACGGGTAATTCCTTTGCTAGTATGACCTACCTAAGTTTATTTGTTATTTAATTAGTCGGTCTGAATATAGGGATAATATGTGGTGTGTCAATTAACCCTTGTTTTTTGGCAGTATTTGAAAATGACATCCGTGAATGTTGAGATAAGAAATGGAGCACATGAGACCGTTGTGTCACAAACGATCAATATCCATAATAATGTGATGTCAGGCGAAGAAGAAATTAGAGATATCCATGAGATGAGTGAAGAATTAATAGTTACACCCGAGCTAGTCGCAGAGGTAGCAGCTGAGAGTGAGGAAGAAGAGGAACCTGTAGAGGATTTATTAGAAGAACTTTATGATCAAAATGTAAAATTGCAAAATCGTATTCATGAGTTAGAAGAATAGGCTGAAGAATGGCAGGCGGTCGTGGAGCAAAGGGATGTAATAATTCAAAATTGTGTTACCCGATGTGCGATACTTGAACAGAAGCACTCTATGTCAGAGTATAAGATATTAGAGCTGGAATCTAATAATGCTATGATAAAAGTTCTGATGAAAGAAGAAACAACTGAACAAATGAGAATGGAGGATGCATGGGTAAAAGCTGCATGACGCGTTGATATTGTAGAAAAGACGTCCGATCCAATAAGGCCAAAATAGATGAAATGGATTTCTCTTTTTGGACAGCAATTGGTAGAATCCAACATCGAGTTCGGAATTACCCTGTGCAGAGCGGTCAACCCCAATTCGATATGGATCGGAGAGTAATGATTCAAATCATGGATTAGGAATGCGACGAAGCAATTAAGGGTGGAATGTCCTTTATAGCAAAGTCAAGTCCAGCTGGGATGGTGACGCCAAAGGATGTCCCAGACAATTCAAAATCGGTAGTTTAAGAGAGTGTTTTTCATGACGAGGAACCCGAACGAAGTTATCACGGGTAAGCTAATCATAAACTCTAGCGAAGTCTATACCTTATTTGATATCGGTTCTACCCATTCTTTTATTTCTCCTACTTGCACTCAACGTTTAAATTTAACTCCGGAGAAATTAGACTTTGACTTATCTGTTGAAACTCCGTTGGGAGAAATCTTTATTACATCCACTGTTTATAAGTCTTGTTTGATTTAAATCGGCAACCGCACGTTACTTGTCGTTCTTATCTCTTTAAAAATACTTGCATTCGATGTGATTTTAGGGATTGATTGGTTAACCACTCATACTACTAAAATAATGGACATTTGTGATGGCCAAAATCCATAATAAAAAATAAAAAAAACCATCACGAAAGGTTTACGTGATGGATTTAAGCATCACAATGGTCGTCTTGTATACGTCCATCATGAAAGATTTTACGTGATGGTTTTGGCAATCACGCAAACGCTTATTGCTTTTGTGATGATTAATATAATCACATAAACACGTAATCTATTATGATTGTCAAAGTCATCACAAAAAAATAAAACTAGGGATCAAAGATAAGTATGTGAATCTTTATTTACGTATAATTTATTTTACTATATTAATTGTATCCAATGATACTTGTAGCATTCGAACCCTCCCCCCATTTGTAAACTAAATAACGAGTATTGTCACTACACCAAAGTCCAGATCATGATTATAATTTTAAAATAAAATATATAAGGAGACATATGTGAGTTGACTTACTAAATAAAATTACTTCCACATAAGATTTGATGATTGCAATGACAGTTACAAATACTCTATAATGATGGTAAAATTAGTCATCATTGAAAGTCATCATATATTTTATTATTTTGCGTGATGGCTTAAAAATTCCATCACAAATTACCTTCTTTTTATAATTGCAAATAAAAGTCGTCACAAGAAATAATCTATTTTAATGATTTTCATGGTCGTCATAAAATATTATTTTGATAATTTCTTACATTAAAATATTAGTGATAGCTTAAATGCAATCACGAAAAGGGTATATCTATAAGTGATGACTTAGTGCGTCACAAAAAAAAATTTATTGTGTGAAAAATTTGGTGTGATTGACATGCCATCACAATTATAATACATTGATAGCAAGATTAGTCATCACTAAGAGTCGTCATATATACTACTACCTCTGTCCCACAATAAGTGATTTTTTAGGCTTAATATTTTTTCCCAAAATAAGTGATGTATTAGAACTCTAATACAAATTTTACAATATTTTCCCATATATGCCCTCCATTATTCTTGACTCTTCGTTTCCTCTATTACTCACTATAATTAAATGACACTCATTAACTCTTCAACTCCAAAGAAAGTATATTAAGGGTATTTTTGCTATTTTAGCTTGTGTATTGGTATGTGTGATTTAAGCTAAAAAATCACTTATTATGGGATGGAGGTAGTATTATTTTGTGATTGCTTAAAATGTCAATCACAAATTACTATCTTTTGTGATTGTTTTTAAAAATTGTCACAAAATTCTGTCACGTATTCTTATTTTTCTAGTAGTGTCATCATGCTAAAATTGATTATTTTTGTAAGGTTGTTAGCTTTCATATTCCTAACCAACCTATTATGCGAATTCAAACAACCAAACCATTAAAGTCAATCGCTGTCATCTCAAGCCATAAAGCTATTCGTTTATTAAAAAATGGATGTCAAGCTTTCTTAGCTCATATCACAGATTTAAACAAAACTACGTCAGATTTGAATGATATTTCTATTGTTAATAAATTTCCTAACGTATTCTCTGAAGAATTTCCTAGCCTACCCCAGAGCGTGAAATCAAATTTTGTATCAACCTCGAACCTGATACAAAACCTTCAAATATTTTTTTCACCTAACACGAACGAATTATGCGCTAAAGACGTTGGCTCGAGCTGTTGAAAGATTATGTACGACCATACCATTCAATACCATCCTGGAAAAGCGAACGTGGTAGCTGACGCATTGAGTAGAAGATCATATGCGGGTACAAGTGCGATATTGTCAACGGTAAGGCCCATTTTGTATGACTTGCAAAGGATGGAGATAGAGATAAAGACTCCAGGGACCCACATGATGATGGCAAATATACGAGTAGAACCGACTTTAATAGATAAAGTTAAAGCCGCTCAAGCTACAGACTCAGAGTCGATGAATGTGAAGAAGAAGGTTCAAGAGGGCGTTATTCTAGAAGCAAGAATCGACGAAGAGAGGAAATCTGAACCCTCGATTTTATTGGCCCAATTGAAATCCTTGACCGAGTAGGAACTGTGGCCTATAGACTCGCTTTACCGCCAAGTATGTCTCGTGTTCATAACGTTTTTCACATATCCATGTTACGTAAATATGTGGAAAACCCAAACCACATTATTGAGTTAGAACCGGACGAAATAGCGAAAGATTTAACGTATAAAGAGGTTCCTGTTTTCAAAATAGTTAGGAGAAAGTTATCTTAGTTTTCATTATATATATAATGGGGGAAGTGGCGTGGGAAGGAGGGAAATACTTTTATATATATATATATATATTTTGGTGGAGGAAGTAGTCACGGGAAGGAGTGCTATATATATATATGTAATGGTTTGAATAAGTTGGCAGGGGAGAATTCACGGGGGAGTACAAAATGATTATTATATATTATATATATTATTTTAAATATATTATTTTAAGTTATTATATTTTATTAGATTATAAATAGAATATATTATATTCTATTTAAAAGTTTTCGTTTTATTAGAATATTTTATTGCATAGTAATTGTAAGACCCAATTTTTTTTTAAATAAAGAATAATTTTTCTCGAAATATATTTTTGAATATTATGGTGTGGATATGATATAATGTTATAGTTGTGGGTAATATTTGGAAAATTTTGCAAAATAATCAAGTTGATATAAAATATTAGTTGTGTCAGTGAATATTCGATTGGTCGGGGAATATTCGTTTTAACAGGGAATATTCGTACGACGGTACAATCATTGGTGGACCCCACAATGGAATTATTGTTGTAGTTAAAAAACGACAGAAATATCTTTTTATAAAAATAACGGTAAAAGTTTTACTGTTAAATTGTTGAACTACCCTAAGTGGTAAAGAAATGCGATGTCTGGCGGTCGTTGCATAGTAGCACACGGTATTTATTATTGATGCTTACGTGAGAAGTCACTAAGTTATACTCAATTATTAGTACAGTAATTATTGCATAGTATCTTACGTTATTTGATTCAATTATTGTCACATTATCATCTGCATAAATATTTTATAATTGAGACAACAAAGTTATTCATATTATTATTTGCAATATTGATAATGTCTAGAAGTTCTGTCAAGGAGAGGATTGGTCACCTAATTGCATGCCAATAAGGAGAAATCCTTATCGGAAAGCCCCCTCTTTTCTGAGAACGACCTGGTTGTTAAATATTGCGAGTTATAATATTAATGCTGAATAATTGTTGAAGTATTAAGAATGTGTTTATTGAAGATAAGTGATTTACAAAAGTTAAGGGGGAATAATGCAAACTTGAAAACTTTAAGGGTACTAAAGTGTAATAAGTTAAATCAATCTGGACCATTGGTGGTGGTTTTAATAGTAAATCTGTAAGTTCCCAATTTTTTTTTAATAAAGATGATTTTTTTCTATAAATATCATTTTTAAATATTACGGAATGAATTTGATATAATGTTGTGAGTAATATATATAAATTTTGCAAAGTACGCAAGTTGTTATATAATATTCGATTGGTCGGGGAATATTCGTTTTAACAGAAAATATTCGTACGACGGCACAATCATTGGTGGACCCACAATGGAATTATTGTCGGATTGAGAAAATGACAAAAATATTTTATGAAAATAACGGCAGAAGTTTTACCGTTAACTGTTGAAACACGGTGTTAAAGTATAGTAATATCTGGCGTGATTGCATAAGAGCAGCACGGTATTAATTATTGATGCTTACGTGAGAAGTCACTCAGTTTTGTTCAATTATTGCTACAGTAATTGTTGCATAGTATCTCACGTTATTTGATTCAATTATTGTCGATATTTTATATATTATTAAATCAATAATTGAGACGACAAAGTTATTAATATTATTATTTGCAATATTAACGATGTCTAGAAGTTCTGTCAAGGAGAGGTTTGGTCACCTAATTGCGCGCTAATAGGGAGAAATCCTTATTGGAAAGCTCCCTCTTTCCTGGGAACGACCTGATCGATTAATATTGTGAATTATAATATAGGTGATAAATGTTGTTAAAATTATTTTGGTGATTTTTATGAAGTTTTGCTTATTTTATGGACCCCCATTTACCCATTTTTCAAAATAATCGATAAAAAGTTTTTTAATATAATAGGTGGGGCCCATTGTGGGGCCCACGTTTGAAAATGTAAATGGGAGGTGGCTGAAATGTTAGTCACGGGTAATATGGTAGGAGTTGTTATATATATATATATATATATATGATAATGTAGTAATGGGTGGGGGTGGGATTCTTGGTGGTGCACGGGGGAGTACTATAATGTATTATATATATATAGTATTCACAAGAATTATCTATTGATTCACGGGGGTAATGACCCGTGAGTTTATATATATATATAATATATAATATATTATTGCATAGTATCATTTTCATTCTCCTATAAATAGGATGCTTAGTTAGAATTGAAAACACACCATAAATTCAGAGAATTCTTATTCTATAATCTTGAGCGTATTTCTTTAGAGTTTAAGAAAACTTTGAGCGTAGTGCAAGTTTTCTTCAAGTATATCCCCGCCCTACCCGTTGGAGTACTCTTCTTTATAAGGTAAGGGGTATAATTTCTTTCGTATTCATGAAGAGAACTTCTGTTATTCCATTCTTTATTATTCTGTTGGAATAACCTGTATACGCGGACTACCCTATACTTGGTGAAATTTTTCTGTTATTCCATTCTTTATTATTATGTTAGAATAACTTGTCTATGCAAAGTACCGCATACATGGTGAAATTCTTCTGTTATTCCATTCTTTATTATTTTATTGGAACATCCTGTCTGTGCATTTACGCATGACCTGGTTCCGTTATTTATTATTTTGTTGGAACATTATGTATCAATTTAAACTCAATCAATCAAACAAGTTATTTTTACTGTGCTATCCTTATTATACTAGTTTCAAACAGAAAAAGACTCAATTCATAACAAGAAATCACATCAACACTCTAATAATCAGTATTATACTTGTCTACCCAATTCCAATCTCATCATTGGCCAAAACAAACTGTAAATATCAAACAGCTGGACTCATGCAAGATGTACTAAATGCTATATAAACATAGTAATTTTTTTTTCTTCAAGAAACTGAATGCAAAAACTAAATGTAACTATATGAACTATAATGTAAATAACTAACTATATGCAATACGACACTAAAATTCCCCCCAAACTTAAAACAGACATTGTCCTCAATGGCTAAGATAGGAAAAATTAAAAGCGAGGACTTCCCTGAAAATACAGCATGTTACTCCTTGTCTGCTAAGTCTGAAGAATAGGCCAGACACATTGGAATAAATCACTTTTAACGCCTGAGATTTCCGAGCGGCGCAAAAATTGAAAACCAACGTGGATTGGAAATGGGAAACCAACGTGGATTGGAAGTTGGGGATGGATGGGTTTAATGGGAATGGAAGTTGAAAAGGAGAAGGAGAGGTAAGGATGGTGTAATGGGGGTTATGGTGTATTAGATGTGTAATGGGTGTAGGAGAAGTGGAGAAGTTGCATGTATTAAGGAGAATTGGCTTTGTTCAAATCTGAGACACGTCGATTAAATCCGTTTAGTGCCTGAAATTCCCGAGTAGCGCGGTCCGCACTGGGTATAACCCTTGAGTAAAGACACCCGCGCTAGGCAAGCAAAGGATTTCTAGACCGATAAAGGCACCCCGCTTGGTATAGTATTGTGTATAAATTGACTACGCACTATGAGGCCAGTAGCTTGGTGACTCTTTTTCTTGCCTTAAATGCTAGCATACCATTATGGAGTCATTATTCGTTGAAAACTAAATATTTGAGTTAGACTATAAACTAAAATATAAAGAATAAATAAGGAAGAAAAGGTTTAGAGCTTGGGTTGCCTCCCAAGTAGCGCTAGTTTTTAACGTCGTAAGCTCGACTTTGTCTGTCAGCACTATCCAATTCCTCTTCGATAATTGAGGAACCCTCCATCCATCGGAAATAATGTAGCTTTTGGTAGGTTCCCATTTGTGATGGTTATCAAATTAAAGTCACCTAACATGCTTTGATTTGGTTTGATCTCATTCAAGAACGTCCAACATCTAGGTCTTTTCTCCATTGTGTCTGCGAATAGATTCAGGCAATGAGGCTTTTCCAACACAACTGGTTCTTCATCTTTCTCATCCCACCCATCGCACCATGGCTTCAAAGTTGTAATCGCTCTTATGTCTCCAGGAGCTTTGCCGACGACATGACTACCGATCGGACAAGGTTTTACAAATCTAACTGAATTCTTGAACTGTGGTGGAGAAGGCACTTGAGGCATAAATAACATCGGCTCATCATCGTTGGTTCTCACAATTAGTTCTTCACCAACCTTGTTGTCATTATCCCCACGTGTCTCCTCTTTTTCAACGTCTTGTGGCTCATCCAGTTGTATATTTAGTTCGGGCACTTCATCAATCTCGGAATCCTCGTCATAGCACCAATTTATTTGAGGGCGATTGTTCAAGACTTCGAACATTTGATGCAGCTTATTCTAAAGATTCTGAATTGACTTCTCTCGATTAATCTTCCTCTCCTCATTTGATGCTACAAACTTGGACCACAATTCCTTCAACCTTGAATTATCTGTCTCAGTCTCGGAAGCCATGTATTGAGGACCATTGGTTGAGGTAGTGACGAGTTGTTCCATCTGATTATTAAAATTTTGGGTTGACAGCTCTTGGCTAATCTTCATCTCATCTAGGTTTGCTATGTCTTTAAATATTACATCCCTCGGATTTGGCTTTTCTTCTTATGGCAATGGAGGTGGACATGAAAATTCCGGTGTGTATGTTGGATTTGGAGCGTAGTATTGGTCTTCATAAGTATAGCTCCACGATTTAATCCGTGATACCCCCAAACTTGATGATAATTAGCATATGTATAATCGTTGAGGTATTCACCACCGTGTTGTCCCTAAGCATAAAACTAACGATACATTGATTACTTCCGGGATTGCCAAAGACAATAATTGCAAGTAATCTTCGTCCTTCGATTACGTTGGGCTGCAATAACGTCCAACCTCCTCGAAAGTGTCTCAAGTTGTGCTGATAATGCAGAAAATACATTGAGTCCATCAATCACCGCTCCCTTTGGTTGAGTCATACTCGAATATGGCCTTTGAAAATTGAATCTAGCCATGGTACCTAAAACGAGAGAAAAATAAGAAGATAATAAAATAAAATAAAAAGAAAGAAAGAAAAAAAATGTTTAAATTAAGACTAATTTGATTAAAGCTAATATTGGAAAAAATATATTAAACTAATTCCCCGGCAACGGCGCCAAAAACTTGTTGGGTAAAATCAATATACGCACAACACGCAAGTATACGTGGTCAACAAGTAATAAAGTGATAAGTTGAGTATCGTTCCCACAGAGAATTATTTAATAAAAATCACCAAGTACTAACTCGTAACCAACTCAATCTTAATTAAACGAATGAATTTCAATTTATAATTAAACTAATTCTAATTACCACTAGTTAAATTAAGATTACGGAGATTT
The DNA here is from genome assembly GCA_020205615.1 of Panax quinquefolius. Lineage (NCBI taxonomy): Eukaryota > Viridiplantae > Streptophyta > Magnoliopsida > Apiales > Araliaceae > Panax > Panax quinquefolius. Next base: position 88,213,914 of record CM035168.1, read on the forward strand.
AAGATCACAACTTCACTTATTGCTTCATTTAAGTTAATACACTTCTCATCAATTATTCTCTATCTTGAATTGTTAATCAAGAACACTAAAGCAGATAAAACCACCTCTCGATACATAATACCCATACTTACTTAAATCCATAGATGATAGAATTAAGCAAGACACCCTAATTAACTAATCCACTATATCTCTATGTGAATTACAATTAAAAAGGATTTAAAGCACAAGTTCTCTATAAGATTACATATGGCGTAAAGGCATATCACTATCCTAAACACGAATTATGAATTCCATCTATGCAGAAATCACAAACACATGCTATCATGATCAGATCTAAACCTATATTTCATCTCTTGAGTTCATATAGATTATCACGGTAATTAATTGCCAATCAATTAAACAATTAAGTCCAAATCACAATAGACAATTCTCATGATAGAACATAATAATTGATAGCGAAGCATATTAAAATAAACTACATAATAAGATCCATTATAATCTCAAATAAAGAATTAGTTCATTGAATTAAAATTAAGAATCCACACTTGAATACACATTAAAAGATAAGAATAAGATTAAAGAAAAGATTTGAATCTGTTGTCAGCAAATCTTCATCTTCCTCAAGCTCCTGCTCTTGATCTTCAATGGTCTCCAAGTTGCTTCAATCTCCAATTCTAATATAATCTAGGGTTCCTAATCTAAGAAAGAAAATCCAAGTTAAACTCAAATATTTATAGTTCTAATGGACACCCTAGCAAGTTAGGCAACTAAGAATCCTATTCTAGCTCAAATTGGACATCAAATAACCCAAATCAGCTATTTCTCACCGCCTAGCGTGCCCCACGCTGTCCTTAGGCCATTCTGGGCCCGCCCCGCGCTACAGTGTCAAACATTCTGGTAGCCTAGCGCGCCCCGTGCTATGCATAGTTCATTTATAGCGCGGTCCGCGCTATGCTATTTTCTGCTGCAACGTCCTTTGGTAAAATAGACATAACTTTTGATCCGCTAGGAATTACGGGGCCTGCCACCTATCAAATTGAAGATATCGACGAGATCTACAACTTTCATTATTTGATAATTAATAGATTCGGATTGGATCAAGGCGGAAATTGGGCTTTAAGTAGATGCTATGTAAATGGCAAGCATGACAACTCTTAGTTTTGATATTCGTTGATAAAAAGGCCATAACTCTCGCATCCGAACTCCGATTGGGATGATTCAAGATGTTCCAGAAAGCTAAGAAGTAGAGCTACCATAAAATCCAAGTTTCAAGCCAAGAACATACATCCAACTTGGTATTAAAAGTCCTTTAATATTCCCTTATTGTATTTACTTGCATATTTTAGTCCAAAAGATGTCCGAATTGCTTTTCCTTGCTTCTTCATGCCAATGTCATGTCATAGCCTACAAAATAACATAAAATATATGAAAAGTAACTAAAAAACATGAATATAAGTAAATAATTCAAGTAACAGATACCGGATAAGTAGATATAAAATCTACTTATCAAGAACATCTTGTCGGTGCGAATTTTGCTTGACCTGGTTTCGTTATTTATTATTCTGTTGGAATATCCTGTCTATGCATTTACGCATGACCTGGTTCCGTTCTTTATTATTCTGTTGGAATAACCTATCTGCAAGCGCGCTTCATCGCATGCCTCAGTGATTTCTTTTGTTATTCCATTCTTTATTATACTCAATTGGTTAAAGTTTTATCTTTTATACTCCATGAAATTAGTGGAATATCCTTGATATTTAAAGCTTGATCCAAAGATTCTTTTCATAGAAATATTCTTCCGAGCATTCTTGAATTTTACTCCACAAAGCAAAGATTATCATGTTGACAATTTAGACATTATTGGTTTCGGATAAATTAATTCTTGAACTTGTTTTATTGAATTCTTATATCATTGTCATCATCCTCATGTTTATATTATGTTGAAAGTCATCTCGTGGCTGTAGTGCATAGATGGACTTGGTATGATTATGACCGAGGATTATTCGATATAATCATGGCCATAAATGTTACAAATGATGTGGTAAAAGTCCTCATTGGCCCGTAGTGCATTGATGGACAGGTTGTTGGCATGATCATGACCATTGATGAATACACGAATATCCTTGGCCCGTGAGTGCATGGATAATTTGTGGTCGTGATACTAATGAATATCCTTGGCCAGAAGTGTGGGGATGATGTGGATTATTTATTAAGTCGAGTCTCAAATGATAAAAGTGATGAAAAGCCTTTTTAAATCATAAAAGATAGTAGATTTTATTCTCTACTTGACTTTTTAATGGATTGCTTGTTCCGTACCGCAGCTTAAACTTGATGTTTGTTATATTTTATTAGTTTAACACTGTTGAAGGCTAATGATAATTTATTCTGCATTATCTTAGTCATAATATTTCTTACTAGGCTAGTTGAGCTCACCCTTTTGCTTTCATTGTTCTCTTCAAGAAATGAGAACGTAACAGGGACTAGTCGGGTAATGGAGTGACGGTCCAGATGATAGCATTAGTAGTCCTCACTATTCTATGAAATAGTGTGATAATTATTGTAATGAGGACTTATTCTGAGAGTGGATATTGTCTAGAAGACAATATTTGTATTAAAACTCACAGCTCTTGTTGTATATTTAAGATTTTATTTGTATTCTGTATCATGTATTTGGTGACTCAGAATAGGTGATGTATACCTATTTTGGGGGCGTCACAGTTGGTATCAAAGCTTAGGGATATGTTCCCTGGCTGAGATGTGAGACAAAAACTAGGAGGGGAGAGACGGGGAATCCTTTCGCTAGTATGACCTACCTAAGTTTATTTGGTATTTAATTGGTCGGTCAGAGTATAGGGATAATATGTGATATGTTAATTAACCCTTGTTTTGTGGCAGTATTTGAAAATAGCATCCGAGAATGTTGAGATTAACAATGGAGCACAGGAGACCGTTGAGTCTCCACAGATTAATAATCAGGACAATGTGCATCAGGAAGGCGACAATCCTCATGCAAACAACAACACTGACCAAATAATGAACGATGGAATGTTCAGAGGCTTTCTGCAATTCATGCAACATCGTGGAAGAGAGACTCATCCAAATGCAGTGGAAACACCGGCAACTCTCGAATCAGGCCATCGCTAAGCGCTTTAACGAGCTGGGACCACCAGAGTTTTTTGGAGAGCCAAAACCACTTAAGGCGGAGACGTGGATAAAGCAGATCAACAAGATATTTGATGTCTTGAGATGCTACAAAAGGTTCCCTTTGCCACCTTCATATTGCGGGCAGAGGCAGATTACTGGTGGGAATTTGTAAAGCGTACTCAACCTATCGCACTGAAGATGTCTTGGGAGAAGTTCCAAGAACTGTTCAACGATAAGTACTTTCCCGAAAGTATTCATCACATGAAAGAGGTAGAGTTCATTAAACTGGAACAAAACAACATGACCGTGTCGCAGTACGAAGCCAAGTTTGCCGAGCTGTCCCGGTTTGCGTCCCATTTGGTTGATAATGAGGAGAGAATGAGACAGATGTTTACAAGAGGTTTAAAACCCGAGATACATCAATACCTCATTTCTCATGAACTTTGCTTGTATTCAGATGTTGTTAATATGGCTCAGTTATTAGAGCGCAATAATATTGAGTCAACCCAACCAAAAGAGAGCAGCCGACAAAATGATAAATACCAGTTATAGCCGTCATCGAAGTGGTGACAACAAGCGTGGAGGGAATCAACATGCCAGAAATGGTAACCACTTCGGTGGAAATCATGGTTAAAACAATAAGAGTGGACATTTCAAGAAGAGGAGATTCAACAATGATGGAAAGACGTTAGCATCGGCACCCGTTGTTAAGGAAAGAGAACAACCACCTATCATATGCTTCAAATATGGAGGGGAGGGACACATCAGTCCAAACTGCGCGATGCCATCCAAAGCATGTTACAATTGTGGAAGAGAAGGTCACTTGACCCGATTTTGTCATGCACCGAAGATAAGTCCAGCTGGGATGGAGGCATCAAAGGCCATCCCAGACAAGACAAAACCGGTAGTTCAAGGGAGAGCGTTTGTCGTGACCTCTCAGAAAGCAAGGAACCCGAACGAGGTCATCACAGGTAAGTTTATCATAAACTCTAGCGAAGTATATACCTTATTTGATACCGGTTCTACCCATTCTTTTATTTCTCCTACTTGTGCTCAACGTTTAAATTTGACTCCGGAGAAATTAGACTTTGACTTATCTATTGAAACTCCGTTGGGAGAAACCTGAAAGTAATATGCACACAAGCCAATCATGTTTGATGATAAAGCATATACTTTGTAACAATCTTATTCATTTATTAATAAAAAGTATTAATTTATTAAAGGCTTTTAATTATCTACATGATGCTGTTTTATAATATGTGATAAACCCATAGTTTTAAGCAATGCTTTTAGAATAATGATGATGATCATTCTAATGAGATCTAAATTCTTTGAAAAGCTTAAAACTAAAATAGTTCCCAATCGTTGGATTACTAAATTGGGGATTAGTGAATCCGGATAGATTGGTACATACGTTGCTTGCTCATTGGATGAAGATGATTGATCTCATGATCATTTGTGTGGAGACACTAAAGCAAGTATGTAGGTGCTTATTAGAGAATAAGTTCACTGAACGTGGCTCGCTAAGGAATACCTAATGGAGTTTTATTTGCTGTCAATAGGAATTCCTCAGAGTGATAGTAGTAGACAAGTAATCCTTGGACTTGAGATCATCATAGTATCTTGTGTATGATGAGTTATACTTTAACTTATTCCTTAAGACCCTTAGGGTATATCAAAGGGTATGCTTGGGTATAATAAGTTGTACATGGAGATAATGTATGATCATAAAGAATCTACCACTTCTAATAAAAGAAGAGAATGTCATATGTGATTCGATAAATGACAACCCAGTAGTCCTTGGCCAAGGCAGAATGAAATTAGAAAGGAGTTTCTAATTTGCATTATTTGGAGTTGTGCATTTAAGGATCGAAATACATATAATTAAATAAAATAAGACTTGTGACAAGTAATTCCATGTCTTATATTTAATTGGGACATTGTATGGTGGAAGGATTGAATTATGCGGTAACTATTTACTCAAAAGTTCTTTTATGATTAATGTTGAAATCTATATTATCTGGAAAGTCGTTGATCGCTAGGAGGCTTATCCTATTGTAGAATAAATATTATTTATTTAAATAAATTAATTATTTAATTTATTTATTTAAATAAGATTAAATTGTTCTAATTGATTTATTCACAACCGGGTTTAATATGGAGAACCTAAAGGGTCACACCATAAAAGGAAGAATAATTATTTAAGAAGTTAATGGCATAAACGTAATAATATGTTAAGTATATTTAATTTAATCTATGGTGATAGAATAAATTAAATAGCTTAATATTTATTATTTAATATTTTAGAAATATTAAATATAAATTAATAAGAGGAGTCTTATTAATATTATTACAATTATTATTATTTTAATTTCTAAAAGAGTTTAGGAATTAATTTAATATAAGTACTCTCATTTATTCCTAATTGGATTAGGAAGGAAAATTAGTTAAAGAGTTTAATTAATTATCCCTAATAAGATTAGGGAGCTTAATTAATTAAAAGAATTTAATTAATTAAATAAAACCCAATTCCTTAATTGTTAAGGTGGGTTGCCCACATCTATTAATAAGAGGAGTCTTATTATGGGTGATGGGGGGTTGTTGACTTTTACAACGACATAATTCCAATTTGTTGGAGAGTACCCTTTTCTATAGAGATAGAAAACTAGGGTTTGAGCCAAACACCATCTTCTTGAATTCTTTATTTTTCCTTGGTGGATCACCTCTAGAGGCCAAACGCTTGGGTGGCTAACGTTGATCAAAGGAAGGAACCAAACCCGGTGGATTCAAGGAGATCGCGGAGAAGTAAGAGGTGAACTCGTACCTGAGGAAGCTCGTTTCTACAAGGGTATGATTTCATAATTTCTTATTCTTCGTTTAATTAATAATTGTGCATAAAGGGTGATCCGGGTATATGGTTTGTAAAATTTTTAAAATCCGATTTTACACGTTTCCGCATTATTTATGCAATTTGATTGCGTTCTAGAATATTACAAACCTAACAAAACCTTCATTACATCCACTGTTTATAAGTCTTGTTTGGTTCAAATCGGTACCCTCACATTACCTGTCGATCTTATTTCATTAAAAATACTTGCATTTGACGTAATTCTAGGGATTGATTGGTTAACTACTCATCATGCAAAAATTGATTATTTTTGTAAGGTTGTTAGCTTTCATATTCCTAACTAACCTATTATATGAATTCAAGCAACCAAACCATTAAAATCAATCACTGTCATCTCAAGCCATAAAGCTATTCCTTTATTGAAAAATGGATGTCAAACTTTCTTAGCTCATGTCACGGATCTAAACAAAAATACATCAGTTTTGAATGATATTTCTATTGTTAATGAATTTCCTGACGTATTCCCTAAAGAACTTCCTGGCCTACCCCCAGAGCGTGAAATTGAATTTTGTATCGACCTTAAACCTGATAAAAAACTTATTTCCAAAGCCCCATATCGAATGGCTCCTATTGAACTTTAGGAGTTAAAGACCCAACTAAAGGAAATGTTAGACAACGATTTCATTCGTCCTAGTACTTCTCCTTGGGGTGCTCCTATTCTATTCGTGAAGAAGAAAGATGCGAGTATGCGACTTTGTATTGATTATCGGGAGTTGAATCATGTCACCATCAAAAATAGGAACCCATTGCCACGTATTGATGACATGTTTGACCAGTTGCAAGGTGCCAAATTCTTTTCAAAGATTGATCTTCATTTCGGATATCACCAATTGAAGATTAGAACCGATGAAATTCCAAAGACGGCTTTCAGAACTCGGTACGGGCATTATGAGTTCTTAGTCATGTCTTTTGGATTGACTAATGCTCCTGCTGCCTTCATGGATATGATGAACCGAGTATTCAAGGAATATTTGGATCACTTTGTGGTCGTCTTTATTGATGACATCCTTATATATTCCAAAAGTCGTGAAGATCATGAGCAACACTTGAGGCTGATACTCCAAAACCTTCGTGAAAACAAGCTTTATGCCAAGTTAAAGAAATGCGAGTTCTGGCCTGAGGAAGTTGCATTCCTTGGGCACGTGGTATCAAGTCATGGAATATCTATTGACTCGACAAAGATTGAAGCTATTCAAAGTTGGGAACAACCTAAATCAGTGACCGAAGTACGTAGCTTTCTCGGCTTAGCTGGTTATTATCGGAGATTCATAGAAGGATTTTCTTGAATCGCTACTCCATTAACTCAGCTGACTCAAAAAGATATAAAATTCGGTTGGAGTGAGGAATGCGAGAAGAGTTTTCAAGAACTTAAGAGAAGACTCATATCAGCACCTGTTCTGATAATACCATCTGGCTCGGAGGGATTCTTCATCTATAGTGATGCTTCGGGTGATCCTTGGTCATAATCATACCAATCAAGAGTTCATCTATGCATGTAAGCCAAAGATGACTTTCATCACAATATAAGCATGAGGATGATGACAATGATATAAGAATTCAATAAAATAATTTCAAGGATAAATTTTAAAGACTTTAATAATTTAATTTATCCAGAATTCAATAATGTTCAAATTGCCAACATGATACTGCTTTGTGGAGTAAAATTCAAGAATGATATTGTATCAAAAATGATTTGGATCGAAAAAAAATTAATTTTTGTCATGAATAGTACTTTGGGTGAATAGTACCTGGATAAATAGTACCCCATGAATAGTACTTTAGGAATAGTACCCCATGAATAGTACTTTATGAATAGTACCTCGTGAATAAAACTTTATGAATAGTACTTTGTGAATAGTACCTGTGGATAGTACTTTTGTGAATAGTATCGTATAAATGAATAGTACTCATGGACAGTACTCCGGCATGAAAAGCTTAAAATTTAGCAAGAATGTGCAAAAAATATCTTTGTGAAATGATACTAGATGAAGCGCAAATTTCAAGAATATTCTACTAATTTCACGGAGTATAGAAATAATACTTTAACAAGATGAGGGTATAATCAGGAATACGAGATGAAATAATATTACTCACATACTACAGAGTATGGAATAAAATATTATTCCTATGAATAATGAACAAAATAATATCCCTTATCTCAGAAGAAGACTGGATACTGGAATAGTGAGGTAGCAGACTTCTCTTCCTCTTTCTCTCTATAGATTCTCTCTCTATAGCTTCTCTCTCTATAATTTCTCTTGTGAGACTTAGTGAATTAGTGAGAATGAAGGAAAAATGATCTTCTATTTATAGGAAAATATAGTTTTGATAATTATACATTTTTGGGCTCGAAATATTACAGTATAATACCTTTATCTTTTCCTTCAATTTTAATTTAGTCATGCAAGTATTATCAAACTTGCACCACCTCCCCTAATAGTACATCATGTGAATTAATAGTTCAATCATATGAATCAATAGTTCTATACATGTGAAAATACAAATTACAGTATAGTACCTCCATCTATACCTCTATTTTTAACTTAGTCATGCAAGTATTATCAATCTTGCACCACCTCCCCTAATAGTACATGAATGTGAATCAATAGTACACACATGTGAATAAATAGTTATAAGCATGTGAATTAATAGTAATTAAATGCTCATTTATCCGATTAATTACCCGATTGGTCAGTATAACTTCCAGACATCTATTATTATCGAATTAAATGTCGATTTCCACTAACACTAACAATCCCAACACAATGGAACTATCAATTTCATCTTTAATCAACACAAATTTATTCATCATTAATATTATAACTCACAATATTTAACAACCAGGTTGTTCCCAGGAAAGAGGGGGCTTTCCGATAAGGATTTCTCCTTATTGGCGCGTAATTAGATGACCAAACCTCTCCTTGACAGAACTTCTAGACATTGTCGTCTCAATTATTGATTTAATAATATAAAATATTATGCAGATGATACTGTGATAATAGTTAAATCAATAACATGAGAGATATAATGCAGCAATTACTGTAGCAATAATCGAGTATAATTGAGTGACTTCTCACGTAAGCATCAATAATCAATACCGTGTTGCTACTATGCAACCACAGCGCCAGACATCTTGTATTTTTACTACCAGGTAGTTCAACAGTTTAACGGTAAAACTTTCGCCGTTATTTTTATAAATAGATAATTCTGTCGTTTTTTAACTATGACAATACTTCTATTTTGGAGTTCACCAATGAATTTGACGTCGTACGAATATTCCCCGACCAATCGAATATTATATAACCACTTGCTTACTTTGCAAAATTTGTGAATATTACTCATAACTATAACATTATATCATATCCACACCATAATATTCAAAAATATATTTCGAGAGAAATTTAATCTTTATTCATAAAAGTTGGGGTCTTACATAATGGATTGCTTGTTCCGCTGCAGTTAAACTTGATATTTATTATATTTTATCAGTTTTAACACTGTTGAAGGCTAACGATAATTTATTTTGCATTATCTTAGTCATAATATTTCTTACTGGGCTAGTTGAGCTCACCCCTTTGCTTTCATTGTTCTCTTCAGGAAATGAGAATATAGCTGGGACTAGTCGGAGAACGAAGTGACGGTCTAGATGTTTGCATTAGTAGTCCTCACTATTCTGTGAAATAGTGTGATAATAAATGTATTGAGGACTTATTTTGAGTTTGAATACTATCTAGAAGATAATATATGTATTAAAACTCACAGCTCATGCTATATATTTAAGTTTGTATTTGTATTCTGTACCATGTATTTGGCGACTCAGAATGGGTGATGTATATCTATTTTGGGGCGTCTGCACCGGCAAACAAGCTTTGGCCAAACGGTCGGTACATTGATGGGTCGAACCATCTGTGGTAGGGCCAAAATGGCCCGGGTTTTAGTGGGCTAGAATTAAGCGGCCCGTGGCCCAGGTTGGGTCGAGCCAGCCCGCGGGCTTTTTTTTTAATTCTATAAATCAACCAGCTAAAATCTCAGATTCTCTGTATTGATAAACATATAAAGAATAATTGGTTGAACTTAATACATTCCTCACTGCAAATGTTGAAAAATAAAGATTAAAGATAACACTGCTAAAGAAAATGTCAATGTTGCTTTCTCTAAATGATATTCCTCACTCTTCACTGCATCTGCTCTGTAAAATAAGCTCCAAAACATGCTTGTAATCCCATCTTCTCAGTCCAAGAATGGCATGACATCCTATGCAAAAAGATTCATAAATGTGTCATTATATATGGTAGAACTGAAACTAGTAACACTGTATATTTATTACAATATTACAAACTAAAGTAATATTTTGTAGTCCAGGCTCTTGAACATACAAAAGTAACACAGTGTTACTTTGTAATATGTAGCTTTGCTCTGCTACAACACAATGTTACTTCTGCATCGCTCACAATATATTTATACAATTAGGGACATACATACATACATATGTAGAGGGAGATATGGACAAATATTTGAGATAGAATTAATGTATATATATAATATTCTATATATGCGTGTTTATATATCTATATATATAATTATGCAATGTGGGAGGGGCAGCTAGCGGAAATGATATGACGAAGCAGAAAATCTCTCAAGTCCATATATAATTACAGCATAGAAGAGCATGAATTTAAGGAGAATAATGGATCTTTAATTTTTAAAATTAGTCGACATTACTTTCCTCGAGATGTGAAAAGTAATATTAGTAGTATAAAAACAAATTACACATATAAAGGTCAACAGTCAAGGATTTACATTACTGTCTCAGTCCTACATACACATAGACCTTTTTTGCCATCTTGCAGTTTACTTAGAACAAGCAAATTGGATTTATCTTGCAGTTTGTGACTGTACACAAGATTACCTTTTCTTAGTCCATAAAAATTGAAGTACTTACTAGTGAGTAATGTTTAGTCACTCCTTGTAATTTCGTCCATGTTAGAATTAGAACCCTTTGACTCTTGATTTGCAACTAGCGGTAACAAAAGTTGGTCGTCCGTCACCCCATCATCTATATTAAAAATGCCAATTTAAAATATCAATACCCAAAATTGAACTAAAAACTATAATTAAAGTAAAAATATTTACAACTATAACAAACCTTGTATTTCATATCCACAAATCCAATTACGTCCACAAATTAATGCTTGTGCATTATCCTAGGTTTAACTACGATATTTTGTGAGAACTTTTGCTCCAATGCTAAAGGTTGACTCCGAAGCAACCGTTGTAATTGGAATTAATAAGATATCATATGCCATATTCGCTAGTATTGGATATCTATAATAACGTAATATTTGAAAGTACTAAATAGTTATTAGTCAATAGTCATGTATAAAATAAAGGTATAAAACTAGAATAAAAAATAAGGATTGGGTACCTCTCAGAAAATTTTTTCCACTCTTATAGAATATTAAAAGAAGATTTGTTAGAGATAATTTTCTCTTCTAAGTATTGTTCTAATTCCGTTCTTGTTGATATAGTGCCTTGCACTTCCCTCACAAACTCCTATTTAAAATTTTAAACATCAAAAGTTCATCAACACAAATATGCAATATAGATAAATATGCAAAAAATTAAAAAAAGTATACTACATGAAAACTTTACTTACATCAAACTCATCATCACTATGTTCACGTGTGTTATTGATAGCAATAGTTGAAGTCCCTACACCATCTTGAGGTTGTTTTGAACCATCTTTTGACAACTCCGTTGCATATTCCATGAACAAAGATTTCATAGCATCCACAATTTTCTCCACTTTTCTTTTTATAACATACTCATCCATCTCAAATTTTTTCAATTTAAATTTGACAAATTGCACCTTATATCTTGGGTCAAAAATAGTATCTATGGACAAGATAACAACATAGTCGTTACAATATCTGTCAAACTTTGGCAACATCTCATTTGCCATGTTTCTAATTACCTCAATCCCATAAGACTTATTAAACATCAAAAGTTCTTTTATCCTCAACACATGTAAGAAATAAAGATTTGCTGTTGGATAACTCATTCCCGAAAAAAGTTCTGTAATTTTCCAAAATGGTTTCAAAAATATAGTGATAGCTTGTGTTATTTTCCACTCATCATTTGATGGACAAGTTGTATAAGATGATTCAACCATGGCATATTGAAAGAATACATCTTTATATTTCAGAACACTATCAAGCATCTCCCATGTAGAATTCCATCTTGTCACACAATCCAAACGCAAACTCGATTTTATGGACACAAGCAATTGTTCGCAACATGTAACAAACTTTAATAATCTACTTTCAGATCCCTTAATATATTTGACACTCTCTCTAATTTTGCGTAAAGGTTCACTTGAAATTTTCAAACCATCTTGAACAATGAGATTTAATATGTGAGCAGAACACTGAACATGGAAAAAACTACCATTGCAAAGCAAGTTTCCTCTTAAATGAGCCTTCAAGAAATTTTGCATGTTGTAGTTGTTTGTTGCATTATCTAAAGTGATAGAAAAGATCTTTTTTTCAATTCCCCAATCCTTTAAAAACTCAAAGATTTTTTCTGATAAAATAGTACCGGTATGTGGTGGGGAGAAATGACAGCATTTTATAATCCTACTGTGCAACACACAATCATGATCAATAAAGTGAGCGGTTAAACAAATATAACCCTCACTAGTACCGGACGAACACAAATCAGAAGTGAGACAAATTCTACCGCGGATGTTCTCAAATGCACGTTTCAATTTTGCTTTCTCAAGCTTATAAATTTTAATACAATATGCTTTGGCAGTGTTTCTAGTATACGATTTCACATCCAGATTCAAATAGTTATGCACTCTTCGTAATCCTTCATGTTCAACAATCAAGAATGGATAGTTATGCATCATGATTGCTTCAGCCATTATATCCCTATAAATGAGCTGACTAAATTTTCTATTAAACATTTTTCCTTCATGATCTAGATGCATTTGAGTCACATTTTGGTTAACTAAACCGGGACATGACTTTTCATGTGCATGCAAATTTCTAGTCCCATGAGAACTACCACCATCTCCAATAGCATAACTTTTTGTGCATGTTTTACAATATGTTCTTAACTTTTTGGTTGAAAGATCTACCTTTTTTCATATTGATTCCAAATTAAACTTTCTTCCCTTCGTTTTCTCTTCGAACTGTCAATTGGTTGTGTCAAATTGTCTGAACTTTCAACTCCCCCATCAATCAAATCAATTGTTACACGATCCCATCGATCCATAAAAACTCTACAAACAAAAAATATTTTTAAACAATTAACATATACTCAATTAATTTGTATTGTTGACGATGTAACTACCTCTTACACTTCCGTGAACTTTTTAGTGCAAAAATGATTAAACAAGCTACTCATGAATGAGTACTAAAAGAAATATGCAAGCTTAACAAGGATGCAAGTAAAAATGAAAGAAACTTACATATCATTTCTGTTTAGAATATACCACATGTTTTTGAAGGGCTCCATATAAACAATTCCACAATTTTTAGAATATACCATATGTTTTTTGAAACAGTAAAGGCTCCATATAAACAATTCCTCATTCTTCAAAGAAATGTAGACCAGTAATAAGATTGTTCAGAAATACATATTTATTATCTTAATAATTTTAAATACTTTATAGTAATACAACATTTAACACATATGGTTGCTGGAACCATTAGTCAACCAATATCAGTATATACGATTGGTTCATGGGTGTTTAAAACATTATGACAGAAAATACATGATTTTATCATCACCACCAGCGAATAAATAACTAGAAGTCAAATGTATGAATAAAATTTTTCTTACGCTTCAAGAAGTTCTACGGTCTCCATGACCAATTACTGATTACCAGATGAACCAGTATAGTGACTTCCATTAACACCCAAAAGAAATGATAGGTAAGTTGATTTCAAATTACAAGAAGAATCAGTCTTTCTCTACCTTGAGGATGATTTAACGAAAAAACAACAAAAAATTACCTAGATTCCAGAGAGAAATTAGTCTCACAGAATGAGGATTTGTATTCGGGACGAAGAGAAGAACCTACCTAATCGGTGTCGTCGATCGATCGAACTTCGAAGTGTGGATTTGTGGAAGACTAGAGTGAAGAGTCTGGAGGTGGGGGTCGTGGGGTTGTATCTCTCAAAATCACTCTCAGATCTAGATCGAGCCTTAGCCCTTAGCCAGTTAGCCCTTGCGGCCTTGCCCCTTAGGGAGAGATAAAGAGATTTGAGATATCAGTAATTAGATAATAGATAGCCATTCAGTAGTAAGCCAGATAGAGATATGGTTTTTTTAAAGAACCGGGCGGGCCGGGCTCCCACGGGCTGGGCTATCATTGGGCCGGGCAAAAATTGGGTCAGGCCAAAACGGCCCAGATTTTGATGGGCCGAAAAAGTAAAGTCCACAGCCCAGTTTTTGATGGGCGGGCTAGCCCGGCCCGCGGGCCTGGGCAGATTTTGCCAGGTCTAACCGTAATGTTACAAATGATGTGGTAAAAGTCCTCATTGGCCCGTAGTGCATTGATGGACAATTTTTGGTATGATTATGACCATGGGTTCTCTTCGGCCTAGGGTGCAAAGATGAATTATTTTATGGCATGATCATGATCATTGATGAATACACGAATATCCTTGGCCCGTAGTGCATGGATAATTCGTGTTCGTGATACTAAATAATATCATTGGCCTGTAGTGCAGGGATGATTTGATGATGTGGATTATTTATTAAGCTGAGTCTCAACGATAAAATTTATGATAAACTTTTAAATCATAGAAGCTAGTAGATATCATGCTCTACTTGACTCTTCTAATGGATTGCTTATTTCGCTGCAGTTGTTGATCTAAAATATTTTGTCTATTATATTCTATCAGTTGTTATACTGTTGAAGGCTAAGGATAATTTATTCTGCATTATCTTAGTCATAATATTTTTTACTGGGCTAGTTGAGCTCACCTTTTGCTTTCATTGTTCTCTTCAGGAAATGAGAATATAACTGGGACTAGTCGGAGAACGGAGTGTCGGTCCAGATGGTTGCATTAGTAGTCCTCACTATTCTGTGAAATAGTGTGATAATAAATATAATGAGGACTCCATTGAGTGTGGATATTGTCTAGATAACAATATTCGTATTTAAACTCTCAGATTATGTTTTATCGTATTTTACACGACAATTGTATAATTAAGTTATATTTGTATTCAGTACCATGTATTTGGCGACCCAAGATGAGTGATATATACCTATTTTGGGGGCGTCACATTGACCAGATTGGACTCAGGCCAGACTAAGATCAGGTCGCGGGCCTTTTATGCATCTATACCTGTTTGACAACTATTTATTTTAAAATGGTTAAAATTTAAAATAATTTATAAATTATTTTATCTTGTGACTTATAAGATGTTTAGAAGATGCTTTAAGAGCTTGTTGGGTAGACTTACAAGTTGGTCTATCCAACTTGTAAATTATTTTTTATTGTTGAAGTGTTCGGTGGTAACTTATTTTTTGTTTTATAAGTTATTTTTTGATAAGTAATAAATTTTGACCTATCAAAAAATGTCTTATAAATCATTTTAAAATAATTAAGTTTGTTCAAATGTAAAAATTATTTTGCCCTTATTTTAATAATTTTACATCTTATTTTAACTTATAAGTCATTTTAGTCAAATACCTTTACATTTTATTTTAACTTAATTTCCGACTTATAAATTAAAAAAATATCCAATACTTTTATTTATAAATTACTATTTATATAAAATAACTTATAAATCATTTTAAAATAAATTCATCCCCGAACTTGCTAAATGGAGAAGAAACAAAAAAAGATGAAAGGGATAGGTATTATGTAATAATTCGAATCAAAATTTAAGTAATCATAAGATATCAAGACTCAATACATTGTTTAAATAATATAATTTGGGTCCTTTTAGTACATCATAGGCAATCTCACCTAAAAGGTATTAAATCCTTATAATCGTATTTAAATATCTCATATGTTACGTATCATTTCTTTAGAACTGTACTTGAGAGTTTCCTTAATAATAACAATTTAAATTTTTATATACATATTTAAATATCTCATGGAAAATGATATTTATACATGTAATTTTTATATTTCATATGTGCTCTTCTCACATAAAATAAGATCCACCCTATTATTTTGTGAGAGAAGAACATGTAAAACTATTAAAATTACATGTAAAAATAGTGCTCTTCTATCTCATATGTTATAATATAGAATTGGAGTGTTTCATATCTTTTCCTTAAAAATGTACTTGAGAGTTTCCTACATCTAGACCTGACAATATAGTTAGTTAACTGTTGGGTCAAACAATATTAACTGGAATCAAATGAGTTGGTTAATCATATTTATTTATTCAGGTTGGTTAAAGTTTGGACCCATATTTTTTAAAACAAATATAGTTCTGAATCGGTTAACTATTTTTTAACTCATATTCTATTCCGATCCAAATCAAAAAGTTTTTTTTCTCATCTTTCTGCTCCCCGGTGCTTAGTAATATTTTTTTATTTGTTTCAGATTTCAATTATAGCTAATTTGATGCGACTCCTTTCGTTTTGGTCTTTTGAAGTTAATTTACAAAATTAAAACTCATAGTGAATACGATTTTATTTGATTTTTAATACAGACTACTACATATATTATAAATTAATTAAAAAACGACACTAATTAATATTTATTGCTTTTGGAACTTAACTAAACTCATAATTATAGTATTTTATATTCGATAAATTGGCTTCAATGTACGTTTATAAATTACTAATCAGTTACTTAAATGAATATGTACAAATGTATTATTAGTTGAAAATAAATTTATCAAAATAAAATCATTTTGAATTATGAAACAAGTTAACAAAATACGTTCCTCTAATTTTCGAATTTATTTCCTTAAATGTTTATTTTTTTTCAGTTACAACATTTAAGTTTATTAGATATATATACAAAATTATTATCACAATTAAAAAGTATATTGAATATAGTATCAAAGTTAATTTATTTGATTTCAAAACATGTAATATATTTGTACAATTATTAATCTTAGAATTAGAATTGGTCGGAAGGATTTTATTTTGATAAATTTATTTTCAACTAATAATACATTTGTACATATTCATTTAAGTAACTGATTACTGCAGTTATTGGTTATGAAGGTTTGGTTGATGTTATTTCATAATTTGGAAGTCACTTTTGCACATTTCAGTGTAGATGTTTATGAAAGGCGTTGACTTAGCCTTTTGAAATTGACTTTGGAAAAATATATGTTTTGTAATGTTAAATTTTAATATGTCTGCCTAATAAATTAAATTTTAATATGGTCTATAGAATTATATGTTTCAGTTTTCTACTTATCTTGTATGTTCTATAAATTAATATGTTCTTATTTTGGGTGACTAATGTTGTTTTGTATGTATCAGTTTTATGTAAATTCTAGTATTCTAGCTTCTGAAAAGAATTATACTAAAGATTCTAGTTACAAAAAGAATTATAAATATGTTTCAATATTTAAACGACATTCATAAAATTATACTATGGTGTATTTTGTATTTCAACCTTTCTATTAACAAGTTAATAGTAATTTTAAAAATTATTTAAATATGGAAGGGTATTAATAATTTCAATTTAAAATTTTATTAGTATAGTTTTTAGCATTTTATTATTTATATTAATAATTTTTATATCATATTATTACTTAATTAATTTAATTGTGATAAATCACAATTTTATTTTTCAAAAGTTCTTTTTAAAAGTCAAAACATCTTAAAATGGTTAATATGATTAATATGGTTTTGAACCATAACAATATAGTTTCAACCCATACAACTCATATTAAAAATGGTAAATATGGTTTTAATTCTTAAATAGAACCATAACCATATTTTGAAAACCAAAACCAATCCATAACTATATTTTGCCAAGCCTACCTACATCATACTACATCATTCTTTTAATATATATATATATATATATATATATATATATATATATATATATATATATATATAAATGTAACCAATCAGTGAGTCTTCCTTACTTTGTTAAAATACGGACTTTTTTTTTTTTTTTTTTTAAAACAACTAAAAAAATTTAATATTTTATGGAATCTGGAATTTTCCATAATACATGTTTTTGTGCGTGATTTGGATACCTATACCAAAAATGTATGTATATGCATGCATCGCATGCATATTTTTTGTTATACGATCCAAATCACATCCAAAATAAAATGATTATGAAAAAATTTCGTTAAATCCATAAAATATTAAACTTTTTGTTTTTAGTTGTTTTAAAAAAAAAAAAAAAACCAAAAAAAAATCCACATTTTAATAAAGTAAAGGCTCCTTACAAGAACCTAATTCCTATATATATATATATATATATATATATATATATATATATATATATATATATATATTTTTGTCTAAATTAGATTAGTTGCTAGTTTTCTTCTTTATTTGAAATCGTGCGTTTTTTATTTGAAATATCTAGTACTTATCATGTTTACCGTATTTTAGTTATTAAAATTTAAGAACGAATAATATTATAATCACACATATTATATGAAAAATAGAAAAGTAAAAATATGCGTTATATTTATGTTCACCAATTTTGACTAATCGTACTTGTCTGATGTATTCATTAGATGTATCACACACATTATAATAATTCATATACCAAACAATATTTTATAGTAATTAGAAAAATCCTACTTACTATAATATGAGCCCAAACTCATGAAATCCAATATATTAGTGATCATTTGTCGAATCTGCAGAAATACGAGTCAATCTCAGTTTATATTAAGTGTAGAACAATTTGTATACGGAGGAATTAATGTTTGTAAATGGTGTTGTTTAGTTTAGTTTATTGTTTACCCTCTCACTCTGCTGCAGAACAATAGATTCAATGAAGATGGGGAAACCAAATTCATTGATTAATTTATTTCTTTTACTCAATATTGGGTTCTCTCTTGTACTCTATCACCAACATGAAGATTTGAGATTTTTAGTTTTCTTTTTGAGATACTTTTAAGAAAATAAGATAATAACTTAAATGTACTTCAAAAAGAGATGAAGCTCTCCAAAAGATGGAGGCATTAATCTGTGATGTACTTAGGTTTTAAAGAATTTAATCTTAGCCATTGATTTGGAACGAATGGCTCAGATTGAGAGAACTCTAAAGATTGGAGTATCTTAAGAACATTAGAGGAGACCGATCTATTATTTTTACATGTAAAAATAATAATTTTCTTTCTTAAATTGACCGTAACATTAAATAGGAAAATAAATTTGAACAATCATGTCTTCAATATAATGACACTTTCTTAAGTAAACTTACACACAAAATTAAAAGTAAAAAATTTTATCCTTTTTTTATCTTATGATTTCCAAAATCTACATTGTAACATCTATTTGTAATAAGGAGGTCAAATCTAAAAAATTGTTATGAAACTTTAGCAAAATGTAAAAAGATATTCATATAATTGTTGCATAAATTTAGAGAGAATAAGTAAGAGAAAAATAGAGAGAAACCATTCAGAGAAATTCTTATTAATTTTCCTTCAGTATCATTCTTTTATATAGGCAATGAAGAAGAGGAGGTTCACGGGTGAGAAAGGAACACGGGAGAAGAGAAGAAAGAGAGAGGGAGAGTCACGGGTTCCCTCCTCAGGAGGGAATCATATGTATAACACTTCTCTTGATTCCCTGCGATAGAAGATTATGTCTTATTAAAAACTTTGTTAAGAAAATCCAGTGGGAAAAACTTAACGAAGGGGAAAAGAGTACATATCTTTTACATAAATATATTTTAATTGACTGCCTCGTTAAAACCTTGTCAGGAAAAACTCATTGGGATAAAAACCGTGACTAAGGAAAAAGAGTACAGTCTTCCCCTCAAAAGGAATTCATTACTCCTTGATAAAATGTTATCATAAGTCTTTCAGTCGACACATTCTGATTCTTTTTCGAAGTTTTGCAAACGTTGCATTTGGTAGAGACTTTGTGAATAAGTCGGCTAGATTATGACATGATCGAATTTGATGCACATCTATATTACCCTTTTTTGTAGCTCATGTGTGAAGAAGAATTTAGGTGAAATGTGCTTTGTTCTATCTCCCTTGATGTACCCTCCTCTAAGTTGAGCAATGCATGCAGCGTTATCCTCATACAGAATTGTAGGAATGTCTTTGATTGATGGTAATCCGCATGATTTTTGAATATGCTGAATAATTGATCTCAACGAAACACACTCTCTGCTTGCTTCATGTATAGCGAGAATATCTGAGTGATTTGAAAATGTAGTTGTCATGGTTTTCTTTGTTGATTTCCAGGATATTGCCGTGTCACAATATGTAAATACATAACCTGTTTGTGATCTTCCATTGTGTGGATCTGATAAATATCCTGCATCGGCATATCCAACCAATCGCGACGTTGAATCTCTTGGATAAAATAACCCAAGATCTATACTTCCACGGAGGTATCTCAAAATATGTTTGATCCCATCCCAATGTCTCTTAGTCGAGAAGAACTGTATCTTGCTAACAAGTTGACAGCAAAAGTAATATCAGGTCGTGTACAGTTTGCAAGATACATAAGAGCACCTATTGCACTTAGGTATGGAACTTCAGGTCCAAGAACTTCTTCCGCACTTTCTAGAGGCCGAAATGGATCTTTATCAACTTCTAAAGATCGAACAACCATCGGGGTAGTCAAAGGATGATCTTTATCTATATGAAAGCAACTGAGAATTTTTTCAGCATATGTGGATTGATGAACAAAAATTCCAGATGCTAAATGCTTCACTTGTATTCCTAAACAAAAATTTGTCTTTCCAAGATCTTTCATTTCAAATTCATCTTTTAAATAAGTAGCAGTTCTTGTGAGTTCTTCAGGAGTGCCTACAAGATTCAAATCATCCACATATACAGCAATGATGGAAAATCCACTTTGTGATTTCTTAATAAAACACATGGACATACTTGATCATTTATATATCCATCTTTTATTAAATAAGCACTAAGTCGATTATATCACATCACATCTGACAATGCTTTCAACCCATACAATGAGTGTTGTAACTTTATTGAATATATGTGATTGGGGCCTTTTGATTCAAACCATTTTCAATCCTTTAGGGATTCTCATGTAAATCTCACTGTCAAGTGAGCCATATAGGTATGCTGTTACCACATCCATTAGACGTGTTTCCAAACCTTCCATGGTTGCCATACCTATCAGAAAGCGGAAAGTAACTCCATCCATTACTGCAGAGTATGTATCCTGATAATCAATACTAGGTTTTTGTGAAAACCCTTGAGCTACAAGTCGGGCTTTGTATCTCACAATTTCATTTTTCTCATTTCACTTTCGTACAAATACCCATTTATTTCCAACCGGGATTACACCCAACGGTGTTTGGACTACTGGTCCAAATACTTCTCTTTTCAATAGAGATTGTAGCTCAGTTTGAATAGCATCTTTCCATTTTGGCCAATCTTTTCTTTTCCGACATTCTTCCACGTTTTGTAGTTCAGGATCCGTGTCAGTAATCAAAGTAATATCTAATGCTATAGAGAAAGAAAACATATCATCAATCATGACTTTGCTTCGATCCCATATTTTCTCATCATGTACATAATTTATTGAGATCTCTTGGTGTTCATCTCTTATCCCTTCACTAAGATTTTGAACCTCTTTTGGGACTATTCCCACTCTTGGAATAAGTGCTACTTCTAGAGCGGTTTATACCTTTTGTGGGGGCTATTCCCACTCTTGGAATAAGTGCTACTTCTAGAGCGGGTATTCCTTCTGGGATTCTCTTATTTGCTTATGATTTTCGTGGTACAATGTCTTTTGCACCAATCGGTCTTCCACGCTTCTGGCCTGGTTTAGATTCTTCTATTACCTTATTTACCAATTCTTCATGAATTGATTTTTCAATAGGTATTTCTATCCTTGCTGGAGTATTCACTGCAGGTGTATATGACTTTATCATTTTTTTAGCATCATTAAATGTATTTTGCATTTGATTTGCAATATTTTGTAAATAAATAATTCTTTGAACTTCAATTTCATATTGTCCTGTACAAGGATCAAGTGAATTTAAATCTGATGCATTCCATGATATTTCAAAGGGTTTTTTATTTAAAACTTTCATTCCTCCTAATGGTGGAAATACAAATTCATCAAAATGACAATCTACATAATGTGTAGTAAAAACAACTCCAGTTAAAGGCTCAAGATATCTGATAATAGAAGGAGAATCAAAACTAACATAAATATCTATTCTTCATTGGGCTCCCATCTTAGTTCTTTGTGGAGGTGTAATTGGAACATATACTGCACTTCCAAAAACTCGAAAGTGTGATATGTTGGGTATCTGTCTAAGAACTAACTGTAGAGGAAAAAATTTATGAAGAGTCGTTAGTCTTACTCGAATGATAGCTGCAGCATGAAGAATTGCATGAACCCAAACTGAGGTAGGTAAGTTAGCCCTTAACATTAATGGTCGTGCAATTAGTTGAAGTCTTTTTATTAAAGATTCAGCTAAACCATTTTGTGTATGAATGTGAGGAAAAAAATGCTCAATGAGATTCTAATAGTCTTACAAAAATCATTAAAAGTCATTGATGAAAATTCAACTGCGTTATCAAGTCGAATTGACTTGATTGGATGATCCGAGAACTGAGCCCATAACTTGATTATTTGAGCAAGAAGTTTTGAGAAGGCAAAATTTTGAGAAGAGAGAAGACAAACATGAGACCATCTAGTTGAAGCATCTATTAAAACCATGAAATATCGAAATGGGCTGAATAATGGGTGAATAGGTCCACAAATGTCTCCTCAATTCTCTCTAGAAATTTTGGGGCTTCTTTATAAACTTTTACTGGTGATGGTCGAACAATTAATTTTCCTCGAGAACACGCAGCACAAGGAAATTCACTACTAGGAAAAACCTTCTTATTTTTGAGAGGATGACTAGTAGAATTTTCAATAATACGACGCATCATAGAAGTGCCTGGATGACCGAGTCTTTCATGTCAAAGCATAAAGGATTTGGGATCTATAATTTTTGGAATCATAACATTATGGGACTCAATTACTCTAATTTTCATAGTATATAATCCAGAAGAAATTGAATGAAGTTTTTCTAGGATATTTTTTTCCAAAAAATAGTATAAGTGATGAGAAGATATTCATTATCATTTTCATTAGTTGTTTCCATGTGAAAACCATTCAGTCGAATATCTTTAAAACTAAGCAAATTTCTTCTTGATTTACTAGACTATAGAGCATCTTTGATAAAAACTTGTGTCTCATTTGGTAGCATCAAACTAGCTTTTCCAAATCCCTCAATTAAAATTGATGTGCCAGAGATAGTTCCTACATTTCCCTTATCTTTGATCAGTTGTGAAAAATATTTCTCACTTCGAAGGATTGTATGTGTAAGACCCCGAATTTTATGAAATGAAAGTATTCAATTTTCTTATAATTATTATTTTATTTCGTAAATGGTTAAATTGATAAAAGGTTAAAGTTAAGGGTGATATGTGAAATTTTTTACAAAGTAAGCAAGTTGTTATATAATATTCTTTTTGTCGGGGAATATCCATACAACGGCACAATCATTGGTGGACCCCACAATAGAAGTATTGTCGTAGTTAAAAAATGACAAAATTATCTTTTTATAAAAATAACAGCAAAAGTGTTACCGTTAAAACTATTGAACTACCCGGTAGTAAAAAAGTAAAGAATATGTCTGCGGGTTGCATAGTAGCACACCAGATTGATTATTGATGCTTACGTAAGAAGTCACTCGATTTATACTCAATTATTGCTACAATAATTGTTTGATCATATCTCTCATATTATTGATTCGATTATTGTCACAATATCATCTCGATAATATTTTATATATTTTTAAATTAATAATTGAGACAACAAAGTTATTCATATTATTAAATTGTAATATTTACAATGTCTAGAAGTTCATTAAGGATAGGTTTGGTCACCTAATTTAGCGCCTGATAGGAGAAATCTTTATCGAAAGCCCCTCTTTCTCGGGAACGACTCGATTGTTAAATATTGTGAGTTATAATATTAATGATGAATAAGTTCGTGTTGATTAAAGATGAATTTGATAGTTCCTTTGTATTGGGATTATTAGTCTTAGTGGAAATCGACATCTATTCCGATGATAATTGATGTCTGGGGGTTATATTGATAAATCGGGTAATTTATCGAATAAATGAGCAATTAATTGCTACTAATTCACATGCTCATATAACTATTTGTTCACATGTGTGTACTATTGAGTCACATTCACTTACTATTAGGGGAGTTGGTGCAAGATTGATAATACTTGCATGACTAAGTTAAAAATGAAGGTATAAATGGAGGTACTATACTGTAATTCGTATTTTCACATAATTATAACTATTGATTCACATGACTGAACTATTGATTCACATTATTTACTATTAGGGGAGGTGGTTCAAGTTTGATAATACTTGCAGGACTAAACTAAAAATGAAAGAAAAGTTGAAGGTATTGTACTGTAATATTTCGAGCCCAAAACGTGCAATTATCGAAACTATATTTTCCTATAAATAGAAGATCATTCTTCCTTCATTTCTCACCAATTCACTAAAGCTATAGAGCAATTATTATAGAGAGAAATTATAGAGAGAAAGAAGAAGAGAAGTCTGCTACCTCACTATTCCAGTATCCAGTCTTCTTTTGAGGTAAGGGGTATTATTTCTTTCGTATTCATGAAGATAGCTTCTATTATTCCATATTTTATTATTATGTTGGAATAACCTATCTATGCGAAGTACCGCATACATGGTGAAATTCTTCTGTTATTTCATTCTTTATTATTCTGTTGGAATATCCTGTCTGTGCGGATTACACTAGACCTGGTTCCATTCTTTCTTATTCTGTTGGAATAACCTGTCTTAACGGTCTATCGCATGCATGGTGAATTCTTTGTTATTTCATTCTTTATTATTCTGTTGGAATATCCCATGCATGCAAGTTTTACGCACGACCGTTCCATTCTTTATTATTATTTGGAATATCCTCGTGCATGCGGTTTACGCACACGGTTCCATTCTTTATTATTCTGTTGAGAATAACATGTCTGTGCGGTCTATCGCATGCATGGTGAATTCTTCTGTTATTCCATTCTTTATTATTTTGTTGGAATAACCTGTCTATGTGGATTACCGCATGCATGGTGAATGATCTTTTGTATTCATATGAATAGTATTTTCATTCAAAAAGGGGTTTCTGCCAGGGGCAGTTTCATAATTTTTCTGACCTTCAAAAATTCTGGAAAAATTTGAAATGATAATTTGATGAGTTTTCTAGATTGTGTCCAAAAATGGCTATTTTTGGATGTATAGATTAAGAGTTATGGATTTTATGGGAAAAGACTATTTTAAAAGTATACCCTTATAACTCGTTGTGGTTAACTCCAAAATTGGTGAAATTTTTATTAGAGTATATGTATATAACAGAGTATACCCTGTAAATTTCAAAATTCTTTGACAAAAGTACAATTTATGATAAATGTCTAAATATTCGCGCTTTGGCCATATAAAAATAGTAAATGAATTTTAAAAATTCCGAAAAAATATATGTTCAATATGGGACTATATTTCGCTAAATCCCAAAAAAAAAATAATATTTTTGGGACTGATTTGGTATTTTTTATGAAAATAAACTAGTTATGAGTAAATGAATTAAATATGTTATGTTAAGTAACAAAATTGGAAAATAGGATTTTATCGCTTGAGAATCCTATATAGGATATATCTGATTTTTGATGAGGGATTTGATCATTGGTGATAAAATCTTATGAGTATGGCATTTTGAATGATTAAATGCATTATTTGGTAAAGTGTAAACAATTAAAATAAATTTTTTATAAGTTTAAGAAGTGATTAAAATATTGTTATAATATTAATAATATTAGATGATGAGTTTATTAAGTGATTGATAATATTTGGATAAATTTAAAGTCTTTAATATTTATCCTTGTTTTCGCTTGATTAATATTTATATCATTGTCATCATCCTCATGCTTATATTGTGATGAAAGTCATCTTTGCTTACGTGCATAGATGGACTTGGTATGATTATGACTGTGATTATTCTTGATAATAATCATGACCGTAATGTAACGAATGATGTGGTAAAAGTCCTCATTGGCACAGTAGTGCATTGATGGACAATTTTGGTATGATTATGACCGTGGATTATTCTAGATAGTCATGACCATTGATGATTTAATGAATATCCTTGCCCATAGTGCATGGATGATTCGATGATGTGGTTTATTTATTGTCGAGTCTCAAATGATAAAATTGATGAAAACATTTTAAATCATAGAAGATAGTAGATACCATGCTCTACTTGACTCTTCTAATGAATTGCTTATTCCGCTGCAGTTAAACTTGATGTCTATTGTATTTTATCAGTTTAAAATTGTTGAAGACTAATGATAATTTATTCTGCATTATCTTAGTCATAATATTTCTTACTAGGCTAGTTGAGCTCACCCTTTCTTCACTGTTCTCTTCAGGAAATGAGAATATAGCTGGGACGAGTCGGGGAATGGAGTGATGGTCCAGGAAAAATGGCTTTAGTAGTCGTCACTATTCTACGGAATAATGTGATAATAATTGTAATGAGGACACCATTGAGTTTGGATATTGTCTAGATGACAATATTCTTATTTAAACTCTCAGCTATGTTTTGTCGTATTTTACATGACTGTTGTATAATTAAGTTGTATTTGAATTTATGTACCATGTATCTGCCAACTCAAGATGGGTGATGTATACCTGTTTGGGGGCATCACAGTTGGTATCAAAGCTTAGGGATATGATCCCTAGCTGAGATGTGAGACAAGAACTAGGAGGGAGAGATCGAAATCCTTCGCTAGTATGACCTACCTAAGTTTATTTGGTATTTAATTGGTGGGTCAAAGTATAGGGATAATATGTGATATGTTAATTAACCCTTGTTTTGTGACAGTGTTTGAAAATGGCATCTAGAAATGTTGAGATCAGCAATGAAGTACATGAGACCGTTGAGTCACCAACGATCAATACCTAGGATAATGTGCAACAGGAAGACAATAATCCTCAGGTAAATAACAACACCAATCAAATGATGAACGATGGGATGTTCAGAGGCCTTATGCAATTCATGCAACATCAGGTAAGAGAGACTCCTGTTCAAAATATAGGTGGAAATAATGGCAACCCACGGTCGGTCACCGCTAAGCAGTTTAAGGAGCTGGGACCACTGGAGTTTTTGGGAAAGCCAGAACCACTTAAGGCGGAGACGTGGTTAAAGCAGATCACCAAGATATTTGATGTCTTGGGATGCTCTGAGGATAAAAAGGCTCCCTTCTCCACCTTTATGTTGCATGAAGAGGTAGATTACTGGTGGGAATCTATAAAACGTACCCAGCCTGACGCACTCAAGATGTTTTGGAAGAAGTTCCAAGAATTGTTCAACAACAAGTACTTTCCCGAAAGTATTCGTCACATGAAGGAGGTGGAGTTCATCAAGTTGGAGCAAAATAATATGACCGTGTCATAATACGAGACTAAATTTGCGGAGTTATCCCGGTTTGCATCCCATTTGGTCGATAATGGGGAGGGAATGACGCGAATGTTTCTAAGAGGTTTGAAACCAGATATACGTCAATACCTCATTTCTCACAAACTTTGTTTATATTCATATATTGTGAATAGGGCTCAGTTATTGGAGCGCGATAATGAGTCAGTACAACCAAAAGACAACGACCAACAAGACGATAATAATCGTACCGGTGGCAACGGCCATCAGAACAATCATAACTATTGTGGGGGAAATTATCATGCCAAGAATGGTAACCACTTCGGTGGTAATCATGGCCAAGATAATAGAAGTGGAAAATTCAAGAAGAGAAGATTTAACAATGATGGAAAGACGTTGGCAGCAGCACCAACACCAGCAACAAATTCTAGGGGAGGAGATCGACCGCCAGTTAGATGCTACAGATGCGGAGAGGAGGGACACATAAGTCCAAACTATTCACAGCCTTCCAAAGTATGTTACAATTATGGAAAATAAGGTCACCTAGCCCGATTTTGTCATGCACCAAAGTTAAGCCCAGCTGGGACGATGGCACCAAAGGTGGATACGGACAAAATAAAGTCAGTGGTTTCAGGAAGAGAGTTTTTCGTGACTTCTCAAAAAGTGAGTAACCCGAACGAAGTTAGCACGGGTTAGTTAATTATAAATTTTTACGAAGTCTATACCTTATTAGATACCGGTTCTACCCATTCTTTTATCTCTTTTGCTTGAGCTCAACGTTTAAATTTGACCCCAGAGAAGTTAGACTTTGACTTATTAGTTGAAACTTCGTTAGTAGAAACCTTCGTTACCTCCACTGTTTATAAATCTTGTTTGATTCAAATCGACACTTTCACGTTACCTGTCGATCTTATCTCTTTGAAAATACTTGCCTTTGATGTGATTTTAGGAATCGATTGGTTAACTACTCATCATGCTTTTCGTAAGGTTTTTAGCTTTCATATTCCTAACCAACCTGTTATGCGAATTCAAGCAATCAAACCACTAAAGTTAATCACTGTTATATCAAGTCATAAGTAAAGATCCCCGATCCTTTCGTTGTTAACTTCCTTATGTGGAATGCACCGAAGCCAGACTTTCTGTAGGTGACGTCGTGAATGACGATGGAAAGTTGATAGGTATCAATGTGACGTACTATCCAAGTCTTGGATGAGAGTCACGGTTTTGAATGATATTTCTATTCTTAATAAATTTCCTGACGTATTATTGAAGACTTCTTAGCCTATCCCTAGAGCGTGAAATCGAATTTTGTATTGACCCCAGTACAAAACCTATGACGCCCCCAAAATAAGTACACATCACCCATCTTGGGTCGCCGACGATACAAGGTATCGAATATAAATACAAACTAATTATAACAACAATGTAAAAAAATACGACAAAACATAAATTGAGAGTTTTAATAAGAATATTGTCATCTAGAAAATATCCACACTCAAAGGAGTCCTCAATACATTTATTGTCACACTATTTAATGTAATAGTGAGGACTATTAATACTATCATCATCCGACCGCTACCCATTCCCCGACTAGTCCTTGCCACGCTCTCATTTCAAGAGAGAGCGGTGGTGAAAGAAAAGGGTGAGCTCAACTAGCCCAATAAGAAATATTATGACTAAGATAATGAAGAATAAATTATCATTAGTCTTCAATAATGTTAAACTGATAAAAGAAAATAGACATCAAGTTTAACTACAGCGGAATAAGCAATCCATTAGAAGAGTCAAGTAGAGCATGATATCTACTATCTTCTATGATTTAAAATGTTTTCATCAATTTTTATCGCTAAGAATCAGCTTTATAAATAAACCACATCATCGAGTCATCCCTGCACTACGGGCCAAGGATATTCATTAAATTATCAATGGCCGTGACTATACCGAATAATCCTTGGTCACAATCATACCAAAAACTGTCCGTCAATACACTACATGCGACTGAGGACTTTTACCACATCATTTATAACATTACAGGTCATGATTATTATCTTAGAATAATCCTCGGTCATAATCATACCAAGTCCATCTATGCACGTAAGTCAAAGATGACTTTCATCACAATATAAGCATGAGGGTGATGACAATGACATAATAATTCAATAAAACAAGTTCAAGAATAAATTTTAAAGATTTATAAGTTAATTTATCCTGAACTCAATAATGTCCAAATTGTCAACATGATACTGCTTTATGGAGTAAATTTCAAGAATGCTCAGAAGAATATTTTCATGAAAAGATACTGGATGAAGCGCAAATATTAAGGATATTCCACTAATTTCATAGAGTATAGAAGTCAAAGCTTTAACCAAATGAGTATCATAGAATATATGAAACTGCAATGGATTTTCACCCGCCATGTAGTAATCCACGTAGACAGATCATTTTCACAATTTAATAAGAAAGGAATAAGAATGGTCATTCACCATACATGTGGTAATCCACATAGACAGGTTATTCCAACAGAATAATAAAAAATGGAATAATAGAAGAATTCACTATGCATGCGATAGATCAAGATGCATACGTGTTATTCTAACAGTAATAATAAATAATGGAACTGATTCGCGTAAACGCACGCATGTGATATTCCAAATGTAATAATAAAGAATGGAATAACAAAAGTTCTCTTCATGAATACGAAAGAAATAATACCCCTTAGCTTATAAAGAAGAGTACTCCGACGGGTAGGGCGGGGATATACTTGAAGAAAACTTGCACTACGCTCAAAACTTCTTAAAACTCTAAAGAAATACGCTCAAGATTATAGAAGAGAATTCTCTGAATTTCTGGTGTGATTTTAATTCTAACTAAGCATCCTATTTATAGGAAAATAGAAAGGATACTATGAAATAAAATATAATATAATATATATATATACACACACACACACACACACACACATATATATATATATATATATATATATACAGGGGCGGAACTATAACATAATTTAAGGGGGGCAAAATACATCAATAAAAAAATTATTTATTGACGCTTGAAGAACTTCTTATTAAATGTTCCAACAAACTTATTGTTGATGATCCTAAGATGGGCTCTGAGCATTCATAGTCAATATCTAAAAGTCCCTCAGTTCCACATTTATAGTCCCATTTCAACATTTTACAAACTTCAAGGAATACCAAAATAATTTAGTTTGTCAGCGTAAATTAGGAGTAAGTTAGTTTGTATTGTAGTCTAATAAATAGGACTATTATGCAGCAATGGTAATAGCCTAATAGTTGTATTGGTAACAGGTTCGAGTCTATTATACAACAAAATCAATAAAACCCTTCATTGCAAAGGTAAGTTTTCTCTCCCTTTGTCCCCCCTCCCCAGATTCCCTAAGTCCACATGGTTGAAATTTAATAAGTTGTTAAAAGAACAAAGGACTATTATTTTGGAACAATTTTTTTTTTAAAATCGTAAATGGGTTTCTATACTCTGTAGAACTGAGAAAACAATAAATAGAACCAATCAAAAAAGGAGAAAATACGATAAACACATGGAAAAGAAACAAACTGCTCATCTTTACTTAAAAAAAATCAAAATAACCACCAATAAGAATCAAATAATATTTTTTTTACCATTGTTAGTGATCATGTTTACAGTTTACCAATCAATTGCTAAGAGTCAAATCAATTGCTAAGAGTCAAATAATTTCATCAATTGTTTACCAATCAACCATCAACCACGTTATATCAAATTATCAATTGTAGAATATACATTAATCAATTACTTTATTATTACCTGGATTGGACGGCTGGACCAAAGGTCCAAAGCAGTGGCTGGCCGAGGTGGCGAGGCGTGGTCCGTAATGGGAGCAAATGAAAGCAGTAGTCGCTAAGTCAAGCATGTGGGCATGACGGACTACCGAGGTCATTAAAGTAGTCCTAAGTAGTGGCTACGAGGCTATCGGAGGTGAAAGGGAAGAGAGAAAGAGACTAAAGAGGCGTGGGGTGGGCTGAGAGTGAAGTACTATAAAGAGGAGAGACAGATACCTAGCAAATTTTTTTTTTTATGAAACGAGGTCGTTTCATGGTCCTTAAAAAATTTGTTAACACGCACTTTATTCTTTGCCAATGAACTGCTTGAGACTTGGAGAAGAAGCAATGCATGCAAAGGCTCGCCGCCTCACCAAATACTGCATGGCATGGCCTGACCCCGCCCGCCTCGCTCCCCGCCCCCATCTCTCGCTGGACCGCCACCCTACCGGGAGGCGGTTGCCCCCCCTTAGTTAGTTCCGCCTCAGATATATATATATATATATTATTTAAAATCTAATAAAACAATTAACTTTATAAAAGTATTCTATTTTATATAAAAAAGATTTTACTATGCAAATACTATATGTGTACTATGCAAACACTATGCATAATAAAATAGATTATATTCTAATTATTGTCTAATAAAACAAATAACTTTATAAAAGTATTCTGCTTTTATATAAAAAGATTTTACTATATAAAATACTATGCAGCACTATGCAAAACACTATGCATAATAAAATATAATATATTCTAATTATTGTCTAATAAAACAAATAATTTTATAAAAGTATTCTGTTTTATATAAAAAACTTTTCTGTTTTATTACATTAATAATACTAATAAAACAAAATTTATATAATATATATATATATAAACTTCCGTGACTTCATAAAAAGATACCTCAATATATTTAACAACATTTATCATCATTATTATAATTCACAATATTAATCAACCAGGTCGTTCCCAGGAAAGAGGGGGCTTTCCAATAAGATTTTCTCCCTATTGGCGCGCAATTAGGTGACCAAACCTCTCCTTGACAGAACTACTAGACATCGTTAATATTGCAAATAATAATATTAATAATTTTGCCGTCTCAATTATTGATTTAATAATATATAAAATATCGACAATAATTGAATCAAATAACGTGAGATACTATGCAACAATTACTGTAGCAATAATAAAACAAAACTGAGTGACTTCTCACGTAAGCATCAATAATCAATACCGTGTGCTACTATGCAACCATGCATATTACTGTACTTTTACTACCGAGTAGTTCAACAGTTTTAACGGTAAAAACTTCCACCATTATTTTCATAAAAATATTTTTGTCGTTTTCTCAATCCGACAATAATTCCGTTATGGGATCCACCAATGATTGTGCCGTCGTACGGATATTCCCCGACAAAAAGAATATTTTCCGACCAAACGAATATTATACAACAACTTTCATACTTTTCAAAATTTATAAATATTACCCACAACTATAACATTATCTCAAATCCACACCATAATTTTG
Source organism: Panax quinquefolius (assembly GCA_020205615.1). Classification (NCBI taxonomy): domain Eukaryota; kingdom Viridiplantae; phylum Streptophyta; class Magnoliopsida; order Apiales; family Araliaceae; genus Panax; species Panax quinquefolius. The sequence goes on from CM035168.1 coordinate 88,246,973, forward strand.
AAAAAAATATTTTGAGAAATTTAAATCTTTATTCATAAAATTTGGGGTCTTATAAAACCCATTTCTAAAACCCTTAAATATTTTTCTTCACCTAAAACGAATGTATCATGCGCCAAGGACGTTAGCTCGAGCTGTTGAAGATTACGATCATACCATTCAATATCATTGTGGAAGAGCAAACATGGTAGCTGACGCGTTGAGTAGAAGATCGTATGCGTTTACGAGTGCGATGTTGTTAACATAAAAACCCATTTCGTATAACTTACAAATGATGAAGATATAGTTAAAAACTCTAGGGACCCACGTGAAGATAACAAATATACGATTAGAATCGACTTTAATCGATAAAGTTAAAGCCGCTCAAGCTACATACTCAGAGCTGATGAATGTGAAGAAGAAGGTTCAAGAGGGCGTTATTCTAGAAGCAAGAATCAACGAAGAGAGGAAATCTCAACCCTCGATTTAATTGGCCAATTTGAAATCCTTGATCGAGTAGGAACTGTGGCCTATAGACTCGTTTTATCGCCAAGTATGTCGCGTGTTCCTAACGTTTTTCATGTATCGATGTTAGGTAAATATGTGGTTAACCCGAACCACGTTATTAAATTAGAACTAGACGAGATAGCAGAAGATTTAACGTATGAGGAGATACGTGTTAAAATCTTGGATAAGAAGGATCGTATTCAACACTCAAAGGTTATACCTCAAGAGTTAGAATCTGAAATGAAGTCAAAGTGTCCTCATCTCTTTGGCATACCAGGTACGTATGTAAATTTCGAGGGCGAAATTTCATAAGGAGGGAAGATTGTAAGACCCCGAATTTTATGAAATGAAAGTATTCAATTTTTTTATAATTATTATTTTATTTCGTAAATGATTAAATTGATAAAAGGTTAAAGTTAAGGGTGATATGTAAAAATTTTTGTAAAGTAAACAAGTTGTTATATAATATTCTTTTTGTCGGGGAATATCCGTACGATGGCACAATCATTGGTGGACCCCATAACAGAAGTATTGTCGTAGTTAAAAAATGATAGAATTATCTTTTTATAAAAATAACTACGAAAGTGTTACCGTTAAAACCGCTGAACTACCCTAGTAAAAAGTACAAGAATACGCATGGTCAGATAGTAAAGACACCAGATTGATTATTGATGCTTACGTGATAAGTCACTCGCTTATACTCAATTATTACTACAAGAATTGTCAGATCATATCTCTCTCATATTATTGATTCGATTATTGTCACAATATCATCTGCGTTATATGATATATTATTAAATCAATAATTGAGACGACAAAGTTATGCATATTATTAAATTGCAATATTTACAATGTCTAGAAGTTCACAAGGATAGGTTTGGTCACCTAATCATACACAATAGGAGAAATCTTTATTGAAAGCCCTCTTTCCCGAAACGACCTCGTTGTTAAATATTGTGAGTTATAATATTAATGATGAATAAGTTCGTGTTGATTAAAGATGAATTTGATAGTTCCATCAGATTGGGATTATTAGTCTTAGTGGAAATCGACATCTATTCCGATGATAATTGATGTCTCTGGGGTTATATTGATAAATCGGGTAATTTATCTGATAAATGAGCAATTAAATGCTACTAATTCACATGCTCATATAACTATTTGTTCACATGTGTGTACTATTGAGTCACATTCACTTACTATTAGGGGAGTTGGTGCAAGATTGATAATACTTGCATGACTAAGTTAAAAATGAAGGTATAGATGGAGGTACTATACTGTAATTCGTATTTTCACATAATTATAACTATTGATTCACATGATTGAACTATTAATTCACATTATTTACTATTAGGGGAGGTGGTGCAAGTTTGATAATACTTGCAGGACTAAACTAAAAATGAAAGAAAAGTCAAGGTATCAGATCGTAATATTTTGAGCCCAAAACGTGCAATTATCGAAACTATATTTTCCTATAAATAGAAGATCATTCTTCCTTCATTTCTCACCAATTCACTAAAGCTATAGAGCAATTATTATAGAAATTATAGAGAAAGAAGAAGAGAAGTCTCTACCACCTCACTATTCCAATATCCAGATCTTCTTTTGAGGTAAGGGTATTATTTCTTTCAGATTCATGAAGATAGCTTCTATTATTCCATTCTTTATTATTATGTTGGAATAACCTATCTATGCGAAGTACCGCATACATGGTGAAATTCTTCTGTTATTTCATTCTTTATTATTCTGTTGGAATATCTTGTCTGTGCGGATTACGCTAGACCTTGTTCCATTCTTTATTATTCTGTTGGAATAACATGTCTGTGCAGTCTATCGCATGCATGGCGAATTCTTTGTTATTTCATTCTTTAATATTCTGTTGGAATATCCTGTTTGTGCGGTTTACGCATGACCTGATTCCTATTGGAATATCCTGTCTGTGCGGTTTACGCATGACCTGGTTCCATTCTTTATTATTCTGTTGAGAATAACATGTCTGTGCGGTCTATCGCATGCATGGTGAATTCTTCTGTTATTCCATTCTTTATTATTTTGTTGGAATAACCTATCTATGTGGATTACCGCATGCATGGTGAATGATCCTTTGTATTCATATGAATAGTATTTTCATTCAAAAGGGGTTTCTGCCAGGGGCAGTTTTGTAATTTTTCTGACCTTCAAAAATTCTGAAAAAATTTAAAATGATAATTTGATGGGTTTTCTAGATTGTGTCCAAAAATGAAGATTTTTGGATGTATATATTAAGAGTTATGGATTTTATGGGAAAACACTATTTTAAAAGTAAACCCTTATAACTCCTTGTGGTTAACTCCAAAATTGGTGAAATCTTTATTGGGAGTACATGTATATAACAGGAGTATACTCTGTAAATTTTAGAATTTTTTGACAAAAGTACAATTTATGATAAATGTCTAAATATTCGGAAGTTTTGGCCATATAAAAAATAGTAAATGAATTTTTAAAATTTCGAGAAAAATATATGTTCAATATGGGATTATATTCTGCTAAATCCCAAAAAAGAAATATTTTTGGGACTGATTTGGTATTTTTCATGAAAATGAACTAGTTATGAGTAAATGAATTAAATATGTTATGTGAAGTAACAAAATTGAAAAATAGGATTTTATGGCTTGGGAATCCTATATATGGTATATGCAGATTTTTTATGAGAGATTTGATCATTGGTGATAAAATCTTATGAGTATGGCATTTTGAATGATTAAATGCATTATTTGGTAAAGTGTAAATAATTAAAATAAATTATTTATAAGTTTAAGAAGTGATTAAAATATTATTATAATATTAATAATATTAGATGATGAGTCTATTAAGTGATTAATAATATTTGGATAAATTTAAAGTCTTTAATATTTATCCTTGTTTTCGTTTGATTAATGCTTATATCATTGTCTTCGTCCTCATGCTTATATTATGTTGAAAGTCATCTTTGACTTACGTGTATAGATGGACTTGGTATGATTATGATCAGGGATTATTCGGTATAATCATGATCGTAATGTAACGAATGATGTGGTAAAAGTCCTCATCGGCACAGTAGTGTGCATCACTGGACAATTTTTGGTATGATTATAACCGTGGATTATTCTAAGTATAGTCATGACCATTGATGATTCAATGAATATCCTTGGCCCGTAGTGTGAAATGATTCTATGATGTGGTTTATTTATTGTCGAGTCTCAATGATAAAAATTGGTGAAAACCTTTTAAATCATGTAAGATAGTAGATATATCATGCCTTACTTGACTCTTCTAATGGATTGCTTATTCTGCCGCAGCTTAAACTTGATGTCTATTATATTTTATCGGTTTAACATTGTTGAAGACTAATGATAATTTATTCTCGCATTATCTTAATCATAATATTTCTTCGGGCTAGTTGAGCTCACCCTTTTTTTTCACCGTTTCTTGTGAAATGAGAATATAGTGGGATGAGTCTGGGGAATGGAGTGATGGTCCGGATAAATGGCTTTAGTAGTCGCCACTATTCTACTAATAATGTGATAATAATTGTAATGAGGACACCATTGAGTGTGGATATTGTCTAGATGATAATATTCTTGTTTAAACTCTCGGCTATGCTTTATCGTCATTTTTTTACGACTATCAGTATAATTAAGTTGTATTTGAATTTATGTATCATGTATCTGGCGACTCAAGATGGATGATGTATACCTGTTTTGGGGGCGTCACAGTATGAGTTGTTGCACTTTCTGCTAAAAATATATCATCCATATCCATTAAAAATGGTCTGACACATATAAAAATAAGAAAAGTTACATTTCATTTATAATTTATTCATGAGAAACACATACCACATATAGAATGAAAACTAATAATATTATACATGTAGTGTAAGACCCCAACTTATTATAAATGAAATTGAATTTCCTCTATTTATTATTTTGAAATAGTAAGGGTTGATTTGATTAATGTGGTTAGTTATGGGTAAAATGCGCAAATATCTTAAATAAGCAAGTGGTTATAAAATATTCATTGTTGTCGGGGAATATTCGTTTGGTCGTAGAATATTCTTACCGTCAGGAATATTTGTACAACCTGCGCAAATTTTTTATATGTGGGCCCCATAACGAAAAGCGATTGGATGAAGAAAACGACAAGTATAAGTTTTTATAAATAATCTACAGAAGTTATTACTGCTAACAACTTTGCATGGAATACCCGGTGGTTAAAACACAAGATACGCGCAGATTGCACCAATTATTGATTCTTACGTAAGAAGGCACTACTCTCAATAATTGTTACAATAATTACTTTTTAATATTTTATTTTATTGATTCAATAATTGCTATTACCGATATTTTATATTATTATTGTTTCAATAATTGTCATTACACATAGATTTTCCATTATCGATCAATAATTCATATTATTTGAATAATATTATTAGATAGCATTATTGGCAATGTTTAGAAAGTTCGCTCAAGGAGAGGTTTGGTCACCTAATCAAGCCACCAAGAAGGAGAAATCCTTATCGAAAGCCCCTCTTTCCAGTAATGGCCTCGGTTGTCGAGATTATGATTCTCGTAATATTATTTGTGAATAATTAATTATTGATTTAGATGATAAGAAAATATTCATTTTATGTGGATATAGATGGAGAAAATTTTAATGTGACAATTGTTGAAAATTGATATTTTATCTTTTCTGATAAAGTAATTCATTTTAATATATTATTATATTATAATAATATAATAATGGTGATAATTTTATAATGAATGTGTGATATATGAATATATGAGGAGGAAGAATATTTTTGTTACAAAAAATATTTAACGCATGTTTTGTGTATTGGTGGGTCCCATTTTGTGACTGAAATTGGATTATATCCCGTAAAATCGTCCGTATGTGGATTTCAGTCAATTTTTGCTTGGAATTTAGAAAAACTTAAACTTACAAAGTTGTAGAGAATTGAATTTCCTATGGAATGGACATAAGATTCGAATTTTTCTGATAAAAGGGCTATTTATTATGAATTATTGAAGTTCCTGAATAATTGATTTTTGAAGTTTTAAATTTTTTTTAAGAAAATCATTTTTTGCAATTGGGTGGGCCCCACATGTAATATAAATGTGTTGAATTCAGTTGGTCTTAGGTGGGCGTGAAAAAAATTTATTTATATTAATATTATATTAAATTTTCTACTTTGGTGTTCTAAGCATTTTCCTATAAATAGGGTGCTTAGGTTAGAATTGAAAATTACATCAGAAACTAAAGTTTTCTCTCTCTATATTATCGAGCGTATTCTTGTGAGTATTTTGATACTTTGAGTGTTGCTATACGGTGCAAGTTTCCTTCAGCACTATATCTAATATTTCAGTTAGAAGTACTGTCTTTTTGAGGTAAGGAATGTTATTTTTTTAAAAAAATGATATTATTTCTTTTAATATCATTATGCCAGAATATTGGTAAGATTTTTCTTGTAAAATTCTTGTCTTTTTGTGTCGGGGTTACTATTCACGTATACGACACTATTCACAGAAAAATTAAAATTTTCTTTTCTTCGTCTAAGTTATTTATTATGATTACTAGCTTTGATTGTATCCATGTTTTGAACTTCATTCTTGAATTTTGCTCCACAATGGTTTATTATGGAGTATTTTTGAACATGGATAAACCGAAGTACGAATCCCTAATATTTGTTCTTTTGTCTCACTAGATTCATTTTCTTTAAAATATTTTTCATCATCCTCAGTCCTAAATGATGATATAACCGAATATCTTTGGCCTGTAGTTCAAAAATAAATGATTTTCTGATGAATATCTTTGGCCCGTAGTGCAAAGATAAACAGGTGTTGAGATGAACATGATCAACTGTTGAATATCTTTGGCCTGTAGTGCAAAAATGAATATTTGATTCAAGATGAATATTGATTTATGTTACAGGGATAAAATATTGATGATGGACTTTTAAATTCATAGATGTTAGTAGATTTCATTATCTACTTAACTCTTCTAATGAATTGTTATTTTCGCTGCGAATATTGATCTAAAACTTGTTGTCTATTATATTCTATCAGATTTTTCCCTGTTGAGGACTAACGATAATTTTTTCTATATTATCTTGGTCATAATATTCTTTACTAGGCTAGTTGAGCTCACCATTTTCCTTTTTGTTCTATTTTTCTTCTCAAGAGGCGAGAATGTAGCGAGTACTAGTCGGGGTATGGAATAATGGTTCTAGAAAGTTGTTTTAGTAGTTCTCACTATTTTTGTAAAATAATATATCAATAATTGTAATGAGGATTTATTTGAGTGTGGATAATGTCTAGATGATAATATTTGTATTTAAACTCACAGTTTGTGTTGTCGTATTTTGCACGTATTAATAAAGTTGTAGTTATTTCTGTACCATGTATTTCGCGACTCAGAATGGGTGACGTATACCTATTTTGGGGCGTCACATGCAGGGTGTTTAATTAAAATAAAAAATTAAACGATATCCCAAAAGATACTTTCAGAAGGTTCAGTAATATCAACAACCTTTTCTCATTGTTGGTCATTGGTGGAACATCAACAATATTCAATTGATGATTAACAAAGTTTATTTTTGCCTCCATTACTTTGTTCTTTTGAGACTCCTGGAATAAATTAATCAGATGCCTCGGCGTACGACAGGTACGCGACCAATGCCATTTCATCCCACACCTAAAACAAACATTTGGTTTGTTCTTTATCGGTGCTGCATTTTCTTTATGTTTATCCGACCCAGACACTTGCCACTTCTGGTGCCCTGAATTGTCACGGTTCTGGAATTTGTTGTTATGATGGCCTCGTTTATTCTTTCGTCCCCAAGGCTTTTTATTATATGACCATCTATTGTCACGTTTATTCTGCTGGAATGATGTGTTGTTAATATTCGACAATGGGGTAGCACCCGTTGGCCGTACTTGATGGTTTTTCAACAACAATTCATTATTGTTTTCTGCAACAAGGAGGATAGACAATAAGTCACTGAATTTTGTGAACTTACTCTGTCTATATTGTTGCGACAAAATCATGTTGGTGGGATGAAAAGTTGAAAGCGTTTTCTCTAACATTTGAGTTTCAGAAACTGGATCTCCACATAAAGCCAAAGTAGAGGTTATTCTATAAATATTGGAACTATATTCCATAATTGATTTGTAATCTTGTAGCCTTAAATTAAGCCACTCAAATTTGGCTTAGGGAGAACAACCAATTTTTGGTGGTCAAATCTTTCTTTCAGTTGTGTCCATAAAGACAAAGGATCTTTGACTGTAAATACTCAGTCTTTAATCCTTCATCAATATGATGACGAAGAAAAATTATGGCTTTTGTATTTTGTGCCAAAGTAGCTGTATTTTTTGATTCAATTATCTTTTCTAACTCATTTGCACTAAGGTGCAATTCTGCATCAAGTGCCCAAGCCAAATAGTTGTCTCCAAAGATTTTCAAAATAGAAAAATCTATTTTTGCCAAGTTTGCCATCTATTCTGGGTTAAATCATAATTTTATTATTTATTAAAACAATAAATAATTGCATGTATGATATAGAAAAATAAACTAAGTCACGACCTCAAGTGGTGATAAAATGCAAATATAAATATTCTTATATTTATGTTATTAGCATATTATTTTAGTAAAAAGAATATGCAATCGTTAATTTATATATACAAGAATTATAGTTCAACAAATATATATATATACAAAAATGCAAATGGATCTTCACCCGGAATGCGGTAGTTCGCATAGACATGTTATTCCAACAGAATAATAAAGAATGGAATAACAGAAGAATTTCATCATGCATGCGGTAATCCGCGTAGACAGGTTATTCCAACAGAATAATAAAGAATGGAATAACAGAAGAATTTCACCATGCATGCGGTATTCCGCATAGATAGGCCATTCCCACAATTTAATAAGTGGTAAAAAGGTTCTCACCAAGTCTTGTAAGATTAACAATGATAGATGGTACCATTGTAAATAACAGAATTTAATGGTAAAAAAGTTCCCACCAAATCTTGTAAGGTCAACAAGGATAGATGGTACCACTGTAAATAATATAATTTAAAGATGGACAATAAAACATAAATATAACTTGACAGTTAAAGAATATAATAGGCGGCAAAGCCAAGTCAATTGTAAGAATAACATTATACTATTGGTGGCATAGCTAAACTGATAATATAATAATAAATTGCAAGAATTTAAAGCCAATTATAAGAATAAAATTATATTGTTGGTGGCATAGCCAAACCGGTAATATAATAATAAATTGCAAGAATTTAATTTTACCGTCTCAGTTGGTTAGAGTTTCGTGCTGATAACATGTTATAAAACTTTAGCAAAGTGTAGAAAGATATTCTTATAATTGTTGTATAAATTTAAAGAGAATAAGTAAGAGAAAAAGAGAGAAACCATTCAGAGAAATTCTTTTTAATTTTTCTTCAGTATCATTCCTTTATATAGGCAATGAAGAGGAGGAGGTTCACGGGTGAGGAAGGAACACGGGAGAAGAGAAGAAGGAGAGGGGGAGAGTCACGGGTTCCCTCCTCAGGAGGGAATCATATGTATAACAACAATATCATATTTTTCTTAGTCAAAAAGTAGGCAGAGTTTATTTCCTCAGTTTTATAATTATAGATACATTTTTAAATTCAAATAAATATAGCAACTAATAATATATTTTAGCTTATATTCAATAATTATTTTTATTTATATTAAAATTAAATAATTTTTTATCAATTTTAAATTTAAAAAAATTGACAAAGTAACTTATAATGTCAGAATACATCCTTAATTTTGGAGAGTGAGTAGAAATATATTCATCCCCTTCCCCTCAATTATGTATGCATTTGAGTTTTGATGTAGGATATCGTTACTCATTAGACTGATAAAACTCAGTATGAATCCTTCATGAAAACAGAAATTAAAATTCTATCTTGTAATTAATTAAAAATGGGTAAACACTATCTCTATCATTCAATCAGCGGTTGTTGATTTCTATATTAAACAATTGAGATACAGTATACTTATTTTTAATTCATAGAAAATATATGCTATATATGAATTATTACCCATATATATAATAACAATAATAATAGTAGTAATAATAATAACTAATTATATATGGATCTGAGATAAACCTATAAATTAATCTGGGTTTTTTTTGTCCATCAAAAAATTGATGACGAATAATTACATGATGGAGCAACTGGGGTCTCTGACCTCATGATAAAGCTGGTATGCAGGTACACATTCCCCATAATAATAAGTTGCTGGGTACTGAGACGACCACACCATAGGCATCCCTGTGGCACCAACAAGATTCTTCTCCTTCTCCTTCTCCTTCTCCTTCTCCTCTTTAGCCCACTAACACTCAACAAATCTGCATGACCCACTTTCTTCCTTAGCAAATTAGCTAGTTCAACCGTATCAATTCCTTCTCCAGTTACCTCTATTTGATCTTTGTCATCCCCCTTTATAGCTACTGATTCTACCCCTGCATATGCAGTATAATTAATTTCTTAATATATATACTACTTGTTGGGCCATAATCCTTTTCCTTATTGGGCCAAACTTAATGGGCTCCTCACTTGAATCATGTTACTCTAGTCCTAGTTGGTCCGAATGATTTGGGCCCAGTTATTTGATCATTTCATTGGGTCCTTTCGCTTGGATCCCGTCGTTTGGGTCATTTCTATTATTTGGGCTTAGTCATTGAACTGGCCCATTACACAAATTGTCACTTAATCCAACTTTGACCGGTAATCATTATGCCAAATGATAGTTGACTACTATGTTCGCCACCTTTCTCGCATGGCATTAATGAAGATGGGACTCGAGATGATCTGGCCGGTGGCAAATAGTGGTAGCGAGTGAGGAAGTAGGCTACATACTTTCTACCGAAATGACCGGAGTGGGGGAAAAGGTGTCAGGAGATGATGAGTGGCACTTAGAACCGGATTGGAGTATGTATGGGGCTAAGATCACATAAGAGGGTAAGTAACAAAACATTATATACATTCATATTATTATTTTCTCTCGGACATTAGACATTATTTTCTCTCCATTGTTGACCTTGTGATCGCCGATACTGACTCTCACGCCGGAGCTATCCCCGACGGTCGGTAGCCGCTGCTTTTGGTGTTGACTTGTTGAACTGCGGCATGATATCGGACGCCGTCTTGGTGATTGGGACGTGGAGAAAGATCTTGGTGTTAACATCAAGCGCTAGAAGGAGGGTCGAGTTCTAGTGTCCCGAGTATTTTTCAATCACAAATCGTGTTTGTTCTACATCGATATTCATGGTAAAGAGTAGAACACCTACACAGAAGGGCGGTAGAGGGTCGCCAAAGGAATCGACACCACGAGTGTCTCACGAGGATCGTTTGGGGACCAGATAATAAGTGTTCATGCTAGCATAACGTCCAAACGATCACCTGAAGATTTTCGGTCGAAGGCGCGGTGAAGCAAGGCTAAGCGTAGGCTAGTCTTCCCGACGGATAAAGGGTCCGCCATGGTCTAAACGAGTAGAAGGCAACATTCGCCTAGAACTCGATAATGAGAGATAACTAAGACGAAAAAAGCTTCACGATCGCTAAGATGGCGGATGAAGCGGATAGAAGCTATGGAAGTACTCGTGAAACAAATGACGAGATATAGCCGAAGCGTATGGCCCGATGGCGAGTTGAGGGATGAAGAGTCCAGTTATGATCAGTCCGAAGAGCGAGGGCACAGAAGTGGGAAAGAACCTGTTCATTCAGGACGAGAATCTCGGGGCCGAAATCGAGAAACAAGAAGATCCCGAAGCCTTACCCCTCAAAGATCGAAGAGGGTACATCACCCTATCGATTCTAAAGAGCAGGGTCGGAAAGAACGAAGAGGTCGATCCAGAGATCACACTCCTGAGACTACAAAGAAAGCACTTGTTGTTGCACATTTTCGCCATAGTGCTCGAGTTCAGAGACGAAGTATATCTGGGGATCGTACTCCCGAGAGTCTACTAAGGGTACACCACCCTGTGGACACTCGCCATCGTAAAAGTCCTTCTAGAGTTGAAGGCTCTATTGTAAGAAACCGGTCCACTCAGAAGAAGAGGGAGTTACCGGAAAAAGAAGCATCATCTCAACCAGAAGGTGTGGAGTATCTGGTTAAAGAGTTAAAAGAACTTCGGAAGCAGCTTGCCGAAGTACAAAAAACGAAGGATACTTCGGGAAAAAAGGCATCCCCTTTTTCCGCGAAAATTCTTAAAGAAAAAGCTGACCCCACCAAGAAGTTGCTCTATATCGAGAGTTATGATGGATCGAGGGATCCCTATGACCACAGTCAGGCGTTCGACCGACTGATGGATTATTATGACTTTAGCGATCTTCTAAGTGTCATACTTTTGTCACAACGCCGTAAAGGATGCCCCGGTGGATGGGGACTTTGCCTTGATTCAATTTCATCTTGGGCGACATATGCAATAAATTTCATGCTCGCTTTAAGAAAATAAAAAGAAGGGGAAAACCAATCGTTCGTTGGCTCAGTTCGATAGCCGAATGAGTCTTTGGGCCAATATGTGAAGCGCCTGCGGTGAAGCGATCGGCCAAGTGACGGAACTGAACGATCTACAAGCCGTTGGATCGCTTTTAAATGGGTTAGATATGGTCAAATCGTAGAAGTTGGTGAAGAAGTTAATGTTTCATCACCAAGAGTCTCGGTGAAGCCTTTGACAAAGTCAAGGCTATATCGTGGTGGAGGAAGCCATGGACGACCTCAAACGCCCTTCTTCGCACCAACTTAAGGAGACAGACGGATGCGAACCGATAGAGACCGTAAAAAGAATGAAGGGAATAAAGACCGCTACGAAGGTGGGTCAAGAAATATAACAATTGGAGATAGGGGTGGAGGACGCGTTCGTCCGCTTCCAAATTTCGAGAGTGAATAGGACGTACACAAAGATTCAACACGCATGACAGGGTCATTATCTTGGATCAGATTAAGGATCAACCTATCTTCGAGCCACCTCGAGATAACATTAAGCCCGGAAAAAGGGAATTCTCGTAAGTATTGTGATTACCATCAAGCTTCGGGTCACGATACGAACGACTGTGCTAGTTTGAAGGACTTTATTGAAAGAAAGGTACAAGGTGGGGCTTTAATTCAAGATGTGGGTCGCTGTAACTAATCAACAAAGCAGGACGAGGGCTGCTCCAACAAATTTCAACCCGGGCTCAAAGAAGCGTTGCCAACTCCTAATGCGACTGCGCAAGGCATGTGATAGATGTCATCACTGGGGGTACTTCTGGCAAACTCGTTGGAAAGAAGCGCCGAAGTTACTTGGATTCGGTCATGTCGCGGGTACCCTCCCGAAGACTAACAGACCTTATTCGAGTACGGTAATCTCCTTTACTGATGAAGATTACCTTTCGGAAGTCATCGAACCGCACGAGGATCATTGGTCTTGCCGATCAATGAAGTGGGTTCTTGTGGATATGGCGAATGATGGTAGATAATGGGTCTTCAGAGATATTCTTTATGCCCACGCTTATCGGGAGGATGCACCTAGACAGGCGAAAAGATGGAGATAGGACGAGGCTCTTTATATGGTTTTAGTAATGACCCTTGGCCAAGGTGGTTTGGAACCATTGAACTACCAAATCATCTTCTAACTACCCCAACAGTAGAAATTATTTACAAATTTTATGTTGTGTATGTAGATTCTCGCTTATAATACTATTTTGGGAAGGCCTACTTTAATTTCTTTGCAAGTCAGTGACCTCAATTCCTCATTTCAAAATCAAATTTCCTACTACTCATGGGGTCAAGAGGTGAAAGGGATTTGGATCTCGCCGAAAGGTGTTATAGAACGTGTGATCACTTCGGGAGTGGGAGTATCGAAGCGTATGCACCATGGCGATAGAGATCGAACCTTCACAGAGAGTAGTTCAACCGCTGGTCATGCCAAATTAAGAAACGGAGGAGATAGAGCTCATCCCGCAAGGCGAACAAGTCGGTGAAAATAGGTTCGGTCTGCCGGAACCTCTCCTGACGAACCTCATGGAGCTCCCCGCAATGCTATGTTGACATTTTCGCGTGGGAACCTCGTGATATGCCAGAGTAAGCAAGGATATCACGAGCATCGGTTGGAAGTGGACCCGTCAAAGAAACCAAATCCGAAGCGGAAGAGGAGGATCTTCGCACTTTGAACGCGGCCGAATCATTGATGAAGAGATTGCAAAATCGCTGGCAAATGACTTCATCTTCTAGATCGACTACCCACAATGGATGGCGAATGTGGTGTTTGGTCCGTATAAAATGGTAAATGGCGAGTCTGCATCGACTACACCGATCTAAATAAAGCTTGTCCAAAGGATTTCTACCCGCTACCCCACATCGACCAACTCATCGATGCCACTTCGGGGTATGCTTTGTTAAGTTTCATGGACGCATTCTCTGGATATCATCAAATTTCTATGTGTAAAGAGGATATACCGAAGACGGCGTTCATTACGCATCGTTCGGTATATGCCTATAAGAAAATGACTTTCGGCCTCATCATCACGAGCCACATACCGCAGGATGATGAACCATGTCTTCGATATCAATTTATGCAGAATGTGGAGGTGTACGTGGACGACATGATTGTCAAAAGCATGTTGGTGCATAAACATCTGGATGATTTAGAAGAATGCTTTCAGACAATTCGTCATCACAATTTGAGATTGAACCCCACTAAGTGCACCTTCGGCCTAGGGGCTGGCAAATTTCTGGGTTATCTTGTCAGTCAGAGAGGAATTGAAGCCAATCCAGAGAAGATTCAAGCGATCCTAAACATGAAGACTCCTCAGTCATTTAAAGATGTTCAACGTCTGACTGGAAGGATTGCAGCTTTAAGGAGGTTCATGTCCAAGTCGGCAGAAAGATGTTTACCGTTCTTTGATACATTGAAAGGGCCGAAGAATGCAAAGATGTTTCAATGGACTTCGGAGTGTGAGGACGCCTTTCAGAGCATCAAGTCCTACTTATCTTGGCGCTTTTTTGGTGAAGCCCCCGCTCTCGCCGAGCCTCTATATTTATACTTAGCGACTAGTTCGCTTTAGCGATAGAGCGCTTTTAGTGCGTGAAGTTGGGGTAAGCACCCCGGTTTATTATGTAAGCCATGTCCTTCGGGATGTCAAACAAGGTACCCAACATTGAAAAGTTTGCTTTTGCTTTAATAACATGCTAGTCGAAAGCTTAGGCAATACTTCCGTGGTAGATTGGTAATAGTATACACAGATCGACCTTTGAAGAAGATTATGGGCAAACCCGAGGTATCGGGAGATTAAATTGCGGACGGCGGGAGTTGTCCCAATTTTTCATTGAATATCATCCCCGAACCGCCATCAAAGGCAAGCCTCGGCTGATTTTGTGGTTGAATGCTCGCTTTCCAAGTTGATGAAGTTATGGCGTGTCAAGGATCTGACAGAGAGGCGCTTGTAGTTCTTCGCCAGACGAGAGTTCGTGGGACGCCTGTATGCGAGATGGGTCTTCTACCACGGACGTTAAGGGAGCGAGGATTATTCGACGAGTCCCGAGGATTCAAGGTGCAAAGAAAGCCATCATATTTCAGTTCAAAGCGACAAACAACGAAGCTGAGTATGAGGCGGTACTTGCAGGGTTACGACTGGCAAAGAGTCTTGAAGTGCAAAGAATAATCATCTTCATTGATTCTCAGTTTGTCGTTAAGCAACTTTCTGGGGAATACGAAGCTCGAGGCCCAAAAATGATCAAATATCTAGCAGAATTGAAGGAACAGCTTCAATATTTCCAATCCTACGAGTTTCAGGGAGTCGAGCGTAATAACAATTTAATTGCTGATGCACTCTCCAAATTAGCCACTACGGATGTTAACGTCTTTGATGGGTCGGTTTACTTAGAAATTTTGCAACATCCTAGTGTCCATCATGAATCGGTGATGTGTGCATTGATCAACCAATCACCGTTGACTCCATATATAGAGTATCCGGCGATGGCGCCTTACCTTCGATTGGATGCTCGCCAAGAAAATCAAGTATAAGAGTGCTAATTTTGTTCGATTAATGGGGATCTGCTTAGAAGGGCTTTCATCTCCACTATCTTTGAAATGCCCGACTCCATCCGTCAATATATCTCCGAGAAGTACATGAAGGCATCTGTGGCGACCATATACGGCGGCTAAGTCATTAGCCTATAAAGTACTTCGACAAGGGTATTATTGGCCTACCATCTTCAAAGAAGCCGATCGAATACGCCAAGAAGTGCGAGAAGTGTCAACTCAACAAATTCGATCCTCAAGATCGTACCGTAAGAAAGAGCTATACTCGATCTTATCTCCTATACCCTTTCACGCCTGGGGGTTGATATATATCGGGTCCACTACCAAGGCAAAAGGTCAAGTCAGTTTT